>NBAZ01000007.1:0-1200000 GCA_002794735.1 Pyrrhoderma lamaoense
TTCATGTATGGTGCCGGAAAAGCAAGAACCGAAGGATGATATACTCCGTGACATGCTATGGCGATGACGAACAGTACTATATACTTTTTAATATGTATGTATAATGTATAGTGGTGTAACAAAAGTTATACACATCACGATTTTTACGCAATTTCAAATGTATTCTTAATCTTCGCGCTCATTTTTTATTTATACGACCTAGCTAGATCCTTTTTCTCTATTTTCTTAATTTTTGCATTCCCCCCAGACAATAAATGTACAACTTGTTTTTCTTCTTCTTCTCGCATGTATATCACCTAATAAAAATGAGTCGAGTGCAATATCCGAAGAAGTAAGTTACATGAAAATCTTTTAAGTACTTTATTACGGCACTTGTCAGTTTTAGTGGCGGTACCGGCGATTGATATCTACCCGGGCTTGCTAGAGCAGTACTGGAAGTGTATAATTTGCGCCCAATGCCAGAGTATTGGAAATATTAATAATATCACTTTGCTTCTAAAAACAGCCCCCAACAGTTGTTGCCTTGATGGATCGTGTAACTCTGAATCCAAGTCTCCACGCTTGACTTCTGACTTTGACCTTCTGTTGCTAATTTTTCAATGCATACAATCTTTACCAGCCAAATAGCACGCCGATGAGCGTCATTCTTTGGCTTCTAGTCCTGTTATCGTCATGGTGTACAGCAAGGCTCGTCAATGTAACAATTGACGATACGAATGGAGACCAACTCAATGGCAAACAGATTCAATATAATGATGGATGGCAACAGGGAAACGGATGCGAATCATGCACCGCGAAACCGGGACCAGCGAGCTCTGCGTGGGATAGCACATGGCACGACACAACAGCTCAGCCTGATGGGACACCTGAAAATCTCACATATGATTCGCTTCGAATAGCATCTGTCTCTTTTTCTGGTGAGTAAACCATATCGTTCAATTTTCCAATATATACCTTCAACTGGGGATCAAGGCACCGCCGTTTATGTCAGCTGTATCACCACTGGTTCCTCCGTCTCCCCAGACGGAAACTCTGATATGACATTCTACATTGATGATGTATTTGCGGGTATCTTTGAACAGTCACCGAATAACAATACGAGTTACAACTTTGGCACTATCGTTTTCTCGAAGACTGATCTGGCCGATGGGAATCATACAGTCAGACTAGAGGCGGGTCATTCCGGGATAAAGTCACTTGTGTTACTGGATGCCATAATATACTCGTGAGTTATTTTTAGAATACTGATATCATTCAAATCAGCGGGTTTATGTTTGCATCTCTTTATGTATGTAGAACAAGTACAGATGATAACCCAACGTTGTCTATATCCTCTTCGCAGGAGACACCTCAGAGTGAGCGAATGACCACAAGAGTACCCATATCAGTGCGATAGTTGCAGGTTCTGTAGCCGGTGCTTTTGTTCTCATAAGTATTACTGTTCTGATTTTGGTTATCCGTCGGAGACGAAAAAAGTTGCAGCCAGGACAGAATACGAGCATTGATCCATATCATCTTAAACCCAAGGAGGAGAGTCAGTTAGGACGTGAAACTGTCTCGTTGACTCCTTTCACTCCCAATACAATAAGGACTTGCGAGTTCTGTTCCTGTACCTCTTGTTCGAACTGTACAGATTGTCGTTCTAATCACGCTTCCTCGTCATCTGCTGATGCTTCGAGCTCGAGAGCGACAATAGTACCAGGAAAGAAGCATTCAACACCAAGACAAGAACTTAGATATGGACGACGGCCTCGCAAGCAAGGTACAAGTTCGAAGCATAAAAAGAATCGAGAACCTGTAGAGAAGCGCTTAGCTCGGCCTCTGCCAGTTCCTCCAAGCCGTATATCATGATCTAGGTTAGAACTTTCTGGTAGTAAATTTTCCATGGCGAAACAAAACTTCTTTCTTTCTGCTATATTTTAAGATATTTGTATTTGAACCTTTTTCTTGTTCACGAAACTTGTATGCATACGTACAATTCGAATGGTTTTGAATTTCAAAAAGTATTCTATATCTTGTTTTTGTTGTACACACGTTTAAGTTCTTTCTATTGCTGAACCCATCACTTTTCACTTTGAGGCACCACAGTCGATTGAAATGTCATTTTTTGAGGATTCAGAGCCCCAATCTAACTTGATGATGCGAGTGTCTGCATTGATATATACTGCACCTCCGAAATCATTGTCATTTGAAACAGCTTAGGCTATGAAAATTTGAGATCCGATATAGTGAGTACAATGCGACTCATTGAGAGAAAGGTGTTAGGTAAAAATAGTGTCACGCCGTGACACTATCTGTCACACTTAATATCTCACTTCTGGGCCTCAGTGGAGGTTGAGCAAACCCGTCACTCATATAACCTTCCACAAGGACCATTGACTTATCTTCAAGTAAAGACTCCATCTGAAATGATCAGATGTCCCCTATAATGACTTCGAGAATGGATGAAACGTCACACATCCCTTTAGAAAAGGCCCTTGGTGTAAAGGGAAAAGTCCGTCTGCGACCATATGGAAGTGTTAAGCATCCTCACTTCGTTCTTCGACAAGTCGATGAAGAGGAGTACGAAGATAGCTCTGGGAAGAAGCACAGACGAGCCATCTTCAGTTTCTTCGCACACAAACTCATAAACGTTAAACCTGGCAAGGAGCTATTCATGTGTGTACAGCCCTTTGGCGATGAATTACAGGAACGTGTCGTCACTGTTGAAGCAGATATATCAGATGAAGGAGAAGCAGCCAAAGATTTGCCTGTGGACAAAAAGTCTGATAGCTCATGTTTACAAAGGGAACAAACTCTCCCACCGAAACTGAGAAAATTGTTGGGAAGGAAATCCTCGTCGCCATTAAGTGTTGGTTCGTGTTCATATAATATTCTTATACATTAATATCTAAGAGCATATACTAATAACTCACTCAATAAGGGACTCAAGGTGATGTACTTAGTCAGAAAAAAGTATCTGTAGGTGTACAGGTGGATCTTGCGACGTTAGCGGTTGAACCAAGAAATAATGGTGCGTTGATAATCTACGAACTAAGCTATCTACTCAATCTCTATGAATAACCCACATCATTGTTAATAATTGTATATTAATCACAGACATCCCAATGCTGGTTCCTGAGGTACAAATCGAGCCTTCTAAATCTGTGTCTGGCCCAAGTCATCTCGAGACAGACCAAGGACATATACCGTTGCATGCCACAGAAGAAATAAATCAAACTTCAGAAAATATCACAACTATAATGGGATGTAAAGCCAATGAAGGTGGTATACATTCATCCAATGATCAGGTGGTACCACTACCTCATCGTAGTCTTTCTCCGATGGAGATAGAGTCTGCTTCCTCGTCGCCGGAATACTCTCCTGCGAGGCTTGTTTTAGATTTACCTGTTTTCAACTCTGAAACTGGTGTTCAAAATCAAGATGACATGTTACCACCCGATAGCCTCCCTCCTGCTTCTGTGATCCATCATGTTAATTCCCCTGTTTTCCGTGAGTCAGAAGGATCACTTAGACTATCTTTATCTCTAATATGTCCTAAAGCACTGAAGCTGGAACCGGAAGAAATAGCTCTACCTCCGTCTCCTTCCTTACGCTCTCAATCAGCCTCAAGCGTAGCAACTTCACCTCATACTATATCTTCTCTTAAATACCGAGAGCCAACCTTTGTTCCTGCGATGAATCCGCAGTCATATATCAGTCCATCTCTAAGTACTTCGTCACCTAAACAGCTGGAAAGAGGAAGAAATATGTGCAAAGTACATGGACAGGAAACCACACCACATAACTCTCATGAATTTGAAAAAGGTAATGAAATAAAGTTAGCAGAAGGAGAGGATCGGGGAGAACGGATTGTGCACGCGGGTATTCAGCGTGTTCCGAGTCCAGATAAGGAGAAACTAATCCGCACCCCAGTGCCTACTACTGCACCTATTTTTGCACCTTCTAGTTCACCTCCACCTACGACACGTGAAGCTTCATGTTCAATCCCAACACAAGATGTGGGCTCGCTTACTCGCTCATCCACTTCGTCGTCCTTAGAATCGCAACTCGCTGACCTAAGTAGTCTTCAAAACCTGACATCTACCTCATATACACATCTTCAGTACCATGCACCTCCACCCCGAAATAGGAAAAAACGTAAACGTTCATCTAAGATGACAATACCAGAAACACTGCAGATAGAAGGGCTACATGGAAACGGCAGTTTCGCTAACATCCCACCAGAGAAAAAATGGAAATTACAGACGAATATTAATTCAGATTATCAGGCCCCGTCTTGGATTACTAGCTCAGACTTTTCTCCTACATCATGCTCACAGTGTAAGTGCCATGTAGTCAAATCAGATTCATCTACAATGAATATTTTAGTTAGCGAACGCCTTTCTTTGGAAGCACCTCAAACTCTTATCCCTCACCTACCTCCTTATGTACCAAGTCCACAGTCCTCGTCAACTCCAACTATGCCTACGTATTCAAATCTTCTTGAAACAGGTCTTGTCAAATCAGGGCATGCTGGTCACTTGTCGAGTCTTTCTCTTGAGCCATCAAAAGCCGCAGGCATGGCTGGTGCTCCAGTTCAATTATCTACTGTTTTCCGATCTCCCATATCGACGGATAGAGTCAATCCGTGGCCAATTCCAGATAAACGTAATGCTTTTGACATATCCAAGCCAATCTACTAATTACCTTTTTGGTGTAGCCCCAAGGACTCGTTATACATGAGATTACCTTCTTTAGGCTCTTCCTTCATTACATTCGATGGGTCAGGTCGGGAATCCGGAGTCAACTCAATTGTTTATAATATGGCTGGCGATCTTCTTGCTATCGTGTGTACGTACATGTACACTCCGCTTTATATATGTACCGGCTCATAAATTTTCATAGGTAGAGATAGTACGATACGGATATGGAGCAACACTTCACGTTCGGAGATGGCGAAGCTAACACATAACACACCCGTTAAGTCTGTTGTATGGTTGGAGGATAACACATATAGCCCTGTTGCGCAACCATTAGCTATTGCATCTCTGGGGACCAATGGTATTGTCAACAAATGGACCTTGACGGTAAAAAAAAGTATATACAAAAAATGGTCTTTCTAATCATATATTATTATAGGCTAGCAACATTTGGGAGTGGTCAAATATGATTGATACTGGCGACGAAAGACCTTCATGTCTCGCTTACTATCACGGCTTGATAGCCGTCTCTAATCCAAGACGAGGTATCAGATTATGGAAATTTGATGACGGTCTGTATTGTCTTTTGGTACAATGACTGCACTGAATATTGATTTTGTTTTATAGTTATCCGTTTATGGAAGGCATTCGATCGAGTCATCCCACGCAAAGATGTTGTATCCATTAAATTCGCTAATGATGGAAATGAACTATTATGTGCGGGAGTTGATGGTTCAGTGTAAGTTTGTTAAAATATAAGCGATATATGTTTGTTCTTAACTTTGAGTTAGATTCCGAACTATAATACCTGAACTTAGAATTCAATCTATTATTACTTTTAAGACGAAGGTGTAAGTGACATTTGAATCCGACTATTTTTGCTATAAGATTTTTTCTCATCTATCTATAGCTTCAGCATAGTCGTAGACTCAGCCAAAGTTCTGCATTGATATCAAGGGCTTGTGGCGTGCTCATCTTGTTGATATAAGTCAAGGGAGAGACGGGAAACCGTTCGGAAATATCATACAAGACTACATACCGCGTGATGTTGAACAGAATTACGGAGAACGTGTTGCAAACTCCTTCGGAGCGATATTTGCAAGTAGAGATGATCTTGTTATATATGGTACAATTAGCGGGAGAATCTTGGTTTGGGACAGACAAAGAGGATGCGTAACTTATGAGCTAGTAACTGGACAAGGTAGGTACTTTCTAGAGTTATCATTTTTAAGACTTTACTGATTCCCACCGTCGTAAGATGTAACCGTTCAAGCTGTTGCGGTATGGCACCTAGTTTTTAAGACTTATACATAAATCTAATACTTATCACTGCGTTTTTAGAGCTACGATGGAAGACAGGGAGAACAATATCTTGTTAGTTGCACTCGCCAGGGTGTTCTGACCTGGTGGGAGCTTCCGATCCGCCTCTACTAATTCATGAACGAAATTTCTGTTTTTGCTCGCTTCTACTTGTATCCTTATCACTCTAAGTTATATTTTCGTGTTATTCATTGGCTTGGATGGATGATTGAATAAACTTTCGCAAATATACTTGCAGGCTTATGCCTCTTGGCATGGTTGTGACGTACTTTTATAAATATGTATAATATCACTATAATGGATTATTAATATATTGTATTCGATATATCATTACTATATGCAGATCTGTATTTGAAATGATGTCACAGTGTTACGTGGTTGAAACGAACATATCTCTATGATCATCATCATGGGTTTACTCACCATCCACTGGTAGTCGTGACGCATCGGCGATGAGTTGAGACAATGGCGACTACATTTCATAATCTATCGCACTTCAGAGAGTACGTCGTTAAATGCTATAATTGATTATGCTAATTCTCACTACTTCAATAGGCCTGAAGGCGATGACTGGGATACCGATATTTTGCCAGAAATTCCAACGGGAACTAACACCGACATTTCTAAGGCACATCATCAACCGTATACTCCTTCAAATGTAACGTATACAAATCGTACACGGACTTCATCTCTGGGATCGGTGCCAAGCACAAAACCAGTTCGCACCCGAAAAACCTCCTCTTCAACTCGTGAACTAGTGCGCGTACTGATTGAGGAGAATCTTCTCGATACCGAAAATACTCATGCTCAGTTAGCTCATGCATATGATGTGCTTCGAGCCGAAAGTAAACGCGCAGCTGAAGCGGAGCGTGTCGCAAATGAAGCAAAGGAGCGACTGAGAGGCATAGCTAATAGCCGTATGGAAGCTCTTAAAGAAGCTGCCCGGGCACAGTCAGAGCTTCGAACGTACAAACTTCAATTAGAAGCCGCACAGCAGCGGATCAGAGACGCGAATGAGCTTACAAAACTTGCTGAAGCGGATAAAGAGCGCTCGAGAAGAAAGCAAAGGAGTTGCGTAAGATTATCGACAAATATCGAGAAAATACGTTGACTCGACAGGCAAAGGAAGAAGGTGTGCGTGAAGGGAGGCTAGAGGTACTCAGGGAGCTCACTCATCATGCAGGAGAGAACGTTTATGAGGTGCTTCCATCGACATCAAGTAATGCAACAATATTACCTGTACCACCGCCAGCGTCTGTGCTTATCAGAAATAGGCATTCTACAACACCAAAAATCCAGTACAAAGCCTCTCCAGGGAATGGGTTCTCACAGGGAATTCCAACTGTGACTCGGCAATCAATAACTCCCCCAGTACGCCGTCGTACACCATCGTATCCTATCCCCCACCAGTAACACAACCGGTGCCTCCTCCTCCTTCAATACCTGTCCTTCCAAGGCAAACAGCAACCCCCATACCTCATAGCTCGCGAGGAATACCTGATGAAATTATCATCAAATCTCCCATTGCAACGCGTCCACTTGATGAACATCTAATTTCTCGTCCATTAACAGCATCTTCTCATTATCGCGATGATATACTTCATCCCCCACCACGTCCACCTTCACATGCATCAACTCCAATGATCCAACAGCATGAAAATCAGCGTGTTATCGATCCAGCAGTACTTGGTGCTTTGTCTGCCGGAAGAATATACACTGATGATTATAGTTCGGACTCCGATGCTGAAACTGAGCCTATGGATGATCTTTCAAACCTTCCTTCCCTCTCTCAGCGACAAGATAAACAATGGCTACCACAACAGGAGATAGTATGTATACCCATTTCACCCCAGCTCCTCGCTCTCTAAATATCTTCGATAGATAATACCAAGGCCCGCCCTACTCCTAGTCACCACAGAAGAGAGGTCTCAACTGTTTTTCCACCATCCCCTGTGACCCAACCTTTAAGGGATCAAATAACTGGACCCCCTTTTCTGCGTCGCTCTTCTACAGACTCTTCCGTATCATCTGAAGTACCATATCCTCGTGTTGCAGCTCTACGTAGAAGAGATGGCAATGCCCGGCGTATGAGCCTAGACAGTGATTCCAGCGTGCCTTCAATCAATATTGAACCCCCTACTCGTTCAAGTAGTGAAGCTTCACTTGCTACTACCGTCGCTGGACATCTTCTACCAAGTGGGGAAGTTGCTCAAGAACCCGACTTTAGTGCAGCGCCTCCTGGTTACAATCCTCCTGTAAGGGAAAGTAATCATCAGCCATTGACTTCTCCGCACCAGCATTCAAGACCTCAAAGCAGGACCGGTTTCCGATATGGCCCACCTGCTCCTAAAACTGGCCCTGTTATTCCAGGTATACCTAATCCTCAGAGGCCATTCTCACCTCTATCGAGGATTCCTGAGCCTCATTCTCCACGATCATCTCCAAATTCACGTATGCATGTCGACGGACTTCCGGGCAGCAGGGTATCTCGGATTACTTCAGTCTTCGCCAAGGTTCTTCGCCTCAAAATAGACGCGAGCCCACAGGATCTCCTGTCAGCCCCATTAGCCCGTACAATACCGGACCTAATTTCGATGATGAGACAATTGGAAGACCAGGCTATACACCACGGCCTAGTGGAATTTTACTGGATGGCCGTCGTAGGAAAGAGTCAATCTCCCAAATACCTGGATCTTCCATTCATCGTCCGCCTTCTCGAGCATCACAAACAATGTTTGAGGACTTTGGATTTGATGTACCAGGCCACCCAACCTCCGAACGGAGCACTGAATATAATATCAACGGTCCCGGACGGGTACGTACAAGTAGTATGTCTACTAGCAGAACAAGGGAAGTCCCTAGTCGGACTTCGTACAGAAGTACACCATTTGTACGTTCTAATGGATTAATGGACAACTAACTTATTTAGGATTACTCAAGTGTCTCATTTTGTAACAATTGTATCGTTTGTGTTTTAGTTTGTTTACTTACATGTTATAATGTTGTTTCTCTGGGATACCTTTTTTACATTTCATCTCTTAAAATATTTTCGGAGTTAAGTTGCTTCGAGTCTGATATCGTATGAATCTAACAGTATTGTTTATATACTTGTGGTCGTGCGTTAAGCTATGTACAATCGGGTTAATGGGAACCACTAGTAATTTATAGTATTCTTCAGCGAGGCGAGTTATGTATGTCTCTCAATATTATTCATAGTTATTCGGGTCAGTTTGTCCATCTCTAGGCATGACTATCTTATTTCTCCAGGACTAAGTAATAACACCATCATCTTCAATGTACCCTACTCCTTCAGTTGTATCTCTCCTTCCTTCAGATTCTTTCTCAGATAATTTATAATAAGAAGTTGCTATACATCTTCATAACCCCTTATATCTACTGCATGAAAAAATAGATCGTTATATGAAGGACACGTGAACCTTATACTCCCAGGTTCTTTGCAGATAAAATCGAGGCCGTCCATTACTCCATATTTATTTCTAACAGCTGCATTATAATCGAGTTAGGGAACCCTTGCAACTTACAGAAAAGTAGGCAGTCTGTGATACTGGACAGAAAATACCAGCATTAAGTATGTAAATCTAACCTCCTGCTAGCTTTAATATCAGATGGACCCTCAAACATCTAACAAATTCCTGACGCTCGAAAGAAAAGAAGTTGCACATTCAGACATCAGCAAATAATAATACTAACATTAACTAGAAACATTTTTTCAGGCTCACTCAGCCTTCTTCCCCTTCCCTGTTTTCTCGGCTCCCCCACCTGCCAGCCAAAGTACACAGAATAATACAAACGCGGCACTTGAGCTAATTGCGCCAGTGTAGTATGGCCATGCAGCACTCAAGAAACGAGGATAACCATCATGTCGAGGCGGAACAACTGGTACAGTCATCGCGCTATTAAGGAAATTCCAGCCGCGTCTTTTATAATCGACTACAAACTTGAAAACTCCATGACGGTCTGGGGCTCGGAAAACTAAGCTATACTTCCTGGATGTTCTGGATTTGGTGGTAGTGAAGTGCGCACGAAAGGGTCAAGCATAGTAAATTCGAGTTGAAGATCATCAACACCAGAATACGGAACCCATTCCCCTGACTCCGAGTTCCATTTGCTGATTTCTGCACTATACTCAATCATGTCCTTCACGGTATATTGGCTGGGAGGTTCTGTCGAATTTGATGACGCGTGTTTGTGTGCTGTTTGGTCGATACGCAGTACATTCGACTCTTTGAAGGTCCACTTCGCTATATCCTGCACAAACTGCCCATTTCCAGATCCCTCTACTTCAGCGTATTTATCGCTGAAGACTTCTACACCTCCAGCCCAAAGTGCTCGTGCTCCTGTACGAGTCTGGAATCCCGTAACAAGCCCTAAACTAGAACCTGCCCAAAGTCCTTCTCCACCTTTCTCAGATGCATCAACAAGAGAGTCCGCATCCGCATCGGAGTTTGATTCTGCCGCGAAAGCTTCAGGAGGAGCTCGAAGAATCGGTACAATGAACGGGTTGGGGGAAAACGCGTGAGGAGTACCTGAGAAGAGTACTGGAGGTATATTCGAAGAGAGAATGGGATGCTCAGTCGGCACTGGAGCAGATACTATGTTCCGATCTCCAGTGGGAGAGAAATGAGAGATAAGTGGTGTGTGGGGCGGGGCAGGAATGAGGGAAAATTCAGCGGCAAGTGATGTAAGAGGTGTTTGGGCCGGGGATAGAGCAAATATGATGTTTACATCTGACGATAATAAGGTGACAAGAGATTGGGGTGAAATATCGGGGCATAAGCTAAGAAGTAGAGTATTAGCATGTTCTTCGTATACTGACTACGTTAAACACACATACATTTAGTTGTTGGCGCAAAGAATACGACATGAGCGAACTGAGGCACATCATCTTCTATTATGAGTGGTGCTTTTTGCTTTGGATCTCTGAACGTGAGTTCGAATCCCCTCTCTATAATCCATGTAGCTCAATAAAAGTTGACGAATGATAAAGTCATTTAAAAGTACAAACAAACCTTCAAGCCCGTTGAAGAAGATTGTAAAGTTCTCCCTCGGGAGATCATTTTCAAGGAGAACAAGAACAGAGTTACCAGTTGCAGATTTTGCCAGACCCAAGGAAACCAAGGTGAAAAGCTGGGCAGCGAGTGCGATCCAACGCCTCATGCTGCCTGATCGATCGTTTTAAGATGAGAGTCAAGGTTAGTGAATTAGCCATTGACGCGTCGTGACACGTAGCCTTGGACTGCGCAGTAACGGTGATTATTATAACAACACGTTAATATTAGACATCTATAATTAGGTCTACAATTACATAAGCCATACTTCCCCTTAGTCCCTCATCCAAAATAGATCTTAACCAAAAACTAGAGACATGAAGACCACTACGCAACCTCCAAGAATCATTAGCGATAGTTGTCTATATTCGGTCCATATCCTCTTCCACAGTAATTTCACTAAGAAGTATCCTACAGCAAGTAAAGAAACTATAGCTGGCACCACCATAATTCTACGCATCCACCACCCGTCCCAGCGTTGGAACGGCCATGCTAATGGAGGAACAGAGGATGGGTCTTTCCATAGTATCCAGATTAGTATAAATTTTGCAACATGCCATACGCGAAAGAACATCTGGCAATAAATCATCCAGAAAATAAGAATCCGAATAGCACATTGTGAATTATATTCATATTCAAACTTTTCCTTGGCAGTAGCCTATAATGCTGATTAGTATTTCTGGTAAGATAAGGGGTAATTATAGGAGGAGCTCACTAGTTTTCTTCTCTTTACTTCTTGTAATCCTTCAAACCGGCCAAGTTCGTATTCAAATGCTTCGTCGCTTAGGATACCCTAGATGGTGGTTTATGGGTGGATACAGCACCATACGTAAATAGCTATACGTACTTTATATGCCGATCGAAGGTTAGCTACTCTCCAGTCTCTGGAGCTTGCTTCTAAAGGCGAATCATGATCCTGATAATTATTGTTGGTCCTGAATTATACAACTCCTCGTATATGGAACTTACATCATTGAACTTCTCCATAAATAATGGGCAGGCGTAGTGTGTTGCGAGTAGGTTTTAGGATTCAGTGGAAATATAATCCAATAGATTATGTCGGTCTGTAGTTAGTGTGAATGCTAAATGAAGAGAAAGGTTTCTGTGCATCTTCAGAGATGAACATCTAGACGCGTCTGGTTACGGTTTGTGGTTCAATGTGACAATATGACAGTGTAACACTAATATCATAAACCGCATGACTAATTTTTATCACTATAGATGTATCTCGTTATCAAGTAGTACGCATATACTACACCAACCTCAATGGGGCGTCCTCATCCATGGTAATGGTATGTCTTGTAGCACAACATCCCAAACACATAAAAACTTGTTAACAGGCTCAATAAGCTCAGGTTTTCTGATCTATGCCTCTATCACTAAGCATCAGCTAACGAAGGTCAACCTCGGCCTTTGGCGGATGCTCTGGATACTTTAACGTCACCATCAACCTACATTATTCTAGTATAATCAACAAGTTTATTAGTCATCTCCACACTATTGCTCTAACTCAATCTCCTCCACGTCTACTATCATGGCTGAGATTGCAACACCGAATTTCCTCAAACATGTCAAAGAGATCTATCAGGATGAATCAAAGATAACCTCAATTGAAGAATATATAAAAAATCCGTGGTATCTTGTAGCTTCAGTTGCTTTTGGGGCAAGTAATCGTCCAGATGGTGTCCCGCGGATATTCCAGCTTCTCATGGATGAACTCGACGAATTGTCCGCGACTCAAGAACAAAAAATACAGGTCATCATACGGATGCGCGAAGCTCTCTTTAAAGGTGGTATGATTAGTGGATACTCGAGGGTCAGTGACTAGGCTATATTACAAGGCTCAAACAGAATGTTAACTGGTGCCAAATCATGTAGGCTATCTCGGCGCTGATAGCTTTGTACGAAGTGACACCTCCTGAGCTCAGGGATACTTCACTGATTAGGTATTTCGATTCTTACTTTCACAAGATAACCGACTCACGTGGATAACAAGACAAGTGGATGATGATAAAGTCTCTGATCTTAAGAAACGGGGAGAACAGCTATACACAGCTATGTACGGTGATACAGCCGATTCTGTCCAGACTCTTCTAGACGCTATTCATCCAGACATGGGTCCGTTTTTCTACCTTTCTCACCATCAACTCATCTAACCTTTTAGATATTTGTATACTTCTCAAATATTTTTGTATGAAGGCTGGTTCTCAAAAGTGATTGCTTATGGTCACACTTACAACGCAAATCATGTCTTGTCTCAGCGGGATACGTCATATGTCATAGTCTCTGCCTTGATATCCATGGATACACCCCGTCAGGTAGCTTGGCACTTGGCAAACTGTCGCAGAGGTGGTGCTAGTATAGACGAAGTCAAGGCTATTCGTCAGATTGCAATGAAAGTTGCTGGTGCCTGCGGTATTACATGGCGAAACGGTGTACCAGAGGTGCATGAAGATAATCCGGAAAACGCATGAAAATAGTTCAATAAACTACTTATGAATAGGAAAAGTAACGTATGACCTCTGCATTTACGTAGTCAAAACATTACTATCAACTGTGGTTTGTACGAGTGAGGTTTGGGTGACAAGCTTCCCATACTTGTAGATATCGAACATTGTATAAAAAAAGTTATCACCAGCTGACAAATTCAGATATGAAGATCTAACAATAGACTATCAACTGCACATATTCTATATCTTCAACGTGCTTTCTTTAGTCTCAAATAAACCTTTCCTTCATTGGTTATATCTCTACTTACACTCACTTAAGGCAGACTTTATTGCTTCAACAGAAGATCTATATCGATGTTGCTGTAGGTCCTTTCTTCTGATATCCTTTGAGATAGTTATACCTTTACATTATATACAATCTGCATACACTTGATGAGCCAATTGGAGGTAAGAATATGTACATGTAGATAAAAAATAATCGATCTTAGGTAGCCAATGACACTTTCAGCGGCATTTGTGCACCCTCTTTTTCCCTTCCTAGAACAGTTGGAGCAGCGATATGATTCATGTTCCAAATAATCTCTCCATCCGGTGCAGAAAATTCGAACTGATCTATCAGTTCGGCTACAAGCAATTCTATTATTGGTCTGTTAGTAATTAGATCAGTGATTCACATTCTATACTAGCGCACTTATGGCAAGAATAGCAAACTTGAAACCACTATAAGAGATATTTGTAAACAATAGATCAGATCTTGGAAACAAGAGAAATGTATTTACATGCAAGAGCGTCCACCCCCAGAAAATGACATCCTTAAGTGAACTGTCAAATCAACAAGTTCAAGTTATTTCACCTAGCACTTACATTCCTGAGTATATTCCTGGATATCGGTCTTCATAACCAAGACGAGGAGATATTTTTGACTCTTTTTCTTCATCTAGGTCGTCTATATCTCGGTTTTCTAGCCAGTTTTCTGGCTTCCATTCATTCGCATGTGCACCCCAGATGCTTTTATCACGATGGGAAGCAGCGATGCCAATCACAATACCTTGACCCTTAGCTACGGGTATCCTGGAGACAGTTTCACCTCGGTCATCCTGGTCATGTCCATGTCCATTCTCATTAGTTTTAGATCTTCTGATTGATATCGGCTTGCGAAGTGGAAGTGTCGTCTCTTCACGCGCAATGCGCCATATCCAGCTAACGGGGTTATATAGGCGCAGTGTTTCACGAACGACTGCATCGAGAAGAGGAATGTGCATCAATGTATCATAGTCCCACTTTTCATCAGAAGATAAACTTTCACGAGCTTTCCGAATTGCCTTTCGAAGCTCAGACTGGGTCTCTGTATGAGCCGTGAGGACATGCAGAATTCGAGAAACAGCAGAGCTCGTTGTGTCTTGTGCTGCAAAAATAAGAGTGCTGCAAGCAGATAATAGAAATGTTGAAGTCAAAGTTTATTGTAATGAAGCGGATACATACGTGATTTGTCCCATAAGCTCGGATTCTTGTAAGCGCTCTGATTCAAGACAATCATGTTGAGCTCGTACTAACGTGTGAGAGATTAGTCAAGCGTTCAATGAATATTCATTAGTCTGTCCTCACACAAGGCGCTGAGGATATCACAGGAGCGAGCTCCGGTATCATCTTTAAGGTGTTCCTTCTCTAATTCCAGTTCTTCACTGACAGCAGTACGGCTCCGTTGCAGAACTTCCCGGCTTGTATCCTCGAGTTGGTCAGTAATACGTTTGAGCTCACGGACCTGATAATTAGTCTACGTCAATCAATAACATTTTATTGTATTGACCAAAGACGAACCGCAGAGAAAGGAGCGTAGCGAAGTAAAAAATCAAGTACTGGTGTTGGTATCAAGGATACAATAGGGTACACTAGTGGGAGGATTTGCATAGCAACATGCAAACGAGATACTATCGGTCTGATTTCATGTATACTTAGTTTTACACTATATATAAAATCGAACAAAGACTTACACCATCTCCTTGACAAGCTTGGTGTAGTCGCTTATCTCTCCCACCTTCAGCGTGTCCAAACTTGTTCCAAGACCCCCTTGAGCAATAAATTCAAGGGCCCCTCGACTTGTCCACATATACATATCAACTTCAGTAGGCACTGACCTTAACTGAGAAGTGACAGACGAACAAAGCTGTTCGTAATAAGCGAGTTAGGGTCAACAACTATATCACTTTTTTTGATGATCTTTGAGAAAAGGGCGCACTTTTCTAGAAATAGGTAGGAAAATGTTGACGAGTTCGCGCATATGTTTCGCTGAGAAAACTGGATTAAGCACTCTACGTTGCTTCTTGTGTAAACTCCCTGATCACCGAAATAAGGTTCAGGATGTGATAGGACTGATATGGTATGATCAAACCTAATGTAGCAAGCAAGCCATTTCCTAAAAGAACACGATTCATGCTGCAAATCCGGGGGATCAGCTACCTTTGCTACTTCGCAGGTTAATGTGATTAGAGTTCATGGGGAACTTACATCAAAAGAGACTGAGGTTCTTCGAAGATCTCCTGTTCTTTAACTAGTACCTGATGCATGGCTCGTGAGTCAGTTATATATAGTTGCTCGTCCTATAATGATAGTCACTAGTTTATAAAACTCAATGTAAAAAGGAAATTTCAACATACACCAAACATGCCGTTTATTTGGAAAATCCCATCGTACTTCTCTGTTATGTCGTAATGCCACTTGAAATTGAGTACATCGTATATCTCGGGGAAATTCCCTATAAATAACCAAGTCTAGGCGAGCCTTTCATATAGTAGTCATTGGGCTGGCGCACCTGTGATCCAGGATTCATTCTTTGGTCCAGGTAGGTTACGAATAAGTGACTTGACACGAATCCTATGTATAGCACGACGAAGCGCCCATATAGATCCACAAATAATCACAAGTGTTCCGATTGCAGTACGAAGTGTGAGGGTAGATTCGAGTGCTGTGATACTCATCTTCTTGGTAATTCGTCCAACCCATTGCACATTATCTATCGGTGAGGACATTGACTCAGCAGGAGTCAAAGAACACCACAGTCACTTCTATCAAGAGCGAAGGTAGGAGAGCAAAAACGCCGAGTCTCGGCATGAGAAACTTTTCAATTCAGGACCACTGCCGATATTGTAGAGGTACCTTGTGACTTATTCATATCCTCTTTGAGGGATCCTGAATAAGTCAATTTCTAAATTATGAGCTGCGCAAGTATATATCAAAAAATATATCGCTCAGACGTTATTAATAACTCCACTCAAAGTATCGTACAGTGTAGTTCGAATTTTAAAGTCTGGAGCTGAGCTTAAGTCAACACAGGTCGATCATGTTACTTAATGTAGGTTAGAATGAATACACATGTATACGAAAGACGATGCTTTATATGGCTAAGGTTTAAAGATGATATACAGTATCACGAAAGAGTATTTACAAGGTATAAAAATCCGATGTTGTTAAACAGTGCACATATAGAAACTCAGTATATGATATGTACTCCACTGTCTGCAGTGGCACTGCCTCTAAACACCCTAATTGGAATCATCACTTACTCGGAAAGAAGAACAAAGATGTGAACCAAGCCGTCAAGAGCAGCATCCACTCTTTGCCTGTGTCTCAGGTGTACTGACTGAGATGATGTTACCTTGAGTCGGCTTAATCTGATCCTCGGTGTTCTCAAGAGATTTAGACGAGACGATTTTATAAATACCTTGAAAATGTGGCGTCAGTCATTGCAATTATCAAAGTATACACAAACGTACTCGTCAATATATTCTGGAAAGCTGATTCTACGTTTGATGCATCAAGAGCAGAAGTTTCCATGAACGAAAGATTGTTTTCGTCTATTTGTTATGATAGTCTTGAGTAGACATGTTTTACTAAAGAGCTCAAAGACGCACCGGAAAATGCTTTTGCCGCGTCTGTTGTCACTGCTCGAAGATGTCTCAAATCACTTTTATTTCCAACGAGCATTATCACGATGTTTGAATCCGCATGATCACGAAGCTCCTTCAGCCACCGTTGTACATTCTCAAATGTTAATTGCTTCGATATATCGTACACCAAAAGAGCCCCAACTGCCCCACGGTAGTATCTGATAGAAAGACTTTAATATGAGAATGGTATCAACTATAGTGTGACGTACGCAGAGGTGATGGCGCGATATCGTTCCTGTCCAGCTGAAGGCGTTTATTGTAGTACGTGCATCGCGAAACCAGTAGATAGAAATAAAGAGTTTTAATGGAAGATTCAGTACAGTGGAGGGTACATCAATGTGTCATGTTACCGCACCAGTATCCCAGATCTGTGCCTTCACCGTCTTTCCGTCCACTTGAATTGTCCGAGTAGCAAACTCGACACCAATAGTGGATTTAGAATCGAGGTTGAACTCATTACGCGTGAATCGCGAAAGCACTGAGCAAGTCTATCAGACCATTTACAAAGGGTGTACACTGATGCACATACAGTTTCTATAAGAACGATGCATAAATCAATAACTCGTCTAAGATAGACAAGCACATGTACTTACGACTTGCCAACCCCGGAATCACCAATTAGTACAACCTTTAAAGATGTAAGCTATCTTAACATGCACTTGGCTGTGTGGCACTTTCTGACCTTGAAAAGATAATCGTAGCTCGTCGTTGATTCTCCTGCCATTCTTGATTCTATGTATATGTAGTGCTGATGATGTAGGTATGTTAGACGTACGTTGTCTGGTACGCGTTTGGGAAGTGTCCCAAGCCGTGATCGTGAGATACTTTAACCATAAGAACCATGAGAAAACCGAATCGAGACTCAGTTTCAGAATGATGCCTGAAAATGTCGTTATCAACATTTTAACCAGAACTATCACATTCAAAAATTACTTTTAATTAATGGTATAATGTAACGAGATAAACTACGACTGTTTCAACATTTTTCTCAGTTCCGTAGTACACTAATGTAGATAACTAACTATAATCGTATTTCCAGAGCGGCTTGATCGTGAGGTATTGTTTGTCTTCATTCAGGATATTATTCAGCCACATCAGTAAAGAGTTTACTATTACTATCATCTTGTCCATGAAGTACTTCCAAAGAAATTTTAGAAAAACAAGTAGCTAAACATAAGGGTTGAATATTGACATATGGAAATACTTAAAGTTATATTTGTAAGCAACTTACCAAAAAAGGGATTTTCAGGAATGACCAATGAATGAAGGCGAGTTTCCATCATCTACCTTCATTTGTGTCCTCCATGTTCAACCGAGCAGGTACAGCTGCGTTCATATCCCTTCATTATTATAGCAACTGACAACACAAAGCAGCTGCTTCACGGCCGCTGCGTACCAAGGTCGGCAGGTCATTTGCGACTGTAACCGACACGCCAGTTCGTAGATATGGAGGGCTGAAAGACCAAGACAGAATATTCCAAAATGCTTATTGCAGGCATGACCATGGTATAAAAGGTGCAATGGTGTGTTTTTCCAATACATTCAATTAGCCCACTCAGTCTAATTTTGGTTTCGGTAAAAGTCTCGTGGTGACTGGCATCGCACAAAAGACATTATTCTGAAGGGCGACTCGTGGATCATCCAGCAAATTAAAGATTCCGGACTCCGAGGTCGTGGGGGTGCAGGTTTCCCTTCCGGACTTAAGTGGAGCTTCATGAATAAACCTGGTTGGGAGAAGGACCCACGTCCACGTTACTTAGTTGTTAACGCCGATGAAGGTGAACCAGGAACATGTAAGGACCGTGAAATCCTACGTGGTGACCCCCACAAGCTCGTAGAAGGATGTCTTATTGCTGGGCGTGCTATGAACGCAAATGCTGCATACATCTATATTCGAGGAGAGTTCTTCCAAGAGGCGGACCATCTTCAACAAGCTATTAATGAAGCATACAAAGCCGGTTTCATTGGTAAGAATGCTTGTGGATCTGGTTATGACTTTGATGTATACGTGCACCGTGGGGCTGGTGCGTACGTCTGTGGGGAGGAAACTGCTTTGATTGAGTCTCTCGAAGGAAAGCAAGGGAAACCTCGTTTAAAGCCTCCTTTCCCTGCTGATGTTGGGTTGTTCGGTTGTCCCACAACAGTTGCAAATGTTGAAACTGTCTCAGTCGCTCCGACTATTTGCCGTCGCGGTTCAAGTTGGTTCGCTAGTTTCGGGCGTGAACGTAACCAGGGGACAAAATTGTTTTGTATCTCAGGTCATGTAAATAACCCATGTGTTGTAGAAGAAGAGATGAGTATTCCGTTAAAAGAGCTCATTGAACGTCATTGTGGTGGTGTTCGAGGCGGCTGGGATAACTTACTGGGTATTGTGCCTGGTGGAAGTTCTGTCCCCATCTTACCAAAAGACAAATGTGCGGAGGTGCTCATGGACTTTGATTCATTAAAGGATGCCCAGTCAGGTCTTGGGACTGGTGCTGTCATTGTCATGGATAAATCTACTGACGTTGTTGCCGCAATTGCCCGTTTCGCTCATGTAGGTCACCTGAATTACATGATTACGAACAAAGCTAATTACTGTTCTCATAGTTTTACAAACACGAGTCATGTGGTCAATGCACTCCTTGCCGTGAAGGAACTACCTGGATGATGAAAATGATGGATCGCCTTGTTGAAGGACGTGGACACCGCAGAGAGATTGACATGCTTCTTGAGATTAGCAAACAAATTGAGGGTCGCACAATCTGTGCCTTGGGTGATGCTGCTGCTTGGCCTATCCAAGGTCTTATGCGACATTTCCGACCTGAAGTTGAAGCGCGAATTGACGCGTATCGTGCCAAGCACGGTCCAGTTCTATTTGGTGGAAGGTTAAAGAGTGAAGAGGATCCAACGTTAGCACTACCTGACAACCTTGGCGGGAACCTCATAGACCAGCCCCGTGTATAGATAGTATCCTGTCTTATTTTTATATTAAATCTCATGCATCAATCATCTTTGTGGAAAGAATTGTCAATATAACTAATTGTGAACTATAAACAAGACGTAGACTGAATTTCCTATTGCTTCCCACGATCTATAACGAGATGATCACATGTAAGTTCTACAATTCATATTTCTTATTTTATTGCTATTGTATTTATCACACCGTCTATACACATTGTAACACAATATTTGCATGTAGTATGGTGGAGGTTCTGCCCATGCTTATGCCCCAGGCGTCGTTGCCGCGCTCGTCGGCCAACGACTGGGTTCCAACTCGGTACAAACAACCGCCTAGACCGCCTCCAATTGATGAGCATCGACAGGATATTGCGATCGCGGCAGCGCGCCAGCTTATTGACGGAAAGGCTTTGAAGAAGACGCGACCTCGAAGAACTGTTGACTATGGAGGCTCAATGGGTCGCTGGATAATGGTGAGAGCTCACTGTTGTTGAATTAAAAAAGTGTGTAGAATGTTGACATGTTAATGGCATAATGACTGCAGAACAGGAAGTCACGGCCTAGTCCTGGTTATATACCATATATCCGACCAGCTCCACCATTCATAATTGACGTATGTGTTTGTTAAACTTATAATAAACAAAGAAGAAATTGAGTATAGAACTAGCTTCTTCCACCAAAAGCATACCCAAATAACCCATCCACGTCTTTAACTACAAAGTTCATCCACACCTCCACGAACAAGATAAGATGCCCAGTAAACTGTGTTGTCTGGACACCCGAAGGTCGTCGTGTTCTCACAGGCTCGACATCAGGCGAATTTACGTTATGGAATGGCCTAACCTTCAACTTTGAAACTATTCTCCAAGCTCATGACAGTGCCATTCGTACCGTACGCTTCACTCATGCCGGTACATATTTAGCGAGTGCGGACCAGAGTGGTATAATTAAGTACTTCCAGCCGAATATGAACAATCTCACGGCATGGCAAGCTCATCGAGAAGCTGTGAGAGATATAAGCTTCTCTCCAGATGATAGAAGGTTTGCTACTGCGAGTGATGATTCGACAGTGCGAATATGGGATTTTGAAGAAAGTAGAGAAGAAAGCGTATTGTCAGGTATATATGTTCTCCTTTCTTACTTAACATTGATGTGTAACATACTTCCATAACTATTTCAAGGACATGGTTGGGATGTCAGGTGTGTTCAGTGGCATCCTACGAAGGGACTACTCGTTTCTGGAAGTAAGGATAATCTCGTTAAGTTTTGGGACCCCAGAACAGGAACGTGCTTGTCGACGCTGTATGTGTCTTTCTTTCTTTCTCTCCTCCAAGACCTCCAAAAAGCTGAAGGTTGATCCACTTGTCTAGTCATCATCACAAGAATACAATTCAAGCTCTAGGCTGGTCTCCAAATGGAGACCTAGTCGCTACAGCTTCTCGTGACCAGACTGCTAGATTATTTGATATCCGTGCAATGAAGGAGTTCCGCGTTCTCAAGGGTCATAAAAAAGAAGTCTGTTGTACGTTAATATCTCTTAAATCAAAGAGCGATCACCAACTGAATGAAATACCCGTCTAGCTCTTGCATGGCATCCTTTGCACCCTATCCTTGTCACCGGTGGTTCAGAAGGATCACTGTTATACTGGGACACTGCTGCTCCTGAACCACCTTTCTCTGCCATACTCTCCTCGACTTCAAACCCAAATTCTATCCCAGGTGTGGGGCCGCGTGCTACTCTCTCAGAGGCTCATGATAGCAATGTTTGGTCTCTCGCTTTCCACCCTCTGGGACACCTTCTCGCGAGTGCCTCAAATGACCATACCACGCGTTTCTGGGCTAGAGAGCGACCGGGAGACGCCTCCAGCACTTTCTCTGGTGGAGGAGCTAGACCACCTCCCCAGGGAGAAGGAGAAGGGGCGGAAGATGACGACGGGGCGGATGAAGACGAGATGATGGCTTTACCAGGTCTTGCATTTATCGGGCAACAACATGGTCAAAATCCAGGGATGAGTCAAAACTACGGTCAAGATGGCAGCGTGGGATGGGATTCACAGCTACCGGGTCTGAATGGTGCTGGAGTAACAAACGGGCCTAGAAATGGCAGTAATATGGGCGCTGTGACGAATGGATTACCAGGCTTAGGCGTTGGCATCCCAGGTCTGGGAAGCTCTCTTCCTGGGCTTGGAGCTGGAGGGGCTGATGACTCAGGAGGAATACCTGGACTTGGGCGTTCTACTGCTCAAGACAGTGTGCAAAGACAGGGCCCAGGACAAGGAGCAGGACAAGAAGATGGTTTCGCTGATAATGGAGGGGATTGGAACGGGGAGGTGGATACGGGGGAGGCTCGAGAGATAGAGACAGAGACCGCGGTTATGGATATGGCCGTGGAGGTAATACAGGTGGAAGAGGAGGGAGATGGAACCAGCGACGGGGAAGATACTAAATCATATCAATGTTGCTGATTAAAAGTACTTTTGTGAACGCTTATGTATCTTATATTATTCTCAGCTTCCTTACTTTAGTAGATAGACTAGTGTAGTAATTAACAGTGGACCCGTTACTACATGGCCGGTACTCAAGTCAACCGTTTATACTAACAATCAAGTTGGAAGAATATGTATAAGTCTATTTGCACCTATTTGTGTTCCGGTTTAGTTTATAAATGGCCGGAGACTTAGATTCAGACGTTGAACTCAATGGCACTTTCGACCGTCATCGCTACGTATGACAAACTCCTTGAACCTATACCACCGTTCACATGGTTAGGATCGGGGATCAGCACCCTTGACGTTGGCGCCGCTTTCCGATTGTGTGTTGTCCTTCGTCAGCTTCGTGAAGCTAATTTACGGTCGCATCTTAAGACTCGTAGGTCTGTGAACGCCGAGAAGGATAGTCAGGATGAAATAGAGACTGCGAGCTATGTAAAAAACATAGCACTTACTCTAGTTGTCGTATATGGGGGCGAAGCAGTTATGAGTAAGTTCAATAATTTTTGCTAAATATTTGCATTTCATTCATAATCACTCGGACAGACCCATGGCTGTCTATATCTCCATCTTTTGTTTATTCCCCAATCGTGCCAGGGTTATACGCCCTGCTCACGATTCTCGTCGACTTCCTTCCTTCCTCGCTCATACCTGAAATGTCTTTCGCGACTGAATTTCCCCTCTCCTTCTTCGACGGACTTACTCGTGCCTATCTTGTCTGCACGCTTATCCCCCCTGGAGTAACCACACATGCACAGCAATCAATAGCTCTATCTCCCTGGACTCTGATTCTATCCTCCTTAGTACGCTCTTCTTGTTTTCCTTGTACCACTTTTTATCTCACGCAATGATACCCGCAGATTACAGCCAATACAGGTTTTTACATAGTTAATCTTTTCTCTATGCTATCACCAACAGGATACTCCCTCGTTACACCTAATGAACTCAAAGCTTATGGATGGACAACTGCAGACATCTGGTGTGCACCTGTGACGACAGCATTATATGCCCTCTTGACACATGCTCAACCATTCTGGGGTCTCCTACACGCTGTAATCGTTGGTCTTCTGAACGGAGTAGATAACTCCGAATCTGAGACAGTAAAATTCTCCGTAGAGCCTATGGATCCCAAAGAAGCAAGGGCAATATGTGCTATCTTTCTCTCGGGATTATTCCTTTCACGTACGGTCAAAAACTTTGGTGGGGCCTTCTTCAAAGGTCTTCGTGGAAAGAAAAAACAAGTAATACGGTCCAGTAAGTCTTTACACTACTCTAGTTCATGGAAATACGTCATTAACTTGTAAATGTCAACTTTAGAAGTAGACGGTCGACGATTAAAAACGAAAACACAATAATTCTAGCCCATCTAGATCTTTTGGCTGCTATATACACTCCCCCTTACTTTTCTACAATCATATATCTTAGATGACTAGCCATACCTTTTTGGAGGGATCCAAAGATCCTTACTTCTGGCTCATACATAGGGAATATCACAGGGCGGAAATAATGGAAACATATAAGAATGCTATCACGGTGACCTACTTGTAGACGTATCAATACATATATTGACGCTCATGCTGGCGTCTCATTGCGTTTATCTACTCTGTTGATTTTTTTCTGCCTATTATCCTTCGACAAGACATTCTCGAAAGAAAGTGACTTCAAGACAAGGTTGAGTCTCGTAGTTGCATGCCTGTTAGATTAGTTCTGAGGGGCAGGTAAAGCAATTTGTTCATTGCTTCACAACTAGGCGATTAGGAAAGTCTGGTCGGATTGTTGTGTTCTTCGATTACCAAATCAGTTTGAGTACCTTAGCTCACAAGAGAATGACATCGCCCATCTATCATCCAGTTTCCTTTACCAATTTTATTGGATGGCTCCTTCAAGGCCGCTACAGAAAGGTCCCATATATTTTTTTGTACCAGTGAGCTCCCAACTCGTATAATATTACTATAGGCAACAGATACAATCCTTTATCTATCTCCAGAGTCCAGAGAACGAAACAGAACTTGGTAGCCCTAAAAATACACGATCTTCTGTAGCGCATTTCGCTGTCCAGTTTCAGTCTCTTGTAATCTTGAGAACTAAAGAATAAGTCCTCCGACCCAGCGAATAAATCTGAGACTACTTCCTCCCTTCTGGACTCATTAAATAAGCTATCCGTTTCTTATGCTGCTACGAGTACTTCACCCTTTTTCACGAGGGAAGGGGACCTTATTGTATCACTTTATCCTTCTGGGATAGCAAAGAAATCGGAGTTCGAGTCCGCCGAGCCGCGAAAACTTGCAGCTCCCTCCATAGAAGTCATTTCTGGCTCTATGTTATAAGCCACCTTTGGGGTGAAAATAAGAGATACAAGCTGGGGAACAATGAGAGAGCAGAGTTGACGTAGAACTCCTGGCACTTTGTAATGATCTATATGAACCCACGAAGAGCAAGAATAGTGGGAACTTACTAGCTTCCATTTCTAGTTATACTTCAGATCTCGCTATTAACATCAATACCATCACCCATCTCTTACATTTTTAACCTTGCTTAAGATTACTGTGACATCGCATACGCCATATCTCCAGGCTCTGCTAGTAGCTGCTCTTGTCTTGCGCCATCTCATGACTGTAGCTATTACGGATTATCATCATCATTTGAAAACCGAGACTGCTCTCAATGGCACATTTATAAGTCTGAGATGATCTGCTACTCCCTCCTCACCGACCTTCAAATGGACTCGGAAAATACGCCCCTCTTTGACTGGTGCCACCAATGAAGACCTAAGTGTAGTTGACCAAAATCAGATCCAGGACTTCGTGGAAGTATATGTCAGGGCTTTACTATATACCCCCAAACTTTTGTACCCATATCCTATTCTTCATAATCTTAATACTGACCGAATTGTCTCGCAACCATCTGACTCTGACGACGTGTGCGACCTAACGGGAATAGAATTGGCCTTTCAACAGGTAGTTCGTGATCAAGTGTTATACTAGCGTGGGTCTATTATTCGAACATTAGAGGTGACCTAGAGATGATCAAAGTAAAGTCAAAGTATCATTTACACGCAAGATACGGTATCCGCGTAGCAATATATGGGAGGCTAGGTATCTTACGTGTAAATTCAGCATCAGACAAGTCTTTCACACTTCTATTCATTGTTAATGACTTTATTACAGAAATAAACAAATCAGATTGGGTGATTATTATACCCTTAAAAAACTATCACCATACTTATCTAGGAAGTTTATAGATATAAAGATTAATAAAATGGGTATGATCAATACTCAATGATAATATCTACTTCTACGTGATGATTTGAAAAATCATTCGTGGGTTTTACCTTCGTGTCTAGCACTTCATTCTCATATGGGTATAATCTTATAGTTATAAAAGAAGGCAAATAAATCTAATAACATAATCAGGTATAAGTTTATGAAGGGCAGAAGGTCAGCTTGAAGTCTGAAGATTTCGAAGAATCGCATTTGCGCAGTGCCGTCTGACTGTCTTCATCATAAGCAAATGCATAAGCATTTGGACATCCTTGTTCTGGAATGGTATTATCAGACGATAAGCATGAGAGATTATCAGGTAAATTACTTACTCCAGAAGCTATAGTACTGTATTCCAGAGACTGGGCATGTTTCTGGTGTGCTATAGTCACCTGAACAACAGTTCGGAGAGTTGCCTATCATGATAGAGGTAAGATTTGATCTGGTTATATGTAGCTCGCAAGTTCAAGTACTTACTTTGGTTACCGTCTAAATTAGCGAAGCATGCACTTTTGCATCCGATATCTCCAAATTTCAATGCATCAGGGCCTTAAATAATTATAATATCATATGATCAGCACCTATTTCAAGATTTACAAATAGTGGGCCACGTACAGGTTGCATCCAGATCTTCAGTACAGTCTGAAGAGTCACATCCAACATTGGTGAGTATGCGCATAGGAATATTGAACCCATCGACTAGTGAAACTGAAAACCAAGAATAAGTTACTTAATGGACGGTGAGTATAATCCATCGAATATCCAGCGCACCATCATAGTAATCTAGGCTATCTCCTCCATTTAAGGTCCATTCAGCCAGAGTAACTGGCGGTATTCCCTAACGAAGAAGGACACATATTACATCACTCAATTATTCATAGGAGAAACTGAGATGCCTACCGTTCCTGACTGTTCATCGCATTCAAGACCTCCAATACATCCTCCAGATTTACATGAGGTCTCATCGTTTTTGGAGCTGAAATCACAGTCTTTCCGGCCCTTAAAAGCTTTTTTAGTGTGTAGCACTAAAAATCTTGTGAATACTTACCCATATACGACCTGAGGTCCACCCATCCGGGACATCGAATGTCACATACGTTTTTGAAGACAATTCCCAGCTAGCTCATAATCAATAATGATACAATAGTACCGAAGGGTAATACGAACCCAGTTGGAGCACTTGGTTTGACTTTTGACACATTCATGTTAGTGAAGATCTTTATTGAGTATACGGTAAGCAAATGCGAAAGTCATGATGGATATGAATCACTAACGGCTGGCCTAAGAAAATTCAATCATTTAATCACAATGAACGCACTTAATTAGTGACGACATACCATATTGTGTAATTACAGTTGTTTTCGACAATAAATAGCCGAGAGCTCGCACTGCTTAAGAAGGCAGAGATGGTGAATAGTGAACAGGCAATTCTGAAGAGCATTCTGAGCAACAAGATTAGAGCCGGGAGTATGTCGTAAGATGCATATAACTCTCCATATTTAGGGATGGAAGTAGAGCAATCTGGATAAGAAATGCTTTGCAATGTTAAGATATGCAAAGCGAGCTCTTGTATACAATATGTATATCTGGATTTAAACCACTTTGCATGCAATCCTGATAGACTTTTTCCAGCATATAAGAGAGTCATAATATGACAAACTACTGTTATAAGTAATTATGAGCGTCCATCGATTCATAATTATGATAATCATAATGTAATTGTGATTGATAAAAAACTAACTTCTCTCGAGGAATTGATCATATCACGTGATTGTTAAACAGCAAATCGGCAGAAGCAGCAACTTCGGAGTCTTTTAAGGAACTTAAGCTTTTGGTTCCTCACGGCTAAACTTCTTGTTCTTGACTAGCCTGTTGACTGTTTATATCCGTTTGCCCACGTCTAAGCTGTTGCTATCTCATACAGAATAGTACATGATGCCTGCTCCTTATCATACCAGTCGAAATATTCAATTGTTTCGATCACTGCCTACTCTGGGGGAAATGAATCTGAAGCACGTAAAATGCGGTATTGTCCTTATTGTTGCAATGTATATCTGGGACCCTGTGCCGCAAGACAAGTAAAAGATTATCCTTTGATTCGCCCAGAAATAAAAACAAGCTTCGTGAGACAATTAGCATGAGCTACTATATAAACGGAAGAAAAACTCGTTTCCTTCTTTCCATTTTTGTGACTATCGGATGTCAGCTCATTAGCCCTGTGCTTGTTTTGATTCAATATATGCGCTAAAGTTATCTCTATTCTCGCGCTTCTTTGTCGTCAGTCGTTAGAGAAAAAGATATGCCACCGACTTCATCCTTAACAAGATTAAAAAACAACACGAGTGTGCGGTGGTCGGATCGCTTTCAGAGGACGTATTTATGGACGCTCGGGATTCAATCCGGGCCGTCTTCACTCGACGACAGCAAGTCTGATTCTGAAGAGTCGGATTGGAACATTAAAACCAGGGCTGCCTCTTACTTTCAAACCTCGCAAGTAACTGACCTCGACTCTCTATCAAACGTATCCAATTGTGAGATGGAGGTACCACCGAGTTCTAAAATCCTCTATAGCTACTCTTGTATGTGAATCTCTCTTTTTATACTTATTCTAACTTACCACAAATCATCATCATAGAGTCCTCTATTGAATCATCCTGGAAGTAGAGCATCTTCTCCTTTTGATCCTATACGTCGTATCTCAAGTTGTGAACAGGGACTGCGTCAGTCTCTACCGTCGTCACCTCTACACCCAAATTATGTCTCTCAGAAGTTGCAAAAAGTGGAAGACTTGAAGAAATTATCTAGGAATATGAATACTCACCCAGAGTCCCTACCAGTTCCTTCGTTAGCAGCTCCAAGATGTAATTTACGAGAGAGTACCACTCGGACTCGATCTCCAATCAACAACTTCAATCCTAGGAGGTCTCGCTCATTTCCGGCGATAGTTCTTACTTCTCCGACATCGTCTACCTCGAAACGGATTTCTGTGACTTCTTTCTCTTCATCATCTTCAGAATATCCTTCTGGGTCCATTTCATCCAATGATGATTTTGACACTCGATCTCAATCACTAGAGTCCGAAGGCTCTCTACATGGCTCTATTCAGGAAGCGATGCTACCATTAATCCCTTCGGTTCCAGCATGCATAGCGAGAAAACATAAGAAAATTACAAACAGTCACCCGGAAGAGGATAATATACCACAGAAGTTGTTTCCCGAGCGTGCTTTCGAAAAGTTGATACTTATGTTGGAGAAAGTAAGTAAATCCATTTACTATATACAGGAAGTATAGGCAGATTACATCCCTAACATATATCACACTATCCACTTCCAGAAAAGCCACAAGATCTCAATAATTGACTCCAAAGAAATAGATCGTAGTCAATCATTCTTACGACCAGGTCAACATGGCTGGATAACCCCTTTACCAAGTATGCTGTACCATCTGACTCTTTTTTGAACAAAATAATGAATGTGCCTGGAAGCTACAACACTGACATTTTTCTCCGATCTGACCGACGTGGCCAGCCTCGATACCAATACGTGGGGAAATACAAGGTATTTAGGGGTGACGAATATGTTACTGCCGATTCGAGCTCGGAAGAGTCTGCGCGGGAAGACGACGACGTACGACCCATCTGCATCGGGAGTGAGGTGGTAGCCGTAGCCGTGCCTGGGCCGCGGGAGGAACAAGAAGATGAGAATACCAGCAATAATACACTGGGATGCTGCTTCATTGACTATAATTGGGATATATACGAAACGCTTTTGGCAAAGTCCCTAGGATCAGGTAGGTTCTAGCCTGTCATCGGGGATATTATCAATTAATCACTGATCACCGCCTTTATTCTTTGTCTTGTGTCTGATAACGAGCAGATAGTACTACCACTTTGAGTAGCACAGATGATATAAACGCCTACATAAGATACAGTAAGCCTCACAAGAAGAGTAAACAAACCGGACATAGAAATAAACAGAACTCGAGACGGGGAGAATCACGATTTGTGGAGAGGATGGCGTGTTTTTTGAGATGTTGACACACTGATTAAAGGATTTCTGGCCAGGACTGATTCGATTGATATGCATTTTTATTTTCTCTGTAGCCTTTGCTTTATTGATTAGTAGATAATATATATATATATGTATTCCTCTTCTCTATCTTTTATCACTTCACGAATATAAATATACTTCCCTAGACACGTAAAACATAACTTAATTACCCAGGTTCCATTGGTTAGCTGTGAATAGACGTCTACAAAGACATCACAACTAGAGCAAATTAGTAAGATATAAAATCTCATTCTCTGATAAGAATCTTTAGGTCATTACTTTTTACTAATTGCAATATTATACAAAGCAGTACATAGAAAACAAAACAGGTGTAAAATTACATTGAAGAGAGATTAATTACGTCCATGGTCAATTAGTATCGCGTTCGAGATCAAAGATTATCCAAAAAAAGAGGCAGATGTTCATGAGCGTCGTAAAGGAGGACGTAAGTACAATCAAGGTCGATATTCCCATTATATCTCCTCCTTGAATTTTGTTCCATTCGGTAGTGAATGTGTTGATAGAGCGGTTTCAGAAGAGGCCAGGGAATAATGTAGTGAACCTCTTTTTCCTTCAGGAAAATGGCTATCTACACGTGCTGTATATGGATAAGAATAAGGCGGATAGGAGTCGGTTTCGGTGTTAATCTGCGAAGGAGAAAATGGGCGCACAGTAGTAGGATTTTGGACTCCAGATTTCGTATTTGAATTCGCATACTCGTCCACATCAAATGGATCAGGAAAATCGCGCGGCCGCTCAGGCGCCTCATATTTAATCGTATCCTTCTGATTTTGATTCATCGTATCTCCATATACACTTCGTTCCATCTTGACTGCACCCGGTACGGGGTCATACGGCCCACTGTCATGCATGCTTGCATCCCAAACGTCTCTTTCCTCGTCCTCTTCTCCGTCTGGTGCGCGCACCCACCCTGCACTATGAGGGTTCCGTGATTTGTATCCGAATAATGTCCCTCTCCTACGAGGTGTTTCAATACCAAGTTCACCTGACTTTCCGTGTATGGAACGACCTCCGTGTTTCCGGTGACGAAGAAGGAAAAAGATTCCTGCACAAGACGCAATAAAGATAACACCTAGCCCAACTACAAGACCAATGAAACCTTGAAGAGATCGTTATGTCAGCACATGGGAGCAAAGTGTAGGAAACGGTATAGAGGCTATACCTCCTTCAGAACCATCTATAGTAGGAATGCTTTGAAAGTGAGTTTCAGTGCTTGCAGGAGGCGTTGTTGGATACTTTCATAGTATAGAGTATAGGCATGTGTTTATCAGATCTTTGCAATTAATGATAGTATTTGAGAGGTGAAACTCACTGAAGAACTTTCAATGGTGTCGGTTGCTATGTCCCCGCCTCCTCTTCGCTCAAGGACAAGATTCTGAGGCACCATGGTGCTAACCTTTGTGCCCAAGTAGGAATATACTATACTACTTGAGTTAAATCAGATGCAATATAGCAAAGACTTATGAGATAAGGGTATACTGAGCAAAGGGGCTGGTTATGGAGCAAAGAAGAGAGCGGCGCATAAGCCAAGAACGCGCACGGACTAAATGCGACGTGTGGGAAACTGACATCAGAATACCAGATCATTACACATGGCTCTCATCTTCTATCACTACGATGCATTTGATGCGCACTTCTGTCATGATTCAAAGTTTAACGTTCATGTTTGAGTTAAAAAAATGGTATGATTGTTCACGTCCAATTTCTTACAGATCCGTGTGCACATATATATATCAAAGACTTCAGTTTCTAATTCTATTTTCCAGCTTGAGTTTGGCCAGAGATTTGAGTTCCTTCAGTATTTCCTAGTACAACATCTCGCTTTCCTAGCTTTGCCCTCAGATATCTTGCGCCTGCCTTCTTCAATAGAGCTCTTCTTCCAACGCCACGAGCATCAATATACACAAGACCAACATTACGTGCGGTTTGACCCATCAGTAACGCCGCATTGCCTGTATCAGGCCCATATTTATGACCCAATGCCTCACTTGAGCGAACTGTACCATGTTGTATCAGATGAGTGGTCGAACGCTCAAGCGTAGTTAAAAGCATATCAGCCGATAATAAAACGCGTGTCTTTAACGACAGACGTCCGTCTGACTCTTTCCCTTTCTTCTTATTATTTTTGTTCTTGTCTGAATTACTAACATAGTCCACGGCTTTCTCAATCGCTTCATGGATAAGACTGGTTGTCTTGGCGGTGACAGTAACAGCACTTCCCGAGATAGAATGTACTAGACTAACATTCTTGCGTGTGCGTTCACTGAACACGAGTGGCTCAGATCGAGGGGTGGAATGCGTTATGAAGACCGAAGACGCCATACCCATGCCTGAGGCCAGTGCATCAGTAGCATACACTAATCCTCGACTATAAAATATAAGATATTCGAATAAGCGATATTTCTCTCTTGATTGATTTACTATGATAATGATTGCTACCTTATGAGAGAGGCTGATCTCATCAACGTATCTTGTTGTTCTAAAGGGACCGGGTGGACAAAGACATCTGTTTGCATTTTTCCCAACCCCATTCCACTATTGGATGGCTTTTGTATGTCTGGAATATCAATTATGACAGGATCTTTTTCGCGTCCAAGGGCTTGCATAGTAGAATCTTCATGAAGACGGAACTGGTCACCAAGACTGCCAAGTATGCGTCCATCCGATTCGTCAACAAGTACGAGTTGACCTCGTAGATCTTCTTCTTCAAGTCTATCTGCAGAGCTGGAAAGGTTGGGCGTAGTAGAGTGGGACCGCGGAGGTAGAGGTGGCGGTATCTTAGGAGGAACCAGTGATGATGAAGAAGAGGTGGGTATCGGTGGTACAGGCCTTTTAAGAGTAGTCAGAGATTCGTAGTCCGGTGGTGAATCCTCAGACCACCATTCCTTCCATTTTGTCTCTAATTTAGTAAATTCTACTTCTTCCACTGCGGCATATTGTGCAAGAACAGCCTCAAAGGATTCCTGATCCTCTCTATCAGCCTGGTCAATTGGAGCTGGTAACCGCAGCGCCCATCTTCCAACATCGTTAGTACTAGGTATGAGAGGCTCAAATACAAATAAACGGGCTGAACGTGCGTAACGAACAACCTGAGAAGGTGCAATAGGAGTCTCGTATGTGCCTACACGGAGTACTAACCAAACATCTTGTGCATGCTTTGCTGTAGGAAGAGTAACACATTTTAGTGCAAGGTCACCATCAATCTTCAGGGGTGGATTTTCGGCGGCAGTACAGCATATCGCTTCTACATTATTCAAAGTAAGTAGGAGAAAGCCTTGTGCCGTATGCGCTGGATGGGCTGATGGCGCTACTGAATCGTCTTCCGCAACCATCAGTAACCAATGATGCAAAGATAAGCTGTTAACGAACGGCAATGTCTACTCGTGGGTGCAAGAAGGGAGATGAACACACGGCCATTGGGGAGAAATCAGGTCAATAAGGCCAAGCTGGCGATCTGCACAGCCTAGTATTTTACATACCATTACCACCACAAGATTATGCCTGCGACGGCAACCACTCGGGGTACTGCGTATTATCTAAGCATAACATATAATATCTCAGAATTGAGACATTTACGGTATCCGGTTTACTCTTCACCCGAAACCGAATTGTTATGATATGGAGAAACTACTCGATCTTCCCGCTTCTACTCGAGTAAGTTTTGTACTTTTCTAGTCCTCACTACTTCCTGTTCAGCTTATGATCCATCTCACGCAATAAAGCTAAGCACACACGTCATTCGAATTCTAGGTCAAGTACGTTAATACACATTTATACTGCTTTTATCTGAATTACTCGTAATAATCCTCCATGTCAGAACCCTGGTAAATTCACTCTACAGGGAACAAATACATACCTTATCGGAACGCATCCTCCATTTGTTCTTGTTGATACTGGTGAAGGTCGCACAGAATATCTTATTCATCTTGAAAAGGTACTCCTAGAGAATATAGGCAACGAGGATACTCAGCTCGTTTCAGATATCATCGTCACCCACAGACATGCAGATCACTATGGAGGCCTCGCAGATGTACTAAATCTTCTTAAAAAAATCCATGACTCTCATTCTTCAATCTCTTCTTCCTACAAACCGCCGCGTATTCAAATTTATCCCGTCATAGAATCAGCCACTAGTTCTCATCAGAATGAATCAGTATCCGATGAGTCTCATCAATCCAACTTTGAAGATATCATTTCTAAACTTCCGAAAGAATTACTCACTCTCAGTCCCGACGGGAGACCGATGCACTTCCTCGCTGATAATCAAGTTCTACAAGCATCAGATACCAAGCTTACAGTGTTTCATACACCAGGCCATACAGTTGATTCTATTTGCTTACTCCTGAGCGATACAACGAACAAAACTGAAGGAGAGGATGTATTATTCTCAGCTGACACCGTCCTTGGACAAGGCACTGCAGTTTTCACGGATCTCGCTGCATATATCTCCAGTCTCAGGAGGCTCCTCTCTCTGAAAGCTAAAGCCTCTGACCCGCAATACGTTTTTACTAAGATCTATCCAGGACACGGACCTGTAGTAGTTGATGGCCCTTCACTCATCTTGCAATACATTGCTCATCGACTAGAGCGGGAGGCACAAATTGTAGAAGTACTGTCATCACCCTCTCCCACACCTGCAGACCCCCCTCAGTGGACTATCTGGTCCATTGTCAAATTACTATATAAAGATTATCCGGAAAATCTTTGGCCAGCCGCGGCTCGAGGTATAGGGCTTCATCTGCGAAAGCTTGAGAGCGACCAGCGTGCCCGTCATCTTAGCGGCGAGGGAGTTGAGGAGTTATGGTCGTTAATCCCAGATAAGTCAGTAGAAGCTACTAATGCTAAGCTTTGAATGCAGTTGCATACATGCACATGCACTGACGTCTACTTTTCCGAAGATAAATGTTTGGGGTGGTGAATTGTTTTGATTATCATGTGAAGTGATCACACGAATGAATATACTGTACATGTACATGTGCTTTACACACCATAAATGAATGAAAGAGATGCAAACCAGATATTTACAATCGTTGATTAGCTGACCATATTTCAAAACTAAAATAAGTTTTCTCCTTTCACGAACTGATAAACTTTGAAAGAGACGCCGATCAAAAGCCCAAACTTCAATGAGAACAAGCCGAGCATCTTAAGCAGTGCAGCAAACGTCTTCAACGTTTGTTTTGCCCTATAAAAATAAGTAAGTAAATAATAACATGTATATGTAAAAATAGTAAAAATAAAGTAACCAAGATAAACTCTTTTTACCCTAAAAGTCTTTTGGCTCGATTATTCATGATCTGGTAGACACCCTCATTAATTTGGGGAGGGGGGATTCGAAGCACTTCCCGTTCGTCTGGGAGTGTATAAACAGCTCCATGAGTATCAGGAGTTTTGTCCGTAGCTGCTAGAAGAACCGCTCCGGCAATTTTCGAAAGGGGGACGAAAGGCACGCCAACAAAGAAAATGCGCAGTTTAGTAGGAACAATCGATGTATCTTTATCAAGAAAGGAAGTAAATGGAGTGAGAAATATTGATAATACATGTGTAATAATCAATCGTACCTGCAAACCAAGGGCAGACAGCTGCTATTCTTATGCCCTCAAGATTAAACTCGTAAGATATTGAGCGCATGAATCCTAATAATGCATGCTTTGAAGCAGCATAGATAGGGGCAGCCGGGATTCCAGATAAAGACCCTATAATGGTAAAAGTCAGGAGTAGAAGGTGTGTTACAATATCTGATTTGGTGCTTACCCATTGATCCTATAATGACTATAGTTTTCAAAGAATCGGAATTCTTACTATTGCTAAAATAATGATGTGCCAGCTGTGTTGCTGCTATCCCGTTAGGATTTATAGTGACAATACTTCCGAGACTAATGACATACTATGTATGACACTAATGAGATTAACATCCAGAGTCTTCAGATTCGGTTTTTTTGGTTGACCAAAACCAACTCTTGTGAATTCTCCTATTTCCGTTACTCCGGCATTCGGTATCTGCATAGATACGTTCTTGAACATGCCAAACATCAGATGTATTAATGCCGAGTAGTCTCACCACTATATCAATGCGTCCGAATTTGCGAAGGGCAAGTTGGAACAAGGAAGCAAGATCATCGTACTCAAGAACGTTGCAAGGTAGAGAAATAGCATCGCTTCCAAGACCAAAAACTAAGGACTGAATTACTAAAGGCGGAGTACGAAGAGACTTCACACCTTCCATATTTCTTTATCTCTTCTATTGTCTTCAAGGCACCTTTTACATCGATATCACCTATAACTAGTTTTGCTCTGTGAAACGATACGGTGAAACGAAACGGATAAATGTCCGGGGGAGTAAAGAACTATTTTCAGGTAATATTATAAATATGATACTGACCCATATCTTGCAAAAGTCAGAGCAACTTCTCTGCCGATTCCATTGGCAGCTCCTAGATTTGTTCAGTATCGTTATGATTCGTGTAACAGTGGAAGAGAATATATATCAATACAAACATATAATTTTCATCACTATGAGACATCCGACTGGCATACATACCTGTAATGATAACAACTTGGTTATTCACTCGATCGGCGAATTCCAAAAGCTTGTCATCTGGAATATTACAAGCCATTTTTTCTTCACAACCCAGATATCAGGAGTTAATGAAAAGTATTTGCTGAATTCTGACTCTCATCCTTGCTCTAGTTTTTATATCTTTCGGTAAAAAGGGAGCACTGTCAAGTGATAAATTCGATCTTCACGCAATACTCCGGTTGATTCAATATCCGATTCTAAAAAGAAAGGAAAAAACTACAAGTTACTGTATAACTCTCGTTGTTCAAGAGTAAAATTAAGCCATACCAGTCTCATGATCCTCGGAAAATACTTGAATAAGGTACTTCTGCGAATAGTTTAAAAGATTTCAACTATTTTCAGTATAAAAAAGTGGGTTACACACACCAAGTTTGGATGTTACGTAATGAATATGCTTGCGGACTTTTGTGCGCATAGTTTCCTTACTTATCATCATAACTTGAGTGCACCGGAGAAATTATGATTGGAAGAGTTGTCATATTGACCATTCACAATCATATTCACCCGTCATGGGTCATGGACATCGAACTTTACTCACTCACATATCTTGGCGCCACTTTGAAATCCTAGTCTTATGAACCAAAAACGGCACGGAGATCTCATGATGAGAAGGATTTTTATCAAAACATGAAAAACAAGGACAAAGAGATGAAAGTTTGATTTAGTCTCCTACATCGCGCCTAATACTTGATGTCGGTAAAGTGATACCATTTGAAGATATCAAGTTGCACCCGTTGATAAATCACGGTTGCAAGTGACAACTAATACCCTTCTACAAGTTGGGACGAGAAAGAACAGTATATATCAATATATAAGTTCCGAAAAATACCGATTCAAAGTAACTAGTAACCAGTTTGAATATACAAGTTTCTGGTGTTTCACTGTAGCACTGACTGACGTTAAGGTAGGCACATTCAACATTATATTCAGCCACAGCGTCTGGTGATTGCTTGATAAGGCAGTAGGATTGTATACGTGATTACTTTATGTATTGTAAACACGTATGGACACGTACTAAAATGTACCCTGCTATCAAATACTTGAGCGCAGCAAGTACTGCGCTGTTTGCATTAGTTATCATGGGCGCTGAATCGAGGCATGCGAGCACAGCTTCTTAATATTCATTCACACAAATAGTAACAGCAGTAGTTAACTTCAGTGATCAACGGTTACGTCTCATCTTCGGCATAACTGACTCAGTACATACATGCTCCTGAAATCAGAATATAACTGGACTCCCGTTAAACCCGCAGTTGGCACTGGTCCTGAATCGTTTGGATATAAAATGCAGATACAACTAACTGTAAACCATCACTTCTTCCAAACATGAAAGTTCTAGCTATCGGAGCATCGCGAAATATTGGATACTTATCTTCCCTTAGACTCCTTAGTGAGTATTCCAGTGCAGATGTCTCACTCCCTAGTGAAAAGTATGATTGAGCACTAATGTTCTCTCTTTCTTACAGAACAAGGAGCCGTAGTGACATTCGTTGTTCGCAACGCGGGTGTTTTTGACGCGGATGAAAATATCCGTCCATATGTGCGGTCAAGACATGCTCGTATTGTAAAGGGAGATGCTCTCAATGAAGAAGACATTCGAAAGGCTTGGACGACCGCAAACGATCCAGCCGCAGACGTTGCTGGTGCTGCAGAAGGCATAGACTTGGTACTTTTCACCATTGGTAGGTTCTATACACTCATAAACGTGTCGATATCCTTGTTGAACAAATAAACGTGTCAGGTGGTACCCCAAAGTTTAAAGTTAATCAGGGTTTTGTGATTGATCCGCCAAATATTTGTACACAAGCAACAATCTGTTTACTACGAGTTCTTGCCTCGCCTCCTACTCCAACAAATGATTTACCTAAACTCGTGGTGATCTCTTCTACCGGTCTTGGAAACACAGCCCATTCAGCTCTCCCGTTGCTCCTTCGTCCAGTCTACAGCTATCTACTTGATGCTCCACATACTGACAAGCTTGGTATGGAACGACTTCTCGGTTATGTCGCAAATTGGACATGGCCCGAGAAAGATGGAGAACCCGAAGAACATATCCTTGCACGAGGCTGGCAGCAAAGGGAAGAGATCGGTACTCAAGGGTCTCTGCAGGGAAAGATTGTAGTAATCAGGCCTGCACTTCTTACTGATGGAGAATGTAAGGCAGATAAACCTAAAGGTAAAAAGGAACCATATAGGGCAAAAGATGAAGAATTCAGCGGGTCATATACGATCAGTCGAGCTGATGTTGCACATTTTATTAGCGAGGAAGTAATTAGAAACTGGAATAGTTGGGAAGGAAAATGCGTCCGCATCGCATACTAGAGCGTCATGAGCCCGAGATTTTTCTAATTCTATTAAACCCCTTTGTAATTATGACCTACGTATACCTCTACGTAATAATCTCTTGAATGGTTTCCGGATTTTGGTTTTGTATCCAACCTTTTTCTCTATATCTTCTATAAGCTGAGGCAAAGCGCGTAAAACAGTGTGAAAAATCACTATTCAAGCTAAATATAAGCTATTTCAATCGGAATTAGATACACTCTTATTCAAGTCATTTGTCTCGTCTCTAAAATCGATTTACACTACGTGAAAACTGGGACGTTTGATGGCGGAAAATTGTCAAAAATTACTGTGAAAAATTATACCTCCACAGATATTATTCGAAAAGACTTAATAGATTCATGACATGGAAATTTTCCAAAAACCAGTGTAATGTCAGAAATATATACCTTTCGAAATATGAAAATCGATTAGTAAAGTCTTAACCCAATCAGCCACAAGTAGCCCCTCAACGAGTATAATTGGACGACAAACAATATATCTTTATATCTTTGTGTATTCTACCTATTTAAGATCCGAGATCCAAAAAACTGATACTAAAGCCACTCAGTGATGTAGACATACGTGATCGGATGCTAGTGTTTGTTTTTGTCTCGGATACATGATGAGACCATGATCCCAGTTTGTTATCTAATCTTAGCTGCCGCTTAGTAATATTATATAATAGTGATAAGAACTATGTCTCACCTCCACTGCAAAGAAGTATCTCAACGTCAGAGGTCTAGAACAGGTCCCTTCTTTTAACCGCAGCATACGAAAACTTCAAATATTATATCATACTATATCATAATGTTACGAGTATCCATTATAAAGAAGGTGATGAATAGTCATCGGGGGTCTCTTCTCGCTAGCCCTCCCATCAACAAATAATCGTTAGAAGTCATTGAACTATCCATAAACGGTCTCTTCAGATATCCCTGCCTTCTTCGGCATTCTTCCATAACCGAGACGTCAACGGAAAAAGCGAACAATACCATACAAGCTACTCATACAAAAAAAGGTTAAGAATCTAGAACTTGAATCCCCTCTCCGATTCCGAGGGTAGCTTCGGATGTATAAACTCCGGATGTTCACATCTACTACTTAAAACTTGAGCTTGTTTGCTCTGTTCCGCTCTGTTTCTCTTGATCCCTACCCCACCGCCTCACTTTAGTACTGCCTTACTTTTTCCTAATACTAACGAGAACAATGATTTATACACATCCTTCCGCACCTAGCACAGCTTACTATTGTTCTGAAAGTAAGTCACTCAGAAACCCTATCCTTATATTTAAATCAGAAAAAACAAGACCATATACTTACATTCCATTTTCCCATTCCTTTCACAAGCATATCCAGACAGGGATCGGTTCCATTCTTTTCCTTCTTACAACTCGGATTCAAAGCCATCATTATCGAAGAAACGAAAGCAACGTATCTACACGCACATGAACACGGTCCATAGTAGAAGATTGCTTCGTCACGAGAACGGAAGAGGTAATACTGATTACGACGAGCGTGGCCGTCTCTTGAGTTTCAAAGAAAACTTTGGACAGAGACGAGTTCGTCTTGAATTTGTACATCAGCAGGAGGTCCTCTACGACACGTCTTTATCCAATAATAAGGAGACGTTCGGTGTTATAACTGCTCTCGTACGTCGCCTTTCTTCAACTTACTACCAAAAGAAATAAATCCCAATCTCATCCTCTAATGTTTATCATATATAAACTGTAGCAAACATCTTCTTCATCTATCCTCAATCAAGTGAAAGCCGCAACAACCATCCAACGCGCCTATCGCGTCTACAGAGCCGTCATCGCCCTCCGTCTCATAGCCAAAACTTTCTTAAGCCCAAGCTCAGACTCTCACAAATCCCTATCAACTAGACACTCCTTCCTACGAGCACGTTCTACCGAACTAGGGGTTCTAGGGTCATGGCTTGACGCCACCCCACTCATCTCTTTAAACCCAAGAGTTCAAACTGCGACTCGAGCAGCTTGTTTGGCTCATAAGAAATCATGGGCAGAATTTGAGAGGCTCAGAAAGGAAGCCGAAATTGCACGGACTTACGGGCATCGTGATCACGGTTTTGGGAAGAATAATCTATACGTTCATAAGCTTCAAGATGCACATACTGTTCGGACTCTAAACGCAACGACAGACTGGTGGTCACTAGACACATATAACTCAGATGGCGATTCAGATTTTGGCGATTTTGGCGACGACGATTTTGGTAGTTCAATCGAAATACGTTCCGCAGAAGATTCATCCCCTAGTTGCTCTTCCCCATCCAATAGTCCCGTATCCTCATCTTCGTCAGACATCACCGAAGAAGACTTACATCTCGAACATACCGAGCATCACGATTTCGCAGCATCACAAACATACGCAGAAACAGAAGAGGAAGAAGCTGTTATAAGGGCTGCGATGTACATGCGAGATCGCTGGTTGAGACAACAACGTGCTCGTGCTTCTGTTTACAAGAAATACACACACGTGAGTAAGCCACCATCTCTCGCTTCTATAAGGGAGCAAGAAGAATGACGATGGAGCCTTTTCACGGTGATTACTATTCAAATAGTGACTGTTTTCTTTTTCTCTGTATCGTTTCTTGTTTCCTGTCTTTCTGCATTGTGTATCAGTTAGTCATTCTTCATCGGACTGTGGACTTTGGACTTTGGATCTCTTCATACAAATGGAATACATCGGACTCTAATTTGTCTCAAATATCATGCCTACTCCCCATGTATCTTGTTATTTTCCACTTATTCCTCCCCTTTAAGGAAATTATTCTTGAACGGATCTCTCTTATACCCGTTTGTATCAATTAAAGTTACATACTTTAAATTATCGATAAAGATGTTGAAAAAAATTCTTCTAATCATCGTTTTCTGGAGTGGCATGTGAAAAAAATGAATGATTTTAATGATATGTACAACACAAGATATTCTACTAAATCAATCAAAGTGATGAGGTATCCGTGTTTTCCACCCCACTACAGGTATAAATACCTTCCCTCTCAATTTAACTCGAAGAACAAGAAGAACAGTAGGGAGATCCTTCTTCACTATGTTCTTCTTCTGATTCAGCCAAAAGGTCAACAGGCATCGATTTTGGTCCAATGTTGAATTCGCTCAACGCGGGACCCATCTCCTGTATCTTCACTACATCATCAACACATAACGGGTCCGTCCCGTCCACATAAACACTCAAAGGCGGGATATCTGCTGACCTACCTTCAGAAGCAGATCTCACAACATCAGCAAAGACCCTAGCATCAAGTTGATAACAATCAATGCCAACAAACGTTCGTAACCCACTCGTTATCGTAGGACCTAACCCACGTATGATCTCGTCATCAATCAGACAATCGTCTAACCAGAGACCTTGGAGGTTTGATAGATACGCAAGTGTAGGCAGGAGTGGGACGTGGAATAAGTCGATTTGTTCGAGAATGAGGTGTTCGAGACGAGGTCGGTTACGTGCAAGCAACCGTATAAGATGTGGCCAATGGCCATCTGGAGTAGAGGAATTAGAAGTAGGAGATACATCAGGAACCCGACCTATAAGCTCTAGTTCGCGTAGAGAAGGTACGGTTAGTGTATCTAACAAAGATCCCGTATCAACCCAATCTGACCAACTAAGTGATAGACTCATAAGATGTTGCATGTGAACAGCACCTTCTCCAGGTAAGACGCCAGCATCAGTAAAGTCAATATGAAGTGTACAATGTACAAGTAACGGAAAAGAAGAAAGTATGAGAGCAGCCGTGTGAGGTGTTAAATTTGTGTAATTGTTCAAGTCACGAAGGACGAGGTATGTGAGAGAGTTTGATTGGGGTAGATAAGGTTCAAGTACGAAAGAGCCAACTGCAAGTCTGAAAGCACGTAGAGTAATAGCAGCACGTTGAGAAACATCACTTTTCCTCCAATCATCATACTACTCGTACTCGGGCCCCTTTCAGACGTTTGCTGAATCTGTTGTCTGTTTGAAGAAGAAGAAGAAGAAGGTCTAGCTGACCAAAAGTACCATTCCTCTCTATACGGTCTATCTTCAGTACTACTCGCTTCGAGGTGAGTGGCCAAGAAAGAATCTTCAATATCCTCTGGCGGTCTCATCATCTTCACCTTTTCAACAATCTCTTCAAACAAAATTAACACAGGTCTATAGTAAGTCCAAATATCCACAAAGTCAATATCGACAAAGACGACGCATCGCTTTGCTCTCTCCAGATACATCCGTAGCAAAGCCAGCGTAGGATCAAGTTTATGTTGCACAACCGGTATTTTGGTATACGTCCAAAGTCTAGGAGTATCGATCGCAATACTCCTCCAAAGTGAACAAACATGCGAGATAGTCATCGCACCTCGAACTGGGAAATGTTCTTGTGAACCAGCTGAAGGTGTACACCAAAAAAATATCTCTGCGAGAATTTCGGGTGGGAGAGCGTTTAAGCGTTCACCAAAAGTGGTCGCTGCGGCTGAAATGAGTCTGGCTCTCTCATCTTCATCGTCTTCATCATTACCTTTTGACCATTGACTCTTTTGACCATTGTGACTAAGATCTGTATAGAATCTTTGTACTTGTACTTCACTATTCCAGAAGTGGTCGGTTCTCATCCAACTACAAGCTTAGGTAGTAGGATGTTTTATGAAGTTTGTGTGTTATAAGTAGTATTTGACTGTTTCAGTGTGTGTTAGTGGGTGAAAAAGGAATGGGGGGGAAAGAGTGTTATCAGGAATCCAATTAATTTTTTTTTCGAAAGAAATTCAAGGAGTAGAGGGAGGGGGAAGGGATTTCAAGTGTTGCCTTGCATAGTGGATTGTATATAGATAGTGTATAAAGCAAACTGTGCAAACTGTATTGAATTACAATTCTGTACTCATCTCGTGTTGAATGTTTCACTAAGCAAAGTCGAGCAAAGTTTGATGAATTGATTACCTAATCTTGGTTGAATTTTGACCTGATTACCTAAGTAGTTATGATGTTTACCTAATCTGTAATGAAAAGTAAGTAAACGAAGTTAGGGGCGGACTGATATTGTGTACGGGGTTCGATGGTGGCAACTGCGCTCACTCGCTCGTTACCGTTAACCGATTGAACTCAAGGCGTGTCCACGTCCGTCTATCACGCTCTCACCCAAAGCATCTATTCTCTCCTCTTCATCATCCTCTGGTGAGCTCTCTCTTTCTCTCCCCATCTCCCTTTCAACTTGCCCAATTTTCTTTTACGAGACTTCTCTTTTTCTCTTCTTTTCTCTTTGCAAAACTAGTCACTTGATCCCCACGACCCCTGATAGAGACTTTAGCCGGGCGCACATGAACTGTAAACCTGTCAGATTATTATCCTTCGCTTCTTATCATACTCGCCTGAACCAACACAATCCATCCAAACGCTTTCTCTTCTGACTTAAAGGATGTGCTGAGCTGTATACGATCCATAGCCGGCCGCCGTCACAGTTGTCGTCAGGCGACTCTCTTCAAACTTCTAATCTCATCTGCGACAACAAGATTAATCTTTTTGCCAAACCATTCTCTCTAACATTTGTGCCTGCTATTGTCTTCAAAGGTTTCTATCATCCTTAACTAACAACTTGTTGAATGCTGCCTACAGATCCTCTCTATCTTCTTTCAACATCGAGGTTAGCGAGTTTTCTTCACAGCCGCAATGCAAACCATCAAATGTGTTGTCGTGGGTGATGGTGCCGTCGGAAAGGTTCATTTTACCGGTCTCATCTCAATCTCTTCCTTTGCTTACATCTTTCTCAGACGTGTTTGTTGATTTCATATACAACGAACAAGTTCCCGAGCGAGTATGTTCCTACAGTAAGTTCCTGTGTTGCAATAGCTCACTTGATGCCGATAAGTGAACATGCATATCCTCCGTAGGTCTTTGACAATTATGCAGTAACAGTCATGATTGGCGATGAGCCTTATACACTGGGTCTGTTTGATACGGCCGGTGAGTTGAATTTATCGACATATTTCTTTATTTCAGTACGAAATGAACCTTTCAATCTCATTGGTTTCTCTTTTCTTTTCGGCACGCGTCTCTAGGTCAAGAGGATTACGATCGTCTGCGCCCACTCTCTTACCCTCAAACGGATGTGTTTTTAGTATGCTTCAGTGTAACCTCTCCTGCATCTTTTGAGAACGTCCGTGAAAAATGGTTCCCCGAAGTGTTCCACCACTGCCCCGGTGTACCGTGTCTTATTGTAGGGACACAAATTGATCTTCGTGATGACCAGAGTGTAAGGGAGAAACTCGCTCGTCAAAAGCAAGCTCCAGTCCCTGAAGAAGAGGGCCGTAAGCTTGCTCAAGAATTGGGTGCAGTAAAGTATGTTGAGTGTTCTGCACTCACTCAGAAAGGGCTCAAGAATGTATTCGATGAGGTAAGTGATATATAGCGCTCTCGATCACCTGGTAGATTCTTACTTAGTACTGGAACTTTCGTCTTTTTTAGGCAATAGTGGCTGCTCTGGAGCCGCCCGTGGTGAAAAAGAAAGCTACTAAATGTGTTGTTCTCTAATACATTTCTTCCCTTTCTTTTTTCTCTTCACTTCCGCCTATATCGCAGCATCGGGTCCGATTATGATTTTCACGTCACGACAGGCATTGTCCAACGTTTATCTTTTACTCTATATACCGTGTCTTTCCGTTTTGCCCCACCTCCACCTCACCTCACCCTACCCTCCTTCCCTCCCTTTATCACTTCTCTCTCATACATATTGCCTCGTACTTGCCGCCTGTGTCTCGTCTCCATCCTTTTTATCTCTCCTTCCCTTATTGTGTCTCCCCCCAATATCCTCTTTTCATTCGATTCTCTTATACAATTGTTCTCTATATCTTTCGTTCCTCTTTTTCTCTTTTACTAGTCCGTACAATACTTGTTTGCACCTCCACCCCCATCCTCCTTTACCTGTGGTTTTGGCGGCTACTTTCTGCGACGTCTTTTTTTAACTGTTGAAAAAGGGTGTTGATTATGTAGATCGTAGGTTTTCCTTCCTTTCTTCCTTATCTTTCTTTTCTTTGTTTGTGCTTCTTTGAGAGTCGCAAGTGACACACACCCATAGACAGACACAGGGATGGGTGGGTGGGGGGAGGGGGAGGTACTCTTTTTTCATTCTTCCACTATTGAAGAGGGATTATATTAATCTTTACTCTTTTTTTTCGAACGAAACAATAAACGTTTTTAACATCATATCAGAGTACAGTAATGAGATAGTTTGTTTTGTTTGGTAGTTTCTTGAGGTTATGGAAGAATACTACCCTTGAAAACGAAAAAAAGAACAGGAATTTGAGATCATGTGTGATGGTTGAACATTTCAACAAGTAACTGGGTAACTGTAGAAACTACTACTTCTTTTGATCTTTCATGGGTTTGCATGAGAAAGAGACGACATACCATATAGAATAGTTTATAGGATATCGGGAATTGTGAGTTTAAGTCGAAGTCACCTTGTTTATTCGTGAGTGAGTTATGATGAAGAAGAAAACTTACTGTTCCCCACCCCTTTCCCCTTTTTCAACATGTCAACTATTTTTGGGACGATCAAGATCATAGTTACAATCGCACTCGTAAGGCTCTTATATCTGATTTGAGTCTCAGATTTGTTAGTAAGATGGAGAAAGGGAGAGTTGTTTCGCTTTCTCTTAATACATTCACATGTATGAACGATAGATAGATACCCTTTTTGCCCCATATATGTGTGACGGGATTTTATAGGCCTAGTCGTAGCTTAGCTCCAGACTCTTCCGAGGACATACATCTCAGACCTGGGTCAATAATTAGAATAGGATTCTAACTTTTCTATTCATACATACTAGACTGGACTGAACTTGAGGAAACCGGGGAATAGGAGAGTGGTCCCCCAAAAAAGTAGAATCTTAGATCAAAGTCTAAACAGTAAATCTTATGAGAACCCCAAGAGCTTCGACTCTCCATATTCCTTCCCGATGCACGCTGATCGTCTGGTAAAATGCATTCTCTAACATGGATTTGAATCAAATTTGATATCATGAACGAAGCTTACGAAATCACACAATTATGATAGGTCCCTCCAAGAGATTGTTGATAATTCGTAGTCTGTCAACGCAATAATGCATCACTCATTGTTGATTAGTACTTAGCCTGTTTGACAGATCTATACGCCCCATGATAGGCTATTCACTCGTTGGTACTTACCATTTGATTTTCTGAACACGGAATAACACCAAAATACTCAAATAAATTACGTAATTTACACGGTACCCCCTTTTCGTCGGGGGTCACGGATATTTCTCTCCACTCGCGCGCTTCGTCGTTCGTCCGTTGTCCGTGTCATCCCCAACCCAAGTCTCTTCTTTGTCCGGGAGTTTCTTTCCTCAGGCCTCAGACAAATGCCTTCTTCACCTTCAGATGAGATTAAATACTTGAAGTCGCTTGTCGACCAACTCAATGACAAGATTAAGGCTCTTGAGGATAAGGCGAAGAACGTTGTCAAACCGACGCCAGCTCAGCAGCTAAGAATGATTCTCATTGGTCCTCCAGGAGCTGGTAAATCCACATCTCTTTATAATGAAAAAAAGTAAACGAATGGTGTTACTGATCAATACTTCTCCCTCCTTTTTCTATTTTCAATGATAACTTTTTTTTGTATTACATAGGTAAAGGTACTCAGGCACCGAGGATCCGTGATGAGTACTGTGTATGTCATCTTGCTACTGGCGATATGTTGCGTGAGCAGGTATCGAAAAAGACGCCATTGGGTGTCGAAGCAAAGAAGATCATGGATGCTGGTGGACTCGTTAGTGACGACATCATGGTTGGTATGATCAAAGACCAACTTGAGAATAACAAGACTTGCAAGAACGGGTATGTTCCATAATTCTCTTCTCCTTTTTCTCCAAAAATCTTTTGTCACATTGTTCTCCCTTTTCTTTCCTTTGTTTTTTATCACAAACATATTCTCCATACTGCCTCCCTCTCTTACGGTTGATTTCGGCATTCTTGAGAAAGTTAACACATGTCATGAGATCCAATTTTTGTATGGAGTAAAAAGAAGTTGTCCTTCGAACGTCCACATCCTTTCTCTCAATCGACTTTCTTTACATCGCCGGGAACCCAAGTGCGTCGTATCACGCTCCGGCACTCCGATTATCTTGAGGACTATGTCGAGGATTATATAGCGCGGATATTCGTCGCCCTATATCCTTGCTTCTTTTTCTTTCGACCTTTTTAAAACTTTCTGTTGAGCTTTTCTAACTTATTCGCCTCCTCTCCACCCTTCTTCTCCAATTTAGGTTCGTTCTTGATGGCTTTCCCCGAACCGTTCCACAGGCCCAGAAGCTAGATGACATGCTTACGGCACGCAAGGAGAAACTAGACCATGTCGTCGAACTCCAAATTGACGATTCACTTCTGATTTCTCGAATTACTGGACGTCTCATTCATCCTGCTAGTGGAAGAACCTATCACAGGGAATTTGCGTAAGTCCCCGCTTTATCTGTTCCCTTCAAATGCTTCCTTTGTTAACACACGTCCTACTTTCCCATATCCGCAATGTTTGCTATTACGTCTTTCATGTTCTCCCTTATCTTCCAACTTTTTGTCCCTTTTTCCCTTCGTCAGCCCACCAAAGAAGCCAATGACGGATGATGTGACCGGAGAACCTCTCATCCAGCGCTCAGATGACAATGTAGAGACTCTTCGTAAACGCCTGGCTTCTTATCATCAACAAACGGCCCCTGTTGTTGACTACTACAAGGCAAAGAACATCTGGACCCCAATTGACGCTGCTCAAGCTCCGCCCGTTGTATGGGAGAGTCTTGTCGGTGTGTTCAACAAAGCGAAGAAGTCGTGAATCAGTTTTTGATTAAGTAGTTAAGTGATTCTGAAAACCCTCTTTCCATCCCCTCAAAGTACAGGGAAGGGGATAGGGACTCTTTACTAGCATTTTACATATCAGCATTAGAATCTTACCTGTTCGTTACATTCCTATTATTAACACTTTGCACATTGTTTGAACATTTGATCTCGAAATTACAATACTTTATTTGCTTCCTTCTACCTTCTTTTTCTCCTTCGCCGAGAACAACCGAACTTCTTCTTAATCATAAGAAGTGGACTAAGGGGATGAGAGAAAGAGCCCTCTAGCATAGAGCAAATAACTTGTTGCCCGTGCATAATTGTGGAAAAACTCTTATTTTAATTTATACCAAAGAGTTATTAAATCCCTTTTCCTCATTGATATATTTGAGATTGAGCTGAATCCTAATATCGGGAAGAACTATACCCAAGCCAAATTATTGGATCTTTCTTTGAGTCTAGTATAGTGGGCGAAAAGCTCGATCTATGTTTTAACTAAGTTCTACTATGACTGATCCTCGCTTAGGAGATCGTATTAATCTATCTATATCTATATCACTATTGCTCGTGATTCATTCTCTCTTAGAACTGAGATATAGTTAACCCAGCAGAAAAAGACAGGGATAAAAGAAAACCTTGAGCCCTCTTTTAAGGTGCTAATTTAACTCTAGCCTCTCCAGAGGTAAACATGTTCTAGTTTTTTTTATTGGTTCGGCATCTAGTCCTTATTGTTACTAATGTTACTTTGGATAAATATATTTGAAACGCGATTCTTCTATTATCCAAAGCAGCATGTATTCAAGTATGTAGAGTTCTCTCAATCTGGCCTCTAAACTCAGATATTCGAATAATGATGACAAAAGAGATGAAGACGATATGGATACGGATGAAAGGAGAATTTTCCCTTTACGTTACCTTCGGAACTATCTCCGGTAAAAAAGCCAATAATAGTAAAACTTGTGATCCCTAAACTCTATACACGATAGTCATATTATGAGAAATCGGAGAACATTTTCTGTAATCTGTAATTCAAAGGAGATGCTTATGAAAGACGACCTTCCGCCCGGCGGCCACCAAGGAATTTGTTGTTATGAGAAGTTCAATGTCCTTGAGGACACCTTCAGAGAATCCATGATTTCTATTCAATTTGTTTACTTGACTTTAGCCGCGTAGCACTTCGCATATAGCTGGTATATTGAATCGAACATGTATAATTCCAGGCTTTTAGTCAAGAGAAGAAGAATATTTCTCTTTTTGTTATTTGCAGCAAACATCTGAAAGTATCGTAAGGCAGAAGCAAAGAACGTTAAGTAAGCGCCTATTACAAAAGCTTTGTAATCACCTAACACAATCTTTTCATTTTCTTTAAATTCTTACATATTTTTAATGGCATTCATGGTTTATGCGCTACTGTCAAACTCATCGATTTCCCAATAAAATAAATAAGAGTAAAATAGAGTTTTTTAGTAGAAAAAAAAAAGAATTACTGATAGGATCTTTCTTAAGCGTTGCACTAACTGACTTTTTGTACCTGGACAATCTTACGCGTAGATTGAAAAAAGGAAATCGTTGTTCTTTTACATCTTTACACGATGATAGGGATTATGATGGGTCGAGATGCAAATCAATATCTTTACCTAAACTTTGCAAATGCTTCTAAGCAAGAGAATTCGTCAAAGTCCAAAGGGAAAACTTGATTGTAACATCGTTACAGACCTCCGGAAATACCGCTTTTAGAACCCGCAAAAAAAGCGCGTGGCAGCCACGTGGCACCTATTACCTCCCTACAATTACAGTATCAGTTGTGATTATGGAGTTCTTGTGTAATGTAATCGTCCTCGCAACCTCGAATCCCCATTCATTCGGGAGAAAACACCAAAAGCAAAGGCATAGTATCGATGATAATATATAGAGAAGAGACCTCTTTCCCCATCCTTCGTCCCTCTCTCGCTTCGCTCATCAAGATATGCGAATAAAAAAAGGAGTAAAATCAAACTTACGTGGAAACAGACGCCCGTTTTATATGGACTTAGGTACCATGTTACAAACTCGTATCTCATAACATGTCAGTTGCGTGTAAACACTCAATAATAAACCAAGTTTCATCTTGATGGGAATAATACTGCTTGGAAATTATCGTCCCTCCAAGAAGTGATTGCTTCATAATCAAGAATTCGGGTACATGGGAAACACCTTCAGCACTGAGCTCTAGAGGATCTGTAAATCGTATACCGGCGTCATCTCAGAGTTTCCAACGTCAAAAAATAGTGTGGACACAAGTTGATAGTCTTCAACCCCCGGTTCAAGCTTTGCCACAAGTGAAGCACTGACGCATATGGAAAATGGGTGTCGTACAAATACAAAGCTTCTTTCTAACTTTTAATTCTCAGCTTGTCGATTGGAAACAAGTTTGCAATCACAGATCTACAAATCACGTTATCATTAGATTTTATAAGTTCATGATTTTCTCGATCAACAATTATGAAAGGAGGAATGGTTCTGCTTCAGGTATAGTCTCCTTTGCTTCTGTATCACCTTTTAGCTGTTTAGATAGCTATCACAATATGATTTGATATTTTTGAAAAGCAAATTCACGTATTACCGTTAGTAGTAATCTGTGCGGGTCATTTCAAAAAGAAAGCAAAAGCAAAAGTTGTGAATCCATGCATGATCTCCTTTCCCCGACATCCAGTGCTCCGAACGAAGAAACCAGGTTTGAAAACATCTGGTTGTCAACCAGCACTGCTTGTGACAAAGGAAACGCGCAAGCCCAAGTCCAAATCCCCCCCTTCCTCTGGCTCATACGCTGAAGCGGTGATTCAGAACAAGGAATGAAACGGTTATATTCTGAGAAACTATAAGAATAAAAAAGAATAAACACGACCCTAGCTGTTCTGGGTAGAAACAAGACAATAAGACAAGCTGTGAGCAAGTTGATAGTGAGTGAGATGAATCAAGTAGGATCTTGTGTAGCGGCGTAATCTGAAAGAACAATTGTTTGAGTGATGTTCGCATGAAGAAGTGAACAACCTTGAAGAACGTGCTCTATGTATTACACAAAAAGTAGATAGATATGTCAGATACGTATACATAAACTTATAAAGTACACGATACTCCTATAACCCATGATGATTCAACGATTGGTGATGCATGAGATTACTATCTATCGTTCATCACCTACTTACGTTGGTTCTCGAGCAACGGCGCGGACTGCTGACAAAGTTCCGTGAGATGCGAAGCGGGGAAGTCCTTAGTTGCCCTGGTAAAAACCACGGGTGATCATAGTCTAACCTTCTGTTGTATCGTCAATCGTCATCGAGGATTTTCTCAACCCAGTACTCCTTTGGGATGATCTTGTCTGATCAGTCAATTCATCAAGAAAACAGTATAGACGAGCTGTTCATTTTGACGGTCCTGCCGAAGAATAAAAAAGACAGAATAGTCCCGGAAGATCCGAGGGAAAGAAGCTTTACTATCTGAGATCAGATTAAGAAAGTAAATAAAAAAAGTGGAGAAGAAGTTTGGCGAATTCTTCGTTGTCCCAGACAAAGAGATACTGATCGAAGGGCGGCTCGGGTTTCAGTGGTTTCAGTAGAAGAATGGGGCGGTGTCAGGGCAAAAATGTGCCACGAGAGGATGTGCAGGGTCTCTTCCAAAATTGGAAATTCGTTGATGGAAATTTAGTCTGGTAGGAAATTATGTAATTTGCATCCAGAAATGGTAAAGATTTAAATTTATACTTGCCGCCCGGGGAGGAGATGAATATAATTGCGTATAGAACATATAACGCATTTCATTCGGAGCATCGCATCCCCCGGCTTGTCTTCTTTCTCCTCTCTCAAACTAGGATATTCTACTAAATCTTTCTGTCTATTCACCGTAGCATCGGCATTTATCTGATCCAGTTTGCAGCCTTTATAAAGGTCTGATACTATCTTCAGCCTCAATTCATCGTCTTGCTTCAAAAATTTTCGAGTTACAAGAAGTTGTTAGCTCTATAATGCCTTCAGAAAGGCAAGACTCAGAAGATCGTGACATGCGTGTAGCACGCAAGAGTGGCAACCCTCTTCAGCGTGGCTCCGCTTGCCTTTGTTGCAGGTGGGTTTATGACCTCTGAGGCATATCAATTGATCTAACAACACTTAATCAATACAGGAAGCGCAAAATGGTTAGTAATAATATCTCCGTGACTGTAACGATCGTCTTCTATAGAGATAATTCATATAACTTGCCTCTTCCGCCATTCCAAGTAGTAACTGGTACTGATCAACTACGTCTCTATAGAAATGCGACGCAACGAAACCCGTCTGCAGACAGTGCATAAAGGGAAACCGAGCCGACGAGTGTGACTATGACGATGGAAGACAAAAATCTAGGACACAAATTCTACAGGAAAAAATAGCAAAACTTGAGGATCGAATCCGCGAACTTGAAGGAGTTGAAGAGCTCGATGCGTTGAATGGAGCGTTCGACGTGTCTCCTGGAAGTGGGTCTTCCGCTCTTGGGGCCCTCGGATTGGGCGACTATAACCTTCCTTCTAGCTCGCAAAATCTTCCCGGCTCTTCCTCTAGTGCTTTTGGCAATCTGTCGCTCGCTTTCGATAACCCCGCGGCATGCTACACACCTGATGTCGGTTCATCGGATATCACTCAGGCTTTTGCGAATCTGGGGCAGGATTTGAGTCTACTTAATGTCGGTACATCCTCCAATACTACACTTTCAAACACTTCGTGGATGAAATCCATGGATAATTGCGGAATACCAGATTCTGTATTCACAAGATCGGGATTCAATCCTTCTTTCGATCCCACACTAGCTCAAACACTTGGGATACAGTTAACTCAAAGCTTGGCTTCTACGTCAGGAAATATATATCCGTCCATACAAGCTAGTAATCAGTCTACTCCTTTAAGCAAGACATCGTTGAATAAGTGGGATGTAGATGTCCTTCCCCTTGCTGAACGCAAACTATTGTGAGTGTGATCCCGTAGTGAATCCACTTGTGCTAGAGAGCTCACATTCTCCCAACTCCGTCAATCTCATGACTGTAATTGACTCAATGAATAATTCATGATTTTGTAAATCTTATTTATTGACAAACATTATTATTCTGGCGTGCATCTGAAAAGAGCTGATATCTTCCTACCTCACGCGAGTCAGTGTGGACTTGATCTTACTCCTGAACGACTCTATCAGCGCTTGGAGATCGATACCGATATTTTGGGCCAGCACATTCAAGTGTTCCCAGAAATTCCTGCAGCCCCAGCACATGCTGCTCTAACTAACGCAATTTTCCTCCTTGCTTGCCACTTCTCCTCTATCCATGCACAAGGCTCTGGGAAAACTCCAGATCTTTCTGCCCATGAACAAATTTTTCTTACTCGCTCACTCAGAGGAATTGCCGCCGCATTGGAGGAAGGGGAAGCAGCAGCGTCAAACTCGGACTACTCGCCTGTATCTTCGCGCTCACCTGTCAGGTTCCCTTCACGCTCTCGTGCCTCCGAAAGCCCAAGAAGCACCGGTTCGCCAACCACACCTTTCTCATCACCGATATTCGATCAGCAATCACAAAACCCGAAAAAATCCTTAGACGCAGCGACACCTTTGGCAGACGCTGTACAGGCATCAGCATTGCTTGCAGTGTACTTCTTTGCAAAAGCTCGTCTCCTTGAAGGCTATTATCATGCTAGTGCTGCAGCGCGTCTGGCCGTCTCTCTTGGAATGCACCAAGTACGCTCACCGGTGTGGCGCCCTCCCCGTTCAAGCCCAGGTTCTGACACATCCTCTACGAGTTCCCATATTCTCGAATTTGACTCTACACCATCTTACGCCACTTCATTCAGAACAGGTGCTAACAGTGACCAAGGGGGATCCTCCGTAAGAAGTTCATCCCGAAATTCGAGAAGTAATTCCTGGTCTAGCTCATCTAGCACCACTACCATCCTCCTTCCTCCAGCAAAGAGTGCACGAGAACATCAAGAGCGCGTGAGCGCGTTTTGGAGTGTCTTCTTTATTGATAGATGTTGGAGTGTAGCGACCGGGTTGCCGAGCAGTCTACCGGATGATGATCATCCACAACTCAAGATCTCTACTGTCTGGCCATGGGCTGCCGATGAGATGGTAATTATACTCTTAATTACAAGCAAATGAGACTAACGTCATACATTATATTAGATCACTCGTGCTAATGCGGATTACTCAAGCTTAAATTCCTTATTTGATACATCCACAGTGTTGAGTATAGGACCGGCTATGGGGACTACAAAATCTCTAAAAGCGAAAGCCGCAGCTCTATTTGAGCGCGCTGCGAGATTAGCTTCCAGTCAGTACACATTCTCCCGTCGCTAGAGCAATTTTTCTTAATCTAGATTCCACAATTACGTAGTGCAATCAGATCCAACGCATTGGGAACAACTTACGCAACTAGAGTTTACCATAGCGAGCTTTTGTGCAAGCTTACCTGACTACTGCGTCCCATCTATCGATGTTCCCGGATCAAGTGTTGTTGATGTTGAACTCGCTCTTGTCCATACCTTAGCTCAGGCAGCTATCATTCAGCTTTATCATCCTCATGCTCAACGAGACGTCAACGCACATGCAACAACCGTGCGAGCTGCTGCGACTGCTTTGAGTATCGTGAGACGCCTCCCGAGCATGACAGAGTATGCTCAGCTTGACCCCGTAATAGGAATCTGTTGGATGTGTGTGAGCGATGTACTTCTTCGAGAACGGATGTGGGGTGGCGATATGGCTGCTGCTAAAGAGGTTGCGGTGGGCATTGGCGCACCTTGTTTTGGTGTAGAAGCGGAGTTAGACACCGTTATTGGTGCCCTACGGCGTCTAAGTTATGTGTTCCCGATTGCTCGTATGTTTTTCTTCTCCCTTTTTGATTCTCGGAATGTGTAACTAACAACTAGATCTCATCTTATCAACCTAGAATATCAAGTACAGCGAGTAGAGCAGTCACGAAACGGTACACTCTAAAATGTGCTTATCAAAATTCGGCCAAGAAAAAATAGCTCTCCAGAAGTAGAAGTATCTACGAGGAGCTTGTTCAAGTTTTTCCACTATCCTTCTTTGTTCTTCTGATCTCGATTACTCTTCTCACCCGCTTTATCTTCTACAATTCTCTTTCTTCTAACAGGACTATGATTGACTTCCACTGTATTTGATAGATAAACATTCACATGATTTGCCATACTCATTTATAATCCTTTTCCCTCCTGATACCTGTCATTCACTGCAATGCATCCTTCATAAATATTCTCCAATAGATTCTCGGATTTGTTTGTTTGTTAAAAATTTTTCTTTCTTCCTATTACTCTCTTCCCGGCATCTTCGCATTTGATCAACTTTTTTTCTTAAATTTTTATTGTTCTGCATTGACTACTGTATCGATATCAATACCATTACACATTACACATACATCTAAAGGGGTCTTTATAATCTAATGTGATCCTTACAAATATCCTGTACCTTTACAGTAAATATACAGTAGATAATTAAAGTATCTAATTTGTATCCTTATACATGTAGATCTAAATTATAGTAATTCGACATCCTTCCAGCCTCCCTAATTTGCCATGAGTAGAAATATGCGGCGGTGCAGTGCAACCCTGTTATCTTCATGATTATCAGAAATCAATATAATACGGTAAGAACTCAGGGGAGAGTGGAGAGGAGTCAGGCATCTGATCTAGAAAGAATCACGCAAGCTTCGAACTCAGCTCGATCTATCTGTAAAGTTTAGTAACCGGTAATAACCTTCTCATTCTCAGACTAGACAACCTTGTGGGTATATTTGGACTTGAGTATCACGACAATTAAGAAAGTTGCGGTGTGATAGCTACCGAATAGTGTACAAAGAATTGCTTAGTAAAAGAGGTTTCAGCTAGATATCCAAAGCCAAAATAGCCAATAGTGAGTGTAACAATGATAGCATGAAGTCGTTAGCGTCAGGATCAGACCCGGGTCAGCCGACTTCACCTGTTTACAAGTGAAAACGCATATCCGAAGAGATCCAATTTTGTTTGGAATCAAGATGAAGGGGGGGCGGAGTTTTGAGATGTGCGAGTTTAGAACTCAGAACATTTTGCCTGATGTACACAGAATGTGCGCGTTCTCAACAAATCCAGGAGATAAACTACGGTATTACGAACACTCCGTTCTGAGATTGAAAGGGAGTAGATATGAGAGAAAGGGTAAATTTCGAAAGAAAAAAAACAGCATGATATTGTAATGCAAGCGAGCGGGGTGAACACTCGGCTAATCCATATCTAGAAGTCTGGAATCAATAATTGGCTCCAAGAAAGGAATACATCCACATCGGAGAATTGTCATCATAGTAAGGGCAATAGATGTAACAAGCCTCATGTTTGTATAATAATATAAGTTACCGCGTAAGCAACTAATTCGAAGAGCTCGTGTTTTTTTGCACACATGGTGTATTTTTTCTTATTTGAAAATGAGAAGTTGTTTGCATACTTCACAGGAAACAGTATCCTTAGAGATTCGTGTGATGGCAAAGATAAGCGTGGAATACAATACATTTTCACCCCCTCAACATGATGATACTTTCGGCAAATAGTGAAACATGTTTTCTGTTCCTCCAGTGAGCATACACAAGCATACACACATACTCAAAAGATGGTGATCATCAGTGGCGGTGGTCCGGAGCGTTTGCCAAATCTGAGGAATTTGAGAACAACAGATCCTCATCCAATTCCATTTTAGAGTTACATACAAGGAAATAACTGCTGATCGGTCTTTGTAAGCACTCGCCCGATGAATCAAGTAAAACTGGATGTCATCTACTTCTCGTAAAATCAGTATTTTTAGGTCCCAGTAACCACAAAACAGCAGAGTCCGACTGCTGGGGTTCTATACAGAGAGAAGGGGAATGAATGCAAAGAAAGTTTTCAACTCCGTACATAATACCGTCGATATACATTAATTTTTGAAGCTAAGAGTATTGTTTCGTTTCAGTTCAATCTTTTTAATGAGATAGCAGAGTACGGTGATGGTGGGAAGACAGTTATAAAAAAATTGACGTTCTGCTTAGATTTTTCGGATATAAGAGCAGTAACTTTCGGATGTTTTACATTATATGCGCTTCCTCTCATTTTGCGAAAGAGGAACCAATCTTTCCGAACTACCTAACGCGGGTAGAATATAATTTCTACTATACTAGTAGTTGAACATACCGAGATTTACCAGGATGATATTAAAATACACCATCACCTTGGAAGCTCTGTGGCTGAATGTCAGTTTGAGTAAAAAAAAGCCTTACTGCTTGTTTATGAAGCACCGAACTGCCACCCGTACCCAATTTTAGTCTTAAGTATCTGAGGCTACCTGCTTGTTTTCCTTTGCATCCGTGCACACATACACACTCTTGTATATTCAAAAAATGCACCAATAAAGATAGAAAACAACTTGTAACGACGAAATCAAGCCAAAAAGTGGTTAAACATGTGTACATAATACATCATTGAAGCAAAATTTCTGGAGCCTATCATCAACTTTCAGCTTGCTGTTTATGGTAACAGGAGATAGATCACTTACAGAACCCCGAGTTTCAAATGCGAGCCAATCACCAGTGCCCATAGGCAATAAACCCATCGACCGGCACTTCCATAGGCCAAGACCAAGAGTCAAGATGTTACACAAAAGGTATACAATTTTTTGAAGAGGTAGTGTGGAAAGGGCCTTGGAGTCCGAACGTGCCGGAGCAAACTGCGCGAATACTATGCTCATCATGTGGTTAATGATCCCGCCTGGAAGAGTTAAAGGGTATTGAAACCTACCATTGTTGATAGAAGCTAAGTTTTTGAACGGCGAGAAGAGTAGCATGAATACGATTCCCATGCTAAATATCTGCACTCCCCTCCAGACATGTAGAGCATGAATGCCTGCATAGGAAGCTGCTTTGCGGGGACGTGGCTAGATCCCAAGCACGCTTCTCCTTAAGAGTTTCATATGATGCCTCTGCAGTTGAGGAGCTTTTGGACGAAGACTTTGACGTCTACCCTGGCAATAAGCCTTTAGAAAAAGATCTCAATGGATAGCAATGGGACCCGGAACTAACGGAGGTGATCGCTGAAGTGTAACCCGGTGGAGGAGGAAGGTTCTTCCATCTGTAGTGTAGAGACCTTAGTCACAGTTATCGATTTGTATGAACTACAAAAGTGTATAATTACTTAGAGGGTATCTCAAGAGAAGAATAATCAAGCTTCATTGTCATTTTCGCAATGTGATAGTGAGCGTACGAGGCAATAAAACAGGACACGCAGTACAAGTCGCGGCGAACACACGAACGTGACGCTATCGTGGACGATCCCAAGTCCGCGGAAGTGCCATCGGCGCAAATGACACGACAGAACATTCGCTCAAAGTCAACTTCTTATATATACAAACAAATATTCGGCTAAAGAAAGTCTTTCACCATATTTTACATGTATGTCTCAACTGTGGAAATGCATTCATTGTGCTATTGATACCAATTCGTCCAGTATCTCAAGAAACGTCATTGCGGGCCTTTAGGATATTCCAGACAATTCATGATGTAAACTAATAAAGATAACGAGAAATGCGTTACTGCTACTCACATCACTGGACTTTAATCTACAAATCAACGCTTATCCCTTACTGCTATGTCTATCTGACTCTTCAATCACCAGATTACCAATGTTTCTATTGTAACATCCTGTTTAACGTTGCTTAACGTATCGGGAGTGATATGATATAATTGGACTATTTCTTGATGAATACGGATCTTTACATCCCTATCTAGATAATAAATCAATTTTTCATCGTGATCATATATGTCCCTCACTAAATTTGGGGACTGGTATTCTCCTCCAGATGCATTCCTTGTTTGGGTCTCTACAAATGAAATATACCTATGCTTTACGAGACTTGAGATAACTAACGGTGATCACAATTATCTGGTAGGAGTATACGGCGGTATACTGGCTATCGTGAGCTCAATACGATAATTGCCTTGAATATGCAAAATCAAGCTCATATTTCTTCAATTTCATATACAGTGCTCTTGTTGGCTGCGGTGAAGACTGCAAACTATGTTTATTCCGAAATCTGATCTCTATACCGTTCTGGAAAGCACAGGAATGAAGTAAGTGTGAACCTTGTCTATGTCGTCGTTTTGGAGAATCTCTTTGGTCATCCAATCTTTTAAAGTTTTCCTCTGTTTTCTCAATTACAAATATCTGCATAAACATCTAACACGGAAATGATGCTATAGAGTGCACAGGTCCACCTTTGCATCAAACCTTGAAATGTAGATCAAATATATGGTTTTGGTCATCAAGTAATTTCCTTGTGTTTTTTACTACCAATATTGGTTTATGCTCTTAACATCATGTTAATTACCGTTTCCTTTGACTATCCTACAAGCTAGTCACATATCGAGCAGATGCTCATGGCTTTGGAGTCCTCTCTATCATCACGTCACGTATCCGGATTTCAATATCTAGGGAGCTCACTCGGCATGTTCATATAGCTCACCCTATACGAGTACAAGATCATCTTGCAGTAATCTGCATGTGAGATCTCGTCCTACAACCAATGATACAGTCGTCTATGACTAAAACGTCGTTATATCACCATCTCATCAAACTATATCTCTAGATCATACCCCTTAAGAGCTCCATCCAACGTGCTCGTACCATCACCAGTAATTAGTTCACCAGTTAGATCGCCTCCAATTCAGACATCCATGAACAATGCGGGTGATCCGTACTCATTCATGAGAACAATTGTTACTGACCTAACATAGTCAGTGATAGCTGTCAGTGACACCGGTGATATTATCGCTCAGAGCCTGCTGCAATATATGTTATATCTGTATTCATCTTAACAGTAGCAACTGACACTGAAAGAAGCGCTAACGTGTTACAGAACGCGAATCTTGGGAAGTGAACTACAAGACCGTGTTGAACTCACAGAAATAAGTGGGTTAAGCAAGCTCAAAGGAGCTTCACGAACTTACATATACGATAAATCTGGCATGAATGTAAAGATTATGTCCAGGAAACTCTTGAAAAAGTAATCATCAAACGTGTCGCCAGATCTTTATGAATAAGGAGTAAGAACAACCCTATAAATTCAAGTCTTGTTTCTTCGGTTTGTATGTATGGTTCTCAGCATAGAGCACTTCCCAATAAATAATTATGAATACATTTTGATGCCATATTCTGATCTCTCCGTTTCGTTTCAAAAGCTGATATGTTTGGCCGTTTTGATCCATTCGGCTTTATAAAAATAGGTGAGCTGAATATGTGAAACAGATGACATAGGACCAAGTAAAGATCATGTGTCTAGCATCATCCTCCGAATTTTGACAAAGAAGGTTTACAGTGAAGCTTGAGAATCGAGCCAGTCATGGATCGTTATAGAACCAGTGTTCATAGAGTTAAAATAAGTCGTTGGTTGAACGTCTAAAATTACGACGGACCGGGAACGCGATACTATTAATAGGTTGCTCAACAATAGCAAAGAGATAATCTATATTGGTTCTTCAGATCAAGTGCTAGTAATAAAAATGAATAATCACACTAGTACACACGCCAGCTATGAAAGCTGACCCTGAGATTAATGATGGGAAAATATCACGGTAAGTCCCCAGCTTCTCAAGATAGCCCTCCTTCTCAACGGACGTCATCAAGTTTCCTTGAACTTCCACATATTCTCCATGACTATCCTACTAGGCTCTCAGTTCGGCCCATATACTCCAGGAATTGTCAGGGACACATATTCACAAGTTGTTCGCGTGACACGGGTTACTCCGGCCCGCTAGACTCTTTGCCCATGAAATTAGATACTTAAAAGCTGGTCGCATGAAAAAAATCAAAATTCATTTTGATAACCCCCCAACCAAGACCGACTCCCCAACCCCTCCATAAGCTACAACTTCCCGTTTAAGAAGTCGAAAGATGGCACAGAAGACATTCAAAGGCTATGGGGTCACTGGTACGTCACTATTCAACACAATTTGAAACTATAGATTGTATGCGCTGACTGCATGTATATAGATGCGAATAAGTGGAAAGAATTCAGTGTTATATCTTACCCCTCTAAAAAGTGGGAAGAAACGGACATCGAAATAGCAATTTCACACTGCGGTGTATGCGGTTCAGATGTTCATACTATCTCCTCTGGTTGGGGAGCTATAGTCACTCCTCTAGTTGTCGGACATGAAATTTCGGGTACGGCAGTCCGCGTAGGCTCAAAAGTTACATCCGTCAAAGTAGGGGACAGAGTCGGCGTAGGTGCTCAAATTGCGTCATGCTACGATTGCAAGCTTTGTAAGAACGATAATGAGAACTATTGTCCTAAAATGATCGACACGTACGGAGCGGCGTACCCTGACGGAGTGAGGACGATGGGTGGCTACTCAACTGGAATCATCGCTGATGAACGATTTGTGTTTCCTATTCCTGAAGGGGTGACGAACGCGGATGCGTGTTCGATGTTATGCGGTGGCTTGACTGTCTATAGTCCTCTTATCCGGAACGGCGCTGGTCCGGGGAAGAAGGTCGGGGTCATCGGTATCGGTGGGTTAGGACACTATGCTATCTTATTCGCCAAAGCCTTGGGGTGTGAAGTCTACGCATTCTCACATTCCTCATCCAAAGAGGCCGACTGCTTAAAAATGGGTGTAGACCATTACATCCTCGACTCACCAGGCTTCCATAATCAATATCAGTATGCTTTGGATATCATCATTTCTACTCGAGACGCAACGGAAGGATTCCCATTACAAGAATATATTTCAATGCTGAATGTCCATGGAAAGTTTATCTGTGTTGCCCTTCCAGAAAAACCACTCCCTGCAATCACTGGATTCACATTGCTTAACAATGGGAGTTTCATCGGGGGATCACATATCGGATCAAAAACGGAAGCAATAGAGATGCTCAAGCTAGCAGCAGAGAAAGGAATAAGGCCATGGTCAGTTTCATTCTACTATATTCTGATTGACAAACGCTCAATCTCATATCTAGGATCGAGGAACTTCCGATGAAGGACTGCTTGAAAGCCATTGAAGGATTACTATCGGGAAAGCCTCGTTATCGATATGTGCTCACACAGGACCTTGTCTAGTTGACCTGAGTATATGTAGATATTATAACCCATAGCTGATCTATCTCGTGGATTACTGTAGTTTATCAAGCAAAAAAAATGTAGATAAGACGAATGATATAACAATTCAAATACATGTATACCGGCAAAAGGATTAAACCTCGGTAACTTGAGTTTTTGTTATTGTGACAGGATCATACATCATTTGAGGCTAACAATTTCTATAAGTAGAAATCGTAACTTGTAACTTAATCCTTAGCGCCATGGCTGGAATATTTGATAAATTAAAATTTGAGAGTATTCTCTTATATTTACTTATAGGTCAGACGTATGCATGTACACATCTGATATGATAATAGTTATTTCTAGTACGGGATGCTTTATAGAATGTATACATCGAGATAACAGTAATCTTCTTCTATGCTCAGGCGGTACCTGAGAGAAATGATAGCTACTGAAAACTTTCTTGGTTAATATCCACTGACCCTTATTTGCTTCAATACACGGGGTACACTAACTGTCCCTAATCCTTTTGAGAAGTCCACCTTTCTTTTCCTTTATTGTGACTTCGTTTTTCTCTTTAACCACGAATGTCTTTTTCCCAACTGCATATGTCTCTTCTCTCGTAGTTTTCGACTGTCCAGAACTATCAGTCTTTGAACTACTTTTCTGACTAACTAATCTGGGCTTTGGAGGAGCCTCAGGAGCATATACTACTAAAGGCTGGTTAGATTTTATGACAAGTTCGTGGCTTGTGGTTTGTTTTCTTGATGGTCTATCGGCGGAGTGACGAGTATGGGATCCACGGGCTGGAGATGGAACAAGAGCCTGGCTCATGGGAGGCCGAGACTGAGGAACGACCGGACTCATCGGTTGCTGGATTATTGGTTGCTGACTAAATGGTTGCTGCATTGGCTGTTGACTCGCCGGTCGATTACTCATAGGACGACTCATTGGTTGTTCACTCATGGGACGACTCATTGGTTGACTTGTAGGATAGGCCATTGGTTGACTCGTAGGATAGGCCATTGGTACCGGAGTTGAGGGTACGGGATAACCTGAGGCGACATTGGGCATTGGGCTGTGATGCACGGGAGTTGGACTACCTGGGAAATTGGATGACATTGATTGAGCCCTCATTTGTTGGGCATACGGACTGCCTGCTGGAATGACTGGGACTGGAGCATATGGTGAGCCTTGGCCCATGTATGGTGAGGTGATCTTCCGTAGGGGCTTCTGCTGTCCATTATTAAAGTACTGATTTGATGAGTCTAGAATCCACCATTTCGTCTGCTTTTATAGCGTTGACTTCGTGGTTTGCGATGTCTGGACTAGTAGAAGCCCTCGCCAGGTTACAGTAGCATTCTCCACATTTAGATCGCACGCAGATACGCATATAGCACTCGTTTTGGGACGAAACATGTTTGGCCAGGTATTCGTACGAGTCGTAGCTCAAAGTATAAGCAAAGCTTGTCATTTTCTTTATGATGGAGGCGTAGACATCCCAAGAAAAGAATTATTGGTGGTAAGCTAAGTGAACCAAATAACGGAAATTAGAAGATTCAACCTGAACTCTCAGAATGTTACTTCTCTTTCACTTTATCCCAGATTTCAAGACTGGTTTGAGTCAGAGCGGCTGTAATGATGACTCAGAAGCTGTTTAACGCAAAGTATAATAATCTATAAATCATAATTTGTATAACACCTTGCCATTCTTACTACTTAATCAGCATGAACTAAGATTTGCACAACCTCAATCACATAACTACAAATCCAAAGAGATGTAAAATAAACATTGCTTCTGAAGAGCGCCCGTATTATACATATATAAATTTTGTAGTTACACATAATTGTTAGTAATATCACGAAGTACAGGAACTGGTATGTTTTAATTGCCTATAGGTACGAATCGACGATACACGTACCTGTCAAGATATATTAGCAAAGTATTAGGTAGTGCTAACCTTCGCAAACTAGTTTCAAGCCGTTATATTGCAGACTTATATGCACCCACAGCCAGCTCTCGAGATGTAAGCTTGGGGAAAAGACGATAAATACTTTATAACAGCGTAACCGATTGAAGTAGTGTGTCGCGCAATAACATGTGATAGAAATTGCAATACTTTCTTTCTTTTTCGAGATTATTGTGATCCGAGTATATCTAGTGTATCAGGGTTTACATATCGTAGCTATGTCGTATCATGAACTACTCTCACGGGTAAAACTGATAAGACTGTAGCTTGAAACTTCAAAAACTTTGATATCTATTAATCTCAGTATAAAGTAGTATGTGCTCTTTCTTAAGTATAGACTCGAGCTTTTCCCATAATATGTATGATCTACCATAGGATGTCGAGTTAGATAAAAATGTAACTTTATAGGAAAAGCCACTCCTTTATCTCTCACATATACTGATCTCATCTAGTAATTTTAAGTATTCGCCCTCCTTATTCAACAATTATAGATATATCTATTTTAACAGAGTCAATCAGAGAGCTTCTGCGCCACAGAATCTTAGGACATATGTGCTTAGCCCTCTAATACAACGATTTTGATACTGTCACTGTGACTATAATATAAACATCAGCATCTTATTCAGTGGGCTTAGTAAGCTGCTTAGACTTGCGGTTGGTTGGGAGAAATGTGGCTGTGTAATGGCGCAATAGCTACGTGCAACAAAACTCTTTAATTTCAATAGAAGTGTACACCGTCGTTCGTTCTACATCCACTATGATGTTTGCTTGTGTTTGTATTGACCTTAGCACCTCATCTTCGCACCTCCACTCACCTTCGAAGGCCAGAACGTATCAAACATCTTAACTGGAAGTTTAATCTACCTAATAAGGAATGGAATGTCGATTATGTAATTATTCTCCTTGAATACCTCTGCTCCGAAAGTAGAGGACCAAAGGACGTTGGACTGAACGAGAGATTGTCTGTCCCTTCCCGGTTCATTGCTACTTCTGGAATATTACTCTTCGTGAATGCAGCTTCATCTCCAAAGAAAGTAGAACAAATTCATTCAGCTGGGTCATCGACTCTGAACGTGAACTCATGTGTCGCCTACGGTGCATGCACTTTAACAACAAACGACGACAATAACGGGTACACTTCCAACGAACTTGAACCAGGCACCTCTTCTCCATCCCGTTCACCATCCTGTTCTCGTTCTCGTTCTCGTTCTATAACTACCATTCCCCGTAATAACGTTCTCCAGCAGCAGCAGCAACAACAACAACAACAGGAATGTACAATTCAGAAACCGTCGGAAGAATCGGCTTTACGAGGACGACGACGAAAAAATCCGTTCTTAGCTTCTTGTTTACGACGACTAGAATCTTTCAATCCATGCTTAGTACTCGAGAACAACGGAAGCGTCGCACGCGACCACTTGGCAGCTGAACGAACTTTCTTAGCGTACGTCAGGACATCACTCGTATGTGCAACGATGGGAGTCAGTGAGTAACCTTTTCATTAGTGTATCCTAAAGTATCTTCAGTCAAGTCAACTAATCCCAACGCACATATCTTCCCCTAAACTCAATAGCTCTCGTCCAACTCTTATCTCTAACTTCTCACTCCATGCCTCCGCGCTTACAAGCTCTAGGCCAATACCTCGGCGCAATAGCAGAGTTATTCGGTATACTAATAATGATAATCGGTATGTCTCATTTCCCTCCATATCAACCTTATCAGAAAAAAAAAATCCCTCTCTCCATACTCAAACTTAATCTAACTTTCTTGCTCTTGACTTCCACCAGCTGTTTCACGTTATTTCGCTATGCAACGTTCCCTTATCGAAGGAAAATACCGGCCTGCTGGGATGATCATCTGGGTTTTGTCATTCGGGATGGGAGCACTAATACTCATTATTTTTGGTCTCCTTATCGGAATCGCTATCTCTCGCTGAAACTCTATGACTTTCACGAGATTTTTGTTATATTGATGAGTGTTACAGTGTGCTTTTCTTAGGAGTGTTTGTCTCGTGCTTTGCTTTCCGAAATTAGATTTTTTGTACTATAAATTAAGTGTGAACCCATAAGAGGCAATTCAAATCATTTTAAACACCTTTCTGTCTCGACTACTTGTCTGAACACACACAGTGTAACACACGCATAAGTAAATGTGAAAATATAGTAGATTCCCTATGACAAATAACATTATGGGAGACGTAAGAAGTACAATGAGCATATAAAATACGTGACATGAGACTAAAACACAAGCAATAACACATAGACATAGTACTGCGGGAAGAAAAAAAAAACGAACAAGATGATGAACAGACAACCCGACTAAAAAAAAGACTCATACACTTCCGAACTTTTTTTTTACAGGTCAAAGTCATCAACATCTTCACCCCGCTTCTTGCGTGCCATGCGCTCCTTCTTCAGCTTGCGAGCCTCTGACGACGTAACCTTCCTAGTCTTCTGTACTTCAACCTTATTACCCATAGCGTCATATTGATCCTCATCTTCGCCGTCCTTCTTATCAATACGGGGACCAGAGCCCTGGCCTTCAACCCAGTTGTGGCCAGAAGCCTCAAGGCGACCATCACGCATAGCCCAAACTCTGTAGAATAATGTGTGAGAAACAGTTGATATTAGAATAAAAAGTAATAAACAAAAACTCACTCTTTACAGATGGACTCAGAGAAGTCACGGTTGTGGGTGATAATAAGAACACCACCCTCGAATACCTTGAGGGCACCAATGAGAGCAGCAAGTGACTCACGGTCAAGGTAGTTAGTAGGCTCATCCAACATGATAACGTGAGGACGACGCCAGGTGGCTGCACCGAGCACAATCTTGACTTTCTGACCACCGGACAGACCACGCATGGTGTTGTGGGAGACGAACTCAGGCTCAAGACCGAAATCGGCAAAGTGCTTCTCAATCTCACGACGAACAAGAGGACGGAGGAGACCGAGACGCTGAGCTTCCCTAGTGTCGATTTCAATGACCTTCTTTTCGAAACCACGCTTGACGAGATCATCACGGGGAAGCCAGATGTTCTCAGATGATGAAAGTCCCTTGAACGAAACTTCGTACTCGTAAGACTGTTTTAATTTCTTACGTGCAACGATTTCATCAATGACACGCTTTTGACCCTCAACAACGATGTTAGCACCGTCCTTCATCTTTTGCATCTCCTCTTCTGAGATCTGACGGTTAGCCTTGGACATCTCTTCGAGATCTTCACCAGTCTGATAACGCCAGAGCATGTATTCGAGAGGAGTCTTGTCGAGATGGTTATCGATGTGGTGGAAAGCGTGCTGAGCAACGTAACCAACAACCAAGTTAGGGTGCTTCCAGATTTCACCACCCTTGTTTGGTTCTGTCTCACCAACAAGGAGCTTGACGAGAGTTGATTTACCTGAACCGTTAGGACCAAGGATGGCAACACGAGACGAAAGGGAAACTTGGAGAGTGATATCATACAATTGCTGAACAGGACTTCCAGGGTACTGGAATCCAACCTTACGCATCTTGAGGAGGGATTTTTCCTTAGTCTTGACACCCTCAAGAAGTGGTGGGTCAGGGAGCTTGAACTTGTAGTCCTCAGCGGCTTCAAGAGTGTAGTAAGACTTGGCCTCTGGTACAGCCTTGACGAAAGCCTCGAGGTTACCCTTGTAGCGCCTGAGCTTGAAGCGGTTAAGGTGGAGAACATCGGTGATAGTGTTGTTGAGGAAACCTGAATCGTGAGAAACGATGATTGAAGTACAGGTCTTCAAGTTCGTAAGATAGTTCTCGAGCCATGCAACGTTGATAACGTCAAGATGGTTAGTGGGCTCATCGAGAAGAAGAATGTCAGCCTTGAAGAGCATAGCACGAGCCAATGCGAGCTTCATCTTCCAACCACCAGAAAGGGAACCAATAGCCTGTGCCTGTCTCTCATCTGAGAAACCAACGGATGCAAGAGTCTCAATGCACTCCTTCTCAGTAGCTTGGATACGCTTGTCTGAGAGGATGAACTGGAGAACAGTGGTATCGGCTTCACTACCATCGATATCGTGCTCGACGTAGAAAGTGCGGACTTCATCAGGGGATGGGAATCCTTCAACTTGCCCATTGGTAATAGCACGCATGAGCGTTGACTTTCCAGTACCGTTCTTACCACAGAGACCGTAACGGTGACCACGCTTAAGACGTAATGTAGCAGTGTTAAGCAAGATCTTCGCACCGTAGGCGAGTGAGAATTGACAGTTACAAAGATCTTCACCCTCCTCTTCATCATCATTGTCACCCTCTTCCTCATTGTCCTCAGCAGACGAACGGATCATGAATTCTGCAGCGACGCTAGCAGGCTCAGGAGTCGAAGCAACGAATGCGAGGTATGGAGAGAGCGATTGCCAGTCAGCGTTGTCAAAAGTCTTGGTGTTGACAAGCGCAGCAGCAAGCGTGCCTACGTATTGAACGGTAACATCCGAAGCGGAAGGTACCGGTGAGGCACCAAGCTTCTTGTATACAGAGACAAGGGATGATGCGAGAGCGGAAGGCTCAGCAAGCTTGAGAGGTGGAAGATCTGTACCATCACCAGTAGGTACATCACCAACTTGACGAAGGGTTGCAATAGCGCGCTCAACGACACTGCGAGCTTCTGGGTCTCCAACAGTGTCCTTGATCTTGATGAGACCAGGAAGAGTTTTGGTAAGAAAGGTCGAACAGTGGTAGCTGAGTCGACGAGTTTTGACATGTTGTCAACAATTCTATATTGTATCCATATTAGTAAAGATTAGTAATTCGATGCTATGTTATTGGAACTTACACAGCGATCTTACGCTTCGTAGCAGTAAGTTTTTCATTAAGACCACGTGAAAGAAGAGGAACCATAAGAGAAAGAGTAGGAGAATCTACTTCGGAAACGAATGTCGTCGCGGAGAGGAGTTGAATACACTTGGGTACTTCCTCAACCGGATTAATCAAAGCAGAAATAAGGGCCGGAATAAAGCGTTCAATGTCCTTGTTGGAAATTAATGCAGTAGCCTTTGTAAGTGATTCACGAGAAGCCTTCTTCACGTCGGCTTTGGTATCCCAGATGACTTCAGAAAGAACTGGGATGATTTCAGGCATAAGCTTGGCAGTTTGGGTCGGTGCACTCTCAACCAATTGATCGAGAATGGTCAAGCAACCTGTCTTGACTTGCCATTTGCCGGCAGTTTTGATTTGGTGGAGAAGGGTGGGCATGATCGATGCAGTGGCCCACGGGTTCATAGCGGTGACGTAAGATTTGACAGCCTCCAATGCTGCTGCTCTTGGAGCTGGCATCTTGTCGGCGAAGCCCTCAAGAAGAGCGGCATACAATCCAGAACTGACAAAAGTCGGTTCGAGAGACTTGATTGCACCTCCTGCAATGATTCCTGAAACTGCTTTTGCAGCACCCTCACGGGCAGCGGGGCTCTTCTTGTCAGCAAGAGCCTTGAGGGCGGCATCGTTGAAGCCACTTGAGACGAAGGCAGAAGGACCTTCTTTTTGGGCGTTAGCTACAAAAGATGCAACAGCGGCATCACGAGTTGCCTTGTCGGCAGCGAAGAGAGAAGAAACGTCAATTTTACTGTCGGAGGCCATAGCAGCTTTGAGGTCAGCAGGAGCAGGGATGGAGGTAGAAGTAGCAACAGACGTCGCGGGCATTTCAATATGGGTTTCTAATATGTCTAGAAATTTTCTTTTTTTTTTCGGCCAAACAACCACAAAGAACGATCGGGGTTTAGATAGACGATCAGATTAATATGTGCATATAGTCAATGAGGAGTATGACATACCTTGTAAGAAAAGAAAAAATTTAGTGAGACTATGAGCTTTAGTCTACAATCGTATGTAAGGCTTGCAATAACAAGAAACAACGAGACACTCTAAAGCGGTCTATACGAGTAAAAAAAGAATGGGCCGAAGCCTGTGAAAGAAGAGAGAGTTATGTCAGTAAAAGCGTGCTCGACGGCAAGGACGACGACGAAGGCGTTGATGACAACGGTGGGAGCAGGGAAGAAGGGAAGGGAAAGGCATACTGACCGTCTAAAAGGTTAGAAAGGGGAAAGTGGGGCAACCACGAAGTTTTCGAGCGATATCTATATAACGTCCCAAAAGCGGAGTTACAAAGCATTTCCTTATTTGGAACAAAGCTGTGGCTTTTTTACCCCGGTCTCTACCTTGAGCCGGCGATTCCTCACGAGAACAAGTGACTTTAGGAGACTGTCACTGTCTCCTGCATTGCTTTATTTGGTGAGTGACTTAGGAGAGAACAGGGCAAGTGAGTAGATGTTGGCAACTCCTTCGGTGGACGCCTCCGTCGGTCGAGGGAGAGCAGACAACTCCCCGAGTCCGTCGGCTCGCCACACTTGAAACACACACATCCAACGTTGCCAGTTGATCATTCAATCAATATCACTGCATCTCCATATCACCCGTGCCTACCTTTCGCGTAAAGATGCGGAGAAGCAATGCCACATCCCCCGCCTTGCACAGCACACACCCTCTATTTCTGGTTGCCAACAAAGCTTCCTTTATTCGGCGCTGCTTACTGACATGAATACCATTCATTCTATAAATTAAGAAAAAAAGCACTGTCTACTAAACAGTCCGAGTCCAATTACATCAACAGCATCTTTTAAGCTTCCGAGAATTTCAACGGTGTAAACGCCTAAAACGTGTCAGTCAGTTTCCAATCAATCAAGATAGAAGGTGTTCTTGTCGCGAATAAGTACTTACATGTCCACCACCCTCAAAGTGCTTGCTGTTTGCCTCAACCCAATGTAGACGCAAGGCATGCAAGAACGCAGACAAGCCCTAAAATTGACAATAGGTTAGAAATCACGACTTCCAGCACGAGGCTCATGAGAAATCACAAGACTTACTTCCATCACACAAAGAATAAATACAGTTAGTGTAAACCATATAAAGAAGACAATCGCAAGACCGATCTTGCCGACGATTCCATTCCACCCTAAAGCCAACTCAACTGTCATAGACCATAACACTTCTGAAAGCTGAGCATGCGCGAGGGATAACGCCCACAGACGCAGATAGGAGGCTGTATGAGAGATACATCCAAGACAGAACTCGATGGTGTGAATAACTTGATGGACAACGACCTCGCTGAAGTCATGCTGCTCCTAGATAGCCGATAAATATACTTCAAATAGACTCCTGACCCCATAAATAAACTCACCTCGTTTTCTTCCATATCTTCCACAATAGCACGTCCATTTCCCTCTTCCTCTCCCTCAAGATCACCACTGACTCTTGGAGCATCATCTCCATTATGAAGACCAACATAACCCTGACCATGGATCTTATGCATTTCCTTCCATTCCAAATAGGGCTTTGTGATCAACAGCCATGGAACACAAATCGCTGCCAATCCCAGAAGCACAAGCTGAACCATCGCTTGACCAGGGTACAATTGTTTTCAGGTAATACTGTACCAGGTGAGAGGAACATATCGATGATCATGTTCAATAACGACGGAGGCTGAATAGAAGCCTGCGACCAATCAACACTCCATTTGTAAAGTATACAAAGAACAAGATAGCCAAAGATTGATTGAAGGAAGATCATTTGAGGTATGAAATTAGTGTACAGATCTTGCAATCGATTAAATCGAAGGTGATTCGGGACTTGCAAGCAAAGTGCGAAGGTCATCTGTGTGATAGATGAGATAGATGAAATCAGAAGGCTGGAATTTCAACTTACATGAATGACACCCAGTACGACAGACATTTTCATCTTGTACGAGTTCGTGAACACGAGAGCGTTATCGGACTCATGCCAGGCAGGATCGAGACCAAAGGGATACACATGTCCATTCGCAATAGCTTCGACGGAATCACTACCTTCCGCATCCGGCCAGTTCCAACCAGAATGCCAGATGTGTAAAGACTTCGAGAAGATATCATTGTACATCAAGCCAGTGTAAATTGAGAAGAAACCCATCAAAAGAATGATATAACGTCCACTAAAGATATATTAGCACCTATACTGACTTTCTCTGAATGAAGATTACTTACTAGAAGAACGTGCCCAGAATCTATCACAAATGAACAAATGAAAAGCCATTGAGTGATACATTACAATGATAACACGAGTTAACGATCTTACCTCTCCCATATCCGCATGTTTGAGCTTCCTCTCTGATGCAATCATAGCAAGTGCAGCGAAAAGAATGATAGTCCCATGACCGATATCTCCAAACATAACAGCAAACAGGAAAGGGAATGTGATGACGGCAAACAGACCAGGGTTAACTTCCTGATAAGAAGAGATACCATAACTGTCCATAATGGCTTGAAAACCCTCCGTAAACTTGTTTGTGCGAACAAATGTCGGAGGCTTCTTGTTAGTTCGAAGCTCGTGAAGAATCGGAGGAACATTCGTCCCAGATTCCTCCTAAAAATACAGTAAGAATATTGAATACGGAAAGTAAGGGGTAAACATACGGTTGCATGACGCAAAGCTACTTGGATTCTTGTGATATCTCTCGTAGGAACCCAGCCTTCCGCAAGAAGTGTCTTTCGCCGAGTATCGTAATTAAAGAGATTCAAAGTTTCGTAGATGAGCTTCTCCTTGCGAACGACATCTTGCCATTTGGTGACACAATCACCAACAGCGTTGAGTTCAATACGTCTATTGTGCCCGGTATTGTAGAGAGCAGTAGAAAGATCCTCAATGCGTGTATTCACATCACGGAGAGCATCATTACGTTTATCCGCATTTGCATCGATGGGATAAAGTGTTGCACCCATTGCCTCTGCGACCTTACGAATCTTCGCAAGCAATGCCTCTCCATGAGCAAATATTATGAACACGTTCTTTCGCACTTCCTCTCCGGAGACTGGATTGATGAAAGGTTCTTCGATGTCAGCATGGTTCATGTACAAGTTTCCACGAAGGACACGCCATAGAACACGCTCAAACGTTGGTAGTCGTGACCGTTCAATAGTCCCAGAAACAAACCTATAGACTATTAGAAGACAATAGTTATAGACACCTTTGGTTGCTTACTCAAGTCAAAGCCGCCAGACAAAAACTGGCTTCCATTGAACTGGCTTTCAGTGTCATCATGTTGAAGAAGCGGAGCAGAACTATCATCGAATGATGTACGGATTTCGCCTTGGTGCCCCTCAGCCTATTCTCACAGAATCTCAGTAAGCAGAACGCCACATTTACATGTTTATTCACCTTCTGGAAGAAAACAGCAGTCTCTCGAAGCACATGTCTAGCCTCGAATAATTCTCTTAGTCGCTCACTCAGCGTTTCATAACTATCGTTCATTTGGATAAGCCTTTTCTCATGTTCTGCCAACTGAACATCCAAGTCATCGATAGTTTGAGGACCCGAGGGCCAACTGTTATCATAGACAGGGCTGATTCGTACAAAGGCCTGACATGTATTGTCTCCTTCTCCTTCTGAATCTGAGAAAGAAAGAAACGGACGCGGCGGGCCATCTCATCTATTCGCCGTATTTCAGCAACATAGGAACGTTGAAAAGGATTGACGTCAGGATTCAACTATTTCAAGTCAAAAAAACTTAGTATAGTATGATGAAAAAATGGCAAGCTATACACGAACATCTTTAAATTGGACGTTCCCGAGTTCTCCAAGCTCATACACGGTATCATGAGCAACTTCAGTTGGTACTATGAGCTGCACCAGGCTCATAGATTCGGAGCCTGTGGCGGAGTTAATTTAGAGAAAAATCTAGAGTTTGACCAACTTCACGCACGAAATAATGTTGGGTATTCATCCCCCATCCTGACAACAAACGCAAGTGTGCGCGATTATCAAAATGCGAGATAAATGGTATATGAGAGTATGACTAGTGCCGATTCTGAGTTCTACCAAGTCGACGCATCAGTGACCGTGAGAGCTACCTACCTGTACAGTGCATTGGTACGGCAATACGAAAGATAACTAGTTCCTCAATTAACTAAACTCCTCAATTGAACAAGTTATACGACAACACCTGAAATCTTAAAGTCTAGTCTTTACAGAAATAAAATGGCTAATCTACGTCCACTTAGCTCTAAACAAGAACGTAAACTCGTTGATTATATATCAGACAAATTCCTTGATATTACGAGAAATTACAAGATGCGGTGAGGGCACAAAGGCGTCGCTTTATACTAAATTATCAATGACAATGGAATCATAGAACACTCTCCTCTTCGTCTCTTCCAACCTTTTTGATTACCTATCAGAAACCCACACACTTCTTTTACAAATCCTTCAAATTCCTCCAATAACGCGTTCTCAAACTTCTCTACGAACTGCTTTACTTCTTAGACTCACAGGGATGCATTATCCTCTATCCCTGGTTATGCCCTACAGAACGATTATGATAATGTGGAGACTATATTACGTTTGCTACTAGCTTGGCTTGATGACTTGGATAAGGGATGGAGTGCAGTTTGCGTAGACAAGCCTGGGATCCTGAGAAATGTGAAGGAATAGAAATCCCGACCAACTCAGAGAGCTCTGAGAACCCTGTCTCGGACATATCTCCTGTAAATCAAACTGAACGTACACGTTACGAAGTCTTATTATCTCTGGTACAGCTGCACTTGAGGAATGGCTTGAAGCGACTACGTTTCCGAACTACGTAGCTAGTTCCTCCAAGCAGCATCAGTAGCTGGAGTTGACGAGCAACATAAAGCAGACAACTCTGAAAAGGATAGATTTGAAGTCTCTTCTGAATCAGAGTCCGACTCTACTCGCACTCTTGTAGCAGAATCGGTGGAAGGGTCGGATACCGATATTGAGATGGACTCACAGAGTACAACCCGGACAGACTTTGAAAATGCACTCGTACAAATGGGACTACAGCAAGCCTTTGATGAACTTTTCTCACGGACCCTTCGTGAAATGGGAGAATTGAGTGGGGAAGTTCTCAGTACGGGAGAGGAAATTGCCATGTCTTGATATACCACCTTGAGAGCACACCACATCCTCTGGTATTATAACACACGTACATGTACACACTCAGAAATTTAAATTACTGTTGATTGTATTTGTACTGCAGATGTAGCTTAACTTGTACACTTTGATTATGTAATATAATACTTTCCACGTGTAATGAGTTAGTTCGCGACGCTTTCCTTAATAGGGAGGTGCTAATGGTTTGCTGCGCTCCATTTATTCACTGATTAATGGTACATTGATATTCACGAACGGACTAGTATTTAATGACCTTCCGGAAGCATAGACATTGCATGAAATCTCGCTTTCTAAATCTATGCTTCTTTACTTCTCTCCTGAATTCAGTCGCCGCTGATTTCTGGCCACCTTCGTTCACTCCTAAACGTTTCAAAGGAAATGCTCTTCTCAGCGCTGGCTCACTCGGTCTAGGGAATGATGAACGTGTTGTTGCATTCGGAGACTTTGATGGGGACCAGTTGTACGTTGTTGATGATTACTAGAATGCAACGGTGCTTATATCACTTGGCAAACAAGCCTTGACATAGTTACTCTCGATGCAAGTGGAAGGAAAGCAACTATACACATTTGGGATCACAGTAAGTACAAGCTCCCATCTCCATCACATACCTGGTCTCACAGACACACCCTTCTCGGCAGATGCTTTTGTATTCCATGATGCCGCCTCCTTCTCCCACACCGAGCAAATACTTAACATAGTACCTGGTGACTTCACATTCGACGGTACACTCGACCTCCTTGTCATGTCCCGAGGTGCTTCATCAACAGAGACAAAAATGGACTTATATGTTGGATCTCCACACAATGGTTTTGGTACGCTCCTGAATACTAGTGTGGCACGTATCTTCATTAATACTACTACTCTATATACAGAATCAACACCAGTGTCTGTGTCATCATCAAATGCAGCCCAGCCAATCCCATTCGATGTAAATGGTGACTTGACGATTGACTTACTTGGGTCTACACCAGGATCATCATCACTCAGCATCTGGAAGAATATAGTCAACCAATCGGATCCTAATTCAGATATTTTTTCGGTGTATGTAAAGAATTTGTTCACTCAAATGGATTCATGCTAATAAACACTATCGGGATAGTGAAGACGCAGATTTCGACGATAGGCCGTGTCAGATATCAAATCCACACAGTAACGCAGTTGTTGACTTGAACGGAGACTGCCTTTCGGATCTCTTTCTCGTTTGTGACGAGCAAGGACCTCAAACAAATACTTTCAGATCTACCTTAATATACCTTCTCCGACAGCTTCTTCTCCGCGTTTCGAACTCTCTCAGCTTGGAAGGCTTCCCTCAGGTGTACAGACTATAACCTTTGCGGACATGGACCGTGATGGAACACTTGATATGGTCTTTGTGACTTGTGCGCGAGTGGATGGAAAAACTGGTATAGGAGAAGAATGTGAACTACACATAGCTTACAATCTACAGACCCCTTGTGTACTGGTACTGAAAGCATGAGTGCGAAGGGTGTCGGAAGCCGGAGGAGCTGTGTGTGGCTGACCCTGACTTTAAATTCGACTTGAGTGGGACGGATGATCAGCATGTAAGTATATCTATTATTCTACCTTTTAGGAATCAGATAAGTCTCTAATGCTGGATAGGCTTACGTCCACTTCCCCATCTCAGACCTCTTCCGTCCTAGACGAGGTCCAGACCAGGGCTCAAGCTCACTTCTCGTCCTTGATACACGCTCTTCACCTCAGTACCGGTCCCTATCCGAATTGGAGACGTCAACTTAGATGGCTTCCCTGATATCTTGCTTGTAGCAGCTTCTCCCACCTCTTCTCGTACCTCCAGACGAACCCCACATCTCCTATTCGCTGCGCCGTGCTCTCGTGGTGGGAAGTCACACGATGGAAAGGTGGGCATACGGCCGGATGTGGGGAAGATGGTCAAGGTCGAGTAGGGTGGAGTCTTGCCGAGAAGGATGTAGACGCCTTAGATGAGGTTTCGGATGCGGCTAGTGTGACCTTTTTGGATATAGATGAAGATGTACGCAATCATTCTGTCAATAAAAGTGCCTCATTGAATACTTTATTATTAGGGAACGCTGGACATTTTGGTGCAAAGGACTGGGGAACAGGGTCAAGGACCATTCTTGTTCGTACAGAATAACTTTTTCTTTGATGCATTCTTCCTCAAAGCGATCGGTATGTATCGTCGTCTCGCTTCGTGTACACGATGTTTAACGAATTTCTAGTTCTTAATGGTGCGTGCGATAATGGATGGTGTAAAGGAAGAAATGGGACAGATCACTATCACGTATGTTCACCTTTTTTGTCTTCCTAATCCTAACCTGTTTTCATCTACCTCGACTTGTACTACAGCCATTTGGAGTGAGCTACTCGGGTGCTACGTACAAGTATACGATATTAGACACCACTGGACGTCGATCAGCTGCTCAAGGTCAGTTGTCAATGCCTTTCAAACAATACTCTACACATTCTAAATAAATAATAAAAAAAAACAATTCCCATGTAGTCGCACAACTCCCTCAAACGGCATATCAATCTCTCCTCACGCCTTACGCCTTCTTCGGACTAGGAAGGACGAACAACTACATAGAGAACCTCTTCGTAGGGTCTACCAAGAAAGTCACTTCGAGTGGTAACTCACTAGAAAAAGAAAGGGACGTTCAATCTCACTTTGACCACCACCGCGAGGTCCGACGTCAGGCCGTGGAGAGTGGTGGTAGTAGCAGTAGTAGTAGTAGTAGTAGTAGTACTAGCAACTCGCGCGTCCATTTCATCAGTATGGAAGGAGTGATACCCAACTCGAAAGTGGTGATATACCCGTCTACGAACGATGGTGGTTGGAGACGAGAGTTATACTTAAGACCAGGGGCGTGGATCCCTTGGGTGACTGTGACCGTCGTGTGCACCGTCCTCGTCCTCGCCATCGTCGTCTTTGTCTTCCACGTGAACGAAAAGGTAAGTCTTAAGTCTTAAGTCTTCGAACCCCCCCCCCCTCTCTCTTTGCTTGTGCTTGTTGAGTTTCTATCTGCGTCTGACGATTATTCTACTTTCTTTTCTTTTTTTTCTGTTTAGCGTGAGGACGAACTGGAGAGACGGAGAGCCTCTCATCATATTAACTTTGATGCTTTATAAAGCCTCATTAATCTTATTATGTTTTTTCTTCCTCTTTCATTCCTCCTCTTCCTCCACCACCTCTATCGCAATATAAATCGGGACGTACGACGTGTCCTGCATTTTTTAATTTTTTATTACTCTTCTAAGAGATTACTTATGTAGCGTAAAGGTCACTACCAACCACTCAATACAAAATTGTTAATTCCATAACCTGACCCTTCCTTCCTCCGAGGAAGGGTGGTGCATCTCCCGGGCACGAGTGACCGACAGCTAAGCGTGTTTCTGCTTCTATTTTTTAAATCATTTTTGAAGAACCCATACCGGACCCGCCGCCACCATCACCCCTCCTCCTTCTCCGTTCTTTCAAAAAAAAATTCATTTTTTCATTTTTCAAAACTTTTTAAAAAAATATTATACGTAGTCCACTTTTATAATACGTAGTCCACTTGTAAATTAAGATCTATCTTTGAAGGTCTCTTTTTTCTCTTTTCTTTCTTTCTTTCTTTCTTTCCTTCCTTCTTTCTTTTTTTTTCATTTCTGAAAAACCTTTAGTCTAATTCCGAGTGTAGTGTGTAATTAAAACTTAAATTAGCCATTAGCCACTAGCCACTAGCCACAACACCTTATTAAGGCGTCTATGACGTTCTTGACTCTTGACTAAAGACTTCTTGTGAGATATACTACAGACTATAGACTATCGTATAATTTTTCATGTGTATGAATAGAAAGGAGGGGAAGGGGAAGGGGCACGTATTTAAACTCTGGGGCTTGGTACTTAGTAACAGATTTACTTACTTACTTATTTACTTTCTTAATTAAGGAATTATGAGAAACGAAAGAAGATTCTGAAGAAGAAGAAGAAGGAAAAGAACTTTAAGAAGGAAGGAGAGAAAGGAAGTCCGTTTCAAAGTCCAACTCTCAAAAAAAGGAAAATGTTCACCTTAATTTATAATTTACAGAGAAACGACCGACGGTGGTCCGGGGTGACTGGTTGGTATCTACTATCTACTATCTTCCATCTCCATCTCTATCTAATAAACTACTAATTCTTTAATCTAACGAAAAAGAAGTCAAAGAAGGACTAGTCCCAGTCCGAGGAAGAGCACATGTGCGTTTTCCATATACACGCACCTGTACGCACGTACACGACTCTACGTGGATGCGAATAGAACGATATATACTTATTATTATACTTATAATTATCATGATATAGTATCGTGGATGGTGTAACGAAACAAAAAGGGGGAGGGGAGGGGAAGTGTCTATTTACCTATCTCTACTTATACTACTCTAAAAGCTACGAGTGTTGGTCTCACTCCCTCCCTACACACTTACCATTACTTACCTCCATCCCTTTACCGTGAGTCGTGAAGTAGGGAGGAGGGGGGAGGGAGCTTGATTGGTTGGTTGAAAAGAACTACGACGTACATCTACTTCAGCCAATGTCAACGAAGTATCTCTTAAAAACAATTATCATCGCAATATTAATAGCGAACAAGACATTCCCCTCCTTAAGATCCTCTCTTTCTTTCCATGTGAAGCCAAAGAAAGAGAGAACAGACGTCAAATAAATAGCGTTTCCTGTATCTTCTTCTTCTTCTTCTTCTACTTTTTACATATGATATTGCATGTATAGTAAAGACGTGTAGCGTGTCCAGATCTGAGAGAGAACAGGGTAACGAAGTTGCCTACATGGGTGGGTCCGTTGCTAAGTATCTAATAATCTAAGAATCATATTATAAAAAAGGATTGTAACCGCTGTAACCACAAAGCATGGGCTAGATCCCTGAACGGTTACCTCGTGGATGGAGTTTTATTTGTTTCTAAATAAGAAGAAGGAGGAGAAGAGACATGATTCGAAAATGGGAAAAATCATTCATATGAGATAATTCTATTCGAACCGCTCTTGGCTATAGGTTAGAGTGAAGGGGACGTGAGTTGGTTGTTTGTCGATGTATCTCTCTCAATCAAGTGGTGGCACCTAGCACTGGTTACTGGCACTGGCACTGGGGCACCCGGATCAGATTGATCCCTCTCCATGGGGGTTTCCGGGGATAAGCGAGAGAATCAGAGAACGCACGCACGGACACGCGACGAGGACGCGATCATCTCAAATAAATATAAGCTTTCCGGGATGATCAGCGTCAAGGGTGTTCTCCGTAGTGGTAGTGGTAGTAAATCCTGAGTCTAGTGCACTCACACTCTCAATCACACACTCTGGGCACGTCTTCTTCTCTGGTTCGCCCTTCTTTCTTTTTTTGTTAAAAAAGGGCATAAAGGTACTATCTGCTCTAGACTATAATATAGTCCAAGTACTTAAACCCGCTCTCCTCTCTTCTCCTCCGTTTCCCCGCTCCTCCCTTCCTCCCTTAGAACCGGAAGCATCCTCTCTGCCAAATGAACTCCTGCCGTCTCTGAATCTCATCCACCGATAACGATGTACACCAAACTATCTTTCCTGCTCTCTCTTTCTCTCTCTCTCCTTCGCCTCTCAGGGGTACTAGCACAACAAGTATCTTGTGAGAACTACGGTACACCAAACGGCTCATCGTGTGCCTGTCCAGTCGGCTTCGGTGGCTCCACCTGTTCACAGCCCGGATGCGGTGGAGATATCTTCCAAGGCGCCAGTAGGAACCTCGCCTCAGGGTCCTCGACCAATTTCGCAAACTTGACTAGCTCGGGATGTAGTACTACGTGCGAGACGGGATGGGGAGGGTTTGGGTGTAACGTCTGTCAGACTTCTTCTGCCTGTCAGTCTGCTTTCTCCGCTGTTGGAGGGTCGTCTGCGGGGTCTGATGATATCGGGCTTAATAATACGCTTGTGTGTAATAATGAACCAAAGGTGGAGGCTGCTGGACAGATGAGTTGTAGCGTCATCGTACGTTTTCTTCTCCTTCTGTATATTTAGATCTAGACTGAGATACTAACGCGGTGTTGGTTAGAACCCAACGCTTCAGTCGATCTTTCCAGGCTCCTCGAACCTAAACATCCTCAGGACACTCAGTCCTAACCAGACTCCGCTCCCCAACGTGACCGGATTTGGTTCCGCAGGGTCCATCTACGCTCAATTATGGTATGAGAGTGTCGAGCAGTTTTATTGCGCAGCGGACTCTTGTACGCAATCCGTCTCGGACAGTGGAGACACGGATTGGCAATGCTCTAATCTGAAGTGTACTTGTCGGACGAATACGACGTTTTGTGGTGGTGGGGTACGTCATCCAACAACTATACATGGCCTTCTGTCTATGTAAACATAATTGTGCTAACTGATATATTATAATTATATACACCTCTACTAGTCTGTCAACCTTGCGGAGACGATCGATGGACTTGATGGCTCGTTGACAATCTCATGTGCCGAACCCTCAGATGGTTCGTCGACCACCACCTGCGGATTCCAACAAACGATCCTAAACCAGCTGTTCGGGTCAAGCGGTCTATCCCTATCAGACTGTCTATTCGGTGAATGTGTAGCGCAAAGTGTCATCGATTCCTCCTCTTCGTCTCTTCTTCGACAGTCGAATCAACCCGTAAGAGTCTTAGTGCAGGTGTGATCGCCGGTCTAGCAGTCGTCGGTGCTCTCCTCTTCTTGGCGGTTGTATTTATCGTGTACGGGCTCGTCCTCCAGCGGAGAGCTAGAAAGGGGATCGTCAATGGATTCTCAGATAACGTCGGAGGGTACAGATCACTTGGAAGAATGTGTCGTATGCCATCCCGAGATCTAACGGATTTTCGTCCTCCGTCCCTTTCTTCTTCTCCTTCTCTAGGAAGAAGAAGTGGAATGGGAGTAGGGGTGGCGGTGGGGATGGTGGGATGAGAAGGTCATACTGGATAATGTGAGCGGACAGGTCAGACCTGGTGAGATGATGGCCATCTTAGGTCCTTCAGGAGCCGGAAAGACAACACTCATCGAGATTCTGGCGGTAAACAAAAGTCGGGTCAAGTCTCCGGAACAGTATCTCGCTCGTTCACCCCACCAATACCACTCGGTCTCCTCGAATCGCGTTCGTACCACAACAAGACGTCCTTCCGTCTATGCTCACCGTACGAGAAGCACTAACCTTTGCTGCCTCTCTCCGTCTTCCCGAGTCTGTTTCTGCGCAGGAGAAGAGGATGAGAGTAGACGAGGTGATCGAACAGCTTGGACTATCACGCGTTGCCCATACCCAAATCGGCTCTTCCACCGGCTCGTCCTCCTCCTCCGGTGGTGGTGGTGGTAGCAGCGGCGGCGGGGCGGCGGCAGTGGGGGCGGTGGGGCCCGCGGAATCTCAGGAGGCGAGATGAGACGAGTAAGTATAGGACTCGAACTCGTCGGCCGACCAGACGCTATCATCCTAGACGAACCCACGTCCGGACTAGACTCGGTGAGCGCCTCGAGAGTGATGGACGTCTTACGGTCCGTTGCGAAGGAGGACGTCGAACATCCCGTTGCTGTGCTCGCGTCTATACATCAGCCTAGTTCGAAGCTTTATCATTCGTTTGATAAAGTCATGGTCTTGTCTGCCGGTGCTTTTGATTCCGGTGCCGATGCTGCTGCTAACGGTGGTGGGGGAGGACGAGCACTGTATTCGGGAACGGGAGGCTTGGATCCTGTTAGGTACTTTGTCGCAAATGGGGTTGAGGAGCCCATGGAGGGGTATAACGTCGCAGAGTACCTGTTAGACATCGCTTCTGATCCACCGACGCGTCTGTACCAGAATGCGCAAACGGGCCAGATGGACGTGGACAGTCCAAAGGAGTTGTTTACTTCTGAGTCGAGAAGAGTATGAACGGTAGTAGTGGTAAAGGCGGTGGGGAGGAGTTGGGGTCGTACCTACCTCCGAACTCGAAAAAGGCGTTACTCTGTCGTTAGGGTCGAGTACCAAGTCCACGCCCAAGTCCAAGAGCAGAAGGAACCAATACGCAACAAGCTTCCTCACTCAATTCGAAGTGTTATCTAACAGAGAATGGAAGATCCTTTGTCGAGACAAGACGCTCTTCGTCACCCACCTCGGCGTCGCCTCCGTCCTGGGCGTGTTCTGTGGTGGACTGTATTTTGATACTGGGACTACTATTGCTGGTTTCCAGTCTAGGGTTGGATGTTTGTTTTTCTTGGTATGTAGGAGTTTTTTTTTTTTTTTGCCTGTTTCTTTGCTTTTCTGATTATCTGTTTTTTATTTCATTTTATTTTTTATCTTGAACTGGTGATCGATTGGTATAAAAAACAGGGCGCACTGGTTGCTTTCTCGTCGTTGAGTGCACTCTATAACCTCGTCGAGTCTCGACCGCTTTTTGTCCGGGAGAGATCAAACTTGTATTACAGGTACGCAATTTAAAAAAAAAAAAATCCTATTTTCCATACACGTTTGACTAAATGACAAAAAAACCTACCTACATATACACACATATATATGTGTGTGTATCTAGTCCTACTGCCTGGCTGTTATCAAGACTGGTGTTTGATGTCGTCCCGTTACGTTTGATACCCACCATCATCGTCTCGACCATGTAAGGCATTCTCACTCATATTTCACAATAATCAGCATTGAATGCATGGGGAAACTCTATCCCCTCCCCCTTTTTTTAAGAACGTATTGGATGGCAGGACTCGCCAGTGACCCGCACATTTCTTCAAGTTTTTGTTCATACTCGTGTTGTACTCACTAGCCATGACGCTCTTCGTAAGTTACTTTGCCAACTCTTAATATACACGTCTTTTTGCTCACCCCCCCCTCCCCTCCCTCCTAACCCACAACACCGTCTACCCCCCAAAAATAAAAAAAAAAATAAACAGAACTTCCTCCTAGCCTGCCTATTCCAAAACGGCGGAATCGCCATCCTCCTAAGCGCCCTAACAGCCCTCTACCAAATGACGTTCGCCGGCTTCTTCGTCCACCTATCCGACATACCTCCCGTCCTCCGTTGGCTCCAGTGGTTATGTCCGCTCAAGTACACGCTTGAGGCTTTGTCTGTTAACGAGGTTGGTGCGGGATTGATGATTGAGGATACGTTGCAGGGTGTGCCTGTTGATGTTTCTGCTAGTCTTATTATGCAGTTGGTGAGTCTTTCTTTGTTCTTTTTCTTTTTTTTTCCTTCTCCCTCCCTCCCACTTTGTGGGTTGGGGTGTGGGGTGGGGGTGGGGATAAGTGGATATCCATGTAACTAGCACCCCTTCCCTATAATCTCAACCAACCAAATAAAAATAAAAAGTAAAAAAAGAATAAGACCAAGTACTGACCGAGTTCTTTTTGATAAACGTTAACGTTAACGTGTAGCTATTCGGATTCGGAGTAAACAATTACTATAGGGACGTACTCGTCTTGTTCGCTTTCATCGCCGGTTTTGGGTAGGCGTTATTGGTATCGTTTGGTTTAGGGTTCGTGAACGACGGTGAAATTGGTGTTTTCGGTTGGTGTTTTGATTGGTTTGTTGTCGGTTGGTTGGTGTTTGTCGGTCGGTCGGTTGGTCGGTTGGTTGGTGGGTAGTTAGTAGGGGGTGAAGTTGGTTGGTTTGTTGGTACTTGTCCCTTTCCCCTCCTTTCCTTCTTCTTCGCCCTCTATTTCTTTTCTTTCATACATAGTTAATGTTTCTACATCTATCTCACTCTGGGCTCTGACGATATGAAAAAAAAACGAACGCAACTTTATTCAAGTCTTATTATATACCTCTCATTATCTCTCATCTTCAACTTCCCCTCCCCTCCCCTCATCCCAGGTATCATATTTTTCTCATATTTATCTATTTATAGTGGGGGGGGGGGGGGAGAGGTTCCTAGTACTTTGTTTTATTCTCTCTCTCTCCTTTTCTTTTTGTTTTGTTTTCGTAAATTGATTTCCATGATGAAAACTTTGTACTCTTCCACCATACCAGACTGTAGAACGTAGGTAGGTAGACCTTCTTCTAATCGCTCGCTTATCTTTCAATGTCATTCATGTTTTTCATTTTTTCTATTTTTTTCATGTTTTTTTTCTTCTGGGTTTTTCTGGGGTTTTATGTGATGTTTTTTTTTCTTCTTCTCTTCTCTCTCGAAGAATAGAGTTTGTTTTTCTAAAAAATGACATTTTATATCCACTTAAGATAACTAAGTGAACTCAAAAAGGACGGTTCATTCCATACAAATCTTCATCTCCATCGTTTCGTTATTCGTTATCGTTATCGAAGTTATCTAAAGAAAGAAAAAAATCAAAAAAAAAGAAAAAAAAAAAGAAAAGAAGAAGAGAAACCATCTTCGTATAAAAGACACAGACTTTGCTTACTTAACATCCCAACCAAACCCCCTTCATTGATATAAATTAAATATTTATATTATTTTATAAGTTTATTTCGAATCTCTATACAACAAACGTGATTTTTACGAATTAAAAAAGACCAAAGTAGTAGAAAAATTTGTCAACTGCGAACTCTTTGAACAAAACAAAAAAAAGAAGAGGAAAAAAGGGGATCAAACAACACAAAACGACAAGAACAAAAGAAAAAGAAAAAAATAAAAGGAAAAATTACATAACCGAATACACCTAAAATATGAATATGAATAGATAATAAGTTTCAAAGGAAAAAAAAAAACAGTTTCCCTCTGGAAAAAAAAGATTGAACGCGATGTATGAGAGATCATTTAAAGAGAGGGGGGAGGTGGTTTAAAGATCTGTTCATCAGATAGCCACATCACATACATTTGAGGAGAACAAATGAAGAAACCACAGGGACACATACATACACAAACGTTACAACTACAAAACTAGAATAAGAGAGCCAAAAAAAAAAAAAAAGACACAGAAGAGACAAAAAAAAGGGACACAACAGATACTTTGATTGGAAGAGGAAATAAAAAAAAAGGGGGTTGAATGGGAGTGAAGTGAGAGTGGGAGAGTGGGTAAAAATAATAATTTGGGACAGTAATGTACCGGTATACTCTATTTACGAAATTTCTTTTCGTTTATGTGTGGAAAGCTTGTTGGAGAAGAAAAAAAAGCAATGATGAGATGAAAGGTGAAAGGTGTGTGTGAGAGAAACGAGATGAATGAAAGGTGGAAAGTGGGACGATTGCAAATACTTTTATTCACAATGTATATGTAAAAGAAGAAAAGAAGAGAGAGAGAACGAACTTTCATGTAAGACGTATATACATAGGAAATGAAAAAGAAGGAGGAAAGATCTATCGCCAACTCATTGATATAATGGGGAGTGTGTTTTGAGTTTTTGAACCGATACCAGTGAAAAAATAGAAACAGAAAAACCAGAATGAACGAGACGGATAGGGAGAAGAAAGAAAGCCGTGAGATCATACGAAAGACAGAAGCAAAAAATAATGAGGCCCGAACAAAAGAAAAAAGACGAGGTATGGGATGAACCGGCCGTTGTATTTCGGCCCCCCTCCAGGACAAATACTCTGTCGGAGGGCAAACAACAAGTCTAAAGCGGCTCCAATTCTTGGCTAGCAACGCTATCGATATGTTCTTCGTCAAGTAACATTCCATCCTCATTTACTTCCTCTTCTTCTTCCGCTTCTCCATCCTCTATTGCCAATGCTTCATTTCCTCAGTAGAGTTCTCAGATGCTAGTGTTGATCTTCTCGTTCTCAATTTGGACGCAGGAGGTGCTACCGCCCCTTCCCCACGCATCCACGGCTCATCCCAAAGATCAACCATCCTAGCCCTTCTATCCGGGTTCCGTTCCAACAACCTTCTCACAATCCTCTTCAAACCAGGTGATGCAATTCTCCTCGCAGCCTGAGCAGGCATTTCACCTTCCTCTTCCTCTTCTTCATCTTCCAAAGAAGAGACGGTATCAAGTTCTTCATCCTCAACAGCAACAGCAGATTCAGTATCCGAATTCACCTCAGAGCCGTCTTCGTCAAATTCATCCGGCCAATAATACTCGCATTGTGCAATTCGCATTAGCACATCTCGCCTTTTAATGGCCGTACGCATTTTCAATGATCCCATGCCGTTTACCAAATCAAGTGCTCCATTTCTTTCGCCCTTGTCGCTAGCCTTGTTACTCTTCGTGCTTCGAGTGCTTCTAACACTCCCAGTCCTACTAGGAGCAAGACTACATGCATGAAACGGAGGTGGGACATCAAAAGGCAGTTGTCTGGTAGCAAGAGCATACAGTACAACACCACATGCCCATGCATCCGTTTGACGACCGTCATAATAGCCGTTATCTTTCCTTGAAGGGTCTGTAGAACTTGACATCGATCCAAGTACTAATTCAGGAGCTGCATAAGATTCACTGCCACAACGGGTTGAAAGTAATGGGTTTTCAGGATCAATAAAACGACTAAGACCAAAGTCTGTCAACTTGACGAGAGGTATATGAGCAGGTGGTAGGATTGCCTTTTGTCCGGACAAGGAATCCTTCCGGTTCTTGGTGAGCTTCCGGCGGGGGTATTGAGATGCGGCCTCGGCGAATATGTTCCGCGTGAGTAAGATATCTATAATCATAGTTATAAAAAGAAAGGCACATATATTAGTAAAAAAAGGAGGCAGGGATGAGGTGGAATAAAAAGCGAACAGCTACTTACTCTCAAGCTTAATATCACGGTGAACAAGGCCCACACCATGCATCCAGCCCACAGCACGAGCTAGCTCCCCCCACATTCTTCTCACCGATTTTTCCGTCACAAACTTGAACTGGCTGTCGGAGTTAACCAAACTGAATAGCTCTCCGCCAGGGATGTGTTCTAGGACGAGACAATGGCAATTATATTCTTCTGATGTGAATGAATGCAGATAAGAGACAATCGAAGGATGCGAGATGTGCTATAATTTATAAGTAACTTGTTAGGGACATTTAGGCAGTTTGATAAGGAGATATCTTACTCTCAGGACCTCCACCTCACGGACGAAACTAATTCGAGTTCTATCATTTGCATCACACAAAGCACGATTCATCACCTTTACAGCAACAAATCGGCTTGCACTATCTGTTCCAATGTTGCTTTCCTCTTGCCCAGTCCCTGAGGCAGATGCTCCCTCTCCCACCAGCTCATCCAATAATACGTCATCCCCGCCGATGTTCTGACTTCCGGTATGATTCCAGTCGAAACCCGGCATTGAGACATTTGCAGGAGGTGTGATTCCTTGCATCCTCCGATCCCGACTTTTCTTCGCCCAGCTGGAGCTTTTTCTCCTCAATGTGACTGGACTTACATCTTCGGTATTATTAGTAGGTTCTTTGCTATTGATTTCGACGCCAATATCTAGGCCTAGACTCGAGCTAAGAGCCGCACTGGTCTGGCGTTCCGTAGATTGTAAATGACGGGAATAATGAACATTGGACGGCGTTAAGTTCCCGCCCTCGTCAATAGCTAACCATACACTACTGAATGCACCTTCACCTAGCGCGCGAACTAGCTTTACTTGAGCATTCCCACTACCCGATTTTAGTCGCGTGCCTTTACCAATTGTTGTTACCCCCTTATTCGCGTTCGACGAAGATGCCACACTCCTATTCGCTGGCAATCCTGGGACTAAGTGAGTAGTCGCCAATGAATTATCGTTAGATAACGTCCGACCCTCAGAAGAAGATAAGTAGGAAGTAGATAAAGGAGGGGCGTTAACGTGCCCGTGTTTCAGTAAAGAGGCTGAGCTTGATAAGGGGAGAACTTCTTCAAACCCCGAATCTCCACTTCCAGCGCGGGTAGCAGTCAGTTGCATATGCGGCTCACGAGGTATAGGCACGACGTGCTGGTGCTGATGCGGGGTATGGTGATGGTGATGAGCATGATCCTTGTGGGTTTCAGGAAGTATATGCTGGTGCCCGGAAACGGATTGAGGTGGTGACAAAAGAAGTTCATCCGCTTTTGGTGATAACGGGTCGATCTGGGTTGGACTGGACATGACTAGCGGTGGCGATCGTGCTCCGGAAGTCCATCTCAAGCTAGGGTCCGTATTAGATTCGCTGAGTTCGAGAAACTCCCGCTTGAAGGATGTTTCCCAATCTGTCCCGCCATGTTTTCCATGGCCATTTCTGCTATGTCTTGATGCCCACCTCGAGCCTTCGTGCTCGCCGCTCACGTAAGAGTCGTCTTCTAGTTTCTTTTCCGATGTATAACGCGATGGGAAGAATCGCGAAAGCGGAGGCAGCCGTGATGTCCGTGAGGGACTTGGCTCCCTTGAGCTAGAACTACCGCTGGATTTGATACTCGGAGGTGGCGTGGGGCGAGATTCGAGAGAGCTGGGCGCGAAAAAGGAAGCGGTGGCAGAAGAGGAGCTTGCGGTCAAATTCGTACTTGCTGCGTTATCTATACTGTTGCTTGGTGACAGTCTAGCTAGAGGTAAGGCGGGAGGAGGAGTAGGTGAAAGTGAGGAAGCGAAAGGAGAGCCAAAAAAGGCAGCAGTTTTGCTTCCGCTAGAGTTTGTTATGCTAGGAGAGGGGTTTAAGTTTGGGGATGCCTCACGGGGTGAAGGTAAAGGTGAAGGGAGAAGGCCATCGTTCACTTGTGTTGTGAAGACAGAGAGAGACTTTTTTGCTTTTGGACTTGCAACAGGAGATGTAAAGTCGGACACACTCGAGACAATCGATGCATTGGAGATACTTGAGGCACGTTCACGGTCCTCCGGGGGTATAGGAGTTGGAAGTCGAGACCAAGCATACATTATGGCTGCGACCGTTGTCGTCGATGAGGAGCTTGGAAGAAAGACAGATACAGGGTAACAGTGGCGTGTTTGGCGTGTTGAAATAGGTATGTACGGTAGAGGGAAGGTGGGGCAGTGTGTTCACCGGATCTTATATGGTGTAAAAGAGAGCGAGTGTGTGGATGGGAATGGGAAGGAATGACCTCAGCGGAGTCACGCCCTCTTCCGCTGCTCGTCTCGGATTATATCTACAATCTCGGGCTGTGCTCGCAGCACTAGGATGACTGGCTCACTAACGTCAGGAGGAGCATTCTGAACACGCGTGGCGACATGGACACACCTTAATCATCGTTTACAAGCTTGTCGTTGTCGTCGTTTACACCGGAGAAGGGGGAAGGGGGGGTTCGACGGTTGTTACACGATGTCGGTAACGGGAAAAGGTATAAAGTACCACTTGGGCTGTCGATCACTCAGGGTGTGACAATTTTCTCTGACAAATACGGTGCCTCGGAACGTAACGACCCCAAATGAAGACGATTGTCTGAACTTTGTGTTATTTATCCCGCTATCGTTTGCTGGCACGTTTATCACAGAAGCTACCTTTTGTCCTTTTACAGCCGCGTAAATACCTCTAGCTATTAACTGCATACAAAGATGCTGCCGGATCATGACTGTTGACCTCGGATTCTGGATAATTTTGTAATCTAGACATGTCTACCTCCGAAAACAAATTATAAATCTATTAATTATATAATATATATTCAAGTCCCTTCCACTTGGTTCTATATGACTCTTATAGGACCAAGGAGTTGGAGTGCTTGGTACAAGTGGATATCAGGCTCGTTTCCTTTCCCTTTGTACTCCCATAAAATTTTTAGTATAAATAAAATTTCAAAAGCAGGGGTAGGTCATAGCTTCTTAATAAGGTTAGCGCCACTATTCGTTACAGATAGAAGAGATACGTGCCAGTAAACAAAGGCTGTATCATGCCTTATCTAGCATTCTGGATCGTGACTTTACGACACGATCTAGAATAGGGATAAATATTATGCTTAGAGCCCTTCAGATCTAGAGTACACTATCATACACTTTCGGCGTTTTGTATTGAAATGTATTTCTGAACATAAAGGAGAAGGACTAAGAACAATAAGCTCGTGGAGGTCTTCGTATTAGTAAATATCCCACAAGCCCCAATATGTTTTTTAGACTAAGAAGCTTATTTAGAACCGGCACAGGCGTCTAGAAGTGGTATAGAGTGTCAGCCAATAGTAGAAGTTTATCCTCATCCCTTTATTATAAAATAGATAGCTTGATTACTTTCTGATTATACTCTTCTTTTTCCTTTTGGCTTATGTGCACTTCCAACCCATCAGAAGCACAAGGATAATATAAGACCGGATTCTTGCAATCAAATGCACAAATAAAGTATGTATGTTAATCGCCGATGTAATTCTTAGTATATGTCTAGGAGTACTAGACTGTGTGTTACACAGATCTAAAGCGAATGAAGGCATGAAGGTGAAGTACTTCATACAGTCATTCGACTAGATGATTTATACGGATATCTGGCCCCAAGTATGGATAAAAACCATTTTTAGTCAAAATCGACCTTAAACGAGAGTAGGTGACGTAATAATATGATACTCGATAAGGGTAGTTTTTCTCATACTCATGCAATCCATCTCTACTACATCACCTGCAACGCCGACGACAGCGATAGACCAGTCTTTTGACTTGGCCGTCGACAAAAGTCAGAATGGCGCAGCAATGGGGCGTCAATACCGGACAACCCGGATTTCAATACCCAATGCAAACAGGCTTCCAGCCAAATCCTAATCTACAACAATTTCAGCAACAAACACCAACAGCTCTTGCCCCACAGCCCACAGGTTTCCCTGGACAGCGTCCCCCGTTCCAGCAACCTCAGCAAACAGGTTATCCACAAATGAATATGGGAGGTCTTCAGCCCCAACCGACTGGTTTTCCGACACAATCCATTGGGTTCCAGCAGCAACAGATTCCTCCGGTCCCTCCTTTGCCAACTGGATATGGAGCACAGCAGCAGCGTGCCCCGCCTCCTCCGCCTCCTCAACGCAGCTTCCTTAGTGCATCTCCTGGTCTTGTGCCTCAAATGACAGGCTTTCCCGGTGCATCTCCGCTTGTTCCTCAAGTTACTGGGTATACAGACCCGCGTTTGATGATGATGTCCAGCACTTTCATGCCTGCGAACCCTTCCATGCCATTCTCTGGATCGGGAGCACCTCAGTTCGCGGGTATCCCACAGAGCGGTCCTGGAGCAGGTGCTGGATCACTTTTGCAGTCGATGCAGCAGTATAATCAAGAAACTCAATCTGCTCCGCAAAGGATGCAGTGGGCATTGAGCCGTGCGAGAAGAAACAGTATGATCAGATTTTCCGTTCTTGGGATGCACAGGGCACCGGATTCATAAGCGGACAAATGGCTCTTGAAGTTTTCGGTCAAAGTGGATTAGAGAAAAACGACCTAGCCAAGATCTGGTAAGCATGGTAGTAAAGCCGGCGTCAGTCTAATGTTAACTGACATCTTATGCTTCCTATAACTTATAGGGCTCTTGCGGATGCTGACAACAGGGGAAGCTTAATTTGGCAGAGTTTCATGTTGCGATGGGTCTAATCTACCGAAGTACATATTTTTGCCTTCAACAATATACTAGTATAACTCACGTTTCTTTCCAGGGCTTAATGGGATGCCAATTCCTGATCAGCTTCCTCCGGAGCTTGTCCCTCCCTCGTCCCGTGATCTTGACACTTCTGTCAATTTCCTAAAGGATATTCTAAAAAATGATACGTCCCGCCCAGGATCCGCTGATGCTATTTCCCGGGGCAAGGTACGGTCATTTAATGATACCTCGCCCGTAGGTGGAGGGGGAAGGAAAGATGGAACAGTCTATCGTTACTCGGACGACAATGATTCCGGGTCTGTTTATCAAAGTCGTTCAAGGCACATCGATCGTCGTAATGTTCGTGTTGGGAACGAGTCTCCTGGGGAGGATCTTGAGGGTATGCGCCGTCAATTGGAGAACGCAGCACGTACTCTCGAAAAAAGCGAAGAAGAACAAAGAAACCGAACCCGAGAAGATGAGGAACTTGAACGTGAGATGGAAGATCTTCGGTACCGGGTGAAGCGTATCCAGGAAGACCTTGAGTATGTATCTCGTGGCCGAGAAGTACTGCTAAGGACGATGAAAGGAGAAAACTCGAACGAGACTTAATGCATTTGATGCATGAGCGTATTCCAGAAGTCCAACGAAAGCAAGAAGAGCGAGAACGCAGGCGCGAGCGCGAGAAAAGAGAATGGAATCGTGAGCGTGACAGAAGAAATGAGCGTTTTGGACGATATGACGACCGTGACAGAGAACGTGACCGCGATCGTGATGAAGGTTATATGCGTGGAACTTATGATCGTGACAGGTCAAGAGAGCGTAGGGATTATGACCGCGATAGAGACTATGATCGTGATTATGATAGAGACCGTGATAGAGACTACGACCGCGATCGTTCTTATGGTCGGGATCGTGACAGAGATAGGGACAGGGATCGTCCGCGAAGTCCACCTGCAAATGCACGCTCACCCCCGCCCCCTCCGCCTGCAGCTCCTGCTGCAGCGACTAGTGCTCCCCCGCACCACCTAAGCCGAGTACTACTCCCGCTCCAATCATGAAAAATATGACACCTGAAGAACGTGCTGCATATATCCGTGAGCAAGCTCGGTTAAAACTCCAGGAGCGGATGCGTGCTTTGGGAGTTGTAACTCCTGCCCCATCATCTGGATCTCCTGTATCTCCAACAGTAGATACAACTGTAGAGGATAGACTCGCACAGGAGAAGAAAGAGGCGAGGAAAAGGCCCGGCAAGCAGAAAAGGAGGCGGAAGAAAGAGAGAGGGTCCGCAGGGAAAGACTAGAAAGTGAAAGGGCGCTGAAAGAAGGGAGAACGACGACTCCTGTAGCTGCACCCGTCTCTGTGCCTCCTGTGCCTCCTCCCGCTTCAGCCTCTGCCAAAGCTCCTCCGCCTCCCCCGCCGGTGGGGCAGAAGCGACCTCCACCACCTCCTGTCAAGAGAGGACAAGCGCCTCGCGCTCCCGCCATATCGCCTGTTCCCCCCGTAGCAATACCCCGCCTGCTCCTGTTGCAAAGCCTGTGGTCAAAGAGCCCGAAGCGGATCCTGAGGATGAGATGATCCGCGAACGAGAGAGAGACTACGAAACAACGCGAGGAACGCGCCGCACGCTTGCGTCAGTTGGAACAGGAAGAAGAAGAGGCCAGAAAAGCTGAGGAAGAATTCCAGAGGAGAAGGGCCGAATTTAGCAAACAGCAGCAGAGTCCAGCACCTGTTGTTACTTCGCCACCAGCTACACAGCTCAATCTCCTCCTCCTCCTCCTCCGCCTCCGCCTGCTCCCTCTGTCCTTTCTACACGAGTGTGGAACCATCTCCAGTTCCTTCAGCAGGAACACCAGGCGAAAAGCATAGTACTAATCCGTTCAGTAAATTCATGGGTCAAAGTAATGGCTCTGCAGCTTCTACGTTACCTACCCCTTCACCAAGCGTTGGAAGTACAAATCCGTTCTTTAAGCCCCAACAAGCTGCTGCTACTCCAACTGCTCCCGTAGCTCCATTCACACCTCCTGCGCGCACGGTTCTGTTCCTCCCCCAGTAAAGACATCTTACCAGACTGCACCAACAGATGACGATGATTGGGGTAAAGAGGTTGAAGACGATGATGATAGCAGTGATGATGAGATAGCTTCCTCTCGAAACGCGAGGGATATGCTCGCACAACAATTGTTTGGAAGTAGCGCATCCAGACCTCAGTCTGCTGCTGGTTCACATCCATCCAAACCTCAGACCCCAGCTCCTGGACCTTTGTCTGCCCCTCCGACTACCGCTCCGACACTTCCCCCTCCTCCGCCTCCACCTCCTGTAGCATCGGTAGCTGCACCAGTAGCTGGTATTCCCCCTCCTCCCCCACCACCGGCTTCCGTAGCACCTCCTCCCCGCCGCCAGCTACTAGCGCAGCTCCTGTTGCAAGCGGAGGTGGGGATAGAAGTGCACTATTGAGCTCTATTCTTGCTGGCGCAAAATTGAAGAAAACTTCAACTAATGATAGAAGTGGTGCATCTGTATCGGGAAGTGTTGTCGGCGATTCGGCACCCCCCGAGCATATTCTCAACGCTCCGAGACCTGTATCTCCCCTGCCAATGCTCCCGCTCAGCAAATGTTCACACCGCCTGCCCCTCCTGCTCCAGCTGTAGCTGATGAAGATACTCGTGCGAGTCACAGGCAGAGTGTAGATTGGTATGCCGGACTTGCGGCCGATCATGGTGTAGTCAATCCCTTGCCACCAACGATTGAAGAAAAAGAACCAGAGGAGGAAAAAACGACCATTGTACCTGCTATCCAAGTCGATGAACCCCCTCTGAGGATGCTGCTGATCCAATGGATGATGTTGACAAATCAATAGGTATGCTTTATTCCGTTAATTTTAATGAAGATATCTCTCATCATTCTACACTAGAATACCGAGTGCGTACTCTTTACGCTTACGAAGCTCAAAGACCCGAGGATATCTGTAAGGATTTATAGTTTCCTTAGCATTATTGTACCCTTCTCTGAATGAAGTTCTAGCGTTCTCTGAGAATATCATCATCACCGCAAACCCTTCTAAATCAGGCGGCGCATGGTGGTACGGCACGAATGCAAAGACAGGAGACTCAGGCTTCTTCCCTAGCACCTACGTGCAGGAACTTGGCAATGGTAAGTAGTTGTGTAGCTTCTTCTCGCTCATATGTGATATTGACTATTCTTGATCCTGACAGTTAAAGCGAAAGCACTATATTCTTATGCTGGAGAAAATCCAGACGAACTACCCTTCGTGGAAGGTGATACACTAACAATCGTCGACCAAAGTGAGGCGGACTGGTGGAAAACAGAACGAGGTGGGGTTATCTTCATCGTACCGGCTGCCTACCTTGAAGTTATTGAGGGTTAGTCGGTTTGTCTATCTGCCTTCCCTTCCACGTTAATTTAGTACAGAGTTTGTGTGATATTCACTACCTGAGTCATTCCTTTACTATTTTCTATACTTACGCCTTATTCTCACTCGTTTACTTTTTCTTTTTACTACTTATGTGGACAACAAAGCTGAAGTCATCCTTTCTTTCTTTTTTCTTACTGCTTTCCTACATGCTTGTTTAATCGTGAACATGCTCAATAATGATGAAACCGTTAAAACGTGAATTTGGAACAACGGAACCACGCCAAAAAATAACGTACAACCAATCGGAAAAATGAATCTTCGGAACAAATATAAAAAAAATGAACTAAAAATTTTAAATCAAAAATACTTGAATGGTGTGAATTACTTGTTAACTGAATTCTTCCTCCTTCCATTCCCGTCCACTCTACGCCGTTGTCCACGTATTAATGTATTTGTGGCCCGTTTGCGTTTATCTATCTAACTATGCTTTATGTGGCCTTTGTTCTCACGGCTTAATTAACAATTTTATCGTTTCGACTGACGGTGCATTACTAACTGGCCTATGCACTGTATTTTCTGGACTGCAATCGGTCTGGACGTGTGGTTCGAACCATAGACAATGGGAGCAGTCTAGTTGTAGGACAGACAAGCCAGGGCGGTAGATCGCTAAATGATAATAGAAGCGTGGACGCGGTTAATAACAGCCGATCACACGAGATGCAGACTCGTACAATTACGCTCCATGAAGAAGGCTCCAGGGATACGGATGTGAACGAGGAAAACTCATTCTTAACCACTTACCTGACTATGGGTATGCCTACGGAAAGTTATTCAAGTACGAATGCGACTGTTGATCATGGAACCTTGCGATCGGATCCGGAGGTGAGCATACATTTAGACGAAGAGGAGACTAGCGATGAAGAGTATCACTCCTTCGAGTCGGACACCGACGGTGATGGTGACGAGCATGGTACGGGATCCAAATCAAGGAGTGAAGAGGCGAAGGGGAAGAAGAGGGATTATGAGGCACGAGAAATGGAACGCCAGCGTGTTCTAGAGGCGGCGGGTTTATTCGTTAAAGCTTCCCATGCGAATCTGCGGAACCATATTGTTGTGACGAACGGGAAAAGTAAGGAAGATGCAACACGTAGTTCAGGAGATACTGCGGGCGATTTCAAGGATGAGGATGATGAGTATCTTGCTGAACAGCCTAAGGCGCGTCGAAGGCGACGAGCAGCCCCTGCACCACCCGAGACTCCAAAGCGCCTGTCCGTCGCGTCTTATCTTTCTGAGAAAGAACTACCTCAGACTCCCGCTTCCATCATGACTTCGCTCGGGCATATTGATGATGCCTTCGAACGATACGAAGCATATCGACAATCACGAAACTATCGACTATCCATGTCTTCTATTGAAACCGGACCACCTTCTCCGGGACATCCACCTCCATCAATTTCTGCTACACCATCTAGAGACGCTAATACATCGTCTAGTTCGATTAATGCCTCTGGTTCTCATTCTCACAGCCTAAGTAGTGCAAGCAATATATTTGGATTTTTGACGAGAAGTAAGACGCCAACGTCGGATACTGATAAACCACGTCTACAAATATCAGGTCCTATTACGAGCTCTAGTAGTAGTACTATTGGAACAGAGGGTGGGGTAGAAGGAGCTGCGTTTGGATCGGTAAGATTTCGTATCATCAGCGCGATGTTACACTCAGATTGACACGTCTAATATTGAATGTAGTCATGGGCAAGCCTAATCGACAAGGAGGTGCTTGAAGGTATACCGGCTTTAGAGAGAAAGAGACAAGAGGTGGGTCATCTCCAATGATCATTGACGTCTATAACACTTAACTCTACCTCAGGCTATTTTCGAGCTTATCACTACTGAAGCTGCATATGTTAGGGACCTACAGCTCATCGTAGAGGTACGTTCAAATAACTTGTGGTAGTCGTGTATCGGGGAGGCTATGTGGTTTCTAATGTGGTTCGCATGTTATGTGGTTCTAGGTTTTCTATTCCAGTACGATGGCACTTTTGACTGAAGAAGAAGTATCAATTGTCTTTGCAAACATCGAGGATCTACTTTTAGTCAATACAGTAAGTAGGCACCTTAAGAAAGAAAAGGAAATTCCCGTATCGATACTAAGGGACTTTACAGACGTTCCTAAGCTCATTAGAGGAACGACAGAAAGATTGTAGGCTCTACATTGATAGCATCGGAGACCTTCTTGAGACATACATGAACAGCATGGCGGTCTATTCGGTTAGTAAATTCAAATGCACTCTGTTTATGGTGATAATGAACGAGTATTCTAGGATTATTGCATTAATCAATCAAATGCTATCAATGTCTTACAATCGATTCGAGATAAGAGACCAGAAGTTGCATCCCATCTTCAGGTAAGTTTTTAAATCCTTGACTTCGATCTCCGTGCTACATGTTTACCGGAACAAATTTGAAGCGTCTTCGAGAAGATCCTTCGGTTCGAAACTTAGACCTTTCAAGTTATCTCCTTGCTCCTAGTAAGTATCAACAAATCTTTTCTTCGAAATCTCATTTCAAATATATCTTCAGTGCAACGCATTACTCGGTACCCCCTACTAATCCGTCAGGTACGTCGTTTAAGCTTATCGTGCTTATATCGATACTGACTACTCCGTCAGATCCTAAACTACACCGAAGTAGAATCTGACAGGGAGAACATAAGCAGGGGACTCAAAGTTGTTGAAAGGGTGCTTAAACGTATCAACGAGTCTATTCGGGATCAAGAAGGGAGAGCTCGGCTAGAAGCAGTCTCGAAAACCCTATATGTGGGGCAGGGGTATGTACTGTTCTTCTTTCATATCTTGACATCTCATATGCAATGATGGCCCTCTTTCTCCCTGAAGACGTCTAGATCTCGCGAAATGTACAAGCTATATGGGCAGTCGTAAATTGCTCAAAGAGGGATCATTGAGCAAATACAAGAGTGGTAGAAAGTTGCGTATGCTCTTATGTAATGACATGATCATACTCACAGACGCCTCTGTGAGCCGGCTGTACAAGATGGTGAGTGACATCAGTTGTGGTTCGATGACACATTGCACTTTACGCTGATACATATATCTATACCAGCCAATCCAACTAAATCAAGTAGACGTTAAGGAATTGCCTAATAAAGGTGGGTTTGAAAACCCACTCTTTGTACCCATTTCTAAAGATATACATACTTCGGTTGGAACAGACGAACTCGGATTTCAACTTGTTTTTGCATATCCTCGTGGAGGTGAAGCTATGGCATTTAAGGCTGCTAATCCAAAAGAGTGTCAAATCTGGATGAAAGCAATTTCAAGTGCTTGTAGAAGAGCCAGAGATGTTGAACGTAGAGCTATACGCGTTCCCACAGTCTCCCGTAGATAAACTTCATCAATCTTGAGGAGCCTGTTAGGTCACACCTCCTTTAACCACTTAACCAACTAATCTCAACGAGATTACTTAATTATTTCTCTCTTAATCTTAATATCTTGCTCTCGGCACCTTTGCATTAAATTCCTTCCTATTCTGTTCTACCTTCTTTATTTATTTCATATTTGTACCCTCACTCACTCACTCATACACGCATCATATCTCGAGTCAAGGAGATGCATCCACCCCTCACGGACATATCATTCCTTTTCTTTACTTAATCATAAGATTCCAACAACCTGTTACGCATATAGTTACGGATGTATCGAAAGAATATTCAGCAGCGCTGACAATACTAATAATAAATCAAAGGATAGTATTTTTATCAAATGTCTTATGATATTTCATGGTAGTAATTTCTCTAAGATGTGATTGAACGAGAAAGTCGACATAAAAGTCAATCTAGTTATGATTCGCTAATAAATGAGTTAACATACAGATTGATTTGAAGGTGAAATGAGAGAGCTGATACGAGAAACCGTGAAAATATTTTCTTTATCCAATACATAAATACAAAGAACAGTAAAGTAACAAGAAAGCAGGTCTAATCTTCGTAGCGAGGTGCGGGAATTGATGGGACATTCTAGGTAGAGGGAGAAGAACCAAATACGACGTCATTATATGCCGGAGGAGATACAATCTCAGATCCAGAAGTAGCCTCAACAGGTGCCATTACTTCCCGTACCTGTGTATTAGCTCCAGATGTGATGGAGTATGGGTTCGCTTCAGTCTCATGCATATAATTACCATGAATAGGGCCATCGCTGCTTCCAGACTCTACATAATCATGGTGAGTATCGGCATTACCCTTGCGTTGCTGACTCTTATACAAGAAGGCAGATATCATTCCAAGAATAACTACAACTGCGATGATTGGTCCTATTATAGCCCCGATACGAATATTTGATGAGTTTTTAATACATCGGAGGCTATCGTGGTAGCAGAGTTTACACCAGAAGTCAACGAGTTATACTCAGAAGATATGGCATCAGTTCTATACTCCTCATTAGAATACATACGCAGAAGAAGACCAGTTGAAGAAAACTCACGTGTATATGACAGAGTCAAGTAATACAAGCGCTTTCTGACCCGAATGTCCTACCTCTATTCTTAACGTATGTAATGTATTGTTAAGCCCATCTCTGGAGAAGACGGTCTGATTGAAATGATATGTGGAATCGCCGTTAGGAGATTTTTGAAAGACATCCTCGAGCTTGTCATTAAGAAAGAATGTGTAATCTGTGTTTCCATTTGGGCGAGTTTCTGTTCCAGTGAGGATCACGTTGACAAAGACAGCAACACCTAGATTGATAAGCTCAATGGGCCGCCGAGGAATTCTCTATACTCTCTTAAGTACTCGCCTACGAAGGCCAAAGACGCTTGGATTATTTGACCGGGTACATTGTTCGTAACATCTCCGGAAGGATTGTAAGTTGCATCCATCCATGTACCCATCCATGTATCACTGGCTGGTGTTACTGTTGCTGTACAATTCGTGCATGTTTGTCCTTTCTGCCATGCTGAGGGTGGATTATATACTATTTGCAAACCATTTGTAGGATCTCCATATTGATCGTCGATGGTAACATTAGATAAAGCAACGATGGAGGAGAGGAGTAAGAATGAATACAAGAATCTAAGTAGTCGCACAGCAATCATCCCAGCAGGGTAGCCAGGTCAGGTAGCGCTATGGCTGGGTGTTTTAACTAGCCGAAAAAAGGAATTGAACCTTTATTATATCGTCATGAGTGATACGTTTTTACCATTTAAACTATTTCAAAAACTTCCTCAGTAGACAATTCCTCATTCGCATAATGCTCAAGGAATTTCTTTAACCTTCGGAAAGTGAGTACATCCTTTCATTATGGGACTCAAGGAAGAAAGGCCTCTCGCGCGATAACTTGAAAATTTCAGTCATCTTGCGAAAATCCTGACTCGGCGGATTTAGCTCTGGCACAAATCCCTCATCGATTTTTATTTTGTTTTTTAGTGGAAAGGAAATTGTTGGTTAGAGGGATAGATAAATAGTGGTCACCTCTCGTACACAGAAAGGGTTTTGCGTGTACTGGTCAGAAGGCTAGGAAGGAGTCAAAGAAATTCTGATTGTCTAACTTGAGATGTAATAACATACACCCTAGTAACATAGCCCTTTGTCATGGCATCTAAGAAACATGAGAAATAAGGAAGCTACTTTGGAGTAGTCCGACTTCCTGAGCTGGAAAACTGACTGAGCATAATTGTGTACGCCAGATAGTACATTTACGTAGTACCTTTCTCCAATTGAAGTAAGCAAAATCTTCGAATACGGGCAGTTGTAGGTTAAACTAATCTTTTAGCTTATAGATGAATAGTTAATATTTTTCAAAGTATTTCATTAGTCTGTTGATGATAAAAGTGAAGGATTACCAATTTGCTAGCCCTGGGATTTTCATGTAAATGCGACTGCCGATACTTTGCCACAGTATCTGAGCATGTGGAACAGAAGAAAGTGATCTTTCTCATAAAAAAAAACATATTTTCAGGTTTTTTTCTCGACTTTTCTTGTGCTCTAGTAACTTTTTTATCCACAACTATCTCCTTCCCTTCCTTCCTTCCACATATTATGAGTATCTTAAGGGGTATGTAATTTGAGAGGGTTTCGCTATAGTTACGGTTTTATCAGAGGATATCCAGCGGTGCCGATACCACAATTTATAGATCAAAGAATAGTAGTTTTTCATTATAAGACTCTATGATACAATACAACAGCAACCTCACAGGTTGAAATAAACAAGAGAAACAAACAGAAAATCGACATGAAATGGGTATGATCTGCTGATGAAATATGGTATGTGCAGATTGATCAAGATATAAAAAAGTAAACATTTGCAACATTTAAAAGAATGCTTCCTAACCATGGGTAGACTGTGACGAATGATGGGAAGGTGGAGGAAAGGGTATCTGGAACTAATTTTTGTAACGTTGGGAGACTTCAGCCACGATTATATGATTATTGTTGATAGGGTGATTACTGCTTCCCGAGTAATTGTTACAATTATTGCTACTTTTCTTACGTTGTCGACGCCTAAACAAGAAAGCAGATGCTACCCCAAGAATGGCTACAACCGCGATGATTGGTCCAACAATAACTCCAATACGAGAGCTTGGTGGGCTTGCAGACACAACGGGGGTCGCTGTGGCAGCAGAACCCATATCAGAGGTCGTCGAGATGCTCTCAGATGAACCGTCATCAGTCCTTTATTCTTGATTAGAGCCACTACATCGATGAAGATTGATTGTAGAAACTCACGTATATATGATAGAGTCAAGTAAAACAAGGGCTGTCTTCCCTAAATGACCTGATTCTATTCTCAGTGCATGTAACGTATTGTTAAGCCCAGCTCTAGAAAAGACAGTCTGATTGAAATGATATGTAGGATCGCCATCAGGAGCTCTTTGAAAGGCATCCTCGACATTATCATCAAGAAAGAATGTGTAATCAGTGTTTGCAATTGGGCTGATTTCGGTTCCCGTTAGGATGACGTTGACATAAACAGCAACTCCTGGATTGTCAAGTTTAGTGAATTGTCATGGGGCACTCTGATTGATACTCGCCAGTGAAGGATATAGATGCTTGGATTATTTGACCGGGTACATTGTTCGTAACATCTCCGGAAGGATTGTAAGTTGCATCCATCCACGTTCCCATCCATGCATCATTAGCTGGTGTTACTTTTGCTGTACAATCTGCGCATGTTTGTCCTTTCTGCCATGCTGAGGGTGGATTATATACTATTTGCAAACCATTTGTAGAGTCTCCATACTGGTCGTCAATGGTGACATTATACGATGCAGCAAAAGAAGGAGGGGGTATGAGAGTAGTTAAAAATATAAGTAGTCGCACAATAAGCATACTTAGTACTGTTGGGCAGAGGGTAAGAGAAATGGGTGGGTGAAGGCCACCTCTCACACATCGAAGTGACTTTGTATGTACTTATTGGAGAAGACAGTAAAGACATTGGCTGTCTAACTTGAGATGTAATGGTATTATGCCAAATCATGATGACTGTTGCTAGGCAAAGATCCGAGAAAAAAGCATGAATGGATGGTTCCAACTCTCCTTCTTGAAGCACGCCGAACCGAGTCGAAGAAAGCTCAACTGAGAAACTCACAGAATCTCAATGACCATATACAGCGAAGAGAGAAGCGCGTCTTCGCATATGTGGTGCAACACCTGATGTATCATTGATGATGGATGATTCAATCAGTTTATGTTATAATCAATTTCACTGTACATATACATATACATAGTAACTTGTTAATTTACAACCAAACGGTCAAGGTTTCGTGACTACCAACACTACGTGAAACAGAAGAACTATAATGGGCAAATTTACGCCGGGATATTTTCAAAGAGAGCCTGGTTTATGTGAGCTGTTGTTTTTCGTAGTATACAATCCCTATGTATGTACAGTTGAAAGGTAAGCTATAAAAACCCTGCGAAAAGCCTGCGAAAAGCAACAGAAATTCTAAAACAGGCCCCTTCTGATAATTAGACGGTAAAAAAAACTCCCCACCAAATTCCTTCTGTTTCACTTAGAGTACGCATTACGAATGATTTTTAGAAGCATGTATTACGAGAACATCCAACAGCGTCAACAGTGCTCACAATGGATCAAGAGATGGTACTTTTTTGCCTGGAAAATCGTAGGATATAGGTGGGTATACGAAAAATCACCAGAGACCATAACATTTTGGATATTTGCTTATATGTATTATAATAAGACGTTTATTAAGTTGCTCTAATGATTAATAGCTGAGAGACTTGTTAGAGTGTACAAATCGCTTAAATGCCAACATGAATAACATACAAGAAATCCAAAGGTTCTTTCGCCAATACACAAGTAAAGTTGGACAAATAATGAGGTGGGAGGGAAGGGTCTAATTATTGTAATGAGGTATACGCAGAGGTCTTGATGAGACATTAGGGGTAGAGAGAGAAGGTCCACGAGATATGTCAGTATATGCCGGAGGAGAGAAAATTTCAAATCCAGAAGCACTTTCATCATTTCCTGTCACTGCCCGCATTTGGGGGTAGTCCCGGGATATTCTGTATGATCGAAGGCTTAGCGTATCATGTATTGGCATCCGTGACTTATTGTCATTCATGTCAAAGTCAGGTCGTTTTGTTAAAGACGTATCACCGGATGAGCTTGTGGATCCAGATGCGATGAAATATGGGCGCACTTCACCCTCGGACCAATAACCACCGTGAAGGGCCTGAGGTTGGTTATTATTTCCAATTTCCGCAGGATTGTATTGATTTCTGGTATCATTCTTGTGTTGTCGACGCCTAAACAAGAAAGCGAAAATTACTCCAGAAATAACCACACCTGCAATGACTGGTCCGACGATAACTCCAACAAGAGTGTTTGAAGAACTTGAAGATCCAACAGGAATACTTGACGAACTTGAAGACACGGCGATAGTTGTCTTGGAGCTGTCATCAGCTCTACATCCTTGATTAAAATAAGTTTATGGAGAAAGACTGATTGAAGCAGCTCACGTATATATGACGGAGTCAAGTAAGATAAGTGACATATTCCCTGACTGTCCTGCTTCTATTGTCAGATTATGTAACGTATTCTCAAGCCCATCTCTAGAAAAGACGGTTTGGTTGAAAAGATATGTGGGATCGCCATCAGGAGATTTTTGAAAGACACCCTCGATTTCACCATCAATAAAAAACCTGAAATCGGAGTTTCCAGTTGGAAGATTAACCGAGCCTGTAAGAATCACGTTGACATAGACGGCAACACCTAGATTGATGGGTTTAGTGGGTCGTCGATGGACTCTCCGTTAGGTACTCGCCTGTGAAGAATAAAGATGCTTGAATTATCTGTCCGGCTTGAGCGCTATTGCTCCCAACAGGAAAGTAGCTCGCATCCATATATGTTCCCATCCATGCATCATTGAGAGGTGTTACTTTCGACGTACAGACTGTGCATGATTGCCCTATATGCCATGAAGCAGATGGAGAATAGGATATTTGCACGCCGTTTGTGGGATCTCCATACTGATCGTCAACAGTTACATTAGACAAGGCAGCAAAGGAATATGGGAGCATGAGAGTTATTAATAGTATACGTAGCCGCACTGCAGTCATACTTAGTTTTTGTTTGGTTTGAGATGATGAGATGGATAGATAGACAAAGGTCAACTCTTACACACTGAAGAGACTATTTTATGTACTGACTGGAGAAGGCCAGGAAAGCGCTAGCTGTCTAGCTTCTTTTAAAATTTGATAACATTGAGACGTGTCATGATATTGGTTGCTGGGCGGGTTCTAGGAAAGATGAGAAAGAAGAAAAGCCACATTAGACAGCTCTGACCTCCTGATCTAAATCACGGTGCTTCGGATCTCAAGAAATCCGAGGACTCATAGGATTACAAGTAACTGTTTTATATATAGATGGAGAGGGAATTAGCGTCTTCGCACACCATATAGTATAGTATACAATGAGATCCCTCAACATACGTATCATCGAAAATGCATAGTTTTCCATTAGGAGTGATTCACCACATGATGACCGTCAAAGGGGATCATGAATTTTTGATCCAATGGCTGTTAAATGAGGAAACTGCTATTTATAGTAAACCCCTTCATATTTGAATAATTACGATGATGAATAATCATACGCTATCAAATAGACATCAAGAGAGGTTTCGCTTTGCAGTTAACATTCCCCATTGGTAGTTAGCAGCTTTAGGGTACGGTCTTGCCCAGTCGATTTTACGGATACACATTTCTCTTTATCTTTTTCATTGTATAGTTATGAATGTATCAGACAATATACATCAGCGCTGATTATACTGGTAGCTGGTAGCAAATCAAAGGATCTTACTTTTTTGATAAAAATTTAAATGATCTATCACAGTTTATTATATCACAATAGATGCGAAAGTCGGCGATAAATAAGTTAATATGAATATGAATCGATGATGAGATACATAATATTTGTAGATTAATTAGAGGTTGAACATTGAAAAGAGTAGAAAAAGCTGGAGAAATACTTTTTTTCCGTGTGTATAGATGGAAGAGAAAAAAGAAGACAGGGTAAAGGTGGCCAGCCTAATTTTTATAACGAGGTAGAGGTATTGATGAGTGGATAGGGACGTTGGGAGAGGGTCCACCATCATCATCAATATATGTTGGAGAAGAGATTTCAGAGCCAGAGACACTGATGTCAAGTTCTGTCACTGCCCACATTTGTGCAGTCCTCCTAGGTATTTTATGTGTGTAAGGGGGCTCGTTATGTCAGGGCTCAACATCCTTAAATGGCTGCCACTCAAGTGTGGTAGGTTTGCTGAGTTACGAGATATTTGATGCATCGTTTGGTGTGATAACATAGTTGAAGGATATGACGAAGACATATTGCTAAAGGTATCAGTATCCTCAGATGTAATGGAGTATGGGCGCACTCCAGCTTTGAACATATGATCACTGCAATTAGGGTAACTGCTACTTCTGATTTCCGGGTGATTGTAGTGATTATTGATATCATACTTGCGATGGCGACGCCTGTACAAAAAGGCAAGTATTACTCCAAAAATAACTACGACTGCGACGGTTGGTCCGACAATAGCTCCGATATGAGAACTTGATGAGCTTGCAGATACAACGGGGGCGGCTGTGGCAGCAGAACCCACATCAGAGGTCGTCGAGATGCTCTCAGAAGAACCGCCATCAGTCCTATACCCTTGGTTAGAGACAATACATTGATGAGTAATGATTGTAGAAACTCACGTATATATGATAGAGTCAAGTAAAACAAGAGCTGTCTTCCCTAAATGACCTGATTCTATTCTCAGTGTATGTAACGTATTGTTAAGCCCAACTCTAGAGAAGACAGTCTGATTGAAGAGATATGTGGAATTGCCGTTAGGAGATTTTCCAAAGACATCCTCGAGCTTATCATCAAGAAAGAATGTGTAATCTGTGTTTGCAATTGGTTTGATTATTGTTCCTGTAAGGATGACGTTGACATAAACAGCAACACCTGAAACCTTTGTTTAGTGCTCCGTCATAGGGATTTCCGAGAAGTACTCGCCTGTGAAAGACAAAGATGCTTGGATTATTTGTCCGGGTACTTTGTTCGTAGTACTTTCAGAAGGATTGTAAGTTGCATCCATCCATGTTCCCATCCATGCATCATTGGCTGGTGTTACTTTTGCTGTACAATCTGCGCATGTTTGTCCTTTCTGCCATGCTGAGGGTGGATTGTATACTATCTGCAAACCATTTGTAGGGTCTCCATACTGGTCATCGATGGTGACATTATACGATGCAGCAAAAGAAGGAAGGGGTATAAGAGTAGTTAAGAATAAAAGTAGTCGCATAATAAACATACTTGGTTATTAAATATTGGGTGGAAGATAAGAGGGGTGTATGGATGAAGGGCACCCCAAACATAGTAAAGGAGCTTTTTTATGTACTGATTGAGGAAGATCGGAGTAGCGCTGGCCGTCTAACTTGAGATGTAAAGGCATTATGCTGTATCATGATGGCTATTGCTAGGCAAAGCCCTGAGAAAATTGGGATGGAAGGAATGCCACACTCCAGCTTCCTTTTTTGGAACACATTTAATCCACTTCTAATAAGTTCGATTGAGAGTTCTGACATTACATAGGATCTCGGAAATACTGACATACGTATATAGTGAAGAGGGAGCGAGCGAGCGACCTTACATAGTGAAAACCTTATGTACTGTTGTCAGCGGTTGATATATGCATCATATCATAAAAGAAGCTTGACTATGAAAATCAATGTTCTGCTTTAAAGGATGAAAATCTCATGGTTACTGACGGGGGGTATCAAAGGTAAATGACAGATATATCAGAGAGTATTCAGCAGTGTTTACAATACTGATGGTAAGTTAAAGATGGATACTTCTTTACTTTATGGATTCTTATATTATTGTGTAATAGTAGTACTTTCTCTGAAGTAAAAACAGGGCTCGGTATATGGTAAATTGATATAAATGTGATCTACTGCTTAATTTGTTGGTATCAACTGATTTATTGAGTGTGAAATAAGTTGACATAAAGAAGACTCTGAAGTGATCTTTACACCAATACACGGGAATGAACGAATGGGAAAGGAGGCTTAATTTTTGCAACGAGGATAGGTAAAGGTCTCGATGAGGCATTAGGGCAGGGGGAGAAGGTCCATGATCTATATCATTATATGCCGGAGGGAACAGAACCTCAGATCCAGAAGCACTTTCATTTCCCGTATTTGCCATCATTTGTGCAATAATATCATGTCTATGGGTGTTTTGTATATAAGAGGGATTCGTCATATCAGAGCTTGACATATTTGGCTGGTTGCTATCGGAATTGGAGTCTGGCCGACTTGTTAAGTCACTAGACATTTGGTGTGATGGTAAAGTTTTAGGATATAATGAAACCGTATTCCCAGATGTCTCCATGGCTCCAGATGGAATAGAGTATGGGTATACTTCGACCTCGGACATATGATCTCTGTGAGTAGGGTGATTGCCACTTCCATATTCCGCGTGAATATTGTGATTATTAGCAATGTCCTTGTGTTTTCGACGTCTATACAAGAGGGTGAGTATTACCCCGAAAATAACTACAAATGCGATGATTGGCCGACAATAGCTCCAATAGGAGTACTTGCTGATCTTGTAGTTTCAACAGGGGTTATCGTGGCAGTAGAGCTTGCAGCAGGAGTCGTTGATATATTTTCATCAGAAGACCTATCATCGGTTCTTAAATTTCTATTAGAACTCATACGTGAAAGGAGACTGATTGAATAAACTCACGTATATATGACAGAATCAAGCAGAACAAGTGCCTTCTGACCAGAATGGCCAGCCTCTATATTCAGTGTATGTAACGTATTGTTGAGCCCATCTTTAGAAAAAACAGTTTGGTTAAAATGATATGTGAGATCGCCGTTAGGAGGTTTTTGAAAGAAACCCTCGATATTATTATCAAGAAAGAACGTATAATCGGAGTTTCCGTCTGTTGGGGTAGTAGAGCCTGTAAGTATCACGTTGACGTAGACAGCGACACCTATTTTATTAGGTTAGTGGGCCGTCGTGTGACACTCTGCTTGGTACTTGCCCGTGAAGGATATAGATGCTTGAATAATTTGTCCAGGTACATTATTCACACCACCTCCAACAGGATTGAAGGTTGCATCCATCCATGTACCCATCCATGCATCACTAGCTGGTGTTACTTTTGCTGTACACACTGCGCATGTTTGTCCTGCATGCCATGCAGAGGGCGGATTATAATTTATTTGCAAACCATTTGTAGGATCTCCATTTTGGTCGTCGATGGTGATATTGGACAAGGTAGCAAAGGAAGAGGGTAGGTAGGGGCCGGATAATAGTATAAGTAGTCCCACAATGATCATAGTTAGTTATTGTTGGGTAGAGGGATAGATGGACAGAGGTTACCCTTCACACCGAAAGGACTTTTGTATAAGCCACTCGGAGATGACCAGCAAGCGCTGGCTGTCTAGCTTTTGTTAAATTTGATGACGTTGCTCCGAGTTATGATCTCTATTGGATTGCTGGGAAAAAAAGAAAGTAGGAAAGCCACAGTCAATAGGTCCGAACACGGTCGAGAAATACAACGTCTCATGGGATTTATGTGACCTGTTATGCATACATAGTGTAGACAAAAAGAGGAATACTCTCCAAACTTGACTGAGAGTTGAGCATATACAATGAAACCCTTTTGGTATGATATATGTGTTGATTGATGTTAGCTGATTTATCATCGGGTAATATGAGAAGTTTGTCATAATTGGCAATTTTCTACTCGGGTAAGCAAGCGCAACAAACACAGACACACTCCGACGAGGGATCCACACCAGATTATACATGTATAGTGAATCATTGGAACGTAGTATCGGAGTTATGCCATATGTAAGTTTGTACTATTCTTACGAATATATCAGAGAATAAGCAGGCACAACATTTGTGATAAATCGAGGAGTAGTATTCTTTTAATAAGATTCTACGAAAACATACGACATGAAAATCTAGGATTGGATAAATGCAGGAGTCAGTGTGATACAGTAAGTCCTTCTAAGAATGATTTTCTAGTGACAAAATGAGCAGGTACATAATTTCAAAGATGTGAATAAGAGAACATATGTAAGAAACCAAAAGAACTAATTTTATTATGATACACAAATGTGGAAAAATGAGTGTACCGAATAAAAAAGAGGGAACGAAGTAAGTACTAATTCTTGAAACGAGGCATAGGCAGATGTCTCTGCGAGAAATTAAAATTAGGAGAAGTTCCGTAGCTAACATCATTATATGCTGGAGGAGAAATAACTTCAGATCCAGAAACACTTTCATCAAGTTCCGTTACTGCTCGTAACTGTGCAGTTTTCCTGGGAAATTTCCATGTGCTTGAAGATTTCGTCATATCAGTGCTTGGTATCCTTGAGTGATTGTTATACAAGTTGGATTCTGGATGAGTTGTAGAGTACCGTGACGTTTGGTATGACGTTCGGTGTGACGTTTGATGTGACGGAATAGTTGAAGGATACAATGAAGACATATTATCAGATGAGCCTGTAGCCTCAGTTGTGACGGAGTACGGGCGCGCTCCCGCCCAAAACATATGATTACTGTTTATAGGGCGACTGCTACTTCCTGATTTCGCGTGATTGTAGCGATTATTGATATTGTTCTTGCGTTGTCGACGCCTGTACAAGAAGGCGAGTATTACTCCGAGAACAACTACACCTGCGATGATTGGTCCGACGATGATTCCAACAGGGGTACTTGATGAGCTCGCAGATTCAACAGGAGTTTCCGTGGCAGCAGAAGTCGCTGAGTTATTATCGTCAGAAGAGCCGTCATCAGTTCTGTATTTTTGATTAGAACCAGCACTCGGAAGAAGATCACTTGAGGCGGCTCACGTATATATGACAGAGTCAAGTAAAATAAGTGCTGTCTTTCCTGAATGCCCTGCTTCTATTCTTAGCGTGTGTAACGTATTGTCAAGTCCATCTCTGGAGAAGACAGTTTGGTTAAAACGATATGTTGAATCGCCGTCTGGCGCTTTTTGGAAAACATCCTCGGTATCGTTGTCAAGATAGAATGTATAATCTGTGTTCCCAATTGGGTTGGTTTTTGTGCCTATAAGAATTGCGTTGACGTAAACAGCAACACCTAGATTGTCAAGTTCAGTAGGCCGTCATAGAGTTTTCTGTCAAATGCCCACCTGTGAAGGACACATACGCTTGAATTATTTGCCCAGGCACGTCGTTCGTATTGTTTCCAGAAGGATTGTAGCTTGCATCCATCCATGTCCCCATCCACGCATCACTAGCTGGTGTTACTTTCGCTTTACACCCTGAGCATGTTTGTCCTTTTTGCCACGCAGAGGGAGGGTTATAGTTTATTTGCAAACCATTTGTAGGATCTCCATTTTGATCGTCTATGGTGACATTAGACAGCGCAGCAGAGGAAGAGGGGAGCAAGAAGGTTGTTAGGAATATCAGTAGTTGTATCGCGTTCATACCCAGTTATCGTTAGTTAGAAGAAAGAGGAATAGATGAACAAAGGCCACCAAGGGACTTTCGTGGGCGCTAAATGGAGAAGACCAGGAAAGCACTACTCGTCTAACCTGAGGAGTAACATATCTCCGTATCATGATATCTGGGAGAAGAGAGAAAGAGGGAAAGCCACATTGGTTAGGCCTTACTTCCAGATCTGACTGTGTTCCGAGCGCAGTAACCCAAGTTTAAAAGTTCAATCATGAAACTTGATAATTCATAGGCTCGATAACCCGACATGCATGTACAATGAAATGAAGAAAGGGAGAATGTGTGTTTGCACTACATGAATAGTTGTCATTCTGCATTAGTTAGTAATTTTTAGGTAGTTGTGCATCAGCGCTAAAGCACGATTTATGCCATCACATCTCTCACGTGTACGATCGGATATGTACTATTAATTTAATGAACTAAAGAATATAACATTCTTATGTCAATTCCTTTGATGAAATACAACAACAAGTTTTCAGATGAATTGAGCGAGGAAAATAATAATAATAAGTTGTTCTAAACATGACCCCCTAATAGTAAAATAAATAAGTACTAATTATTGAAGGTGAAATTGAGCAAGTATGTACAAGAAACCGTCCTTTCGGTCTCTTTTTCTATGTTACACATGTAAACATAAAAAGGCCATATGAAGGTGCAGAAAATAGGTGCCTAGTCTTTGCGCAGAGGTACTGGCTGAGGTCTTGATAAGGCGTCAGAGGGCGAAGGTCCATGGTCAACATCTTTATATGATGGAGGGGAAACAGTTACAGATCCGGATCCTCCTTCATCGTTTACTGTAATTGCACTTAATTGTGCGTTATCCTCAGGTCTTGGGGTGTTCTGTATGTGTGCAGATCCTATCATATTAAAACTTAACGCTCTAGATTGATTGTTATTCAAGTTAGAATCTGGTTGATTTGTTGAAGACATATTTTTAGATGGGCCTGTGCCTCCAGATGTAATGAAGTATGGGCGCGCTTCAGCCTCTGACATGTGAATATCGTGATTAGAACGAGGGCTGTTGCTACTTTCAGAATCCGCGAGATTGTAGTGATCATCGGTATCATTCTTGCGTTGCCAACGTCTATACAAGAAGGCGATTATCACCGCAAGAACAATCACAACTGCGATGATTGGCCCAACAATTATTCCAATACGAGTACTTGATGAACTCGCAGACCCACAGAGCTTGTCGCAGCAGCAGGACTCACACCAGAAGTCGCAGAAATATTCTCAGAAGAACCATCATCAGTTCTGTATTCTTAGTTAGAATACATATAAGAAAGATATGTAACTGAAGGAACTCACGTATATATGACAGAATCGAGTAGAACAAGTGCCTTTTGGCCAGAATGGCCAGCCTCGATTTTCAGTGTATGTAACGAATTGTTGAGCCCCTCTTTGGAGAAGACCGTCTGATTAAAATAATATTTAGGATCCCCATCAGGAGCTTTTTGAAAGACCCCTCGATATTATTATCAAGAAAAAACGTATAGTCGCTGTTTCCGTCTGGATATGTTCCATTTGCATCCTCTATTGAACCCGTAATGATCACGTTGACATAGACAGCAACACCTACACTTTCAAGTTTAGTGGGCCATCATAGTTCTTTCTATTAGGAACTCGCCTACGAAGGGTACGAATGCTTGGATTATTTGACCAGATATATTTTTCGTAGATGTTCCAGGAGGATAATAAGTCGCATCCATCCATGTTCCCATCCATGCATCACTGGCTGGTGTCACTTTTGCTGAACATGCTGAGCATGTTTGTCCTCCTTTCCATGCATCGGGTGGATTATAGTTTATCTGCAAGCCATTTGTAGGGTCCCCAATTTGATCGTCGATAGTAACATTGGACAATGCAGCATAAGAAGAGGGGAATAAGAGGATTGATGAGAATACCAAGATTTGCACAATGATCATACTAAGTTATTGTAGGTCAGAGGGATGGGTAGACGAAAGTCACTACCCTTCATACATTTAAGAATTATTTGTATTAGCTGATCAAGAGAAGTAGGGAAGCGCTGGCTGTCTGATGTGGTTACGTTGCACCGTGTTATGGTATCCATTACTAGGCTATGTGCCGATAATGAAAGAGAAAGATGAAAAGCTACATTAACGCAAGGTTTCGACCAGTCAAATCCAACATTTACATCTCTCTTTCCGCTGTATCAAGTTATTGAAGCCCTATGATCTGTCGAGTTTCTTGATGAACGTGCTTGAGATTCGGGTTACTTTTCCCAGATTAGGAGGAATCTCTGCATATATAGTGTCGATAATTCAGTCATCATGTAATTGAGAGCATTAGTATTGATGAATAGGGTACTTTTACCGGTAAATTAGGCTATTTTGGGGGTATAAATTACAAGATGTATCATTGAGATTACAAATAAATCCTTCACAAATAAATCCTGAGATATAATGCAACAGCAAATAACTGAATGGAATAAACGCGGAAATAAACACGAGATAAAAAGATCATCTAGGAATGATCCTCTGATGATGGAATGAGTACGTTACAAATTGTTTAAGGTTTAAATAAAGGAACATATGCAAGATACTGGAGGGATATATGATGGTGGATAAAAGGTCCAGATGAAACGAAAGTGAAAAGGAAGGAGCTAATTTTTAGACCGAGGTACAGGTAGAGGTCTTGATGAAGAATTAGAGGTAGGGAGAGAAGATATCTGAGCAACATCATTATATGCTGGAGGTGAAACAATCTCGGGTCCAGAAACGATTTCATCAAGTTCAGTTATTGCCTGCATTTGTGCAGTAGTTCTAGGTTTGTTCTGAGTGTATGAAGAACTTGACATTTCAGATATTGGAGTCCTTGTCTGATTGTTACTTAAATTAGGATATGGTGGGTCTATTGAGTTGTAAGACGTTTGGTGTGACGTTTGGTGTGATAGTACAGTTGGGAGGTATGCTGAAGACATATTTCCGAGTGATCCTGTAGCTCCAGAAGTAATGGAGTATGGGTGTACTTCAGCCTCGAATATATGATCATCGTGATTAGAGCAATTACCGCTTTCAGATCCTGTATGATTGTGATGATCATACTTACCATTCTTGCGTTGTCTATGACTATACAAGAAGGCGAGAAGTACTCCGAGAACGACCACAGCTGCGACGATTGGTCCAACAATAGATCCAATAGGAGTACTCGATGAATTTGTTGAAATAATGGAGGTTGCTGTGGCAGAAGAACTCACATCAGAGGTCGTCGAGTTGCTCTCAGAAGAACTATCATCAGCTCTAGATCCTTGATTAGAGCTCACATGTAGAAGAAGACGGGGTGAGAAAACGTACGTATATATGACAGAGTCAAGTAAAACAAGCGCTTTCTGGCCCAAATGTCCCGCTTCTATTCGTAGTGAATGTAATGCATTGTCAAGCCCATCCCTAGAGAAGACGGTCTGATTGAAGTGATATGTGGAATCGCCGTTGGGAGATTTTTGAAAGACATCCTCGATATTATTATCAAGATAAAATGTATAATCCGTGTTTCCATCCGGGCTAGACTCTGTTCCAGTGAGGATCACATTGACATAGACAGCAACGCCTGAAACCTTTGTTTAGTGCTCAGTCATAGGGTTTCCGAGAAGTACTCGCCTGTGAAAGATAAAGATGCTTGGATTATTTGTCCGGGTACATTGTTCGTACCAGTTCCAGAAGGATTAAAACTCGCATCCATCCATGTCCCCATCCACGCATCACTTGCTGGTGTTACTTTTGCTGTACAATCTGCGCATGTTTGTCCTATCTGCCATGCAGAGGGTGGATTATATACTATTTGCAAACCATTCGTAGGATCTCCGTTTTGGTCGTCAATGGTGATATTAGACAATGCAGCAAAGGAAGAGGGGGTAAGAGGATTATTAAGAAAATAAGTAGTCGCACAGCGATCATAGTTTTGTTGAACAGAGGGTTAGATGGCCAAAGGTCACCCCTCATACACTGGAATAGCCTTTGTGTGGACTATTTGGAGATCTCCGTAAAAGCGCTGGCTATCTACGTCATTTATAAATATGATGACACTGCATCTGATCATGATATCTATCGTTTGAAGGAGTGTTGGAAAAAGGAAGAAGAAAAGCCACATGGGATAGATCCTACTTCCTGATATTGGACACAGTAATCCTAATTACAAGGGTTTTTCTCTCGAGGAAATCGACAGTTCATAGGATCTCAATAATCTGTTATACAAAAACATTAGAGCCTTAGTGCATAATACTGTTTGATGGGTGGATGATTTGGTCACTATGTAAAATGATACGTTTGACCATCAACAACACCTTTAATGATGAAAATCTTGTAGTCACTGATGAGGCATGGACAGAATATCGTGATCGTATACTAGATTATTAATACTGCAACTGTGAAAGCATGATTTATGCAAGGTTTCACTATGATCACGTATACATCAAAGATTACTCAGCAGCACTGACAAGACCTATAGTAAATCAGGGAGTAGGTACTTCCGTAACAGATTCCTCGGAGAATGTCCATAATGAACATCATCATATGCTGGAGGAGAAAGGATCTCTGATCCAGAAACACTTTCATCGAGCTCCGTTATTGACCGCATTTGTGTAGTAATCCCAGGTCTAGGGAAATTCTGTGTATATGGAGAACCTATCGTATCAGAGCTCAACGGTCTTGATTGATCACTTTTCAAGTTTGAGCTTAGTCGCTTTGGAGAGTTACGAAAGGTTTGGTGTGAAGTTTGGGGTGATAACATAGTTGAAGGATATAATGAAGACATGTTGCCAGATGATCCTGTAGCCCCGAGAATGACTACAATTGCGACGACTGGTCCGACGATAGCTCCAACAGGGATATTTGATGAACTTGCGGACTCAAGAGAGGTTTCTGTTGCAGAAGAACTCGCACCAGAAGTTGTAGAGAAAGTCTCAAAGGAACTGTCATCGATTCTACATCCTTAATTAGAACAAACTCACGAATGAAGATTGATTATAGAATCTCACGTATATATGACAGAATCAAGTAAAACAAGCGCTTTCTTCCCTGAGTGACCCGCTTCTATTGTCAGTGTATGTAATGTATTGTCAAGCCCATCTCTGGAGAAGACGGTCTGATTGAAATGATATGTAGAATCGCCGTTTGGAGATTTTTGAAAGACATCCTCGATATTATTATCGAGATTATATGTATAGTCTGTATAATACAGACTATACATGCATCACTGGCTGGTGTCACTTTAGCTGAACATGCTGAGTATGTTTGTCCTCCTTTTCATGAATCGGGTGGATTATAGTTTATTTGCAAGCCATTTGTAGGATCCCCAATTTGATCATCGATAGTAACATTGGACAATGCAGCATAAGAAAAGGGGAATAAGAGAATTGTTGAGAATATCAGGGTTCGTACAATGATCATACTTAGCTATTGTAGGTCAGAGGGATGGATAGACACCACCCTCGTACATTTAATGTTCCTTTCTATAAGCTGATCAAGAAAACTGGGAGAGCGCTGGCCGTCTGATGTGGTAACGTTGCACCATGTTATGGTATCCATTGCTAGGCTTTGTGCCGATGATAGGGAAAGAAGAAAAGCTACATTAACGCGAGGTTTCGTCCAGCCATAACCAACAATCACATCTTTCTTCTCGCTGTATCAATTTATTGGAGCACATCCTTGAGATTCGGGTTGATATACTCCAGATCAGGTTTGACCTTTGCATATGCAGTGAACAATGTTTTAGTCATAATGTAATATAAGACTACTGATAGGTGAGGTACTTTGAACAGGAGATTAGACACTTTTAAGTATGCATTATAAGACGCTTCAGTGTAATTACAGACAGAACTATTCTAGTATTAAATCCTGAGTCACTATACAATAGTTATTCTTGAATGGGACAAACACAGAAGATAGATCGTTGAAGGTAAATTCTAAAGAACATATGCAAGACACTGAAGGACGGTTTGCACCCTACAATACACGGAAAAGTAGATCTACGATCCAAGTATAAATAAAGGAAGAAGTGGAGCTAATTTTTGAAGCGAGGTATAGGTAGAGGTCTCGGTGAGGCATTAGTGGCGGAAGGCACATGATCAACATCATTATATGATGGAGGAGAAACAGTTTCAGATCTAGAAGCATCTTCATCACTTCCTGTGATTGCTCTCAATAGTCTAGTAGTCTCGTGTCTAGGGCTGTTTTGAGTGTGAGCAGAGAACATTATATTAGAGTTTAACGTCCTTAACTGATTGTTATCAAAGCTAGATTCTGGTTGGTTCATTGAAGACAAATTTCCAGATGAGCGTGTGCCACCAGATGTAATAAAATATGGGCGCGATTCAGCCTCTGACATGTAGGTATCGTGAGCAGCATGAGGGTGATTGCCACTTCTAGGTTCCGCGAAATTGTAGTGATTATCAGTACCATTCTTGCGTTGCCAACGTCTATACAAGAAGGCGATTATCACCGCAAGAACAAACACAACTGCGATGATTGGCCCAACAATTATTCCAATACGAGTACTTGATGAACTCGCAGACCCCACAGAGCTTGTCGCAGCAGCAGGACTCACACCAGAAGTCGCAGAAATATTCTCAGAAGAACCATCATCAGTTCTGTATTCTTAGTTAGAATACATATAAGAAAGATATGTAACCGAAGGAACTCACGTATATATGACAGAATCAAGCAGAACAAGTGCCTTTTGGCCAGAATGGCCAGCCTCGATTTTCAGTGTATGTAGCGAATTGTTGAGCCCCTCCTTGGAGAAGACAGTTTGGTTGAAAAGATATGTTGGATCGCCGTCAGGAGCTTTTTGAAAGACATCTTCGATAATATCATCGACAAAGAATGTGTAATCACTGTTTCCGTCTGGAATTGTTCCGTTTGCATTAGTTATTGAGCCCGTAAGAATTACGTTGACATAGACAGCAACGCCTAGATTGTCAAGTTTAGTGGTTATCGTAGGGCTTTCTGTTAGATACTCGCCTACGAAGGGTACGGATGCTTGTATTATTTGTCCGCTATATCTTTCGTAGTTGTTCCAGAAGGGTAGTAAGTTGCATCCATCCATGTCCCATCCACGCGTCACTAGCTGGTGTTACCCTTGCTGAACAGTCTGTACATGTCTGCCTTCCTTCCACGCATCGGGTGGATTATAGTTTATTTTCAAGCCATTCGTAGGATCTCCATTTTGGTCGTCAATGGTGATGTTAGACAATGCAGCAAAGGAAGAGGGAGTAAGAGGTTATTAAGAATGTCAGTAGTCGCACAACGTTCATACCTAGATATTGTTGAACAGAGGGATAGATGGACAAAGGTCGCCCGCATACACCGGAGGTACTTTTGTATGTGTTATTTGGAGATCACCGGGAACGCGCTGGCTGTCTACTATTTTTTTTATAAATGATATCACTGCATCGTACCATGATACATATTGCTGAAGAATGCTAAAAATTGAGAAAGAAGAAAAGCCACATGGATAGATCCTACTTCCTGATATTGGACACAGTAATCCTAATTACAAGGGTTTTTCTCTCGAGGAAATCGACAGTTCATAGGATCTCAATAATCTGTTATACAAAAACATTAGAGCCCTTAGTGCATAATACTGTTTGATGGGTGAATGATTTGGTCATTATGTAATATGATACGTTTGACCATCAATAGCACTTCTAAAGATGAAGATCTCGTGATCACTGATGAGGCATGGACAGAATATCGTGATCGTATACTGGGTTATTTATACTACAGCTTTGAAAGTATGCACTATGCAAGGCTTCGCTGTGATCACGAATGCAACCTTAGATTACTCAGCAGTACCTGTATACCTATAGTAAACCAAGGTTTAGGTAAATCCTTAACAAAATCCTAGGATATCATTAAAGGGTATATATTTTAGTGAAATAAACCCATGCAAAAATATAAAGCTGCTTTGACCATGATCCTCTAATAATGAAACGAGTATGTACGAGTTGTGGAAGGTGAGAATATAAAGTCATATGCAAGGAAACGAATGATTTCTCTCTTACAATACACAAGGGAGAAAAAGATAAACGGATTGGTAAGAAAGTGAAGGGGAGCTAGTTTTTAAAACGAGGTACAGGCAGGGGCCGTGATGAGAAATTAGAGAAAGGAGAAGGTCCATAATCAACATCATCATATGCTGGAGGAGAAAGGACCTCTGATCCGGAAACACTTTCATCAAGTTCCGTTATTGACCGCATTTGTGCAGTAATCCCAGGTCTAGGGAAATTTTGTGCATATGGAGAACCTGTCGTATCAGAGCTCAACGGTCTTGATTGATTACTATTCAAGTTAGAGCTTAGTTGATTTGTTTGGTGTGAAGTTTGGGGTGATAACACAGTTGAAGGATATAATGAAGACATGTTGCCAGATGATCCTGTAGCCTCGGAGGCAATGGAGTATGGCCGCACTACAGCTTCAGACATATGGTTACCGTGAATAGGGCAATTACCACTTTCAAATCCCGAATGATTATAGTGATTATTGGCATTGTTCTTGTGTTGTCGACGCCTGTACAATAAGGCAAGAATGACCCCGAGAATGACTACAACTGCGACGACTGGTCCGACGATAGCTCCAACAGGGATATTTGATGAACCTGAGGACTCAACAGAGGTTTCTGTGGCAGAAGAACTCGCACCAGAAGTTGTAGAGAAACTCTCAGAGGAACTGTCATCGATTCTACATCCTTAATTAGAAGAAACTCACGAATGAAGATTGATTATAGAATCTCACGTATATATGACAGAATCAAGTAAAACCAGCGCTTTCTTCCCTGAATGACCCGCTTCTATTGTCAGTGTATGTAATGTATTGTCAAGCCCATCTCTGGAGAAGACGGTCTGATTGAAGTGATATGTGGAATCGCCGTTGGGAGATTTTTGAAAGACATCCTCGATATTATTATCGAGATAAAATGTATAGTCCGTATTTCCATCTGGGCTAGACTCTGTGCCTATGAGGATCACGTTGACATAAACAGCAACACCTAGATTGACTAAATCAATAGGCCATCGTGGGGTCTCTGCTAAGTACTCGCCTACGAAGGAAACTGATGCTTGGATTATTTGACCAGCTACACTGCTCGTACTTGTCCCAGCAGGGTTAAAACTCGAGTCCATCCATGTCCCCATCCACGCATCACTGGCTGGTGTTACTTTTGCTGTACAGTCTGTGCATGTTTGTCCTACCTGCCATGCAGCGGATGGTTATAGTTTATTTTCAAGCCATTTGTAGGATCTCCATCTTGGTCATCGATAGTAACATTAGACAAGGCAGCAAAGGAAGAGGGCAACAAGAGAACGAGTATTAATATAAGTAGTCGCACAGCGATCATACTTAATTGTTGTTGGACAGAGGAATAGATGGATAGTGATCACCCCCCGTATAACAGAAGAACTTTTACATGTGCTGATTGGAGGACAAGAATGGAGGGGACCGGGAAAAGGCAATCTACTTGGCACGAGATGCAGTGATACAGCACCCGTATCATGATGCCTATTGCTGGGCGGAGTGCTGAGAAAAAAAAAAGAGAGAAAAAAGAGGAAACAAATTGGCCTAGTCTGACTTCCTAATTAGAACACGGTAACTCGAATCTCAAGAATTGTTCAACCGAGGAATCCGACAAAGAGCAACCGTTAGATGTTCCCTGAGCCCCAGATTATCCATACAAAAACGGCCGCAAAATTATAAGCCACTCCTTCGCTTAGCATCATAAAATCTTGATCGCCGGAAACCCTTCAAGTTCGTCACGGCAGAACGCTTTACTTGAATCCAGGCGCTGCATCGAGCATCAGTTTCAGTTAATCAGAGATTGTTGTCCTGTATACATAGGTACGTTCGAGTTTCGGATTTGTTAATGAATCTTTACTCCCGCCTGTACCGTAAACCCACGAGTTGGGGTCCACTGCTTTAATCGTAGTGAGTCTCGTGACATAATCATCCCTTACATCAATTTCCCACATGAAGAGAAAACATGGATCAGAAAAAGATATGGTCTAAGTCTACAGATAAATATCTACTCTTGATATTCACCAACATGTGCTTACCATCAATTTCGTCATATACATCAGGAGAAGAACCCTTAGCTTCCGTCTATGGCTTCACTCCAAATTCCGGAATGTCCTCATTGAGATAATCTTGCGGATGCCCGCATCAGGCTTGAACAATCTTGAGGCCGAGACATTCTAGGACCCCCCGATGATACTGGTAGATCCCTTGGTAGATCGGGTACAAATTTTGGGTACAAAATGGGCCCAAAACCCCAAAAAATCCCGGGTTCAGATGGGTACAAAATGGGCCAATTGAAAAAAATTTATCTTACAAATACTCCATATATGGTACAAACTGGAAGCCTGCGATGGCTTGGGTACATCTTAAAGGTCCCATCAGTCCCATCGGGTACTATTGGATACATATTTTGCTTTTGAGCGGATACAAAATCGGCCAAAATCCATGTTTTTGGGTCCAGGCATCTATCAGTATTATCGGGGGTCTGGCATTCGAGGGTACTCCTGAATTCGGAAGCCAAGAGTTTAGAGTTTTACAGACTGAACAAAGGCATTGTAAAAAACTATGGGACTACGGACTAAATTTGACGAGATACCTATGCTACTACGAAAGTTTCTTGTTATCAGAACAAGATGCAGTTTGAAGACCGGTACAAAGAAGTAATCACGGAGTTGAATTATTCTGTCTGCCGCGCAGGCTTGCACACTCCGGCGGTAACTCATACAATGAGGTTGTAATTTGGGGTAAAATTTGGTGATCTCCCAGGTGGATCCTTGTTGACTACTTGCGGAGATGGACTAGAAAATTGAAATCCCTGAAGATAGAAGAACTGGATTCAGGTGCTTTATCTTTTAGGAACGATCTTAAGTTTTCCCCTCTAGCACTTAGACCGGAACAATCAAATAAGCTGGGGGTTTTGTAAACAAACAGTAACCACATAGCAAAAATACGATCTCCGGAAGTAAAATCCTGTAGTAGATTTAGTAGGTAGTATTCATGATAATCAAGTCCAAAGTAGGGAAGAGAACACAGAAAACCCAGGTAAAATGTTTACTACAGACAAAAACTGATCATACAACAAGGCAAAGAGCAAATGCAAAGATACAGGTTAAAGGACTGCTTAGTGCAGAAAGTTTGTAGCCAGAAGATGTGCTGTTGGTTGAGCTTGCTGCCGAAGCAGTCGACGAAAGAGTGAGAGTTGCCAAGGTAGAAGTTGAAGAAGAGGTTGTGGTCTTGCTAACGGTGCTACTTTGAGTCGTACTTGACACGGTGGTAGAAGAACTGGTAGACGTTCCGGAAGAACCTGAACTTGAAGTCGTCGAGTTGGTGCCAGAACTAGATCCACTATCACCAGTATCTTTTCTATTTGATAGGATCGATTAGGAATAAAGCTTTTAGTTTGAAAGAGAGACATAAGACTAACGTATAAACAATAGAATCCAACAAAACAAGTGACTTGTTTCCTGAATGACCAGCTTCAATTGTTATCGTATGAGACGCGTTTGTTAAACCAGTTATAGAGAAAATGGTTTGGTTGAAGTGATACGTCGTATCCCCGTCTGGCGCCTTCTCAAATGTTCCCTTAGTAACATTGTCAATTAAGAATGTAAAATCAGAGTTCCCGTCTGGGCTGGTTTCAGAGCCAGTCAGAATAACGTTGACATAGACAGCAACACCTGCTCTCAAGATTAACAACCAATAACATAGACCGAACTAAACTCATTTAATTTAATGAAACTCACCGACGAAAGACACCGATGCTCGGATAATTTCACCTGGATCATCATTCGTAGAAGTTCCGGACGGGTTGAAAGACGCATCAGTCCACGTTCCCATATATGCATCATCTGCAGGAGCTGGCTTTGCAGTGCAACTCTGGCAGGTTTGCCCAACTTGCCATGCATCAGATGGTGTGTAGTTTATATGCCCACCCGTTGTGGGATCACCAGACTGGTCATCAATTGTGACATTTACAAGGCCAGCAAAAACGTGCGTGACAAAGGGTACTAGAAAAATTGCTCGGAGCAGCATTGAGCCAGTGCTAGATGAAGATAAAACACATGAGTTGAGATACCAAGTCGAAAATTCAAGAAACTTCACGTTTTAAAGAATGTAGGCCCTATTCGAGGATAAAAGAAAGGTGAACGTTAAACACTACTTTTTTCGACCCCTCTGGGATGACTATAAAGAATGAACGTCGGAACAATGGCAATTGATGTATCGGCTAGAAGGCTCCCATATTTGTTGTCAGGCACCTTGTTATTGATGCAGAACTGCAGAACACTATAAGAGATTATCCTTCACTCCAAAAGGGGTTGTAGATCAAGCTCTCGGATTTGTGGCATACATGTAACATTATTAGGTAGAAATTTTTTCGACAGTGGAAGATCAAGTGAAGGTTAAAATAGCAGCACGGTTCAACGTTCATCTGGGGATTCGGATTGTATATATTTTGTTACTTTTGTCCGGATTACTCTCACGTCGATTACAACCGCTCAAGACAGGAAAATCCAACTCGGGATTTTAGACGTTTTCACACTCTCAAACACGGATCATTTATCATATTTTACATGATCGCCGAGTCTCTATGATTTACATGCATTCCTTAGAGAGTGAGAAAAATGCTAAGGAATCAAAGTTGCGTATGTGTATGCGTGTGTCTGCTTGCACAAAAAGGTATTATTCCGCGAAACTCCCAAGGGCATCAAGCTCAGAGCTCTTCTCCACGCTTAACCCTCATCTTGGGTTCCTGAATCTCCACGCGCTGTATATTCTGGGTATCGCTCTTGAGTAGGCTTAGGATAGAGTCCCTAGAGCTATCCCATTCAGTCTTCGGGACGCTCAAAAGTTTGACGTCATTAAGAGCGCCGACACTGCCTACAGCCGAAACAGATGGGTAATCCGGAAGAATGATAGGCGTGGATAAGTAAATTGAAGATGGGTTGAGAAAGACGGCGAGATAGACATTGGCACTGTAGTCAAGAGACATGGTTGTAATCGCTGATGTAGCAAAGTGCTTGCAACGCTGCAACATACAAGTGACATATGCACGATGCTGTAATTACTTAGTCACTTATTACATAATCATTATGAACTTGCTTTGCCTCAATGATAATTGTTTGAAAATCTAACCTGAGCAGCGAACATCGCTATGGTAATTAAGCTTCTGTGATCCTTGAGCCATGATTGGAGTGCAACTCGCCAACTCACTCGAGCTATCAAATTTTGCCTAGCTACACCAATAATCTGGTCTGGAATCTTCTGTATATGCTTACATACTGTAGCTTCGTGAGAAATTGTAGTTGAAACACAATTTGATCTATAATCTATAGATAGAAGACTAGTAAGTGAGCAAAGTCAAAATTTGATGCGATGTAATTATAATTTATCTGATCAATGAATAGAAGTCTAAATGAATGACTTTCACTAACTTGCTAGTTTGTACGCATCCAGCGTTAGCATGAATGCAGATGATATAAGAGTGTTGTAAGAGAAAATGACTTTGTATATACTTGTACAGTTGAGAGTCCATCGATGTAGATATGCTGAGAGTATAACCGCAATTAAAAATAGAAAACGCAAAGGAAAGACAGAACCAATGAAAAGGAGAGAATAAAAACCAAAAGGAGGAAACAAATAAATTATGCCACTTGTCATGATTTTTTATAAGGGTTTACGAATGCAGAACTACCAATGGATGAGTCCACTTCACTATACGCTGGCGGAGAGACGTGCGAGTGAGGGTCGAAAGCAGATTCTTCGTAACCGTAACCGTCAAATGACGAGTGACTAGATTCACTTGGAGCCCCGTTACTAGGTCCAGAAACTGTACTCATTAGGTATGTGTTGCTTCTTGCTAAGTTGTTTGCTGATGGATTGCTGCCAAGGAAGTATGGCTCAGGGCGAGTCTCGACATTAGCGACCGCATAGGATTCAGAATGCATATCTGGTTCGTCTCCATCGATCGTAATGCGCACCCCTTGGTTTCGGCGTTGTCGGCGCATGTAGAAGATAAGAGCGAGTGCGGCTCCTAATACAAAGAGACCGCCAATAATAGGGCCTACAATAACTCCTATTGGTATTCCTGAAGGGCTTGAGGAATTAGTAGAACTTGTGCTATTCGATGAATCGTCATCGACATTCTTACTTCAGTAGATGATTAGTTAGATATCCGAAGGATATATGTAAGCCTAAACGTACGTGTAAGTTATTGAGTCAAGAAGAACCAAAGCTTTCTTTTTATTGTGACCCGATTCAATTGTCAACGTATGTAAGCCTCCATCCAGCCCGGTTATAGCAAACACCGTCTGATTGAAAAGGTAGGTCGAATTCCCGTCTGGAGTTTTTTGAAATTCGCCCTTAGTCACATTATCAATTTTGAATGTGTAGTCCGTATTTCCGTCCGGAGCTGAGGTCGAACCAGTGAGAATAACATTGACATATACCGCAACTCCTGTGGAAAAGATATTTATCAGGACAACACTTATCAAGCTATGTATAGAATTACCTATGAATGGCACTGAGGCCTGAATGACTTGTCCTGGTACTGAGTTCGTAGCAGTGTCATTTGGATTGTAAGAAGCGTCTTGCCAAGTTCCCATATACGCGTTACTTGCTGGTGAGGGTTTTGCCGTACAGTCTGAACAAGTTTGACCAGGCTGCCATGCCTCAGGAGGGTTATAATTTATAACTTGACCCGTTTGAGGATCACCATTTTGGTCATCTATTGTAATGTTTACAAGTCGGGCGAGAGAGAAAGGTGGAAGAAATAAAAATAGGAGGGCAGCCCGAGGCCTCATCGCACTGTGAAGGGAGCTGTGCGGCAGTTTAGCCTTCGCGCAAAAATTCTTACTTCTGACGATGACAGAGGTACTGAGTTGATTTATTTGGAGGATGCTGCCTCAACGGGGGTATAGTTGCCTGATGTTCAGTGTTGGTGGTAATATCCAAAGAGGGTATTAGAAGGTGTGTTGTTAACACTGACCTTTGTACCGACCCTGAGATTCTGGTTCTCAAACATAGATTGTGATATAAATTCAAATTGATATTCTTGGAGTAGCCGAACTGATGGGCAATACGGACCGCATGAAACCCATATTTATAAAGGCAAACTACATTTCATTATAATAGTTAACTTGAAGGACAGAGCACCATGTTCATAACAGTAGATTAATCAGTCTTAGGGAAGCCAGGAACAACGGAAATAAGTAAAAAATATACCATCAAAATCGTGTGAAAGTGTACATAATTCGATAGTTATGTATGCCATTTAATACTCATCCCCAAGACGCGCCTATATCAAGTACTGGAGCTAAACCTCCACCTACGTCAATAACATGTTTGAGGATAGCCTTTCTCCACAACCCAGGAGTCCAGAGGATCAGGCAGTCGCGCAGTTACTTGCTGCTCTTCCAGGGTTTCCTTCTAGAGGTGGTACACCACTTCCAAGACCGGGTGCTGTCGGTCCGTCCGCTTCTGGGACTGTGAATCTCAATGGCGGTGGCAACTCAGTCGATTTACACGAAGAACTGCGAAAGGCCAAGCTTGAAATAGAACTTCTTAAATCCATGGTTTGTCTTCAACTTTCTTCCACGATTATATATGAAATCAATGCGAACACAAGGATCCATTTCGAGCGGCAGATATGGCAATTGAGTTACAACTGGCAAAAATGCGTGCCGCAGAAGCGACGAGCGCGCGCGATTCTGCTGTACAGCGTCTATCATCAGCTTATGACTCTATCAAGGAAAAAGCACAGACTATCGGGCGTTTGCAGTGTGAAAAGGCGGAGCTTGAACACCGTCTTGCTGGCACAGAGACATGCATCGCAGAAGCTGCAACCCAGGCGAGGGCAGATGAGAGAAGAGCCCTTGAAGCAGAAATAAGTAAACTTCGCGAGTGTGCTCGCTCGTTTAAGGAAGGTAACGAGCCAGAGAAGGACATCTGTGAACTAGCGAGTCCATCGCCAACGGTAGCGGCCAGTACTACTCCACTCTTTGATGGATTTCTACCTTCTCCTAAGAACCTAGAAGGTAATATATTTCAGGATCAGGTAAGCTTATATCTCATGCATCTTATCTATTTATGTGGTGGACCATCATGATGATCATAGGAACTCGAGACGTTATCAAACGAGATAGACTGTCTTAATATCAATACCAACTCTCAAATTATCTCCGAGTTTCATATCAATGATGAAGGTGATGGCATCCCGGCACATATGAAAATTATCGATAGTCTTGTGCCTCATCAAGTAAGACTCCCTCATTTTCTGTCTAAGTTCCTACCTTGAGTAGATTCAAGCAGCTACTCAGCGGGGATCCTGATGAAATGAATCGAATTCGAAATTCTGTCCTTGCAACATTTCCAATCCCTCCCGGAATTCCTGACGAGGATTTAAAACCTATAATGATCCCTACACCATTTACTATTCATGAGTTCCTTGGAAATACTACTGGGGTAATCTTTAGAAATTAAATTTAGTTGGACCTTATCTAACTCAATAACCAGTCTCTCAGAAATACGTATGAGGACATCTTCTTTATCAAAATTAGTATTTGATATCCGTCAGTAGTCTCTCAGGATACAGAACATTTCACGATAAAACGACTAGATGGTGCCCAGATCGGGAGGAACATGGTTATTTTTTGACTCCTCTATATAGATGTACGACTAAACCTCGCGTTGCCACTGCTCACGGCTGGAGCGAGGTTGATCCTAAGGGACGGATGTCAAAGCCGACAGGTCAGTCGACAAATGCCCTAATTTACTGTTTCCTTTCCTTGATTCATCAAAACACGCATAGAATGCTTCTACAATCGTGAGGGGAAGTGGTACTATGCTGGCCAGTATGTAGCTATCCGCTTACCCGATCTGAATACAAAGGAATGGGACGAACTGGATTCTGAGGTAGGTTTCCTGTGATTCCTCATCAAAGGCATAAGGAGACGGAACTTGTCCAATAGACATCACTTTTACTAGTCAAGGATACTGTTTCTGGAAGGAAGAACACATCGCCGACAGTTCACTATGAGGTATCCCAATTGTATGCTGTAGGTGCACTTAAGGTTGCCTGTGTGGGCCTACAGTGCGTTGGCTTCAACTCTGGCCTGTACCATACCATCATGGAGCAAGCTGAGAAGTGCCGCCAAAGCGGTCGTTGGAAAGTTGGATGGGGTAGCACTACTGAATTCTCTTCTACAGAAACTGCAGATTCTACTGGCCCGGCTAATACATGTACTGCAAATGCTACGGGACCTGGTATATGCAACCTGCCTCTTGCAACTTTCATGTGAAATTTCCTACAACTACGTTTTATCATGTCTCTGGCCCTGGATTCTAGCTCTTCTTATTCTGTAATCTAGTCATGACTCAACTCAAGACTCTGCTGAAATGGAAAATTTTCAAGATCAAGACTATACTATACTATTGACACTGTCAGATTTATCATTTTTGTACCCGCCCCTAAACGCTTAGAGCTCATAAATTTCTTTCATCTCCGTGATGACTTATCCTTAAACCATACAGAGGATTGTACATTTATTGCCATTATAAAAGTGGATTAAATATACCATTAGTTTTGTTGCAGGCAGAATAATTGTAAAGAGATTTCCTATAACAGGCATTTGTGATTTGTTATGATTACATTGACTAGATAACAGCAATTTATTTTTAAACAGCGATACCAGATATTAAGATAGATTTAGAGCCATATCCCAAAATTGTGTTTCTAAGAGTGTACACCTATTCCAAGCTTCCTTCCATTCTGCAAATCGTTTGGGTGACGGAGGATCATCTCGTGCTTCGTTCTCTAAAATACCTATGAAGTAATCATGGAAAATCAGTGACAACTTCAGAATACATAGTAAAGGACGAGGTGTATCTTACTAAGGCCAGTGCGAACCGCACTCTGGTAATTTGCTCCCGAATAATCTTCCATCCATTTCAGATATGGATTTCCCTCCCATACGAAACCCGAACCAGGGATAGCAGCCTGGGATTTAAGCCATAAACCAACTTCTCCGTAGCCCAATAAACAGGCAGCAAGGGTTACAATTAGCTTGGTCTCGTCCCCTAGTAAGAACCGATGAGCAATCAAGATTGACCCACCCTTAGATAATAGTAAAGTAGCAGAGACTAACCATGTAAGGCTGCGTCAAGAAGGGATGCTCCATATGCGGCTGTAGCAGGACTTTCGGGCGTAGTCTCAAGCTCTTCTTCAGAAATGCCGTAAGAAGCTTTACAGTGCTCCCGGTGCTTTGTGGCCTCCTCAAGTACGTTTCGAAGGGTTTCAACGGATGGTGCGATAGTCGAAAAGCTTCGAGATTTCGCAACCAACATTCTGCCGGAGAAAAAAATATGACACATGTCAGACCTAATAAGGAGAAGGAAGGGACAAAATAGATAGAATGACATACCCATATGCACGAGCGTAATATTTCAAGTACCTATAATCCTGTCTAGAAGGAGAAGCAAAAATAAATTGAATGACGTATACGAATATATACGCAACCCTTGGCGATTCTTACTTAACGAAATGTAAGAAACACTCTCGGGAAGAGTGCCCTTTCCAAGTTGAAGTACAAAAGGATGTTGGACATATTTTTGCCATTGCTTCGCATTCAAGCGTATCAGGGTGCGGACAAATGGGTAGGGGTCTGATGCCGAAGGTCTTATGTTCATATACATTTTTCTATGTTAGTTTATTATTCAAATTTCTGTATATCGTACTCACAGAGGGAGTACCCGCGGAGAAATTGCGTGCATATGGTTTAGTGGGCCATGGCCTTTCCCGAGTGGATAAGCAGCCTGAATGCCCATATGAGTATATTCAGAAGCAAGCTTTATAGCATCAAGCGCTTTAATCAAAAAGTAATCAGACTTATTCATTATAAGAGTGATTAGGCTGCAAAATACTCACTCGTATGTCCTTTTGCTAGGAAACATGCAATAGCAGCACTTAGCGTACAGCCAGTTCCGTGAGTACTCTGTGAGTCGATTCTCTGTTGTGCGAATACCGTGGTACGGTCTTTCTTTCTTTCAAATAGAACGTCTATTACTAGAGGTACATTTTTATCAATAGTTTCGGAATTGTTAGCCACACGAAGGATTTCCATATTTGGTTCAGTATCTTTCCAAACGACATGTATCACATCCTTCTCAGATTCTTCACTCCAAGAAGAGATTAGTGCACGCATAGTCGTTGTATCAGTAGTAAGGTGCCCTCCCTTAAGCAAAATATCACAAGAACCGGAGACAGATAACTTCTTGGCTGCTTTAATCGCATCTTCTACGGTTCTAATTTCATAATTCTGTTCTTCGGGTTCGGCATTCGCCACCTTGAGAAGTAACTCGGCTTCTGTTTTGTTTGGTGTGGCTATGGTAGCCAGAGGGAACAATTCATTGACGAGAACAGAAACCGCGTCTAGTTGGAGGAGTGTATGGCCCGACGTGGACACACAGACAGGATCTATAACGAGTGAGAGGGTGAATCCGGTGTTAAGACCAGAACCTATTCCAAAGAAGTCCCTCAGTGTTGAGGCAACGGAGCGTGCAGTTTTGGCATCATAGAGCATGCCCGTCTTGAAAGCAGCAACGTGCATATCTTTCAGGACTGAAAGTATCTGCATTATTGTAGCACATGAATACTAGGAACAATGCCCTGAGAGTAATTCATGTTATTCACCTGTTTTTCCACAAACTCAGAACTCGCAGGGAATACAGCATCTACACCTGTTGTATTCTGCGCAGTGAGTGCAGTGACAGCGGTTGTCCCATAACATCCCAACGCTGAGATCGTCTTCATGTCTGCCTACAATATGCATATACAAGCATAGATAAGTGATCCCGAAAGCGTATGGAATTTTTGTTTGCCCTATCGCACTTGAATTCCTGCTCCACCACTCGAGTCAGAACCTGCAATGGTCATCACTACCGGAGGCGTTTTCAGTGAGAAAATGGTTTTAGAGGTCATGATAGTATATGATGAGTTCCAGTGTATGCGGCTCTCTCGATCGGACTTTCGGAAGTTTAGACGTAATGATTTATTATAGCTTACCGTATATCATCTTAAATAAATAAAGTATTTTACACAATGCTGGTGTTCATGTTTGGTATTATCATTATTGTCTATATCGCGACATACCAGGAAGATGATGCATGCATGACTAGGAATATATGAAAAAAATGTAAAATCCACTCATATCTTAAGAGGAAACCATTTTGACAAGGAGAACATCCGAAAAGTGTGATATAATTCCATAAAATACGATTGATACGCTAGTGTTCGTCAGTTGTGATAGACAACAACCGACATCCATAATGACTCCTATGAAGAATCATTTTTTACATGCGGAAACCATGGACAAATTTTGGGATCCCACATTAGGTTTCCATGCGTCAGGTTGAACATGTCTTCGGGGGATACCTCTTGTCCCAAATCCCGAGCGAAACCCTTCAAACTCTCGCAAACCAGCACAAGGCCACCAAGATGCTAGAGAGGGTATATTTAGTGACAGGGTATGAGAACTAGATTTGTAGAAGGATATCTACATCTTGAGTGAACTCTGCACGACACAGTAGAAGAGACGGATCTTTCTCCGCAGAAAATCCGAGTTCTAACAGGAGACGCAAAGCGCCATCCAAGAGTATATTTGCCTCCAGGTGTCGGCCATTCTAAGATATCAAAGTTAAGAACACAATATCTCAAAGAACAATAGTATATCAACTTACATTCCTTAAAGTATTCTTTTCAGTCTTCAAGTATGACTCGAAATCAGGAACGAGTAGGTCAGGAACAGTGCAGTCTGCGTATTCCTTCCGTAAGGCCCATTTATACCGGACGGTGAAGTTTGTCCAACGCCTCGTGAGGTTGAATTTTGAAGGATGAGCTAAAAGCTACAAAACTGGACATTAATACGAGGAATGTATCACTGTGACAAAGTATTTTACCATGAAGCACGCCATTGACATATTTAATATCACTTCGGCATACTGTTTTTGGAAAGATAGATACCTATAGGCAGGTGTGTCTAGATCTCAAAGTGAGTATCCAATCACATTGAAAACATAGTAGAGATAATTTGCACCTTCAGGTAAATTTTCTATAACATCTCCGACAACACTGACATGTAACTGAGATATTTGAGCCAGATACCAATAAGCAAAGGGTCGTTCATCATGCATATACAGCTCTAACTCGAAACCGGAAAGGATAATATCTCTGAGCATACATGCCCGCCAGTGCAGTAAAGGATAAGGTAAACGATTTAAGATCTGTGCATCTAAAGCGTCCTTAATAGTGGAATTAGAAATTTTCCGTTGACAAGAATAGTAACTTTAGACTAACTATTGGGGTGGCCCTTTCAGCCAGGGTAATTGCTGACTCAAACAGAATATGCCAGTCAAGAGTTGCTTTCATAAAGTATCGCCGTTGTCGGGGACGGTTATAATACGAGGACCAGATGTGTCGAAGCAGTAGCTGTGGAGATGATAATAAATATGGTCGTAATTATCGATTATAGAATAAAGTTGTGACAAGTACCCTGGCCAATACAGATGTGAAGTTTTCAATTGAATCCGGAACCATACTAAACGGTCGAACCTCAAATAGTGAGGTTAGATGAGGATAAGAAATATGCGCGGTTTCCAGAAAAAAGCGTTCCACCGGCCATGTCAAGGATAGGCTACCCATAATTTGATTGCCATCACTGATGGTTGTCTTATGTCAAATACTTCTTATTAGTCCATCGAAGAGTATATCTAATATTTGTTTCGAACCTGTGCTAGAGACCTGACATAAGCTAGTCGGCTTGATACCCATTTAGGATTACTTGCTCGAAGTAGGCCGATTGCCTGAAACATTCTATATTATTACAAGAACCGAAAGCTACATTATGGATGAAAACTTACATTCCAGGCGATAATACTTTCACATCCTATGAGTTTATGCAGCAGTTCAAAGCCGGTCAATAAGCCCCTGATCAAATCCCAAGTTTCTTCCTGTGATATAATAGTAAGAGGGTGCATCGGCATAATTAAGTTCAGTGTTCGCATCATATTTGGATCAAATGCAAGGTGAGCGGGCGAGTTTTCATCTGGAACCACCAGAGGCTCTTGTGCTATTGCTTCAAGTAATCTTCGAGTATGAGGGAGTATGGAGATGATATGTTGGGTTTCTTGAGGTAAGTCAAGAGAAAAGAGGTGAAGTAATGCCTAAATATCAGAGTAAGCACATCAATTGTTTCACTCGCAAGAGATAAAAGTTCGTATTTTCTACCTTTCTGAGCCTGATACGACGAAGAAGTTCCTCTCGGAACGGGAGTGTACTGACTAGAACAATTTCTTAATGAAGGGGACTAATATGAAAGAAAGTGCGCACCAGCATCATCCATCAACCATAACTCTGCTTCTTCTAGTAATGCTAAAACGCGCTCCGGTTGAACCATCTCAAGTAGGGAAACTTCAGATTTTTCGCTCTGCCAGTCTTCACACTATGGAATTATCAAAGAATGTATAAGATTTGGGTTAGATTAGTTGGTCATTGGAATATACTTACTTCAGAGACGTTACCCTTGACAAGCTCTCTATACGCTAAGTCGCAGCACTTTACCATAGCCATTATTCCAGCGCGAAGCACTATCACAATAAGTTGAATAGGCCTTAATTTGTCTGTAAACCTTGCTGTGATATCCGAAGCAATGAAACTAGGATTTATATCCGAAAGATGGTGAACATATAGACTTGTATATAACGTTTGCGCTAGCCCGTTCCCTTTATGCCACTGCATCTAAAGATTCCAGAACAAGATGCAATGGTGGGTTAGTGAATAAAAGCAACGCTAGAGGAGCAACAGACCGTCATGTGTATTCACCTCACAAGCCATGGATCTATCTAAAATCCAACATACTTCTTGAGGAAGTAATGGAGTAAGGGGGTCAAATTGTTTAGCCTTTTCAGAATCTGGAGGTTCAACGCCATTATCCATTCGAGGATCACCAATCTGGAATGGATAGTGGACAGGATGTTAAAGAGTGTATGCATTGCTAAATCAAGAAAACTGACCTCAACAGCGCTCATTGCTTCACTGAGAGTGAACCCTTTAGTCATTAAAATCTCATCTATAGCCAAGTCTTTTGTAGCAAAGTTGGTCCTTATGTGTTTAAATATTCGATTATAGGAACAAACCTTCGGAGGCTTCATTGAAGAGATGTGTTACATCTTTGAACTCCAAGTCTCCAGCAGGAATATCCATCAGTCCAGTATTGTGATAATATTACACAAAAGGTCTCTAGAAAGTTGTGGAAAAGTTCATAATAACAAAGGAGAGAGAGGGGAATGAGCAGGAGGTAGTTATGATGGACAATCTGGAAGAGTGGGATAAAACCGGAGAGATATATTTTTCGCTCGCGGCTTCGCGTGCCCTGCCTTTCTTCTTTTTCCTCACATGAACAAGTACCATACATAACACCCTTAATCCTTAAAATGCATTCTACTCAGAGATCAACAATCTTGAAAAAATCTTTGCGCTGTCTGAGATGCTCTCAAGGACGCTCTTTCGGTAGTACGAGCAAAGACACTCAGTTTTCACCAAGAGTTATTTTCTCTGGCATCCAACCAACAGGCATACCCCATGTTCGCCAACCTTTCCAGCACACCCACACTCTCCCGGGCTGATTATTTGGACTTAGATAGGCAATTACCTTGGTGCATTACAGAACTGGGTGAAAATGCAAGATTCTGCTCGACCGCAAGATCGGGTTATATTCTCCGTTGTCGGCTGGCATGCTTTGACCTTACCTCAGGATCCCAAGGCTCTACTGCAAGCAAAGAATGACATGTTTGCCACCCTTATCGCCTTCGGACTTGACCCTGAAAGGTCTATAATCTTTCACCAGGATGATGTACGTCTATATCATCAATATAAAGAAAAGAAAGGAGCTGGCTAACATTACTGCTTAGAACCAGGATCATGTAGAATTAGCCTGGTTATTGAACTGTATAGCGCCATTCGGAAAGCTTCGGAGAATGACTACTTGGAAGGTAGTCACCAGAATTCTTATTAATGAACGTTTGAAAGTCTCAATTCGAACTAGAGCAGACTAGCTGTTTCCCGAAATGCAAATGATGAATCCGAAGTAGATGAATCGTTATTGAATACCGGTCTGTTTACATACCCCGTCCTTCAAGCTGCGGACATTCTAGCATATAAGTACGTCATCCTACTCCTACAATGATTACAGCTTTATATAACATTGTGGTGATAGGACTACACATGTACCAGTTGGTGAAGACCAGCAACAACATCTTGAGTTATGTCGTGATCTAGCCGACGTCTTCAACCGCACAACCAACTCAAAGTTTCTCATCTCTCCGGAGTGTGTCATCAGTAAGTGGGATTCTCGCTCTCGTTGTCAATCTCCATCAACTTCCCCCCCCCCTTTTTTTTTAGCTGTTTCGAAGCGGGTTCTTTCGTTAAAGGATCCTTCATCCAAGATGTCCAAATCTGCGGTGGATCCAAACTCACGTATCCTATTAACTGATTCCACAAGTGCAATACAAAAAAAGATCCGAAGTGCAGTCACCGATTCAATCCCAGGCATCACCTACGACCCAATAAACCGACCCGGTACTTCAAACCTCCTCGCCATCCTAGCAGGTTGTACAGACGAAGATGTACAACTCGTTTCAGAACGCTACAAGTCCAAGAGCCACGGAGAACTGAAAAAAGATGTATCTGAAGCTGTTGAGGAGACTCTTAAAGGTCCACGTGCAGAGTTTGAGAGGCTGAGAATAGATAGGTCTCATTTGGAGGCTTTATCTAGGAGAGGAGCTGAGAGGGCGAGAGAGTTATCGAGCCAGACGTTGAGAGACGTTCGCAAACTTGTCGGACTCAGTCACTAAAAACCTTTCGTTTCAAACTAGTTTGATGAGCTAGACCATATTCAAAGTATTTAAATTGGTAATTAAACGCAGCTATCTAATATAATACAGACTTAATCCCTCCCCGCGAAGATCAACGAGTAATCATACTTTTATCTGTACACGTGCATAAAACATCCGTGAATTAAAAGTGATCCGTTAGTACATATATATTTATATCGATAGCAAAGAAAGTAGAAGAGTAACAAAGCCCAGATCAAAACCAAAATAAACAAAACCACACTAATTAACGCAATAACATGCAGACCATAGATACTCCCCTTTAGATGCGAGAAAGATAATGGAAATAATAATCATTGAAAGAAAGGATTAATGCCTAATCATCCGGTTCGGCTTTGAGCTTCAGACTTGATTCTTCACTCATTTCAACTTTAGTTTCTGTGTCCAACTCCATTTTGATGTATGGCTCCAATTTGACGATTGTACTCTCGGCACGGAGCTGTAGGGCCTTCCGGCTCTTCGTATTCGCCGATTTCTGTGCGCTTGGACAAAGACCAGATGAACTGAGAGTACATATATCGCATCGGGGTCCAACGGGTAGACAGATTGTCTAAAAGTTTGATATCATATCGCAAGGTCCAGTGAGTATCAGTCTAGACGAGAAGAATATTTTTCATACCTGACCGAATCCAACTAAAAGGTGATTAATATCTGGATGAAGCTCTTTTGGAAGCCAAGACTGTAAGTTAAGTCTATATAAATATATATATGTCAATCTAAAGCAGAAAAATTACACTTGAGATAAAGATAATTACCGAGTCTCTTCAGGATTCTTAGTAGGAGGTTTATGCCAATGCAAACGGTTTGTTATCCGGTGAACGTGAACGTCAACCCCAATACCATCGTTGCTATATATAACAAAAAGTCTCCAGTCCGTAACTTGAGTAACAAACCACATTTGAAAGCCACGCACATATCCCAGGCCCTCTGTAAACACAGAAATGCCATCTTAGGTCCAACTCCGGGAAGAGAACAGAGTTCGTCAACAGTCTTTGGAACATCATTAAAAAAGTCATCCCTCAGTCTTAAAGCAGCTTGTTTGATGTATCCAGTCTTCCTTCTCCAGAACCCTACTTTCGAGATAGCCTCAGAGATGATACTCTCCGGGGCATCAATGAGCGCTTTAAGTGTGATACTTCCACCAAGGGCAACTCTCAGCTTCGCTACTGCAGCATCAGTTACTTCATCCTTCGTTTGAGAGGAAAGCATTAAAGAGACAAGAGTACTCAATCGCCTGCTCTACGAAACAAAGGAGCAGTCAGAGAACTTGAAACAAGATCACAAGAAATATACTTACTTTTGGATCAGTCTCTGGTACTTGAGCTTTATCACAGCCCATAGTATCAACCGGAGCGATATACAGCTCGCGCATTTCTTGTATTGCAGAGTAAACTTCTTTCCACCTATTCGGAGCTGGGTGAGGAACATCCAAGTTCATTCGTAAGAGCTTTTGTTTCTTCGGAGAAGGCGTATTCTCAGATTTTATTAATTCCCTTGTAGAAGAGACAGTAGTAGTCAGCTCTTTGGATGGTATCATGTCATCTGAGTTCTCTGTTTCTTCCTTAATCTTCTGACGAGTTGTTTTCGTTCTAGTAGTTGTGGCTAAAGTCTTAGAACGAGGTATAGCGTCCTCAATGTCTTCCCTCTTCGGCTCGATCACCCCAGCCTTTATGGCTTGCTCCGTAACAATTTTTCGACACCGCGGAAACGTTTTGAGCGACGCGGACTTTCAGTAGTGTATGGAGCGATTTGGTAGTCTCCGAGTTCGAATAGTGTCACTCCGGCATTGAAAGTACTTGGATGGCCTACTACTTCAGGAGCATCTAGTTTTGCCTTAGACACAGTACGTTTTGGCGCCATGAAAGCGTTTGCTATACGCCTACCAATAGTTCTTGTTGCAATGACCAGCCTGGGACTGAGGTAAATTAGAATCTCTCTGGAGAAGAATAAGATGTGTGTTTACTTTATGTGAATATTCTTAGTAGTGGCAGTGTCAGGATTTGCGCAACAGCCGAGGCGCGTTCAGCCATATTTTTTTATAAAGCTAAACCTTCAATTTATTTCCTCAGAAATCAGTAGCAGAAGAAATAATGTCCGCTGTCATCGCTCCACCAAAAGAGAAGAAAAGCAAGTCAAAGTCTAAAGACAAGTCATCAAAAAGGAAAGAAAAAGAGAAACAAACCTCAATTTCGAATCATCTTGTCGAGTCAGGCGATGAAGAATTTGACGAACGGAATGCCACTAATGACGGACTTGTACCTCCTGGTGCTGTACTCCTCGATAACGTGCTAGACGTAGATGAGTTCGATTACGAAAGATTAAAAAACGATGATGATCTCGAACTATGCGTTATTCGAATTCCAAACGGGGTATGTTGACATTATTTTTATCAATAGCCTCATCCTTCTGTCACTAATGATACATGTATGCATGCTTTGCACTTCTTGGGGTTACCACAGATTAAGCCGAAGTTCCTACAAGGAATGCAAGCCAATTTACTATCTACGGCTTCAATGAGCTCAACATCACGAATCGGAGCACTAACAAAGAAATCTGGGGAAGTGTTTGACCTATGGAACATACACCCGGACAGTGAAGGCACGGACGCAAACGGAGGTCCCGTCGTAGGGGGAGAGGAACTCGTTAACTTAACTTGCCTAGTCCCCAACAAATCAAAAGGCGGAAAATTATTCATTGGTACGTAACCTGATACCATTCCTCCTTTCAATACTTTCGGTTTATGCATACGGAACCTGACTAGCTAACTAATACTATCCCCTTTTTCTTCTTCTTACAGCTCCAAAACCAATAAAGCACCATCTCCTACTTTCTTCTCGCTCATCCGTTATACCTCCCTTACCAACCAGCACATCAAATCCTACGAGTGGATTACCGTACAAAAGTCCAGCACGCTACCAACACCCAAAATCTCTCCTCAAACACCGTTTCCTACCTACAGGAGCTGCACTAGTGCAACCCCAACCTCCTACTTCAGTTCTTCTTGATCAGAAGAACAGCATGGAAGTCGATCCGGGAAACTCAAACAAGAGTATAACTGAAGAATCACCGAAATCAAAGCCAGAAAAAGTGTCTGTACCAGACGGGACTAAGCGGAAGGAGAAAAAACGAAAAGCAGAAGGAGACCCAGGAAAGTCAAAGAAGGCAAAAACTGCAAACCCAGGACAATAGTCATCCAGACTTCTTACTAATTTCTACTTGTTTTTCATTCATGTACTCTTGCCGTTGTTGTCTACTTATAATACTATCTATCTTGCTTTTAGTTTGAATTTCCGCAGATTAGGATATGTTGTTACAATGATCATAAAAGTAGCGACTACTAGACACACTTTATAACTAGTGACCCGGCCTTTAGAAGCCTCTGTTAGAGAACTGACGGCCTTACCATTCGGTCGAATGAAGGCGAACTCTCTCATAGAGCAGTTGTTCACACAAACAATCCTTCATGAAAAGGTATGATGTTTTGGCACATTAGGTGCTCTCCAAGTGTATAACATATTAAAAAGCGTAGTGTGCGTCAAAGTAATAGTACAAAATGAGGGGGAAAAGAAGTACTAAAAACTCATAATGTTACACCAAAATAACATTAAATCTCGCAAATAAAACCTCCACCTTGAAAAGAGAATTAAGAAAACAAAAGCTAGCTAGAACCGTTAAGACTCGCGCCATTGATACTAGCACCGTTCGTTCCATTCACCTTCGCAGATACGCTAGGTAAAACCGCAGAACGGCCCAGTTCACGACGAACATCCTCTTCAATCCCTTCGTATATACTTCTAGGAGGGATACCACGGATACGTCCAGGATTTTGGCTCTCCTCATCTTCGTATGCACCCCCGACAACATCCACCCACTGAGAACGAAGCTCAACCAGTTGTCTCAAAGACTCGGGTACCACAAGTTTCATATCTTCATCGGGCCCCAGACCGAGCGCGGCAGGATTAGGCAAAGGCATCATACCGCCCGCCCCATTCGCACCACTACCATTCATACCCCCGCCACTATTCCCTCCAGAGTCGCCCTTCTTCTTATTCTTCTTAGGCGCCTTTGGTCCGTCCTTCTTCTGAAGCTTCGCATAAGCAGCAGTGATATTTTTATCTATGGCCTCCCTCGCGTCCACGTATTCCTGATACGCTATTCTGTCCCGCGCAATAGCCGCAAGTCGCTGCCGTCTAGCCTTGTTTAACGCTGCGACCTCACGAAGTTGGCGCTGAACAGTTCGGAGAGCTGTCGAAATCGGATCATCCACGAATTTGTGAAGTCCGGCTGATTGGGAGGGGAAAATGATATAATTTGATAAGTTCAAACAAAGAAAATTAAGTTGATAGATAGATGACTCACCTCAGTGTCGAGAAGCCCATAAAAGCGTAACGTATCCTTAACTCTCTCTTCGAAATCTGCGACAATGACTTTCTCCTTAGGAGGTGGAGCTACTTTAGAACCAGAGGCGGCCATCCTTGCTTCATACGCGTCTTCAGCTTGCTTTATTTCCTGCATTGGTGTTTTCGTAGGGAGCATAGCCGCCATTAAACGCTCAGTGACAGGACCCAACCCTTCTCAGATGTTAAATCCGCATCAGCGATTGTTGACATATCCCACTTTGGTAGATGATTTGAATGTGTAAATTGCTGATTCGCTATTGCAGCAGAATTTCGAGACGCAGTGAAGTCTAGTGATGCTGGGACACCGCCGTATATAGCAATATCCTCATCTTCCCACTGTTCCGTATAATGTCGACCGAGTTCGGGCACAACATATGGTCCAACCGTATCACCATCATACTCTAACCATCCTAGATCTTCTTCTCGTATTTGTCGTAAATAAGGATCAACCGATGAGTAAAAAGTAGTTATTGGAACTTGATTAGTAGGGGCTTTCGCCTTTGAAAAGTCTTCTTTCACTTCTATAGGTTTTCTAGGGCCAGCTGGGAGAGACGGTACAGAGATAGGTTCTTGAGGTAAAAGGTCTTTCGCCGAAAACCTTCGGCCGAGATATTCCAATCCGGGGCAGGGGGCTAGCGTAATGTTTTGAGATAAAGCCTTTGAAAAAGTGTTTTATTGATCTTACCTTGAGGTGCGATGAGTTATTTAGCTTGGAAGATTTTGATGGATTGGGGGGAGGTGGAAGTGGGGATTGCTTTCTAGCTCGTTGATCTAAGGTCAAACGGATAAGCTTTCAATTTTGTGAGCAAAAATTCGATTAACACACCAATTTCTCCTTCACTCTCTTCGTCTCGCTTCCGTTTCTTATCTTTTTTCTTGCTATTATTTCCAGTCCCATTAGTACTGATATCAACGAGTAGCTCGCGTTACCTACTTTTTAAGGCCTCCCGGAGGAATCTTATGGGGGAAAGCCGTATTGCCTATAGGTAAAGTACTTGTTGACGCTGTACCTGCGGAAGGAGGAAGAGATGGGGAATGTTGACGGTCGTCTTGGTCGAGACTGGGTGTATCTATAGTTCATTCGTAATCAGGTGTATAGGACATGTATATTGATTTGCAAGTGACAGAGAAATAATGAAACAGTAGCGATATATAAGTAGGCCAACGGTCGGAATGAGCCACATCAAGGGTTCCATGGTGTGAATTCAGGTTGCGATTATTCATGGAGTATATGTGGAGATTATCCAGTACAAAGGGAGTAAAACATTCAATGTGTATCAATGGACTTTATTCACATGTTAGATCATAAACATTAATACATACAACTTGGTTCACGTTTTACAATCCGCTCTCTGTTCAAAGGATGTGCAAGAGCGCGTTGCTTCCCTTTCTCCATATCTCTCAGTTTTTTCATTTCCTGTTCGATGGTTTCCAGATCCTTTGCAGCTTTAGCTGAACGCTCCAAAGCGCGTTGCTTGAGCGCCGCAAGTTCTTGTTGTGTTGCCTCCAATTCATTGATGCTAGGGACTGCTTCGGGTGGGGATACCAAGAGTGAGCTGCGGAGACTTGGATGTAGGGTATCCAATATATATTGTCTAAGTGGATGCGGCATGGTAATTTAATCGCCGAAAGAGCTTGTAGTAATGTAATGAGTGGTATTAGGAAGGGAAAGTCGATGGCGTTGGTTTGGTATTTTTCAACGGTACCAACCACACATTCGATAGTGCAAGTTGTAGTATCAACTGCGGGAAATACGAAAATCGGGTTAGAACATCAACTTTATTCTCGAGTTGTTGAGATAATCGACGATGACGATGAGCGCGAACAGTTTGTGGTCGTGGAAAGAAGCTTCGAAGCACTCACGAGACACGACTTCCCGATCAGGTAAGAACAAATCACAACAAAACCTTAATTTCTTTTTCCACAAAAAAAGACAATTAATCCGATTTAATGGTAAATGCTCATTTTATACACATAATTGTATTCTATATCAAATAAATTACTCATCCAGAGGCACTCTCTGGTTTTGTCTCTACAGCTTGTCCCATCAAAGAAACAAGCTCAAAACAGACGATAAGGAGCAGCTGGCCTATGAGGTCAACTATCGATGAATGTAAGGGCATCGCATACATATCTGGATCGCGATTCCTTTTCCATAAAAACTCAGTAAGGAACTGTGCAAACGCAAGAGAGACGGCGACCTAAAAATTTCTTGTAAGCGATACAATAATGACAAAATTAAAGTAGGACTTACAGCAATGCAGAAGAAAAAGATGGAAAAGATAATAAAGATATATGGAAGCTGCAACCATCCAATGCCACGCAAGAGTGATAGGAAAACGACTTCAACGGGTATCGTAATTATGAATAGGGTAATAATAACAAGTCTGAGACTTGGCTGAGGCGTTTCATTATGTTTATGTGAGTTGACAGGCAGTATTGTTAGAGCAGCAGCATGAAGAGTCGTGGAAATTCGGGATACTGCTACTGATCCAACCGCGCCCGGAAGACCTACGAATAGATGTGAATTTTAATTAGGAACTTATACTACGAAATAACCAACCACTAATGATAACAGCCAGCAAAGCAAATCCCTTATATCGAGTAACGAATAGATCAAGTATTATACCAGTGGCAGAGCTGATAAACATTGCGCCAAATAGAGGCGTCCAACCCTGGCTTATGAGGCTACGAACTTGATGGTTCTTGCTCACGGAATATGCACAAGCACAAGAAGAAATGACCAAGACTACGCAGATGATGAGAGGTAATGGGGTGTTTACATAATTTATAAGAAGTGTAGAAATAAGACCCAGTAAACAGAGTGTGATCAGGTCACCCAAGCAAGCGGCAACTGGTGGCGCAATATTATCTGAGATTGATCAAAGATTAAGACTAAGTAGTTCAGGTAAGATGTAAACGATGAAAGCTAGCTTACCAGGGTTTAAAGAGTGTTTCCTGCAAAGAACAACAAGGGTACACATAAAAGACCCCAGTATAAGACTTGACAAGCAGGCGGATGTTATACCTGTTGTTGCGACCATAACAAACCTTATATTGAATGGGTGAGATGAGCTTCACAGAAACGTAAAGCCAAGATAAACATAAAGACCTACTCAGCGAGTCCAGATCTTGGTTTCTGAGGATCATGTGGCACTTTATGATGAGGGTGGGGACCCCTTGCGAAGAGAAAAAGAGGTTGGGAGAGATCCTTTGGTAAGCCTGCTTCAGGTGTAAATTGTCCAAGGAGGAAAGACAAGCATGCGGCGATAAAGGAAACAAGAGTTGCTTGAACTTGAAGTAGAGCCATATTTCCGAAGAGAATTGAGTGGCGGCTATTTCGGTCATCAAGATCACCAACATTTGCCTATGAGACAGATCAGTTGGTGATATCTTATGAAGTACACATGAACGTGTGCGCGTACCGCTGTCCCCAGTCTAGAAGATAAATTCATCTCCAAATTTCCTTTCAAATTGAGGATAACAGGTATAATTATGATGAGTTCGTCTATCCGTTTCATGGCTCTCCAATGCTACCAAGATTAATCAACGATCACTACGTATCCTTGGAAAAGAGATACATACAAACTCACCGAGACATGATCGAGAAGCTCTCCAGTGAAAAGCAAGCCCACGGTCGTGAAAAGGAGGGTGGCACTGTCTGCATAAGACGAATGTGAATTTACTTGTTATATTTCTCACATAATGTCAGATCCCATTACGGATACATACTTCAACCACGATATCTCTTATCTGACCCCACTTCCCGACTTGAGTCTTAGACAATGATTCACGCCCGCGCGAATGGCCGTCCAGGCCCAAAAGAGCGACGTCGTCCTCTCCACCATCGGACTCGGATCCATCGTCTGAACCCTCGACTGAGGACATGACGACGGCGGCCGTTCTCGTGAGCTCTTCATCGTCCACGTTGAAGCCAGACATGGTGCCGGATGCACCAGCGCCTGGGGACGAAACCGTCCTTTTGTGAAGCTTGCTTGGCATGCAAAGTAAGTGCTTTGCGAGGAACGACGGGGAGGACAAATACAGATGACACGCATCTCTTTTGCTGTTAAAATATCAAGTGTCGGACGGACGCGATTACGATGATTTACCGTTCCCTCGGTTTCATACATTCATCTCATAACACGCACCGCTGTATGCGCGTTGTAAATGTAAATGTAAATAAATAGCAAAAAAATAAAAACACTGCTTTCCGCATGCATATAGATATACACCCCATCTTCCACCCATCCATCCATCTCTCTCATCATGGACCACCCACCCTCATCTCTTGACAGGGGCAGAAGAGGTCGGGGCAGTCCTGGCCCCCAGATTCTACAAGGTACATTTCCGCTTCTTGGCTCAGCCGTCGATGCTTCTTTGTTTATCAGTCCATCCTTTTAAGCCTACTCTCGTTTTCAGGCCACAGGAGAGGGTCTGACTTCTGACGCGGCTCTTAGCATCGACGGGCGTATCTCTATCTCTCTCGACATTCAGAGAGATCTACCAGATTTACCAAGAGACTATGCAAAGGATGTGAATGAACCTGCTGTAGATTGTGAAAACTATCGTGATCCGCCTAAGATGAATATCCTCATCATGCTAGTAGGCTGTCGAGGTTCATCACCGTTCTTCTTTGCGTAAATTCCGATGCTTATCTACCCTTCCAGGCGACGTATATCCTCTTCTTGAACTGGGGAAAAGATTGAAAGTAGACGGTCATCGAGTACGAGTTGCCACTCATAGTAACTTCAGGGATTTGGTACTACAGAGCGACCTCGAGTTCTTTAACATCGGAGGGAACCCTAGAGAACTCACAAGTTACATGCTAAAGAGTGAGATAACTCCCATAAAACCCAAGATGTAGCTAACCGTTTTTCACTGGAAGATCCGGGATTTGTACCTGGATTGGCCTCCTTAACGAGAGATAATATGCCTTTAAAACGAGCTCAGCTTAAGGAGGTATGAAAGCGTCTAGTATTCTTGGAGATAATCACGAATACCTACTTTATTCTCAGATACTCGAGGGTTGCTGGAAAGCTTGTTTTGAGGCTGATTCCATTTCGGGTCAACCTTTTGCTGCAGATGCGATAATATCAAATCCTTCTGCATTTGGTCACATACATTGTGCAGAGGCATTGGGAATACCACTCAATTTAACCTCAAGTTAGTGAACTACCCTAACTTCTGGCATACAATGTTGAATTCTCCTGTGTTTTTTATTTAGCCCTGCCTTGGTCTCCTACTACTGCATTCCCCCATCCACTTATCAATGTTAGATCATCTAATGCTAAACGTGGTCTCACTAACTACTTATCTTATACAATGACGGATCAAATGTCCTGGCTAGGGTGAATTGGTTTTATTTATCACCGCATCATTACATCAGAAATTAAATTTAGCACCGTAGACTTGGTGAGATAATTGACAAATTTCGTGAAAGAACTCTAGGCCTTTCTGGTTTATCTGTGATGGAAGGACCTGGTGTTGTCGACAAATTAAAGGTTCCTTGGACATACTGTATTTCACCTTCACTTATACCCAAACCAGATGACTGGAAGAATACCATAGGTCAGACAACGCACTTAATTTGTAGATCTTTATTAATATACAAAGTTACTAGATGTTGTTGGCTTTTACTTTCCAAGTTCTCCAACCAAATACTCGCCCTCAAAGGACTTGAAGCCTTTATTTCGGCTGGTCCCGCACCGATATTCATAGGGTGAGTCAGATTTAGAGATTTGATCCGTGATAGTCGAACTGACATCATCCAAACTTACAAGCTTTGGTCCTATCACAGTAGAGGATCCTCGGGGCCTTACATTACTTATCTTCAGGCTCTTTCCAAAACAGGTGTACGAGCCCTTGTGGCAACGAACTGGGGAGAACCTGTACCTGACAATGTATATATCATCAAGGAGGATATACCTAATGAATGGCTCATTGATAATGCTTGTGCAGTTATACACCAAGGAGATGCTGATATCACAACTCTGAGTGCGAAACTGGGAAAGCCAACCGCCATCATTTCCTTCTTTGGAGAGCAACCATTTTGGGGTAAGACTTGGCTAAACTGTTGTGAGATAGTTGTTATGTCCTAAGTCGTCATTTTCTTCTTCTTAGGGAATGTGATATACAAATCAGGCTCTGGGCCCAAGCCTATCAGATTCGAGAAGCTTGATGCCCACAAACTCATTGACACAATCAACTTTCTCATATCTCCTTCGGCCCTCAGTGCAGCCTTAAAAATCAAACATCAAATGTCTGGCGAGGTCAGTATTGAAACATTTTACGCACTTTCTGAATAAAATTTAGTAACTATATCGCTGAAATAAACAGGACGGCGTCTCAAACGGTGTATCATCATTTTATAGGCATCTTCCTTGAAAAATATGAGGTTAGCATATCCAAAATCTTCATATGAGTAATAATAATAACTTGATTGAAATTTCAGATGCGATCTCGATCCTTCCCGTTTAGCCGTTTGGTGGTCAACAGAACATGTATGTTCTTATTATAGTGACTTACCGCATCGTATTATTGACTCGTTTCATGCCTTGGCAACTCAAACTAATAGTGCTTGAAGCTTAGCGCATTCGCTGCACAAACGCTTGCAGACGCGTTATGCATTGATATGAATAAACTGGATTTACACAGTGCGTTTCGACTATTGCTAATACAAATTCTCTTTATCTTATATACCTGTTTAGGGCCTATTGAATATGATCCATTCAAGAAATACCCGGATCCTGTGTCCGGGGGCACTCTGGCAGTATTTTGGGCTCTGCTGAACAATTATCCTAGCATCACCCAGATATTCTCGTGAGTTTATGGCCTTATCAGATAAAGTACAATACTAATATGCATCTGTAAATCTGTAGTAAACCGGTTAAGAATATGATTAATTTGCCAGCGGCTATCCCGAAAGGTAATATCAATCATCTCATCAACGAATTAGTACCAATTACATCATTCTGCAGGTGTTATGGATATGATTGTCACTTTGAATGATGGTCTTCACAGGAATCCGAGATACTATGGATCTCAGTCGCCAGTTTCTGGTCAAGTTACTGGCCTAAGAAGTGGACTTCTATCAGGTGGTAGGGTGAGTACTACACAATGATCTCCTACAACGAGACAGTTTGAATTACTAATAAGCATGACGTCCACAGAGTCTTTATGGGGGAACAGTCGGAGCGGCCACCAACTTATTTACTCAGACGATTCAAGGCGCTAGGGAAGAGGTATTAACATCAAATTTTGCAGTCAATCTCGTAAGCTGACTACAAATAATTCAATAATACTTAATCAGGGAGTGAAAGGTATCATTAAGGGTACCGTAAAGGGCCGTAAGTCGTCCAAAAAGCTTTCACCTATCACGGTTTCTCAAGGATCTCATTTCATATTATAGTTGCGGGTATCGCCGTAAGACCACTTGGAGGTGCTTATGGTGCCATTTCCCACCCCATACGTGGCTTGGTACTATCTGCTTCTAAGCGCTTCTCAAAAACGTCTGTCAACTGGCAGTTACAACGAGCAACACGTATCAGTGAAGGATTTATGCAGGTTAAACTCTGCAAGGATCTTCCTGAAGGAGAGTTAGCACGCTTACGGATACTAGATGCTTTCAAGATAGCAACGGAACCTGAGAACGAGAAGATGAGGAAAGGTAAAATTAGTAAATCAGCCAAAGATGCGCTTGATGAAACAGTCGAGCAAGAAGCTGCGACTATGGAACACGATTCGAATGGGCCGTCACCGCTTGTTGTCTCGACGGAAAAGAGAACCTCTGGTAAAGCTCCCCAGGGTTACCTAAATTCACCTTCTTCTGTGGTCTCATCAGATTGGACTTCTTCACCCGGGGCGTAAGCGCACCGTCCTACGAAGATTCGGATGATTTTGAACCTTCATCTTGCATCCATCCATACTACTTACCAGAAGATGAACCCCCTCCATCTTATTCAGAACCTGGACCCAGCTCCCGTCCTAAATCTTTGAAACGCTGATGAACATTACGCACGCACGCACGATTTGTACAATTACAGACTAATATACCATACCAATAAGGTACATGTACCTCGACTATTATTACTACACAACGAAAGCAATCACAGAAAAAAAAAACTAGTATTATCAAACCTATCACAGTTCTGCATCTTCGACTGCTGAATCTGATCCATGAGTTTCGGTCTCAGGTTCGGGATCCAGGACGCTCTCAGTCTCAGTGTGGGCTACAACGCTAGCCCGACCTCTACCCCTACCTCTCCCCCTTGCTCTAGCCCTACCTCTTCCACGTCCTCGAGCCCGTGGAGTCGCAATTACGGTTTCCGTGACAGGTGTTTGTTCTGTAGATACTGGAGGGTGGTCAGCGTCCTCCATTGTTTCGTCCTCATCGGCTGTTCCGTCTGCATTGGGTGCGGTCGAAGTTGTTGTGAGCGTTTCTGCTACTACTGTACCCCTTCCCTTCCTCTACCCCTACCCCTAGCTCTCGATCCTCTCCCCGTGCTCGTCTTGTAGTCGTCGTTCCGCGCGCTCTTGTAGCAGTTGGCGGCTCATCAACGTCTGTGTCACTATGATCATAGTACTCGTTCACAGCTCTTGGTGGAGGCACACGGAATTCACCCGCAGCCACAGCTCCTCGGTCCTCAGCAGTTTCTTCGGCATTCCTCTCTTCTTCTGCTAACCAACCTGCTAAATTCGGAGGAATTTCTTGCATCTGCACACTCGGCGCCCCTTGTAGATATTTCAATTTCTGACGAATAGACCTAGTGATTCTTTGAAGTGCTTCTGGAGTATTCATATTATCCTTCCCTGTGCTAAGTGCAGGGTGCAATGTATAATCCGGCGCGAACCATGCATCGTAAGCTGTTTGAGGAAGTTCGTTCGGCACCTGAGCACCTACAAGAACCGAAGTTTCATATGTCCAACAACGGCTAACATTATGAACAGTATAACCACCTCCGCCGACGACAAGCATAGGAACGTTAAAACGCCTCACGAAGTCTACACATGATCCATGTGCGGCGATAGATAGATTGAATGCACCCAGACGATCACAACTAAGTGAGTCAGCACCACACTGTAAGACAATAGCCGATGGCCGGAACGCGGTCACCGTGTCACCGATGACGGTCTTAAACACAGAAACGTAAGAGTCATCATCGATTCCATCTAATAACGGAACATTTAGAGCAAAGTGTTTTCCTAGTCCACCGCCGTTATCGTCTAATTTTCCTGTTCCGGGAAAGAACTTATCGACATATTTATGGAACGAAACGGTCATTACTCTATTGGAATTCCAAAACGCTTGTTCGACTCCGTCTCCGTGGTGAATGTCAATATCAATATATAAAACTCTTGGATAAAACCTTGAAATTAGAGGTTATATCGTGGTTAATAAATCTATAAGTGCGACGTGTAGAGATCTGAAGAGTTTCATACCTTAGCAACTCTAAAATAGCAAGAACAATATCATTAATGTAACAGAATCCACTTGCTTCACCACGTTTTGCATGATGTAGACCACCCGACCAATTTATAGCAATATCGGTAGTACCTGCACAAAGTTTCCGAGCACCAGCTAAAGAAGCGCCAGCATACATCTTGGTGAAATCATACATATCCGCAAAAATAGGGCAATCATCCATGCAATTGAAAGTTTCTATCAAGTGTTGTAGCTGATTTTGGTTCCCAGGAGAAACTCTATAAATAATCAAGTTTTATTTTCCATGTGAAAAAAGTGTTGGACTGCAGAATAACTTATTTCTTAGTTACCTGGAAAGGAAGTCTATGTAATCTTCATCATGATATTGTAAGAGTTCTTCTCGAGTTGCTGGAGTTGGATTGTAAAAATTATGAATTTGTTTGTCCAAGCCGTATCCAATGACAAGGGCATTTGTCAGAGTTAATCGGTGTGGTTTCATAGGATGGCCGTCCTATTATTTATGTTACCATAAATTGATGATTGACGTAAACCCCAAAGAATATAGCAAGGACCAGCAAGAACATCGTGAGTAAAACTCTAAATAATACAGAACAGTTTAAGCCAGGATTTAGGAAGATACATACTCCATAATGATGCTCTCCGACACTTTTCGGAAAGTAATATGACACTATAGGACGAGAGTGGGGCTAAAATATTAGAATCAATATGCTTGAAGTATACCCTAAATTTGAATCTAGGACAAGACAGTAAGAAGTCCATCGTACATTTATTCTTTCGGTGATAGGATGGGCATAAGGCACCCCATTTCTATCTTCAAAGTGTTTTGAATCCGAAAAAGTATGAAGTAGAGAACGAGCCATAGCCGGAATATCCTTCTTCTATATCAGGCCTAGATCACAGAACTTTGAGTCGAGCCAGAGAATAATGAATTATGCGGTTTATTTGATAAGTATTTTTCCTTGAATCAAGGACTGAACAGAGTCTTGATTATATAGACAGAGAGAAAGTTGCGTTGGGTCACTATAAGTAAACACGGAGGATTATTATAAGCCAGGAAAAAATAACAATAGCTTCCCCAGATGGCGGTTTATTTCTAGTTCCATTGCTTGCAGAAGCAGAAGGAATCCTAAAGAGGAAGCTTACGCAAGACAAGATCGCGTGACAAAAAGAAAGGTGTTTCGTTTCTATTACAGATATCTAGCATTAATACTATTACATTGTTTGTCCCATGACTACACTACTTGCACTATTGATCATGCATAGAAGAATTGATATACTCTAGTCAATCTAAACTAAAAGCCTAGAAGTAAAGATGAAATCTTGTACAATCCGACCCTTTATTATTACTACAATCCTACAACTAAATCACACTAATATGCGCCATAACCGCCAGCCCAGTCCCCGAATAATAATGAGATGCTTTCACCATTGTGAGTTCTACGAATACTTTCGGCGATGGTTGGGGTGATATCAATTACGAGAAGTTTTGACAAGTTATCACAACGATTGCTTTGTGGAATGGTATTCGTCACAACAAGCGCTTCAATTGGGAGGGCCTCAAGCAATGCGAAATTCATCTCTGACAGGAGTCCATGAGATACAAGGCAGTAAATGGATTTTGCTCCTCCGTCTTTTAAGGCTTTTGCAGCTAGAGCAAGTGTCTTCCCTGTGTCAATCATGTCGTCGACGAGGATAGCAACCTAGATAAATATAAGCCTTCCAATGTAGCAAAGAGTCAAAATTGAATGTACCTTGTCTCTGACGTCCCCAACCAGAATATGCATCCTTTCCGGGGCGATGTCGGACTTGCCTTGTCTGTGGATCAGGGCAAATTCAATACCTAGCTTATCTGCGATAGCAGTGGCCCTGGAGTAAGATAAGCGAATATACAAAGACCGGATACAAGTATTACAACTTACCTCTTTGCCCCACCAGCATCTGGACTCACGACAATACCATCTTTCCAGCCTTCAATCTGCTGCTTAATGTATCCAATCATCAACGGTTCTGAATACAAGTTATCACAAGGAATGTCGAAAAAGCCCTGTATTTGGCTTGCATGTAGATCCATAGTGATAACGTGATCACAGCCCGCGACTACGAGCATATTTGCTACGAGCTTTGCAGTGATGGGGCTCGCGACTTGTCCTTCTTGTCCACTCGAGCGTAAGGGAAACAAGGGATAACTGCTGTGATGCGCCTAGCAGAAGCAGTCTTGCAAGCGAGACAAGAATAAGAAGTTCCATGAGGTTGTCATTCACATCTCCACAACCGCTTTGGATGATGAAAACGTCTTCTTCACGAACGGACTCGCCGATCTTAACGCTGGTCTCGCCATTTGAGAACTTTTTGACAACACAGGGTGTAAGTTGTATATTGAGTCTAATAGGAGGGATACACTGTTAAATGTCTGATTGAGACAAACTGATGGATCTAAAGCTCGCTCACCGCTCAGCCACAGACTGGGCGAGCTCAGGGTGACTGTTCCCTGCATATAGTCTTTAACAATGTCTTTATCATTGTGAATTTTATAAACATACCAGTGAGGAGTTTGATTGAGTTTCCACGAAGCATAAGTGCCTGCTAGTCGAGAAAAATCGACTGCTGCTGGCGAGACAGGATAAGAAAAAGGAAAATTAAGGAGAGGGGTGGACGGTTGAAAGATGATGTCGGGTGCGAGAGCCCAGGATGTTTACTTAAAAAAATTAAGATGCTTTAATAAGTACCTGGATTCTCACGGCTATAAAACGATAATATTAATGAAGTTGTTGTTCAACCAATCTCCCTCTTTGCTTTATCATCTCAACAATTCAACCGACGACTGGATCGATTTGGCCAAGAAGTACGCAAGTACTCCAATTTTCCACGAGAAGTCTGAGGGCGGGATTCAACACGCTCTCGTCTTCTTTTCGTGTGAACGTAGCTGTGTTATCCGTAGTCTACTTTGCTACCACCAGTAGTCTTGTTATGACCACAGATTCTCATGTGGTCCTTAAAACTCAATGTAAACAAGCTTTTACGATGACCTAACAATTAGACCCAGAATTGTCATATAGCATATAAAAAAGCCATTTACCCAGCTGCAATAAAGATCAAACCCTCTCAGATTCCAAACTATGCCGCCCCATACAACCCAACCACAACGCCTAAATCTCACAACAACAAGTCTACAAAATGTCATCATCTCAAATGCGACAGACGTAATTTACTATGAAGTTGTTACTCCCAAATGGGAACCAACAGTGACTCGCGTAAGTAAGATGGACCCGAAGACCCAGGAGCTTGAGATTGTCGCCGAGATGCAAAACACCGTTTCTGAAAAAGCAACGAAGAAGGTTGCTGGCCCTGCAACTGTAAGGCTAAGGGTCAACAATTCAGACCTACAGGAGAATTCTGGACTAAAGACGGAGTTGCCGGAACGTGAGTTCTAAGCATATGTTTTTCTCTCGTTTTACCCCACCTCCACTCGGATCACGGATCTTGAAAATGTATGCAGGGATGGTCGGAACGCCCGTTTCAGAGGGAAAGATGGTAAATATTACCAATGGAGAGAACGCAAGAGGAAACTTGAAGTAAATGCCGTTTTCACTCTTTCATTCAGAATCCCACCTTACATTGTTATTCTAGTTAATTCGAACTGATGACCCAGATTCCAAACCCGTTGCCGTATATCACAGACAACGGCGCTATATTCCTGTTCTACCTATGACACGCCAGCCCTATCTTGTGGTGCAACCGACAGTGATGGAGACACTGGACTCTCTTATAGGTATACCATCACGTCATGTATATCGAGTTATAATCAACTCTGACTTATGCGGAGTTAGTGTCCTTCTTACTGATGGAGCAGAAGAGGAGATCTAAATCTGCTTGAGTTTGTATTTCTGCTCATTTTCCCCTGTATAATATACCTCTCGAATGCCTCTACTTTACGTTCTTTACTGTAAACACTCGGACACATTTCATACCAGTATATGACCTGTGTTCCTTATTTAGTGGAGTTAGGCAGTGTTTAATCGAATCTAATTATGATGTCAGATACTACATGCAATTGAATCGATATCATATGAGGCTGATGAGAATAAGTACATGTAGAAAGCGTATGTTAGAGATAATAGTACTAATTACGTAAATAAATTGATGCTCTAAGTTTCACTGAAAGAAGGGAATCACATTGATTCTGTGAAGTAGGTCAATTTCTATGTGTCTGTTTACGCCAAGAATAGTTTTCATGGGCTTCTTCGTCCTTTTCTCCAACTTCCGGTCTCTCGTGTAGATCTTTCTCTTTCTTTACTCTTATAATCAGTGGCGACAATCCATTTCCTGCTAGAGCCGGATTGGTTTCTAGATCTTATCTTCTGTAAACACCATGTAATAGAGATTTCGCATTCTCTCTTAACCGCTGAAGCCTTTGAATGTTCTGGGAATGCGACCGGAAGGCGCATGCTTAGCCACATATACACGATGGCCACCCGATATAAACTTTCAAGTTTTCGGAGAACTACGCCCAGTCCCGAATATGCAGCATCCTTTTCAGAAGATTTAGTTTTGGTCGCTGTAGTATCTATGGCTGTAGCTTCCTCATTATTTCCTATGTCTGTTTCCAAAAGCTCCTTTTCTTCTTCCCTCCGCAGCTTTTGAACATCTTCAAGGGCCTCAACGAAGCCTAGTCCACGAAGTGATCCCTCCATAGGTACGAATGCTTTGTTCTTATAGGTCTCTAACATAGACTTTCCAGCCTGTACCATCTCTGGCTCACGCCAAGACAATGGAGCCATTAACAAGATCATTCGTTCTTCCAGTGTGAGGTCCGCGCAAGTAGCATCAATCAATTCAGTGATTTGCTTGTTCTTCTCACGTCCAGTCATGGCCAGATAGGGGGGTAATAAGGCGACATTATACTGCACATCATTCACAGCACTAAGAGTTCGGGGATAAATGAGTTGTTCAAGTTCATGTCTATGGATTGATAGGTGAGGAAACGTTGCGCGCTCGATATCCGGAGGGAAAGTTCCTGTAACGGCCTTTTCGACAACATGGAAGTCTTCATCATTGAGTGTTGTTACAAGCCCAACTGTATCTTCCGAATGCAAGCCGAAGCGACCTGCTCGTCCAGCAATCTGTTTGAGTTGTGAAGCAGAAAGCACCTCTTCTTCTGTACCATTGAATTTCTTTGAAGTTTCAAAAACAATTCGTTTGATTTTTCTGTGTTTTGATGAGAGAGGTAGAATATACAGAACTGAAGTAACTTACAGATTAAGTCCCATCCCAATTGCATCACTTCCTACCAGCACATCATAACCAGAATCAGGATCATTGAAAAGAGCTGCTTGTTCAGCACGAACTTCCGGAGGTAAGCGTCCATATATGATAGCACACCGCATACCTGTTTCACGTTCAATCATACGCTTTAGAGCAAAGAGCCGTTCTCTTGAGAAAGCTACGACACAATCGCCTTTCTTGATAGCCTTCAGATCACCATTAAGGGATTCGTCCGCCATCTTAAGAGGAGTCAACCGTTCATAACGATTAATGACTATTTCGTCCCCGTGTCCTGTAACATTTGCTGGACAAGAGGCAAAGCCCGTTCCTCACCACAAAGATGGAGTTCTGTTGCGTTTAAGCCTAGAACGGCACTGGTCCATGCTCCCCCACGCTCTGTATCAGAAAGCATTTGAATTTCGTCTATGACTGCAACATCGTAACGGTTATTTGCAGTGATCATCTCGATAGTACAACTAGTAAGCCCGCGAGATCTGACATTATACGCCTCTCTTCCCCGTAACGAGATTACATGCCCGCTTGAACGTCTCAGGATCCGCGTTCTTATCGGCTCCTCGAGGAATGATTTCACCATTATTGAGACGAGTATATATTTCATGAGCAAGAAGTCGCAACGGAGAGGCGTAGACACCATTTCGTGCTGAAGCCAGCGCGCAGAGTGCGTTGTGCGTTTTCCCGCTGTTTGTTGGACCTATGTGCATTATCACCTTGCGTCGATTTTGTCGAGCCCGAGGGAACCATAGTGAAGGATGTCGGTAGTCAGTGGCTTTTCGGACTGCCTCTAGTGTCTTGATTATGTTCGTGTCAATGTCCTCAGAAGATTCGAGAGCCCAGGCCATGAACCGACAAGTAAAAAGTCTATCAGAGGCTGAGGCAGCGTCTTCCCTGAAGTCCTCAGCAGCTTTGTCTATTTGCCACCTTTCGTCCTCTGACGGAGGGAACCAACCCCCAACTTGATTGGGAGTTTGTGAGAGGAAAGTTTTCAGAAGGTGTTTCGCATCTCGCGATGGGATCCCCATTGATTGTAATCGGTCCAAGACTGATCCGGACTGTGACCAACGAGCCAGGTCATCAAGTAAAAAGGCACGTATGTATTCTGGCGTCCAGTTTTTGTAGCTTGTTCCAGTGCGTTGAGAAGCTGTTTTCTGAGGGAGGCGTCTGAACGGAGGATTTCCGTTGTATGAGCTTTCGATGCCATAAGAACGGTACTTATGATTGCGCGGAGGTCTATCTGAGTATCCTAAGTCAGAGCTATGTTTCAATGATTTACTTCGACTATCCCATTCATGCTGTCTTGCAGATTTAGATTTTGGATAGTTTCTGAGGTCGACAGGAGTTGAATGAAAATCTCTATGGGCTAAGACAGCCGTTATACCAGACGTCGATTTTGGAAGAGTACAGCGGCAGTAAGAACAACAGAAAGATGAAGTTCTACTTAACATAGAGGATGGAGGACAGGAGGGTCTTAAATTGTGATCGTGTCCCGTGTTATAAAAATATAGTCTTCTGGCGATCTTCGGCGGCGTCCCTTTTTTACTTCCTGCGACCATCATGGCCGAAGTCGCACCAGCCGTTCTCAAGTCATTAAACCGCCTACGATGCTCTATTTTTCAGACCACATTTAATCCCACATCGAGACGTAATGGTACTAAATATCTTAATGCTCGACTTCGGGGTCCGTCATGGTCGAATATTACCCAGAACGGGACGAAATGTCAATTTCAAAACTCAACAAGATGTACCCTGGTTGGAACCTCGTAGACATTCACGAGGTCCGAAGGAATATTTCTGTACAGGAGCACAAAGACAGAGGGAAGGGCGCACCGAAAAAGGCGAAGACAAAAGGTATGTTCATCATCACACTCGTATTAAATATAAGTACTAATTGTTATTGACTTTCTTCAGCCGACTCTCGTCGTACCCAGAAAAGGCGATAATCTATTTGACTGCATTCTCCAATATTCTTTCAGAGCCTTTTTAGACATGTATTCAGTATAATTCCTCGCTTAATACCAGACCGAGAAGAGAAGTTGCTATCAAGCTATCAAGATGCTTGTGTCCTTGAAGCACCCTCCAGTACCTTTCCCTGCTGTTTATGAAACATTCCAGTCCTACGTATACAATGCGTCGTTAGGATATAATCTGGCGCAGGCATCAACGAACCGATGGTTAGTGTGCGCATCAATCATTCAATAGTCTGGTTCGTTGGTTACCTCACCATCAAATCAACAAAGCAGCGAGAGCTGTGTTTACATGTATATGATACGGAAATCGCTCATCGTTTAATACATGTGATGATCTCGTGGCTTGATTGGTCAGTATAAAGCAAGTTGATTCGACCAGGATCACTCTTACTATGGCTGATCCAGGAACCATAATGTCCACGGTCATTCTTCGATCCTGATCCTTTAAGTGGCTCAGTTTGATATAGTCTGATATGAGTCTCTAGGTTTACAGATGCCAACAGTTGGCATACCTACAGACTGTTTTATATGTACATTACTCTCAGAGTTCCTACATCCCTTCTCCTGCCTCAGAATGAGAACATGCTACATTTCAATCTCTGGTATCGCTACTTTCTTCTTTTTCTTCCCGTTCGAGCACTTCTGGTTAGTTTTACTGGGGTTTGCCTACAGACTATTGTATTCATAAGAACAACTCATTAGGTGCTGAGCCCAAGTGATTCTCAAGGCTGGACGATTGGAGGACTGAACCAATTGCAGTGGTCACGAGTCAACACTGACCCAGAGTCTTTCGCGGTTACGTTGACTAACACTGTATGATTATGCACAATTTCTTTGAATTGTCCAAAGCCTGAAAGTCTAAACTCATTTGATAAAAGGACACTAGTATCTTGCCAGTGAACCAGAAAGTGACTCTTCTCAACAACGTCAATACGTCAACTTTATCTCAACTAGTCTCCCTTCCGAGCAATTCAAAACCAGGTACATCTTACAGAGCTAACCTAGTATCAGTCACAAATGGAGAAATTCTTGCGCAGTCTAGTGAATTTACCATAGACTTAAGTATGTCGTTTTCATGCTACCTACTACTGTCATAGTTCAGACTATAGAATTCGAATATCCCTTTCATGCCTTCAGCTCAACCTACCACTTCTTCGCATCTCTCTTTTGCATCCTCGAGACGAGTAAGAGTGCTATACAAGCTTCTACATCGACCAAGACCACAGCTACTACAGAGATAACTATCACATCTTCTGCTTCGAGCTCACCATCTGTTTTGTCCCCAGACAGAAACACTGATTTTTCTTTGACCTCGTAAGATCATATCGACATAATGTCTATTAATCAAGTTTGACCAGAACACTTCTAGCACTTTTAATGGCGTGTTAAGCTCTGCTTCTTCAGAAGCCACGCAGATCGCGGCAACAACAACGACAGCACGACAGCAAGATCCTAGTATGTAACTTTGGATTGACCTATAGTTACATGGTATACTTCTAACAGCACGTACAGTGACTTCTTTCTCATTGAATATGGCATAGAGCTTACAGGATTTGAATTGGATTTGAGCATACCTAATGCTACTACCTTCAGATGGAGGCGTGAAATTAATCGGCTGGGATAAAATCTTGCTTATATTGACATCCTAGGTGTATTCACATGATCCTGTATTTTTTGATAGCTTTCTCTGCCTTGTATATTTAGAAGTTTTATAAGGTTGTATTTATTTTATGACGTAATAAACCCGTGAGAATGTATCAAGATGAGTCATTACACTCTAAATTTAGTTTCGGAGAACTTAACAGTAACCCATTGAGACTAAAACCGACGGACATGGCCGCCATAAAAATGGGACACTCCCTTGCACAATCGTAATAAAACTTGGTGAGATAAGAATTGATTTCGTGAATTGTGCTTCAGCTTAGCTAGTATCTGGCTTCTAAGGTACTTCATCGATTGTCCATGAAACAACCCACCAGCCTTTACTATCCCGTTTATCCGCGATCGTTGAGACTGTTCTTAGATTGAAGGCAGATGGTCATAAGGTCGTACTAGTCAGTTCAGGAGCCATAGGCGTAGGTCTTAAAACTATGAACATGGGTAGCAGGCCGAAGAATCTCTCAGGTGTTCAGGTATTTTGCTTCATAGCTCATGTACTACGTTCATTCTTAAAAATCTCTAATAATTCTAGGCACTTGCTGCAATCGGTCAAGGTAGACTCATTGCGCTTTGGGACAATCTCTTTGGTCAGCTAGGCCAACCCATAGCCCAAATTTTGCTCACTCGAGGGGATATTTCCGATGTTCGTAGCGTCGCTTTGCGCAGCAGCATTCAACTTCTTAATTTGTTAAATGACTAGAGGACGCGGTACTTGAATGCCGTAAATACGCTTACCGAATTACTGTCTATGGGCATCGTGCCTATAGTAAACGAGAACGATACAATCTCAGTTAGCGTATGTCCTCTTAAAAAGACTATCTTAATTGTTCTGAGGTTCAAACGTCGATCTTTCTACAGGAAATCAAATTCGGAGATAATGACACGCTATCAGCGATTACCTCTTCAATGCTTCATGCCGATTACCTATTCTTATTAACGGACGTTGATTGTTTATACACCACGAATCCACGAAAAGATCCATTGGCAAAGCCAATTGAAACCGTTAGTTCAATAACCGCCATTCGCTCTGAGGGTGATACATCTGTTTTCATTCTTCAAGTTTAATTAATAACATAATTCTCTAGTGAGCACAAAAACTCTAGGTTCTAAGCTGGGAACGGGTGGAATGGAAACAAAATTGATTGCTGCAGAAATTGCTACTGCAGCTGGAGTGGCTACGATCATCTCAAATAGTGCACATCCTGAGAGGATATTTGAAATAATTCAATATAATGCTAGTCTCCGTTCTTCATGCTCTTCAGCCCCTTCCACTCCTCGTGAACCTCTCTCCGGCAGAATGAGCCCTGCTCCAGAAACTGCAGGCGCTGCTGAATCAATATCACCATCAATATCAACATCTGAAACTCTACGCCCTCCTCATACTATATTCATCCCTTCACAAGTACCTTTACGTGATTTGAAAACCTGGACTTCACATACTTTAGCAGCCTCAGGGAATGTTATAATAGATGCAGGGGCTCATCTAGTCCTTTCACGTCGAGATTCCGGAGGAAGATTACTTCCAGCAGGAGTAATAGGCGTTAAGGGTACATTCGCTTCTGGACAAGCTGTTCGTATAAGTATTCGGAAAAGACGTCCTGGGGCTCCTCCAGTAGACGAGCCGGATCTGACAACGGCTTTGGCCAAGGCAACTTTAGCATCTTATGCTGAAGGTTCTCCTATGTTCACACAGCCAGTAACTCCGACAATTTTGCCCGCAGCTTCTGCTACTTCATCAATCATATCTTTAGACGGTCTTGCCGTGCGAGCTCTACTGATAGCTCACAATCCGACGTTACTCTCCATGCTCATATGCAATCTCCTCTGTCAGATGAAGAGCACCATGAAAAGGAGGATGATGTAGATGATGGATGGGAGCTGATCGAAGTAGGAAGAGGATTAGCAAACTACAACTCCGCACAAATCAATCGTGTGAAAGGTATGAAAAGGTGTGTATCTATCGATCTTAAACTTAAAATTTCGAGCTCAATCTATGCTTCTCAGTTCAAACATCTCACATGTCTTGGGTTATGCGGATTCAGAATATGTAGTTGAAAATATCACCATTCGTGTACCCCCATCACAGAATTAACTCTTAAAATTCGTGGATTATAATATGTAATATATGTAGCACAGCACCAAATATGAACGATACCACAAAAGCATCTTTATCTCACGTGTAATGCATACATATATCTTCAATCTGTTGGAGCTGGAGCCGCCTCTGGTTCTTTCTTCCTTAATATCTCCTCTATCTTTAAACCGGCTTCTTTGCGCTCTTCAATAGTCGGTTGCTGCCTGGTAGAAGTATATCCCAGTTCTAGTACGGAGTGTATATCAAGACTACATGATTTTTCATAGTTGTTCACGGCTTACCAAGACTAGGATATTGTAACGGAACTTTCTCGCTCCGCACAGGGAGTGTTGAAAGGTCCAGTGGGAAGGAAGGTCCAATCCATGCGTTGCGTACTTCATGATCACTAAATTGAAAAATAATGTTACTGGCTGTTTCTCCTAGATATGGGGAATCAGACTAACGCTCTCTGTTAAGTCAAAGACAAAAAATTGGTATTAGCTTTCTCTCGTAGTGATATATGCATACGATTTCCTACTTCTTCCTTTGTTAAGGGGTGGACTAGGATGCTATTAACTGTTATTCTCGATTATCTGCAGTAGTTAAAATCTCTTATTACCTACCTTAGATTCCCTCTATTCATACAAAGATACGAGAAGACTGAATTGAAAGACTCAGCGGGACACCAGATCTCATAAGAACCTGCAATATGCAATATGTCTCTGTATTTTCACCTCTACATCATTTAGATACTCACCTGCTGGGTGAGGGCCAATCGGACCCGTATTCACACGGTGTAGAGGTACCGCAACGAATGCGCCATCTCTCCGTAATTTCAATATCGAGTCACGAAGTGCTAGAGCTGCCTTATGCTGCTCTTCGTTTCTCTGCAAGAAATAAATGTCTTTGAATGGAATTTTTCAAATGATTAATTAGTTAAAGGAGTTTTTGTGATGGAAAAAATTAGGTTTAGATATGTGATAACTTTTTTCCGAGAACTGCTTACGGAAGTGCCATTCTCTATCACAGCATTAGTGACATACAGTATAAACATATTTTATCAATGCCCAGAGATATTTGATAGTTCAACGCACTTAATTTCGTCCTTAATCACCTGTTCTACATCAGAAGGGGGTTGTTGACTGCTTGGTAAATCTAGTAATTGCATAATGGGATGATGCAGTTGGTGAGTGCGAAAGAAGGGTACTTAATTACCGAAGACAATAGGGACATAGTAGGATGATAACAAATGGGAACACATGATGTCACAGGCACTAAAGTAACGCTATATGTCGTTCAATATTGTAACGGATCAAAAAACGTCAAAGCTAATTAAATTATAAAGATGAGCACCGATGGCCGTTGACAATCTATTTGTAATTTCATTTTTCATACAAGAAAAGTAAACACCGCAAACTTTCTCTTACGTATGTTTTATCTACCATATTTTACTCTTTAAGCTTAAGCGACATAAAGTTGTTGTTTTAAACATTTTAGTGTTGTATATGCAGTTTTGTAGATTTCAGCAACTTTACTATCGAAGTCTAACATCATGTGATAAACCATTTATAGCAACCTCATTGCTTACAGTTGAGGCCAGCCAGCCAAATGCTCAAAAACATGTTTTTAGAGCAGAAATGCTTGAAAATATGTAACGAATAGAAAAATTTCTAGCCAAAAAAGTTGATTTCTTAAGAAAATTTTACATATAATGACGTGTAGAATTATGGTTACAAAAATATTTGAGGAGAGCCAAAAATTGTTGATTAACTTTATCGTGCACCTACCTTGCATTCCTTTCCTTGGGCACAAACCACAAGTTTGTTTCTTAGAAAAACTCAAAATTCCACATCCCCATACTTTGTGGGCTATTAAAGCTCATAGAAGCATTCGGTGCCATGTAACCCGACTGCCCATTGTAAACCCATCTGATACTGGCAAACTCTCCTCAGGCAGTTCTCCACTAGGCGGTCCAAAGAGCGCCTCCCAGGTGAAGGGTACTGAGCCAATCATAGCATCTTGACGAGATGGATTTCTATCAATGTCTGGCAATGCGCTGGGCTCCTCGGTAATTATGGGTACGGGGAAGGGGAAGCTCTGTAAGAAACTAGCCCCAGTATTTATGTGATCGGGTGACTCGGATACAGATGATGAGAGACCAGACGGTTCAGGATAACTTGCTTGTGACATTAAAGGACGAGAATTCTGTTTAGGGCCGACCAGCCTTGATAATCCTCGGATAATTGCCAGCTCGTCTACATCCCCTTCCTTCGTTCCATCAATTGGACCATTTGTAGACTCAAGAGGAGGTACTATATCGATTTGATTAGCTCTCAGGGCCTTTTCCCGGAGCCGAAGAAGTACGGGCTACAAGATACATGATAAACACGATAGTATTTCTTGTTCAACAAGGGAATCATACCAAACCATGCTTTGCAACAGGGTGATCCATTCCCTCGAAAATACTCAAGGCTAGGTTGAGACTTTGTAATGCAATCGTTGCATAGTTAGTTTTTGCGCATCTTATCGCAACGGCTCCTACAACGAACTTTATTGTATTGAATATGGATGGTCCTTGATGAACAAAACATATGTTCTTACCGCACACTCCAAAGCATGATCAATGATGGGCCAGAAATGTGTTATCCATTTGGACAGATCCTCGTGCATTTTGGATAGTTTAGTGATTATCTGTATAGCACAGGTTAAAACTACGGAGAAAGATGTCCCTAATGGCGGTTTGAGGGGACTGTTTGGATTGTCTCTCAAGGCGGACGCAAAGTAATTTCGATGTATGTACAAAAGCACTAAAACGTATATCAGAAAAGATATATGGCGAAAGAAACGTCTCAACATACACATGCTTTTATAGAGTATTATAATATATTGTCGTGAGTTTATGACGAATCCAGTATCCTCGTTACCCGTTAACTCATCTCTCAATTTGATTATTTTTTCATCGAATTCACGGATCTTTTTATCGAATGCGAGTACTTCAAAGTATCGTAGTGGTGCAGTATCAGCACAAAGCCTGTCAGTGACAGGAGCAAGGCATTCCTTTATATATTTGAATTTCCAGCTTTCGTCTTAGGTTGACAAAGAATTTAATATGGTAGCTGGAGAATATGGGAAAAGGCCTTACAGCTCGGCACGGTAACCCCGTCATCTGTTACTATGGTACCCGTATCAAGTGGAAACTCGACGTCGATTGACTTCAAGACGAAGCCCGGATGACGACCTCCTGCCAGGCTCTGAAAAGGAAGTTAATTTCTGATCATAGGGAACTATGAGGCTGGTAGCTAAGTACCTGCCAGCATACTACTGAATAGTAATCCCAGAAAACTCTTCGTCTCCGTTGAATCACTTTAGGATCCAGTTTCCATCTTCCCGGATCTCTATCTGCGAAGACTTCAATAATTTAGTTCTGTTGAAAAAGGAAAACGTACGAAGTCCGATCTGTACGACAGGAATATATGAGCCCTTGCCTCAAACATGAGTCGAACATACTCACGCTCCCAGCTATGTTTGATCCTATCCCGACCATCTTCCAACCCTCTTCGAGAGTATTTTTACGAAGTGAGAGTATGTCATACATAGACAATAGTGCTAAAGTTTGAACAGTAGATAAAGTAGACCTCTCAAATATAGGTTGCACACCAAGAGCAGCACGAGAAAGGTAGTAAAAGAGCTGGCTTTCCTCATAATTTGGTTGTTGAGACTGATCAATTGCTGCACCACAAGCAAGCACTGAGAGCAGCAAAGCTAAGTCGTGGACATCACTCATTGTCTGTGTCTCTGGGGATGAAGAGTTCCCCGGAGCATGCAACCCTAGGGCATGTTTATAGACTTCCGGAAGTAACTCGTCCATGAGTTGTTCACGGTCGATAGGTTCATGATACCAAGATGCATACTTCAGGTATGATTCGCATAGGAAACTTGCTCTCTCTATACCCGGTAGTTGGGCCTCAATCATAAGACATATATCCTTCTTGGGTACCGTTATAGGCGAGAACGGCCACATACGAGCGAACTCAAACAACGAGGATGATATCTCTGATGGCTTTACATCTTTCTCCTTATAAATGGCTTCTTCCCCCTTGATGTTATGTGATTAAAACTAAAAATGACATAAGAGTTAAAGATGAACACACGAGTAAAATTCCCTATTAACGAGTTTGAGCTCTCTGTTTATTAATAAATCAGTAAGACAAACCTCAGAGCCTGCAGAAGGGCCGAGGAACCGAGTTTCTCCATCGCAAATTTTTAAAGCGCCAAATGAATCAAGAGGATCATGCTTGTGTCGAGGGATCTGGTCCTCTGATTCCACAGTGTGTCCTACAACAAACCGGATGGCTCTAAGATCATTACAGAGTAGCGGATGAGGACCAAGATCTTTCCCTAGATTGCCATGTGCCGTTTCCAGAGCATTTTCAAGTTCACGTATCCGTTCACTCATATCAACCAGCTTTAAATGCAGTTCCTCGGTATCTGCGAGAACAAACCTAGAAACAATGTTTAGTTGAAATTATATGATCCTCATTAACTTTGAATTTTACCTTGATCCTTTCCCCGCCGTTAATTCTCCTACAGATGGTTTGTCAGACACAACTGAGTGCATACTGATGATACACTACCATTTGGACATATAGTTGGACATCCTCTGCGTACGCAAGTTGTACATGGAATCTATACGGTGCCTTTAAGTCGGAAGCGCACGACACAGACGGGAAGGCATACTTTCTTGTCACACCTCAACTTCAGCCTGTAGCGTTATCAGTCAATGTGAACATAATCATAAAATTGCAGGTGATACAAAATTACACACCTTCGGCATTCGGCGCAGGAAATCACACCGCGAGCACGCTTAATCTCCTTCTCTTTCTGACGGAGAGCACGCATGGTGAAATCCGTGTTAGAATTAGAGACTTTAGGAGGCATGATGCGAGCTATGAAGTTGACAATAGATCAACTTGAATTGGGTATATCTGTTGTCCTCCTTTCGTATAATCCTTCTTCTTCAATAACTTAAGATTCAGATTTAATACGATTCAATTGCGAATTGCAGTTTTACTATCAGAATATGCTCAAAATTGAGCTACTTACTAGTTTCTAGTGGGTGTCGTTGAGTGCTGAGTGTACCATACTAAGATACTTGTAAACACGGCAGGTGGTCTTAGGTGCTCGTGACATCTGGTTTTAACAGCCAACTTCAACAAACTTGAAGCTTTGCTTAGGCACAACCACCAGTTAGCGTTTTTTATGCTCACCAATGACAAGTGCTTATTATGTTTTTCTCACATGGTCCTAAGTGTAGCATCTATCCCGATTCCAAAGCACCAGATAACGCCTACATCTATCGAGGACTCCATCGTGTACTATCAGCTCTATTTGTCAAAATGGCTGGCTATACTTTAATCAAATGGCGAAATCTTGCAAGAATTCTGGAGTGTCAGCCTCAAATATTTCTTACTTGTAGAGGAGACCCACATGGATTCTTGCAAGCTTAACAAATCTTTACAAGATGTATGGCAGTCAGCCCCTCTCCTTTCTTCTCTTAGCAGACAGCGCCCATCTCAATTTCGAGGATGGCGAAAGTTTATGCTCTCATTGCAATTGGAACAACTGCTTCTCTTGTGTCTGCATCCCCGCTCAGGCCAGGACAATATGGGGTTCATCCTCGTCAGCTCCCACCAGCGGTCGAAATCATCTGGGCTACATCATCTACCTCTTCCGTGTCGGAGGATGAGATGACTATATCTGAGTCTGTGACCTCCAATGGTATCTCAAGTAGCCTGGATATCATGCCTTTTGAGGACCCTGATACCTTACAAAATCCTTTCTTAATTATGCCTCCGCATATCACGTCTTTAGAGTCAGAACCTAGCTCCTCCGTGACAGTATCTATTGTGACTGAAGTTCAGACTATCTCAGATACGTTGGTAGCAACCTCTACGGTTTACGAACAGCCAGAAGTTGTAACAGTTACAGAAGCACCAACAACAGTTACAAGCGACTTTACTGTGACAGAAACATTCATAGCAACTCCAGGTAGCTTTTGGAAAGCTCCAAAGCAGTTCTCAGATCTTAGTGCATTTCGAATCGCTCACTTCGCATGCGGACAGGATAATTTGCAAATAACAGATGATATTGTCTTGAATGACCCGTCCTTGGATATAGGGCTAGGCCCGGCTATCAATGGTATCGATCTAGAATCTTCATTTACTCAAGAATCGAAAGGAACTCTCGATGTTAAGCTGAACTCCACCGCTTTGCAGCTCTACTATCCTGCCAACTCTGTCAATCCAGGTAACTTCCCCAAGGAGGTGCTGACTTCTATGCAACCCCAATTCCATTAGAAGATGCAAATAACGTGACGCTTGAGTATAGTGTCTTCTTTCCCTTAGGATTTGACTGGGTGCATGGGGGAAAGCTACCAGGACTATATGGTGGACATATGACTTGCTCTGGTGGAGATGCAGCAACATCGTGCTTCAGCACTCGGCTTATGTGGCGAGCTGGTGGTGCTGGAGAGCTTTATCTGGTATGTTTCAACTTTTTTTGTTGATAAGGATGTATTGTAGACTTTATTTAGTATGCCCCCAAGGATAAACAGACGGTTTCTCTCTGCCATGCCCGTCCCGAATCTGTTTGTGATGCTGCCTATGGTCTTTCAGTATCAAGAGGTTCTTTCTATTTTGCTCCGGGGTTTGGACCCATGTTCGGCAAACGGTCCGACTCAACACGCCGGGTGCTCAAGACGGTGGTTTTTATCTCGAGATTGATGGACGTCCAGTGATTGATCGTGATGATGTCTTCTATCGTGATATCCCTGTCCCAGAGACTACTTCTAGCTCTGTGCAACCTAGTTCGACATCTGGTTCAGAATCAAATAATGGTGGCCTTCTTGGTCCATTACTTGACAACAACCCATTATTGAGTGTTTATCCTTTAGCAGGTGGCGTACTTGGTCCCCTGGGTTTTCATCAGGGCTCTTTACCTCCCCTCGGAAAGCTCAATGGCTCGTATCCTTACACGAATCCTTACTTAACTCAACCCAATTCATTCCTTCAAAGTGACACACCAATTTCACCATCTGGTGCTCTTCTAGTAGGGGAGACTCCTTGTTTAGGATTTTCAATCGATATCGATCTCACTGTGACATCCACTGCTATTAGTTATAATCCAACCGACACTGTTCCTTATCCCATATACACTCTAATTGCCCCTCAGCCCGCTGTGACAGTCACAAACTATTTGTGGAATAATGCTTTTGATAGAGAAGGAAAAGAGTTAGATACTTCTGGGACCTCGAGGGATGGAAAGACTGACGATATCAAGGCTAAGCCAATTGGATTTTCTGGTCTCTTCTTCAGGTAAAATGTCCCGCACTCTACAGATTGAAAATCCACTCATCTTCGTCCATAGCACCTTTTTTGGTGGCAGCTCTGAAGAGTATGCAACGCCGACTGATCAGTATACCTGGTTCAAAGACTTTGCTATAATAATCAACAATTAGATTGTTTCGTTAATATAAACATTAATGACATCGATTTGGCATATGTACTACGTATTTGTTAGGTTTATACCGTAGTAAACTCGCGCTCGTTATCAAAACCAAACTACTCCATCTCGGCGAATCAAGTCATATAAACTTACATACTGTGCCCGTTAAGCGCCTTTGCAGATATAAGACAATGAGAACCGATTTCTTCATGTATATAATAAATCCACTTCCATCTTACCTTACTTTTCTGTCGTATTTATTCAGTGCAGGCATTAATCTCAACTCTCTATCAAAGGTATCATCTGGCTTTATCCATTTTCTCTTGTAATGCCAGGTTACTCAACTTCGTCTCTGGAAACAGGAGATTCTACTACTATCATTACGTTGATTATCCAAATGTATGTTCCGGAAGGATTCTGTGATAATGCCACTCTCAAGAGACTAGCCACTGTGTTCTATGAATTCTCATAACCTACCTCACTCTTCGTAGATCAAGTTTATCTAATCATGAAAGCGATTTTATTGATTCTAGATCTACCCTCTCAAATTAAAGATACACTATATAAACTAGTCTTGAGATTTTCTCTACTAACAATGTCTGATTCGGGGAAGATCCAAGGGATCAGTTGAGGCAACAGATATTCCCACATTGAAGAATATAATCAGAAGAGTGTCTTTTCCTAAGAAGAACTTTATAGAGGAAACAGCTAGTCCCTTTGCCGCAGAACTTCCGAAGAGAAACATGGATGATAATAGGTAAAGTTGCCCTTCTCAACCTTATGTATATTCAGCCAGAAACTCTCAGTCCACGAGATATGTTACCTCATTGAAGCTATATTCTAATCTCATACGTAGCCTCTCTCTTTTCAAGAAAAATGCAGACAATTTGTTTAGACAACGCAACAGGAACACATACCGGTAACGCTGCCTCGTTCAAATGTGGTTGCGACAAAGCATGGAAAAAAACAGCAAGTTCCATTATCAGTTAGGATTATATACTCATAAGCACAGATGCGGCATCTTATATAACCCAGACAAACAAAACAATCAATGTATCCCGGGATAATGCTATCAAGTCTCTTTCTCAAGAAAGCTCATCCCCTATCTCAAAATAAGAATACAAAGATGACATCACGGAAAGTATACGGACACAAAAGTATATGCTTTTGGAGCCATCCATAATCATAAAGAACCAGTCGTCAAAATCAATCCTATCCATTGGTTGCATGTAAATAGCGGGCACGATTTAATGTTGCTTAAAGTGACTCACACCACGAAGTATCTGACGAAGTCAAGCTTCTCATATTCCTTACACTAAAAAACTCTTCTGCAAATTAAAACGACTCGTATTAGAATCAATTTTAATACAATCTTTTGATCAATACACAAATCGACTAGCACCATTCTATGTGTTTGCATCGTGCGTACATAAAAAAACACATCTCTAACGAAACACGCATTCATAAATACTAAATATTAGAGCTACGATATGACTTGGTCAGGAGAGGGTATCGGGATTTCTGTAATCCAGTTAGACTTTGTGCCACTGTGCCACAGGAGGCTGAGTGAGTTCTAGTGTTTTGACTAGTGAGTTCATAGGGACTCACTTGATGTGAAAAGAAAGACTAAGCAAGTTACTAGACGTTTTCTGTAGTACGTGGGTAATACTTTGTGTGAAGAACCGCATCATAACATCGCCTTGAAAAGGAAGTATGCGAGCAGAGAAATCCCGATGGCGAGTATTACATCTTTACAACATGTGAAAAACATTATCGACTCCGTTGCCTCTGCATCTGAAACTTCTATTCCAAGTTCTACTACTTCCTTTAGTGCTTCATCAAGCTGCTGTGTCATTGCTTCTAAACTGAATAATTCAATAACGCGTTTACGCGCATATTCTGCTATAGCTGCACGCTCCGATGGATCAAGGTTGACAACAGAGGTGCGCAGTAACGTTGCCCAACTTGAAGGATCTGGCTTGATAAGCCAGCCAGTCCTCTTTTGCTGTCGAAGAGATTCATCATTATTTGCTGTTTCCGTTTCCGAGTCTGGTAGAGAGGAATCGAGTTTAAGATCAGGATCAACCACGGTCTCTAAGGGTCCACCTGAAGGGCACGCTAATACTGGAACTCCACACGCCATCGCTTCAACAGGAACGATACCAAAATGTTCGTTAGTCGGTGTGTATAACAACGCAAGCGTGTTTGAAGCGGTCAGTAGAGCGGCTCGCTGTGGAGAAGAGAATGATAGAAGAAAAATAACATCTGGTTCTGCACTATATATACTTTTTGTGTTGTAGGAGGATAGGGTGGAAGTTATTTGCTTAGAAGGTGACACTATTCGATAAGTGAGCTTTGATTCCTGGGTGAGCGAGAGGAGCTCTTCAAGTGTCTCAATGTTGTCTCTAATACGGGGATCATACCCACCTGTTCCTTAATAAGAACTAGCCATATGTCAGTGTTTCATATACTCACCAGCGAGCACAAGCCTCGGTATAAAGGGTAGCTGATGACCGCGTAATTCAGCGAAAGCTTTTAATGCTAATGCTATGTTTTTCTTTTTCTCAAAACGATTCAAGGAAAGAAGTGTTGGTCGATCCCTGCTCTTATAAGACAACGTTAAGGGAAGCCATATGACAAAAATTAGAAGTTTAACGCACGAGATAACTTCTTGTACCTCTTGCTTTCTCATGTCAGATTCAGAGGGAGGAATATAAGCCGATACGTTGATCCCTGGATATACAACTCGGGTGATCGAGGAATCGAAAAGAAAGTTTCAAATACTAGGGATGTAAAATGAGAATTCGCAAGAAGTAAATCGGCGCAACCTGACTTGTACTTGAGTAAACATGGTTTAAATCGCAAACAAAATTTCGTTTCTCACTAGTTGTCCTTTCTTCTAGCCAGTCCATAGGTATACGGTATAGCCGTTTCAACAAGCTACCTTTTCTTTTCCTCATTGTCAGTCCTTCAAATTCTCCACCAGCAAGAAGTTTATCAGGGAAATGCACATAGAATAAGACACGTTTGCGAGCGTATGCACGGAGGAAAGGAACACATGTAGATAATTGGTCAACGAAGAAGATATCGTGGTTATGTGAAGTGTTTTTAAGGATATAGTTTGTCAGGTGTAGCTGACGAAGATGTGCGCATAGAATATGTAGCTTTCCTCCCACACTACGAGGAAAAGGAGACTGAATGTGATGCACACGAAGAGTACCTATGTCCATAGGTTAAACAATTTGTCTAGTTTATATAATTATATTGTTTTACCGTCGCGCGTCTCCTCAAAGCAGTGAGTGGCGTCGTGATGAGAGGTATAGATATCTACGGAGTATCCAAGTCCCTGTAAACCGAGAGCGGCGTCTACAACGAACCGTTCTGCACCACCTTTAAGATGAAACGTGTCAGTATGTAAATTCATCCAGATATACTATAGCTTACCTATTCCTAGGTCAGGATGAATAAAGGCAACCTTGAGTTTCTCATCCATAGTTTTTTTAGCTTGTACTCTTTAGAAAGTGGTATTATAGTAGGGTATATAAGAGGGGCCTATAATGATGGTAGCAAACATGGATCCATACATACTCACATCCCATGCTTCTATGTTTACTTAATTAGTAAATTTAGCACTGCTAACAGTTTATCACATGCTCAAAACCATCTTAAGTCTTTTATTCCCACATCAAGGCATTGTTTCTGATGACAGATACTTCAGTAGTCACTTTCGCTTCGGGATTCGTTTAAATTTAAGTACGTAGGCGAAGTGCCGCCCTTGAGAGCTATTTCGTCTCAGGATCAGTGATTGATACTGCAAAGGGTAATACTCGTGGCGGATGCGATGAACTCAGTCTTTCCGTCATGCATATGTATACATTCAGCTAACAACTCCCGCAATCAATATGGACAAAAAAAGGCGGAGGTACGTGTTAATACGGAAAAACCACTCCCCGTTCCCCGCCAAGATGAAGACTTCATGGAGGCTCCTCCAGCCTATGATGACATCGTAATTTTCGTTGAAGGCTCTTCGCATGCTACTTCAGATGTGCCGCAGGTACAAGAGAAACCTCAAATAGAAGAGCTCACTCTCAAGAAGCCTGGAAATTCTATCGAGACATCTGCCAAAGAACCTGAGGATGATTCTGAAGACGACTCGACTGAAGAGTCCAGCTCATCTTCCAGTCACCAGTCTTCGGAAAGTTCTGTGAACCATCAACCTCAACCTCAACATCAACCTCTTCCTCCAGAACCACTCATTCAAAAACCAGTTGAGAACTTTACATTGCCAGCTTTCCCCAAACCCGTGTTAGTGTGAAGACACAGGAAGAAGTGCTTGGTACCGTAAGAGACTTGATTCGCGATCTACTTCAGCGTGATATGAGCTTGGATGCCTGCTACGGGGTTGTTTCAAGCTGTGCCTCTGCTTGCCAGAATCACCGGCTTGATTTCTCCTGCATATTACAAGAAAGGACCATAGAAGGTCGCTCTGCAATCTTCTGGGCAATCATCACACGCTATGGTATTCTTAGAAAGCTTGCTCGAGACAGTTCTCATGATCTAATTGAACAAACTAAATGGTATCTTACCTGGTTCATCGGACATGTGTCCGAAATGACTTCCGTTGGCAGGACAGAAGTCCGGATTGCGGCACTCGTTGTGGCTGATAACGATCTTCTGCAGAGAGTCCTTGCATTACCAGGAGCCATACAGCTATCTGGAATAGAGCGTGTCTTGCTTTCTGATTTATCGAGAGCAGCGTTGCGGAAAACCAGAAAAGATAGTGATGAACACTTGGGCGCTCTGGATGAATATCAAGCTCACGGACGAGTACATTCTTTTGGCGATGTAGCAATAGTTCAAGAAAGCCCTTTGGATGATAGCAAAGATTTGGGTTTATTCAATGTAAATCTTGCGATTACTATGTTCCAGCGCCGCTTGCGGTTATCGAGGGAAATCTCCATTGAATTTTTTGCTCGAGGTATGTCTGTTGGATATGTCATATATGCTAATTTTTGATACTGACAGGAACTATAATTGTTGCGTTTAAGGCAGGCTTTGGATTTTAGTCTTCTTTGTTGTACCTTCAACTGTACAAACGCCCAACGTAACGGAGTCCCCAACACCTCTATCTCCAGATGACCCGCTCAATTCTGACCTCCGTAATGTCCCTTCAGCTGCCATTGCTGCTGCACGCCATCACAATCTTGCTCCAGGTACTTGGGCTCTCTCACTCTCACTCTTCGGAGAGAGTCCTCAATGTGTAGCTGAAGCTACACTTTCCGTTCAAACACCCACCCAAGGACTTGTAGTTGATCAAATAAACAATCACAATCTTACTTCAAACTCCACCGGCAACTCTTCAACTCTGCCGTCTCGGCGGCATCATCGAGTGAACTCCGAGTTACCCCGCACAACAAGACACTCACTAAGTGTCCCAGAACCTGTACGGCAGAGATCAAATGAGAATTTTGTCCAAAATTCTCGGGGTTCTCAGCTTCATCCAGGTCGCCCTCCGCATAGCAATGTGTCGGATTCAAATCTTCAGCGCCTTGTCAACTCTAATCATCTGAGCTCGCCGGGTACCATGGCTTCGAGAAGATCTATGTCGTTCTTTAGTACCTCATCTAGTGGAGAGTCCTCCCCATTGTCGATATTACTTTCAGGCATAAGCTCTGACCGTCGTCCGCTTCTTACGGCACCAGCTCCTGCATTTCTTCCTCTTAAAGACCCATCTCCGATTCTCCCTCTTGACGAAAACTCTAAAAAAAAGAAAAAGGAGAAGAAAGTCAGGCCAACCAAGCAAGAGAAACGGGAACGAAAGAGGACTGCTGCTAAAGAGCGTCGTCTAGCAGATGGTAAAGAAACAAAGAAGGACAGAGAGGAGAATGAGAAAGCTGCTAACTCGGTATTGTTCGCGACTATAAACGAGACCTTGGTCAGAAGTACGAAAAATGGGAAAAAGAAGGGTCGAAAGGAAAAGGAGACAGAGGCAAATAAGGCTAAACCTTTTGTATATGAGTAAGTTACATTTTCTACTTTCTCGTTAAACGACAGGATTAAGATCTTGACACAGTATCTGCTCATATATCGGTCCTGATGGTATATTACGCGCGGACCTTGAGGTTCGTCTATATGGATCTGAGTTATCGGAAACGAAGGGATCAGACTGTATCATCTGTTGAACGAAACACTATCTTACTAGACCTATGTCTTACTTTCTGCGTCTGTGCAGTACAGTTTTTGAGAGAAGGACATTCTGTTTACTATATACTTACAATACTAAATGGACATTAAAAAAAACTATGTTTTTATTTTAAAATCTACGGTAGAAGGAGAAGAAATGATTTTTCTATCCTTCGCTTCCTATTATCGAATCCCCATCCCTCGTCTAGAGCATCTTCAAGTAAGAAACTATACCACATCTCTCCTATGGGTGCAGTCACAGCATGCCATAAAGCATGGGCATCAAGTACCCTTCCAATTGGTGGGAAATCAAGTAATTCAAGTGACATCGCAGCCATCATCAGCCCTACACCGATCGCAGCTTTACTCGCACACGGAGGTCGATACTTACGAGACACCGATCCCACATCACCATCATCACCACCAGCAGCATTCGCAGAAAAGTGCGGGTTAGGTGGGAATCGTCGGAGAACGGTGAGATTAGAAGGCAGTGCGTAGAGTAACCAAAGGAGATTATGAGAAAGCCCTAACGTAAGGTTGAACTTGATGTTGTAATCATAGTCAAAACGGGGAAGGAGGGTGAGGTAAGAGACGTGTGCTACGTAGGAGATGATACAAAGAAGTGTCCAGAGGTTGTATAGACGTCTTCTGTATGGTCTTCCGATCAAAAAGAATCGGGAAACAAGAGAGTGCAGAGCCGTGATAAAGACGAGGGCCGCAGAGAAGTAGTCTAACTTTTCTGTTGAAGGCTTGTCTATAGAAGAAAGTAATTCAAGATTGATAAGTATTCTAACTATGGCAAGAAGAAAAAATAGTAGATATTCACGAAAATAAGATATAGGCGAAGAGTAAACTCAAATGTGAGAAGTTCAAGCAGAAGACGTACCCCTCGTATGAAATATCGCAGACCAAACCCAAGCATTCATACTCACAACACTCCAAAGTAACATATATCCCTTCATAGGATGATTATCAGGAACGCTCCTCTTAATTCTCTTATATCCTCTATAATGCACCAACAAGTTGGCAACCGAAAACAACACCGACGCAGGTTCCTGCATACCCATGAACCTCCAAAACGGCCATTTCCCATAATACTGCAAAACAGGTTCAGGTCTAGGAAGCTGCAGAGCACGGTCTGTCATTGCATGCATACACATGTACGCACAGTCGTCCGCACACGTCCATTGTGTGAGGCGAAGAATGGAGGAAGGGCACAACCACCAGACTCAACGTGTCGTTGATTACATTGTTGAAGGCAGCGTTGAAATGGCTGGACACGGTCCCCAGCGGAAGCCAATACTATTGATATACCATTGCAAATAATTAATAGAGCAGTGAACAGGATAGTTTGCTTGTTCATTCGAATTTCATGAGAGGAGGAAGAATATATAAAAACATGATCACAAGACCTGTAATTCGTCAAATGTCTAAAAGAAGATATTATACTACTACATAAGTTGTACAGACGTGTACGTTATGCGACATGCGACAATAAAAGAGTCCATATTTCTCAGATGATTTTACATGTCCAGAAAGTGATAATGTTAGATTGTTAGTTGAAGTGATGGTATGAAAAGGAGAATAGAGGTATTCGATGCGAAAAAGTAGGAAAGTATCAGGCAGATTACAATTGATACGGCATGTTTCATATCAGGCATTAAGTTCGTTACTAGAAAATCGATAATTAGCTCAATGTTTTGGATATGGAGGAAGAATTCATGGCAAAAAATTCTCAGTAAAATAAGGCAATATCGGTTTGTCCGCAGTTTCTCCTAAGAGGAATCGGTACAGGTCTGATAATGGTTCATCTTCGAAAAAAGTGCTCTAAAAAAGAAAGAAAAAACGAAAGAGTCGACTCACAAAAAGTATGAAATCAGGCCATTAAGCAGTAGAAGACATAGGAGGTCTCTTAGTTGGAGCAGGAGCAGTACGCCTAGCATTTGAAGGTTGACTATAATACCAGCCTTCACCCTGGTCGCTATCTGATTCAGTTGCAAGCTCTTCGTCACTGCAATCTTCAACATATACACCGACTCCAGAGCCTTCTTCAGGTTTGACAAGCACAGATAAACCAGGATTAGCATCCTGTTCTTGCGATAGTTGCAACCGACGTAGGGCAATGATGAGATCTTCCGCCAGCGGTGCATCATTGGGTGGTTCTTCTCGAGCCTGTTCCCAACCTACAGGAGGAGAACCGGGTGGAGATATAAGAAAGTTCTTCTCTATAGCAGGTGGCCGAAGGTGAAATGGAGAAATTTTTTCTCCAGAACTTGCTTGTATGATCGGGGTAGGCTCAGCTCGATACACCCGAAGAATTATTTCTGGACTACAGTGGCAGAAGATTAGATAGCAGAAATAATCAAAATTACACTCTACTGACACTGTTGGCTTAGCACTAAAACGCCATCTATCTGCTGTCCGCTTGGCACACTCAGCGTGATCTTCGTTGTGGTAAACAAACAAAACTCTCCTGACAGATGGAAGTGGTACCCAAGCATAGAGTTCACCAAATGCTTCGAAATTTGACTTCAAGGCATCAAGGACAGTCGGTAGGAAGAAAACATCCGGTAGCCCTGTGATTAACAGAGTGTTGGTGTGTATAGTTTCTTGAACAGAATTTGAATTTAACGGTGGTGTTGGTGGGTTTGAGATATCAAGATTTGATGGTGCAGAAACCATCTTCTATAACTCTCCTGTGATTAGTTACAAACTAGAACGTTGAGAGAGAGAGAGAGAGAGAGAAGGCGGGAGGTAAGGGTTAACGAGATGCGCGCCTTTAAAATTTTATAGACGAATTAGTGGTACAAACAAGTATAAGCACAGCTAGTCATGATTTCCTTACTAGGCACTGGTCGCAGTAACTTGGCACAACATCTAATGCGATTGTTATACACAGCCTGAGTAAGAATTAGACAAAGGCAATGCCCAAAATAATCAATATTGACTTTGCACAGGTCTTTAACAAAGTCCCGCCTTGTTATCGCTTACGTCCGATATCTACTCGAATTACATGCTCTCGCGACCTGGCAACTGGTGTCTACATCAGATACATATATGCATACATCCGGTATTTGTATCATGTATAGTAGAGTCATATACCTATAGCAATCTTTGATCATGGCCATGACCTTTGAAACATACATTGTATTTTCTGTTCATTGATAACACAACAACGGCACTTGTTCTCCTCATCCTTACACCTTTGTCGTTACTTCCTTTTGTTTCTAGTAGTGACCGGTATTAATAATTAATAAATTAGTATGACAAATGCGTCATCTGATTCATCTACTTTGGAGAAAAAACGAAGCGCTAGTGCCCTGCAAGTTTCCCTTTGATTCAGCATTTAAAGTCTACAATTAATCATGCATGCATCTCTCTGGCCACTGGTAAAGAAGACCTGAAACCGACGCATTGTGTGACTGACTTACTACAAATGGTAACAACAATGGGGTCGAAAGCTAAAATTACGCAACAATAATCAAATATTATATATTTATATATTTCTTATTACATGTAAGTGGCCCCACTTCAACTTTATTATACTGTGGAGGCATCCTCCGAATAGCTTTAACCTTTCCATCTACCTCCATGCCTCTAGTACCTTCAGTGTCGCCGGCGACAGGGAAAAAAACAGCACCATATTATATACACACTGTCGATGGCAACTTTGTCGACAACTCCGGGCGTACTCTCTTACTGCGCGGTGTTAACCTTTCTGGCTCTTCCAAGGCTCCCGTAAATCATCTTTCCTATCTCAAGGACGAACTCTGGGATGCTGGTGAAAATGGCGACGGCTCTTTTGTAGGACGGCCTTTGTCACTGGATGATGGCTCAGCAGATGTACATTTAGCTCGTCTAAAGGGATGGGGTTTCAATGTTTTACGTTTTCCAGTCACTTGGGAGGCACTCGAACATGAGGGACCGTGAGTTTTGGCTTAACAATTGTCTTCTTTCTAACATTACTAACAATGTATCTCTTTTCACATCTCCCAGGGGAAAATATGATTATGAATTTATGGAATATACTATTAGGGTTCTTAGAAAATGCAAGGAATACGGCTTTAAAGTTTACATGGATCCACATCAGGATGTCGTAAGGCCCATCTTCTTCTTTACTGTTTTCTTAAATCTGATAGAAGTGCTTCTAGTGGTCCCGATTCTCCGGTGGATCTGGTGCGCCGTACTGGACCTTACTTGCTTGTGGGATGAATCCACGCAACTTTACTGCCACACAAGCGGCTATTATCCATTCCGAGTATCCTATGGCGCATGAATCAAAACCAGAAACATTGCCGGCAATGATCTGGTCCACGAACTATGGACGCTTAGCATCTCAGACGTTATTCGCCCTCTTCTTTGCGGGAAGAGAATATGCGCCAAAATGCATAATAGATGGAAAAAATATTCAAGACTATCTTCAGTCACACTTCATAGCAGCTTTTGGCGAACTCGCTGACAGAATTCGCGATGCAGGAGACTTATTAGATGAATGCATCATCGGCTGGGATAGTATGAATGAACCAGCAGAAGGATTCGTAGGACATGAAGATCTTAACATTGTACCGGAAGAACAAGGTTCAACGTTTCGGAAGGGTTCACGACCCACTCCTGCCCAATCGTTACGTCTCGGAATGGGTAAGAAACAGACAGTAGAGCATTGGGCATTCGGGGCGTTTGGACCAAAACGTGACGGAACCGTAACCATTGATCCAAAAGGACACAAAATATGGTTAGACCCAGATACCGAAATAGATGGTATCAACCAACGATGGGGCTGGAAAAGAGACTCTAGTTGGCCGCTCGGGTTATGTGTTTGGTCTTTACATGGCGTCTGGGATATCGAATCAGGGGACATCCTCAAACCAGATTACTTCAAGTGTCCTCCATTTGACCCCGATCGGCCCGTGGTATTTGAGGCTGATTTCTGGAGACCATTTTGGCGTGCTTACGCTTCTCGTATACGTGATGCACATCCCGAAACAATACATTTTGTCCAGCCCCCCGTATTTGCCGAACCTCCTCCTTTGGATGGTCCAGACGATCTTCGTGGACGGTGCTGTTACTCTGGGCATTACTATGATGGCCTTACTCTTGTCACTCGCCATTGGAACTGGTTTAATGCTGATACGCTTGGTTTATTGAGAGGTAAATATAAGGCGGCTTGGCTTGCAGCAAAGTTTGGAGAGCGTGCAATCCGCCAATCGTTACAGGAGCAGCTGGGGATGCTAAAGAAGGATGCTGACATTCTTGGACCATACCCTACTCTCATTGGGGAAATAGGTACGCCATTTGACATGGATGGAAAACGTTCCTATGGCTGGTCAGATGGTGGCAGGTATCTCGGTGACTACTCATCTCAACAAAAGGCCCTTGATGCCAGTCTGAACGCTGCAGACGGACCAAACGGTCTCAGTTATACTATATGGACATATTGCCCGGACAGCTCACACGAATGGGGAGATGGCTGGAATATGGAAGATCTTAGTTTGTGGTCACCAGATGATCTGCGGCCTGTTCAAAATACGGACTTCCGTGTGAATAATCCTACCTCGTCAGAAGTCGGTTTACTTAATAAAAAGACCTCTAAAACGACTGTCCGCATTCGTCCTGTTGTGTCCTCTAAAACCCCTTTGTCTTCTGCCGTTTCCCTTGCTACTTTGGGTGCTGGATCTCTTGCGCCATCATACGATGACGATGACGACGAAATTCGGGTAGCTAAAGAGCGACAAGCTGCTAGTACTCTGGCTGCACATCCACACTGGGCCAACCAGTATGATTTCTTGACAGACGGAGCGCGAGCAGTGCGTGCATTCTCAAGGCCGTACCCTATGGCTACTGTTGGATTACCTTCCAGCATTTCCTTCGACATCAAGAAGACTGAGTTCAAGTTAACAGTGAAGGTACGGGCACAAGACCGACCTGTGAACATCTCAAAAACGTCGATGGCCGATTCCACGGATAGTCTTTCAGAACTCCCTACCGAAATTTATATTCCTCTCGTCCACTACGCAAATCAAGACATCATCACGAAGAGTGCCGCGGGTTATACCCAAAGTGATTCGAGCTGTGATGCAGGACCCTCGTCTCCTGATAACGGCGAAGATGTTACAAATAGTCCTGCCTCTGTATCATCATCGACAACTCTTTCTATCGCATCCCTTGTTGATATTGATGTTTCCGTGTCCTCTGGGAAATGGTCTATTGAGGGACAAATTTTGAAATGGTGGTACAAAGTTCCTCTTGAGAATGAACCAGACGTTGAGTACACGATCGACATCAGACGTGTTGGTGGCCCGATAACACTCGCAGACGATCCAACACTGAACGGAATGAATAGACCTTTAGGAGTAATGGATCTCTGTGAAAGAATGTGTCCTATGGATTCCTGTTGTGTGATGTGATCCATGTTTTGATCTTCATACTACACGTACTTTATATTTTTTTCCAGACATTTTTCATTTGAACAGTCTGATTTCTTGTTTCTTTTAATTCTTGGATCAAAATTTTCCATCTCATTTCTTACTCCTGCATTATCGACTAAGCACGCTATTTCTGTAGTTTATTATGTAAATGTATAGTATACATATTCCCGATAGATCCATAGTTATCACAACTCTCACGCCTTGTCCCGACTTGCTACTGTTACTTTATGATTAATAACACCATTTACCTACTTTTCTCAATATTTTACCCCTCTTACCTCGCACTGGGCGCAGTCAACCAACATATCATTATGAGTGTATAACGAGTTTGTAAAATTGTGGCCGTCGAGCTGAAAGCAGCCGTAAGTTGATCGCCGTTGTTAACTGCGGCCTGTGCATCAAATAGCCGGTAGAGAGAGTTTTCCCTCCAGCCTTTAGCTTATTATTCTTGGCTTTAAAAAACAAGACCACGAGTTCTATGCTATTTAGTCCTTCTTAGATCTACCCCCACCTAATCACACCTACTTTCTCCTCTTCCTCTACCAAACAACCTCAAACGAGAACTTGGATCAAAGAAAACTTTGGAACTATTATATTGGAATACCCTAGCATATTAGCATATTAGAAGGATCAAAGAAAGGATAATGCCTACTTTGAACGATTTCGAACTTGACGCGACGCGCTCGTTCGAACACTTTGCGCAGTTATACCCTAGAGATGTTCGGTCTAGTTTACAACCTACGAGTACTCAAAAGACGACGTTGATCGTTGCTGGGTGTTATATTGTCGCTATTGCTATTCTGTGGTACGTTCTCCATCTCTCTTTTCTTTCTTTTGCTTTGTTGCTGGTTTTGGTTTGGATGTATGCTGAACAAGGTCATTCTTAACAACTCTTTTCACCTCCTCCCCTTCGGGTGGTTTGTTATATAGGCATGTCCCGATTCTTAGTTGGATAAGTGAGTATTTGAAATCTTGTCATTGGTGAAACTCATTGTTTACTGGTCTACTTTACTGGAAATTTGCTCCTTGTGCTTCTAACTAGTTTACCCCTTCAAGTACGCTACAGGATAAATTACTACTTCTTGCCGTAACTCATCTAGTTAACTATTTATCCATACAGATTGTTAACAGTCGGTTTCCACGAGGTGCTTAACCTTTATGAGCATCTGTAGCTTGACGATTTCATTCTGATATTCCGTATCAATCTATAGATGAGCCATGCTATAGCAGGTTTACTCACCTGTGCGCATATCGAATCTATCGAACTCGATCGTACGTTATCCACCCTATCCACCAACCTAATCTCTCTAACAAAAGTAATTATTCCTTCCTTCTCTATCGGCAAATTTGAACACTACCAACACCACGAACAACGATGTTACGAAAATAATCGTCCAATTATACAAAAATAGCTGACGAAGGTGGTGCGACTCGCATGTCAGGTGGTGTACCCATCATCACCCTTCCAGCAGGCTACCTCGGTTCATCCTTCATCGGCGCATGTCTGATAGCATGTGGCTTCAATTTAAACGCCAGTAAAGTTGCCTGTATCGTTCTAGCTGTCTTCTTTCTCTTTACGCTTTGGTGGGCTCGTCGGAATTGGTTGTAAGTCACATGAACCTCCCCCCCTCTCCCTCCCTCCTATTTGTTATACATCTCTTTTTTCTTTTGGAAATTGGTGTATGAGCGCGAGGGGCTAAAAGATATGGTTCTATTTTCAGAACATGGGTACTTATTTTGGGAATGTCTGGACTTATCGTACTATTCTGGTTCGTCAAGGGAGGAGTTGCACTTCGATATCTTGTGAGTTCCTTGAGGTCACACTAAATAGAGATGGGTTTACTTAAATTGACTTGAATAATAGGTTCTATTCATAGGAGTCATGTCATGTATGTACGTCCTCTGGGATGTCATAGGTCAGCAACGTTTTTCTTTTCTTGTAGATCCAGGATCTAGCTCCTCCAGAACTAAATTAAAACTGACTTGGAATACTTTTTTTTTCAAACTGCTTAGATGACACCATAGCGCGGAAGGTCAACACTTCAGATGCTTCCGCTTTTGCTCACATCTGTGGCTGTTGTCCATCTCAAGGTAGTGCCTGATTTTTTTTTTTACCAATCTCTCCTATTCCCGCTTTTTGGCAGGATACATCAGTTGTGATATGATAATTAATTTTCTATGATACATAGTTTGGGGTGTCATCTGGCTCATAATCGCCTTCTGCTTCTTTGCCGCCGGTGTCCTTGTGGGACTTGCTGCTTTCAAGGTACCGATAACTCTGTTCTATACCTAAAAAAAATGCTCACTGATAACCACCTTTCTTGACCCTTCCCCAGCAATCGGAAGACCAACAAGAAGAGGACTCAGAACATTTCCTTCCAATCCCTGGCTCTTCTGCTGGTTTCTCAAATGTATCATCACTCTCACAAACCGCCGTCTACCTTGTATCAGTTGCTTCTTCTATATTTCTTGTTATGAGTGGATTATGAAAATGTTTGTTTAATATTACAATGTATTCCTTTTTTTTTCAACCTTTTCTTCACTTCATCTGCCTTTCTTTTGAATACTCTTGAGACACTTTTTTCCTTGCACTAAGTTGCTTGATGATAATTATGATGAGTTACCATTTACTAGCTAGTAGTCGCCTTCTGTTTGTGATGCTGCTCATACGTCTATCTAGTAACGACATGATAAAGATAAGGACGCCGTTAGTGTAGTGGTTATCATTTAACCTTCCCAAAACTTGTTAGGTTAAGACTCGGGTTCGAATCCCGGACGGCGTAATTTTTATCTTTTATCTTTTCCCCCTTCACACTTCCTTCTTTTTACTAGATTCAGTCTTGCAACCACAATTGACGTCAAGTGTGTCTAATCTATACGCGTATATGTGCGTGTGCAGCCCGTGTATGAAATTCTCATATAGAGAACAGGTAATGCCATATTGATAGAGATATAAGAGAGAAAAAGGAAAACAACATGCCAGATGGGTAAACAGAAACTACTAAGTAATAACAACAGCAACCAATCAATCACCAACATGCGTGTACTGGGGATGGAACCAAACAGCAAAAATACCAGGTAGCAGTGACGGCACAGAAAAGAGGTCAATATGAGATATGAAGTTTTATGCTACAGCAGCTGAAGCACTCTGTAGCTCAAGCTTCTCGAGCTCCTTAACAATAGATTCCTTCGCATCAATTTTTTTGAACTGAGTATCCTCCAGACGTTCACCTTTCTCTTTCCTCTCCACCAAATCGTCAATAGCCTTCAGCTATAAGAAGAAGAAAACAGAAGTTATGCGTAAGTAATGACTCCTAAGCAGATGGACGAGTAGAATTTTCAGAAAAGTCCTTGATACAAGTGACACTAACCTTCTTCTTCAAGTTTCGTATCTTTTTGGATACGGGGTCAAGGGTACTTCCATCCACAACAAGGTCCCCATTTACATTCGTGGCAGCAGACGCATCAGGAGCTTGTTCTGCGGAGGCATCAGCTGTGGCAGCACCATTACCTCCATTAACCGGTGCAACATTTTCCTCCTTCTTCCCGTTAGCCTCCTGCTTCCTTTTCGTCCGAACTTTTTTATTTCCACCTTGGCCACCTTGGCCTCCCTCTCGGAGGAGGTTGGTGGTGACGTAGGCGCCCCAGGCACGTAACGGCCTCGTCCTCGACCACTTTGGCTTCCATAGCCGTTTGCTCCTGGGCCAGGACTACGGTTGTATGGTCGAGCTGGTGTAGTCGTTCCGCTCCCTGGCTCACTATCTCCACGTTGATATATAGACGAAGCATCGGAACCCCTTGCACCTGGGGGTCGGTACGCACCAACAGGTTTTGCGGGTACAGGTTTCGAGCCTGCAATAAAGAGGGCGACACTAGCATTTGCCATCGGTGCAGGGGGGATAACTTGGGGGAATGGCCCAACTGAATCCACAGGGATAGGTCTCCATGATGCTTGATACAATTCATCCAAGAGCTGTACATGAAGCAACTGTCCTGTGCAGTACCAAATTTTTACACAGTTGTCGACACGCAAACGTGGTGAGAGAGTGGCCGTGAGCATGAAACGCCCACATGGGGACCACTCAAAGAATGTGGTGTTTGGTGCATCGACGGTAGTAATCTTTTCGAAAGTCCTACGATCATAGACGTTGATCTTCCCAGACATGTTACCAAATCCCGCGAGTGCAATTAGGCGAGCTTGAGGATTGAAGGCAATAAAATTTTGTGGTGCCGTACCGAAGTCATAAAGGACCTTAACACGACTATCATACAAAACCGTTTTTGTTGGCGTGACTGTGTGCAGTATTTAGTTACTGGTTAACCATAAAAAAGCCATACACTTACAACCACAAACAACACCAAATTCTTTTGAGTTTGGACTCCACGCAAAGTCGTGAATTGGGCCTTCCTTAGGGGGAGCAACATGGCAATCAAAATTGCCTGCAGAACTTAGTAGATACAACCGGGTTTCCCCATAGTAGCTTTTATTTGTCTGATCAACATCCGTACGAACGAGGGCCAACACTTGGGTACCAATAGTATTCCATTTAAACTGGGCATGTTCGGCACGGAAGGTAGCTTTTTGACATGTTGGGACTTTTGACAGCGCTAAAAGACTGTAAATTCGAATATTTGCTGGTTGGCCCTGCAGAATATGAGACAAGCGTTAAAAAAAGCTCAATGAAAACATACATTCTTTCCTGCCACGAATACCGCAACAGAAGGGTTCAGACCCGGACTAAGGGAAATTGTCGTGACCCCTTCAACCTTGAGCTTATCAACAACACCTTTTGACCACTCGGCTGGGTGGAAGACTTGTAGCTCCTGTCCAACGAGGCGTATGGCGTGTGATTCGGAAATTGTGAATTGCAATTCCCACCCGGTGTTCGTTTTTTGGGTGAATGAAATGAGTTCATCACCACTTGAGACGGAGAAAACACGAAGATTTTTATGTTGCTCGTCGTTTTCAAGTTTTACTGATGGGCTTTGAGCATCAATCATTGTGAATCAACTGAAATACATACCGATTCGCTCCCAAGTACTGATGTATGTTCCTCGAGGAGAGAAACTGACGTCCACGATATTAGGAAGAGGCAGTTCTCGAAGAAGTTCAGCGTTCTCCGCATAATGAATATAAACACTATTTTTTTTGAATTATTTAATCCTTTAAAATGGAGGGGAAAAATTAAAACGTGGGTAGTATCTGACGTACCAAGCGGGAGTGATATAAGCATACAGGCGGCCATCTGGACTATACTTATAATCGCGATTGAACGATGAAGCCGCTGACTCAAAGCTTTTAACTGGCTCATAATCTGGTGAACCGTTGACAAGAGAGATGCTTCTCAAGGTCCGAGCTATCATTGGTAAGATCAAAATAATGTCCGGGAGATGTGAAACTAGACGAAAGCTTACAAGCATACTGCTGGGACATGTGGGATGTCATCTTGGCAGGAGTGAACAGAGGATGGGCAAGAGGTGGGAGAAGCAAGTTAATGCTTCAAAAAATGGTGTAGCTGCAGAGGCGAAGGGGCCGTAGGAAGGGCGGAAGAGGGGAAGGGAAGATGTGGATGAAACAAGAGTTGCACCAAATGAGTTAGTAAAAAGTCGACGACAATGATCAGCACAGCCCATTAGGTAAGCAGAGCTACTTACTTACATGTATGTACTGAGTCAGTACAAGATATATGATCAGAGCAATATCACCTGATGTACATATGTACATGTAGTACACTACGAGCAACCATGGACAATTAACTTGCATCATAATAATAAACTTAGGGTTTATAGGTGTCGTTAGATCCTAGACGATATCAATAGTTAATAAATAAAAATCGACAATGATCGACTATCCAAACACGGAATCGGAGTTTGTATTATCAGTAATTGTTGGTAACGCGTTCGTACGAATATCAAGTCCAAGTGTGTCAGTGACAAGCACACCACGTCTTTCTTCATGTCAACTGCAACGCTGCCTCCTGTGTCTGACTTGCCAGTAAGTTATAACTCTTCAAAAAGAAAGAGGTGTGTGAGACTTTCTTCTCTTCTCTGTTTACCGCTCACGCAACACATTGCTTGTACTAGATCTCGCTCAAATTCTCCGACGAATGATGTCACAAATTCGCCTCCTGCAAATAGGCGTAGGTCAGGATCACCTCCAGAACGTCAGAATGGGATATCATTTCCACGAGTAGATGATGTTGACCCGGTGCGGAGGAGAGAACGCGAGCGGCAATTGGCTTTAAAAATGGCGGAGCAAGAGCTTAATGCGAAGTCTAAAGAAGCGAACGAAGAAAAAGAGAAACCTGCATTCGATGCAGCTGAGGAGTTTAAAAAATTGCTTTCGTCTCGGTCTGGTGGTGTCTATATCCCACCTTCTCGCCTCCGGCCCTTCAGGCTGAGGCTGCGAAAGATAAGACGAGTCCAGAGTATCAGCGTCTGGCCTGGGATGCTCTTCGAAAGTCTATCACTGGTATCGTGAATCGAGTCAACGTAGGAAACATTAAGGACGTGGTCCCTGAGCTTTTCGCGGAAAATCTTATCCGCGGACGAGGTCTATTTTGTCGAAGTATAATGAAGGCACAAGCTGCTAGTTTACCCTTTACTCCGGTGTTCGCTGCTTTGGTTTCAATTGTCAATACAAAGCTTCCACAGGTTGGCGAGTTACTTCTCACTCGGCTTGTCAGCCAGTTCAGAAGAGCTTTTAAAAGGAATGATAAGGTGAGTTTTTTCCCTTTCATTAATTTACTCAATTAACGGCGCCTTCCAGATAGTCTGTCATTCAACCACCACGTTCTTAGCTCATCTGGTTAACCAGTCTGTGGCTCATGAGATTATTGCGCTGCAAATACTTGTGCTTCTCCTAGAACGACCCACAGATGATTCAATTGAGGTGGCTGTTGGTTTCATGCGGGAAGTCGGTGCTTATTTGGCGGAGAACTCGCCAAAAGCAAATGCTTCTGTGTATGAAAGATTCCGTGCTGTTTTAAACGAAGGCTCGATTAGCCAGAGAGTACAATACATGATTGAGGTGTTAATGCAAGTTAGGAAAGACAAGTACAAAGACAACCCAATCATCCCAGAAGGCTTAGACCTGGTTTTGGAGGAGGAACAGATCACTCATCAAGTAGGGCTTGATGACGAACTTCAGGTACAAGAAGGATTGAGTGAGTTGGTGATAATCTATGCATCAAACTGCCTTTCTGACAATGAATCCAGATATCTTCAAGTTTGACGCGAACTATTTAGAGAACGAGGAAAAGTACAAAGAAATAAAGGCTGAGATTCTAGGGGAAGGCTCTTCTGACGAAGAATCCTCTGAAGAGAGCGAGGATAGTGATGAGGAAGAAGGTATGTCGTTATACTTTTTTATTGTTTTGAAACTTCAACTGACGCTCGGGCAGTCGTAGAAGAAAAAGAGGGTATCGAAGATAAGACTTCTACGAACTTGGTCAACCTCAGAAGGACGATATATCTTTCAATAATGAACGCTCTCAACTATGAAGAAGCCGTTCACAAACTACTTAAGGTCCAGATTCAAGAAGGGGAAGAGGTGTGTCATAACATGAAAATCAATGGTTTTAATTTTCAACTCATAATATCTATAGATTGAGCTCATCAAGATGGTGATAGAGTGTTCTTCTCAAGAACGCTCATACTCCAAATTCTATGGACTTATTGGAGAGCGTTTCAGTAAACTCAACAGGGTTTGGTATGATGCTCTTATGGAGGCTTTCCGTGAATACTATGAGACAATTCATCGTTACGAAACAAACCGCCTACGAAATATTGCACGTTTCTTTGGACATATTTTAGCTACAGATGCGATCTCCTGGGAAGTTCTTGAAGTCATAAAAATGAATGAAGATGAAACAACCAGTAGTAGCCGTATCTTTGTTAAAATTATGTTCGGAGAAATAGTGGAAGCGATGGGTTTGAAAGCAGTTACGGAGCGTTTCAAGGATCCTGAAGTAAAACGACATTGCGAAGGTATGTTCCCTATGGATAACCCCAAGAATACTCGATTCTCGATCAACTATTTCACGAGTATCGGTATGGGCCCCGTAACTGAAGAAATGCGGGAACATTTGAAGGTATGCAGTCACACACTCTTGACTAAGTACGAGAGGCTCATAGGTATCTTAGAATGCGCCGCGTCTCATAATGGAGCAAAGGAGGGCTCTCATGGAGGAGTCTTCGTCTTCAGATTCAGATTCAGATAGCTCTGATTCTGACAGTTCGGATGACTCTGATTCCGATTCGGATGATGACTCTGAGGATAGTGAAGCAAGTCGAAGGTATCATCGAAGACGCGAGCCATCACGCTCAAGTTCTCCCCGTCGCCAGCGTTCCCCTACCCCACCCCGTAGACGTTCCCTTACACCTCCCCGTCGCGAATCATATCGAGGAAGAAGTGACTCACGTTCGCCTCCACCTCGTACAGCTCCAAACCGAGGTCGCTCATATTCACGAACACCCACCCCTCCTCCTAGTCGTCGTGTAATTATCAATCGTGATAGATATGAACGAGAAAAACCTCGTGATTATTCTCCAAATGGGAAACGTAAGGAACGTTCAGTTACACCCCCGTACCGTGATGAACGAGATTCGGGTCGCCGAGGAGGGAGAAACTCGTCTCCTGATAGTCGTCATGCCCATACAAGAGATCGTACTCCACCCAGAGAACCACGCGGCCGTGAACGCTCAACTACGCCTGCCAGGGATAGATATCGTAGACGTGGACGCTCTGTGTCATCAACTCCTCCAAGCTCACCAAGAGCGGCTCGCCGTGTACCAGCCGAAGGTCGAAATGTTAACGGTGAAACTTCTCGACAAGCACGTAGAGATAGGTCTTACTCCCCTGACCGTTACAGAGATTCGGAGAGACGGAGGAGATAAAAACGAAAAAAAAAAACAGATAGATATTCTACGTATAAGTTAGTTCACGAAAAAGTTGAATTATCTAGGAAACATGCCACCATTTTTTCGTTATTTACATGTTAATTGATGTATAAAAACCAGTCTTTTCTTTTTTTAATCTATTATCATTGTATTTCATTTATACTAACACGCATGTTAAAATAATTTTAACAGAAGTGTGAAGCTATGGCCGTCTCGGCTACCAGAATCATAATGGAATCGATGTTGTCATAAATGATTAAGTTCTATGAATACACGTTTATACATATACAGATAATCGTCAGCGTAAAGTAATCTAAAGAGTTGAGCAGTAAGAAGATGTGTGTTAGAAGTAATAGAAGAAACTTCATCTTATAGATAATAAGACGCAGGATAGTGAAAATCATAGAACATTTATGGTTTCTTGTTCTGCTTGAAATCTCCAAACTCCCAATTGAAACAATCCTTAAAGTTGTTTTGACTTTATTAGAATGGTGAGAGGGGGAGCAGAATACAGTCAAACATACCACACAGTCATCCTCAGTCTTGATCTCTGGAATTTGTCGTCCTGGTTTTCCTTCACTGGGTGACTCCCAATCATCGGCGAGAACGGCTTCGATTACCTTGGTGATAGAATGAGTCCGCAGATCAACTGCCCAATTGAACTTTGACACGGTGTCATATAAAATAGTTTGGCCTAGATGACACCTTACGCGAACGATGTAAGCAATTACAGGCAAGTATCAGTATACAACGTACTTACTTCGTTTCTAACGCATATCCTCCAACAGAACAAAGAGAAGTTACCCCAGTACAAACACCCATAGGAATGGGATCAGCAGTGTGGTACACATGTGTTATATGGTGTGTTGATGGCTAAGCACAGAATATAGTAAGAATCGAGTTATTAGCAGAGTATAACACAGAGCTTACAGGTGAGGGAAGATGAAGACGAGCAGCAGCCATTTTTTCTCCAGGTGCTTCAAATGCTACAACTGGAGGACCAAAAGTTGCGCCTATTAGAGAAGCCAGAGAACCACCGAGGGAATGACCTAATCAAGGCACACTAATTAACATCCCCGTATCATTTATACACTCCAATGTAAGCTCTTACCAGTCACCCATATGTTTGCGTCGGGATATAGGTATGTTACATTCCGGTAAAGGTTCTATTTTCGAAGCTCTTCAATAAGAAATAGTGATGAATGAAGAAAGCACTTACAATTGCCACATTGTAGAATAAGCTCTCTTCCGTTAATGCATTCTGCAAGCAGGACTGGTCACATTTATAACCCCCACTATAGCAGTCACAGACAGTTGACCAGGTCGGGCCAACACGTGCACAACAACAAGAGAACATGAGGTTATCATTCAGTTTATCTTTCTTGACGGTTGGGCCACCGCCTCCAACTGCCCAACCTGCAGAAGTGCCCTTGATAGATAAAACCACAGTAGAGTTATCCTCGGAGACAAAGATATACCCTCTAAATCCATCTGCATCTGGTTCCCAGCCAAAAGGGTAACTCTGTGGTTCCCAAGATAAGTGAACTATCACTGAGTAAATAAGAAGTATATCATACATCGTTAGTCCATGGTTGCTCCAAAGAATACCAGCTTTTATCTTTACGCTCATAGTAAGCATTATTAGTCATCTTCGCAAGGGTAAGAAGAGTTTTTCTGCTCTCCACGTCAGGAGCTGAAGTATGAGACTGTACCCACAGGTCAGCGTCAGTAACACCGTCTAGTCGGGCAATCTCTGCCCTCGAATCTTGAAAAGCTTTAAACGAGCTTGGTTTATACGATAGAATATTCTTAGTCTTCACTGTGAGTTCAGGTTCATAAAAGGGGTGATACATGGACTGTGGCACGTCTGATAGGAGTATTTGCGTGCTGTTTGTAATTGCATGTTCGTGTCTGAGAGAGAAAGATAAGGATGATTGTGTGTTATCGTGTCTTTGGGTCAGTGTCGTAGCAGGGTTTAGATTTAAGGTCAGTAAAAGAGGGGCTAGAAGGACTTGCAATGCTCCTGGCAGTGAAGTGAGCATGGTAAGATTGTGAGAGTACCTTATAGGTTAAGTCAACCCCTTGTTTGGGATAGAATTAAGAATATATATTCGTCATATTTGTAATAAAATATCATAGCCAAATAAAGTTATGATGACTAATAAACACGTCCAAAATTTTGTAGTACGCAAGCTGACTTCTGATTCTTATATTTGTACTATAATAGTGAGTTTCCTTACTTGCTTATTCCCATTCTTCCTTAATCCGGACAAACCCTTTGCCTAGAGATGTCTGCTCCTAACGGGGTCGTACCGGAAGTTTCAGCAAAAAAGACACCAACAGTTGTTGGTATCAACTTTGGTAACACATATGCGTCAATCGCAGTCATCACAAAAGTCAGTACACCAATCGTCTTTGGCAAAAATCTATCTCTTAATCACATGAAATGAATTTAGGAGGGACAGCCTGATTGTATTGCGAATGAGGATGGTGAACGTCAAATTGCATGTGCAATTTCATTCCACGGTGAAGAATTAGTGAGTTTTTACCTAATTTCTTTGGATTGCTATTTCTCACTTCGCTGTCCAGTACATCGGAAATCAAGCAAAACCTCATCTTGTCAAGAATTCGCAAAATACCATAATCAACTTCCGTAATCTTCTTGGTAAAAAGTGAAGGAGTTTCATTCTTGCTTTTTCCAGAAATCTATTTCTTATCCGCATATATGCTTGTAGATTCTCCGAAATACCAAAGGACCAACCCATCATCTCCTCCCCTATCATTCAACACCCCGATCAACCAGATGTCGCTGCATATAAGGTACAAATCCTTCAACCCGCACCGACCCCTCTACCTACGGGAAGTGTTAAATCAAGCGCTACAACCCCAGCTGCATCAGTTCTTCCAACACCGCGATCTGAACCTATTCCCGCGGAAAGAATTTTGACGGTACAAGAAGTTACTACTATATTTCTAAAATCACTTGTTGGCTCTGCAGAAGATTTCTTGGGTCGTAAGGTGGATGGTGCCGTGATCGCTGTTCCTCATGGTTCGATGATGCCGCTAAAATCGCATTGGAGGCAGCTGCCGATGAGGCGGGAATTAAAGTGCTACAGCTTGTAGATGAGGCAGGTGCCGGCTCTCTGGTTTCCGTAACCAATCCTACAGAAGGTCTGGACCCGGACCGTACTGCATTGCTCGTAGATATCGGCCAATCTTCACTTGCGCTAGCTGTGCTATCAATTAGACACGGTCTTATTTATTCTATTGCTTCGTCAAGCACAGACAACATTAACACCGAACAAATTGATACGAAATTGATCAAATTTTTTGCAAAGGAATTCACAAAAAAGACTAAGACTCCACTCACGGTCTGCCCTGCTGTGGATAACGCGGATAAGCGCGCAGAGGCCAAATTTCGTTTAGCTATCGAGCACACGAAACGAACATTATCAGCCTCACCAGGTGCTGCTACCTGCTCCGTTGAATCTCTGAAAGACGGAGTAGATTTTACAGGATCAATAAACCGTATGAGGTTTGATATGGAGTCCCGGTCCATATATGATGCTGTTGTGCAGTCAGCCATTGATCTGCTTGCGAGTGCAGGTCTTGAGCCTTTACACATAGATGAGATAATCTACGTTGGTGGATCGGCCTCTCTCCCGGGACTCGACGAGAGCTTTTTTGCTAAAGGCTTCCCGAAAATATGATCACACCGTTTACTGCAGGAACAGTAGTTGGGGTGGAGTTGGTGATCCAACTACAATACTTGCTCGGGGGCTGCGCTTCAAGCTAAATTACTTGCGGAAATTGCTGCTGAAGAAGAAGCTCATCCAGAGCTGAGAGAGGCCTTCAAGCCTGGGAGCAGTCACGCGAAAGTACATGCAACAGCAAAAACAATTGGAATCATTCTTCCCAGTGCGACCAGCGATGCTGGAGAACTCGGTGGTCAATGGGTTCTCGGTGTTCCTCGCGAGACCCCTCTTCCATATAGACGAATAGTTCAGTTTGACTGTGATCTTGGTGAGGGAGATGTCGGATCTGAAGGGAAGATAGTTGGCATGGAACTTTGGGAGGTCGCAGAGAGTGTTAAGGTTACTAAAATACCACCACCCCCTCGTGAACCAGAAGAGGAAGATGATGATGAATTTGAGGAGGAGGAAGAGGAAGTCAGAGAAAAGACACTTATAAAAGAGTCGCAGCTTGGAGCTTTACGTATCACTACAAAGAATCATCAAAAAGTGAGTGGTCGGTTAAGGACGCGGTTGCAGGTACAGTTTGTAGTTAGTAACGCGGGTGGTGTGATTCTTTCCGTTGCAGAAGTTAAAAAGGACGGTAATATTTGCGATGCAACAACATTCACTATTCCTGCTGTTCATTAGATATTTTGATTCTCGCTTTTTTGCTGGTTCCCCTACATCTTGCCGTTGTAGATCCAACTAGATGAGACATGCTTTCGATTTGTGACTTTACCTTTATACGTGTGCATTTGGTTGCAAACTGGTACTGCTGAATGGGAGAGTCTTTTTTCCTATTAAAAACATACTGAATTTGTGTCCTCTTGAAAAGACTACCTATCAGACTAATGATTGAGCAGTAAATTTAATAGATACTTATACTACTGTGGTAGCTCACTATATTAGGTTGATCACATGATCTGTGACTAGTCGCGTCATGTTTCGTGTTCCTAAGTTCGATCAGCAATTACCACTATCTCCAGCTGAGCCAAAAATGTCAGGGTAAGAGAATTCACAGCGGTACTACAATGAAATAGCCAGATGACTTAGTTGAATACAAACTGAAACTAGACGGACTAGCTATACTAGCGAAGATGACAAACATCTAATCAGCTACATAGCGACGTATAACCCAGAAAAAGCGAAACGTCTCGGAAATGCTCTCTATAAGAAACTAGTGGATAATGAAGAAGGGCTTTGGCCGTGGTCCTCTCGTCACACCTGGGTCTCGTGGAGACAAAGATACAAGGATAATGAGGTCTATTTCGACAAACGTATAGCGAAGTATCAACAAGCTAATGGGATTGAAGTACCTCAAGCTGATCCTAAACCAGTATCCAAGCCAAAGTCTACTCAAGAGAAGAAGAATAAATCAGATGTGGCTGGAAGAAGCACACCTTCAACCAAGGTTGCGACGAGAGCATCGCGTAAAACTGTTATCCCGAAGGAGAGGATTAAACCCGAAAATTTTGAGAGATTAGAGGAGGAAGAAGAGGAAGAGAAGAAGAAGAAGAGAAAGTGGAGAAGAAAGTGAAAAAGAAGGAAGAAGAGAATAAAGTTGAAAAGGAACACACGGCGCGACTGAATTCTAAGGGCGAGACCGAGCCTGCTTTAGCCTCAAAATCATCTGCGAGCCCAAATACTCACGATGAAAGCATTGATGAAGGGTCAAAGACACAAGAGACAAGTGGGCGTCGTCTGAAAGATCCATCCCAAATTACTTCACAATTCCCTAAATCTACTCACAATGGAAAATCAAACAACAGTAAAGAAACTACAGTGATGGAACCAGATGCCGTTAATCCGCATGATGGAAATGCACTGGATATCGATTCCCCTGATCACCTGCCTAATTCTTCAACCTCAAATAAGAAGAGGAGTTTAGAATCTCAGCCTTCTCCTGAAGCAAACCAGAAACGTCGTAAATTTGCTCCCGAAGTCGCAAATCAGCCTTCAAGTTCCAGCAAAAAAGATGGAAGGCAGGTGAACCAGGCTCCAGTTGCGGGTTCTTCAACGTGAGTCGAGCCGAGTACGATAAAAATATTGTGTTACTTATGTATTCCTGCTAAGGTCTGTGTCTAACACAGTCTTTGCGCTTCAAGAACTTTTCCAGAGTCTTCCCGAAAGTGTTCGCGTAGAATTCATAAAATCACTATCGAAAAACTCTGGATCTTTGCCCAGACCCCAAAGGAAGTCCCCCATTAAACCCACGAATGACAGTCCGCCAAAGGAAAAGCAGAATCTACGAGGGGATAAACAGGTAGAAACGGAACAGGAAATTCAGAAATGGCGAAAGGGGGCTGGTGTTATCTCGGATGATTCTAGTGTATCACTAACTGCAGTCAGTGATCCATTTTTGACAGCTGACCACGCAGCTCTCTTACGCAAAGAAAGCTATCGCAAGGAAAAAGGGAAAGAGAAAGCCTTGCCCCAAGGTAATAGTGCAGAAAAAGGAGGAAGACGAACAACGTTTGCTGGATTTCCAACGCCAAATCCGCCTGAACTTGACCTTAGGAAGAAAGCACTAGGGAACAGTAGTACTACTAGTGCTGTCATCCCACGAGCCCCACTAGCGGCTAGAAGCTCATCAGCTCGTGGATCAGGTGTTTCATTACCTGAAGCTCGTGAACGATCTCATAATTCAATTAGGCGTACATCAAGCGCATCTACTATTGATCTCATGCAAGAATTCCCTTCCCAGGGGTAAAAATCTCAGCAGAAGACCAATTACTTGTCAATCGCGCAGGCATACAGTTCTTTGTTCAAGAAATTGCACGGAATCACGGATTCAACGAAGACTGGGTTCGTTCAGTTTATGAAGAAGTACAGGACTTACGAGCGACAGATCACATTATTCACAAAATGCGTCTTGCTGCTCAACGCGAACTCGAGGAAGCGATAGAACATGAAGTCTCATCTATCAAGGCCAACTCTTCAATCAACTCAAACCACCAGATGAGCATGCCCAGAGTGTCTAATGGCACATTTGAAGCTCCTGAAGCTCATTCGACCCCAAATCATCCTAATCATGATCTTGATCTTTCTCACTCTCCATGAACTTGATGGAAAGGTCCATGGATGTCTCTAGAGGGAAGATTTCACGCCCAGCCCTAGAGTACACCCCAGCAGACGCAGATGCGGTATACGCTCGTGTACGGAACCAATTTGCACCTCCTAGTGCAACTCGGGCAGCACGCGTCGTACGGGCCCAGGTCCGTGCTAGACGAAGTACTGGTGGCACGGATGCATCCACAAGCCTTCTGAAATCCAGTCCCAGAGGCAAAGAGAATACTACTCAGTTTACTTTAGAGTTTCAAGAAGATGTAGATATGGATATGCAGGCCAGTAGCCCTCTCAAACAAATGAGTTCAGGACTAGATGAAAACATGAATTTGAGTATCTTAGGGCGGGTGGGTCGTGATGGGGAGAGCTCTAGAGCAGTAAATGATGATGATGATGAAAGTATCTTGGACTCTGAGGGGAAAGAAGATGGGGAAGATGGAGTTTTACGAACTCTTACCCCGACTCCAGAGAACCAAACTCAGGCTCTTGCTAGAGGTATTACAGAAGCTTACGATGAACTTGAATATTTGCCTACCTCAGAATCTGAATCAGAACCTGACGAGGATCTTCCAGATCAGACCCGTCTATCATCTGAAGATGTAAATCGCTTATCACAGAAGCAAACTGTTGACGCTTTTCGTACTCCATCGCCGCCACGGCGTCAAACCCGTCTCAGTTCAAAGCTCCCAGATACGGAAATAGCCAAGAAATCTCCGGAAAATGCAGTTGAAAACTCATCTGAGACTTTAAAGAAAAACGAAGCGAAGAAAGAAATGGCGTGGACCGCTGAAGAAGATGATATTCTCAGAGGGGATGATGAGGATGCGATCAAGCAAATAGTTAAAAGGAAAGGTCCGAGGGCTGTGAAATGGAGGATAGCAGAATTGCAAGGGATGACTTGATTATCCATAACTGTTTCTATTTTCTTGGATAATTCTTCCATTTCAGACCTACCGAGATCCCCACGTCGTACCGCTTTTTCTATATCGGTTATTTTAGCTACATTAGAGAGAGGGGGTATCCAGATCTAGAATACATGTGTAAATAAGCGTATTTTATAGTGATCAGGTACAGAAAAGAATCCATGCGAATGAAGTCATTCTTCTGAAAATCCAAGTCTAATTTTTTCTGCTCTATCTCGCTCCAGGCGAGTAACTTTATCTTCGGCTGAGAGAAGTACGTCATTCCATTCGACAAATAGTTCGGACAGTGTGTCAATCTATATGAGCCATTCAGTAATCAATACTGATATCATATCATATTGCAGTGCATACTCGAGTTGTATATTGACGGAGGACATTGCCTATTCGTCGCTCGAGATCAGCCGCCGTGGCTAGATCTTCTTCGTGAGCATTCCGTAATGTTTCAATACGGGGTGCAAGTTCTTCGAACTCTATCCGCAAAAAAGAATAACAATAACAATGATGAGAACCAAAGTTTTTCCGATATCACATTATACATGAATTCAACGAATGCAACGCACCTGCAAGTTTACCAGCTGCGAGTACACCTCTCTTTTCAAGAATATCTATCTCTCGTAAATCACGATCCGCAGCCCGTATATCGGGCTCCATCTCCGTAAGCAATGCGTCAAGTTCTTCAGAAGACATGGAAGAATACGACGGCGGTGCAGAGGCCCCTGAAAGTGCGAATGCAGGAGTCAAGATTTGTGCGTGTCGGTCGTCTAACCGCCCAGGGTATCATGAAAACCATTCAAATCAACATTGATAGTTGCGTATATTGTTTTGTTTATTTGAGATTGTAGGTTAGAACAATTATATTTGTCTCGACTTACACCGGTCCATGAATTTGCGCAGTCCATCATTTCCTTCTACGATTCCATCGAGTTTCTTTTTGATCTCTTCTGCGCGCAGGACAAGAGAATCTCTGTCTTCTTTAGACTTTGTACTATCATTGTTGCTTCCTTTTTGATGGATAGATTGATCCTGTTTAACTCCAAAAAGTAATACTTCAAGCCAACGAATGCGTAGTTCCAATGAAAGTACTGGGTCGATAGGTGGTGGTGCGACACCTTTAGGATACACCTGGTTCATTGGACTTGTAGGGGGTGAAGAAGGTGAAGGAGAAAAGACACGGTTCCTAGAGGCATCACCGAGAAAAACACTGCCTAGGACGTTCATAGCGAGGTCGTAAGGTAAAAAGATGATAAAGATGATGAATGATAATTATATGCGACAATAAGCAAAGCAGGACAAAAAGGTTTACGAGAGGCGTGATTGCCTGCGCGAACAGACGAACTGACCTGATCTCCTAAGACTAACTCGGACAGTCGGGCAGGTTGCAGAATTGCTTCCCTGGCCTGTCACCGACTGACTATTCCAAGTCTAGGTCACTGTTTCCACAGCGAGAGACAAATTGGCGTCCAAGTTTTCTGGAGGGGACAGTCTTGAACCAGCGCGCTTGACAATTAAACTCACTGGAAGTTACCGTCTCGCATTCCCACTTTAGGGCCATTACAGCCACTACACCACATGGGCCATAAGCATTTATTCGTCTATAATAGTATATACCATGTATTTTATCTCTTATAGGAAGACGACCTACTATTGAGTTCGAGAAGTAAATTTATACAAAATATGTTTGATTGAGAAAGAAAAAGCGTTGACAATACCCGAAACTCCATTTAAAACTTGAAGAAAAACTTACTAATGACAAGTGAATTTTCGGATCTTGTTCACTGCCTTCTGAAGACCCTTTATCAATCTGACAGCCATTCATAACTCCAGGATGATTGATATTGAAAACAGTACTTTCATCTGAAATCTTGGGTAATAAGATCCGGGAACGTCTTTAATCACTTGCAACCTATCCAACCCGGCAAAGACATCTACTAAAAGAAACACGAGAGAGAAGAAGCTCTTAAAGCGCAGGGCCAGTGTCAGCCACGGACCTTAACAGAGTGTTTGAAAGTCTCGGAACTTATTTCATTTTTGGCTCGGGGCCACGTTGTAGAGTTACGTATCTTACTGCGAGGGTGGTTGGTTGGATCTTTTTTCCATTGATCTTTCTTGTGGGTTATTCCGATACTTCAATTGTAATTTCATTCGAGGTTCTCGTAGCTTGATGACTGCGTTACCAAGATACGCCAAACTTTCCAAGCTGCTGGTGTGATTTGACTCCAAGTTTTTTCTTCATATATGAATGGTATATACTCTTCTGCTCTTCGTATTAAATATAGAGTGACTAACGGTTCTAGTTTTTTTTCCAAACTACCGGTGTGGTATTCAGTTGAAAACCTTGCAGTAGTTTTGTTCCTGGGTTCCCTTCTTACTTCTGTGTTTCGCCTGTATCATATTCATTGCATCCTTCTGACCTGAGCTTCTGTTCCTTTATAATTTCGATTTCTGATGTTTGATAATCTAAATCTTCAGGACTAATGAACATCGCGTTCAAGTAATGGGAACGTAATGAACCCGTGAGAGATTTTGCGCTTGCATGTTCGAGTTACTAAGCCATTTGACGATCTTTTTGCCTTGTTGGGTAGCCGATTTGTATGTTAATTCCTCACACATTGAATCCCTGAATGAAGTCACAACACGCCGTGGACCAGAAACCCTTACAATGAGCACGAATACAGACGCTCTCAGTGCTCTGCGAGAAGCGATAATTAACAAACGCAAAATAACCTACTCTAACGACTCTGGACCATGCTCCGATCTAAGTGCTGCTACGACAATCGTACTCTCGCCAACACTTTCATTCCCAAAAGACACCCCAACTCGTGTAAGAAAGCCCAATAATCCAGATGCAAAGGATCCACAGACAGAACCTTCTTCCTTCTTCCGCCTTGATGCTATACTTCTTGCATGGTTGCTACGAGATGCTTCAGCGTCTGAGTATATGATGCGGGCTCGTGAGGCCCGTCTTCTTGGTTCAAACGTCGGTACCGTGGAGCGTCGTGAACTTGGAGACTGGTTGACAGGGAAGAATAAGAGTCACAAAAACGTAGTCCCGCTTCCTTGTACGTTCAGTTTTTATTATGGGTGGCTATGCAAAATTATGTATTGAATCTCGGTTTAGCGGATTCAACTACACCTCCTGGGACACCTCCTTCTCAGAGTGTAGCACTCCCTGGGACTGGAGTACAAGGTGTCAGCTCTACCACGGCCACCTTGAAGAGAAAGCACGTGGTAGACCAAGCTGATGCCGAAGTAGTCAAAAAAATCAAGGCAAATGAAGTCGAGCTGTCCGACCGTAATTCGGTATTACGAGGATCTAAATTAAATGTTTGTCACTATATACGTCCTTCTAGGTCAGCCGTTAGTACTTGTCTAAACCCAGGGATTTAGGACTTTAGCAATGTAAGGACAATATTCTCAGACCGACTAAAGAAGATGAAGGAAGCAGCAAAGACAGGGTCGATTCCTCCCCAGCCACTGCTCCAAAAATCGGTGTGTCTCTTCTTTGTATCTTAGAAGCTCTTTCTTATTACATCCATCAGACCCCAAAAACCAAGCCCGAAAAGCTAGTAAGCTATTTGGCTCATGTACTTCACGTATTTGACTAAACTTATTATTTTAGGACATATGTCTCCGATCATCATTATTTCTTCTTCACCGACTTCCTTAGTCACTATGTATAATGTTCGAAAATTTCTTCAAGAATCTGTGTAAGCTTTGCTCCCACCTTGGCAACAATCACACTAATCGAACTAAATATAATATATCCATTTCATAGATTTGAGGATCCATCTGAGGCCCGTTCACGCGCTAATGCAGAAGGGAATACGCGTCCGGAGGATGTGATTCCCATATACCGTACCCATACCCATATTGATCCATCGGGACAGGAGCGTAAAACTCAAGCGCGCTACTATGTTGTTGATGGAGTTGACGCTCTCGCTAAGTTTGGGACTGATGCATGGGATCGTGTCGTATGCGTGTTAACTACGGGCCAAGCCTGGCAGTTCAAGCCATACAAATGGACCGAACCCAAAACTCTCTTCCATCACGGTGCGTTGTCCTCGTTTGGTCTTTGTTTTCAACTTTTTTGGGTCTTCTCTATCAGCGTTTATTGTTTGCATAGCGAAGCTGTGTTCCAACAGGCTTCCAACAGACATGAGATTGATGAAGGCTGACTTCTTCCTATTCCTCAATCAGTTAAGGGTTTCTATGTGAGCTGGGCAAATGATCCACAAAATGTGAAGATCAAAGACTGGAACGTCACAGAACTTAAGGTGAGAACTCTTCTCTTATTTAATAGACTTCATACTAATCGCCGAGGATTCATAATATCTAATACATCTACCCTTCTATCCATGCACTCAAATAATAATTTGATATGGAATTCTGGAAAATATGCCACTTAATCTCGATGCTATTGTCTGCATGTTCTTCCGCTACGCCACAATGCGGTACCCGTTTCGACTTTGTTTACCTATCACTGGTATCTGATTTCTAGATTGACCAACACAAGAGGCACATAGACAAGTCAGTAGTGGCCGGTTTCTGGAAGACTCTCGATGCCTGGACAATGGCAAACAAACCATGGTTGATGAAGCCTTAGAAGTTTCCTTTTTAATAATGAGCCTTTCGCCTTTGTGCCTTATTATGTCCGTGATGACTTCTGGTTGGTTCAGAACTCCGGACTTCTCCATCCCATTCCTCTAGTATTCAGCTTAACTTTATGACCGCGATCTGACTCATCTTATGTATCAATATGGGCAATTATTTTACTTTTTTATTCATGACCGATCTAAAAATACTGGTTGCCAGTTTACCGTGCGGGAAGAGGTTCTTAGTGTCCCATAAGTCATAAAAGGGGAAACCCAAGACATTAAATTCCAAAAAAGGCAAGAGTTTACGCGTATATGTGTGAACTAGCAATTGTTCAAAGGCATCGGGACAGGCGTGTCTTTGAAATTGAAGACTCGGATGAACCACGCCCCACCTTTTACCGTTATCAATCCGGAAATAAGTGTTTAAATGTTTAGTTCTCAGATGGCAGTTCCCACCTGATCGTTTCTAGTGACTTTTGTCTATGATTTGCTATCTAGATTAACCCTGTTTCGTATTCGCTTTTGGATACTCTGAACGTAACATTGTTTGTCTGCCTTTATCATCCCAGGAGATTAGGCCAAAAACCCGCGGCCACTATAACAACTTTATTACTGTATGTAGTAAGTTGATACCGAAGGATGAGCTATTGATCGAATACTTACTTCTCTGGAGTCGCCGAGGCCCAACACGATGCGTTTCAAGAATTTTCATCATGCACATGCCTGATCCCTTCTGAATCTTCATCATTCGAATTTTTCGGAAGCTCCTCACTCTAAGTACCTTTGCCAAGGAAGCCGTGAAGGTTCTTCTTTACTACATGTTACATTACACTTACGGGTCACTAGTGTGGAGATTGCCTAATATATTTATCTATTGACTGGTGGCATCTTTTTCTTTTTCTACTTCCGAAATATTCGATATGTCCTGCTCTGCCAGCCTTGCCGGTGCGATTTTTGTTCAGACATCTCGTACTAGGAGTTCTAGTTTACGTTGCATAATTCCGAGAATAACATCCTTCCTTCCGTGTTCCCCCTCCCCTTCCCCCTTTCCTCAGTCATGTCTTCTAACCGTTTTAATTCTTATCGCTCTGGGTGTCGTATGCACCCGTTCTGATTTCCAGCGTGTTGGCTCATCTCACCTTGGATACATATTTGAAACTGATAATTTTTCTTGGTGCAAGGAGATCGATCAATCTTACCTCTTTCATTAGTTTCATAGCACATCCGCCGGCCTAGGGTGCATACTTCATCTCGTAATACATGTGAGTCCTAGTCCTACTATCTGCCATTCGGATTGGCCCTCGGTGGTATATGCAAACGGAAAAGCAACTGTAAGTTACCCGCAAAAGTCCCCCGTCTCCCCCTTCCCAAATAGCCTCATGTTACAGAAAAAAACCCAACCTACGATCGCTTCTGATTGCGGGGTTACATGTTTTGACATATTCAAACTCGTCATATTTACAACATTATTATTATGTATACTCTAATTTCACGGGCCCGTTACGATCTCCTCTCGTTCTTTTTCTGGGAGTTTGGTGAATCTAATTGTGGCTTCGTTCTTCTCGGTGTCTATATCATGTGTATTACATATACACTGAAGAGTTTTTTTTTAAACTTCTTGGTGATTATGAAGCATATACTCAAGCTGTGAAAAGATGACAATGTCGATCTCAGTATCTTTGCTTCTTTCTCGCGTAATATCCTATATAAAGTTCCTCGTAACCCGAAAAGATAGCAAAGATAGTCTTAATATCCTGTCGCGAATATATGCTATGGATTCGTCATCGTGGCACACATCCAAGTTGGGTTAAACGTTTTAAAGAGAAGAAGAAACGTCCGGATGAGGTAAATATTATTAGCTAATGAATCGTTCAGATCTCTAAGAGGTTTCATGGTTAGATATCGCGAACGGAGAAAAAATACTTTTTTTTAACCTTTACAACGGAAAATCATGCTAGTGGTGGCATGGCAGACTCCCGAAAGTGTTCGGGTAAAAGTTAATTGTCTCGGATGAAAGCTACTTTTGTCAAGGACCTGTTCTTATATTTCCTTCTTTTTATCATGTTTCCAAAGAGGTTCCATCGTAACTATCGGTGTAAAGGGGGGGGGGGATTGCAACTAGCACGATCGCGCCGAATTTAAACTTGGGCTTTCCGAAACATCCGGGATTGAGAGACTACTCGATTGTGGTCTCTCGACCCCACGACTTCCGTTGGCAGAGTGCGGGTGCAAATTTGATGATTCGATAGCCACGTGGTTCTATTTTTGTTAAATATCGGGCGTAAGATGTCACTTGTTGTGTAAAAGTGTATTAGGAGACACCTTTTTTTACCTTTTTTTATTTGCGCGTGTTTTTCACGCTACTTCTGGATCTAACCCTCATCGGCATCTGCACATGTCCTCCTTCTTGGTCTCTTGGGACCAGGGAGCGCTCTCGGAACAGAACCTGATGAAGAGCAACCACGCAAGGTTGGGCTTCTGTTCTAATAATTGCTTTCCGTACATACAATATTGCCCAAATTGAGTCTGCAAGTAGAACGAGCTCATCATCAAACGTAATCATTATGATCAGTACTCAGCAGTGCGTTTTCCCCAGTACAGGACAGCGTGAACCTCTGAGCTGATACAACACCGCCTCGTATATTCACTTTTCACACCCACATCTGAACTCTTGTTTCTGTGTGTGCCCCAGACAGTGACGTTTTCACCACATTTCCGAATTGGGCGTGGCAGTACCAATATTATCAACACTAACGTGGATTATAAGCAGCAGCGCCTTCGACCGGGAACACCGTTAAATAATAGTGCTGACTCCCAAGAATGTGTACTTCCGCAAGTATGAACTATGACCTTTTGATGTCGTTTTACTGCGCGCAGTGCGTTCGAAGTGCATGCCATTAACCAAATAGCGCATTCTTGTTTATTCCAATGATGGATTCTCTGATAATTGCACTTGAGATAGACTTTTACTGTCACCGATACCGAGCAAAATCAAGTGTACGCGCGAGATAATCGCTCGTGTTTACATCCGAGGAGGTATCATGATCCAATAAACTCTGTTTTTATTCTGGACTCTGCTTAAATTTCATGTCGCGAAGGATATGTAATTTATCCAACCGCGAATATGGCAATCTCATATCAAGCCGAGGTCATAATATTAATTCAATTTAATATTTGAACCGAACCAAACCCCGATGGCCATTGGTTTGGGGAAATTACTCAAGAACGTGATCGGCGAGCATGATAATTTCTCACAGCCTCAGGACTCCCTTGGCCCTTCCCTGCTTACTCGACCTATCCGTATACGTTCCTAATTGTGTCTCATACTAAGACATCATCCAAACATGGACTATAGCCTGAAAGATCATCGACTATTGCAGAATCTTGCCGGAATACTCGGAGCTGCGATTAGAATCCGGACAGCTTCTTTAGGTTGACTAGACTTCAACCAAATCCACTCAGAATTCATAAATACCTCCTCACCGCTGCGCTCACTTCATTCCCCCTCCTCAGATGTTCCTTTGCTCACTCTTTATCATTATAATCTCAGTGATTGTCCATTCCTCTGAGCATTCAATCTCTTCTCCTCTACCAAAGCAAACGTAGCTCATCACAAAGAGCACATACTACTTGCCAAAAAACCGCATCAACTCTCAAACGGACACTCGCATTATGAACATGAACAACGGCCCGTCTACATCTCAACAGTCTCACCATCTATCCACCGTCTTCAGCACAGCAATACTCATTTGCAAATACCTCGCCCTCTCCGAATGATTCTTACTATTCTGCGCAGATGGATGATGACGTCCTGCTGAATGAGAACATGATGATGCACACGGCTTTGCAATCACGTTCACTACACAGCCCAGCTGGGTCCTGTCACTCATTAGTCGACTTCGGTGCTCCTGAAAGTCGCTCACCTCACTGAGCCCCCACCTTAGTCAATCCCCTCCAGAATATAGGATTTATGCAATGAACCAGAGTCTCAAAATTTGTGTTGCCCTTCAATAGTGCATTACCATGTGTGGTATCTTCTGCCACTTCTCCGCAGAGCACGGTTAGCTCTGAAACTCAGCAGATCCGAATATGCCTCATCTCGTGTAGTTAATACGAAAAGGTTGGAATCAATCGCAACAAAAATCCGTGTAGTGTTTGTTCATCTTCAAAACGGAAGGTGTGTATACCCTTTCCTACTATATTCCTTCTTATCATTAACGCTTTACACAGTGTAAACTAATCTCCGAAATTTATGCGAGCGTTGTGATAAGAATGGATGAATCACTGCCCTTCTCCTGAGACTAGATCAAAATCACTTCAAGGTCGCTCTCGCAGCACGAGGAGTACGAGAAGTTTGTCTGATCCAGTGTCGAATTTGGACTATAATATCAATGAAAACCCCCAGCAACCTCCTTACTTGGTACACGGTGACGCTTTACGAGGCAGATGTATACAAATGACCAAATACCACATTTACACCCCAATCAGGACTAGCTAGCAACTTAAATGGAGATGTTATCTATACGAACGGGAGACCTGCAGAAGCATACCATGCTGCCACTAAGTATGCTATACCACAACCCCCTTTAATTAATATAGAGTATGTTATTCTGCAGTCTGTCAGTCTGAAAGGTACTAATCTCCGTCTTTCCAGTCCTACAAGCCTATCCTGTCCGACATGTCAAACACCTTTCGATTGGGATACTATTATCCATGCGCTGAGTTCGCTGGACGGACAGCAACTAGCGTCTCTTTTTTCTCAACTCCGTGTACAAGGCCCATATGACCATACTATATCTACTAATCATAATACTGCTCCTACGATAACTACTAAACGGTATACACGATCGATGTCGTTTGCATTAAGTAGTTCGGTCTTTCCTCTATTTAAAAGCGGTTGGCTTCCTCAGAATTTGTACGGACACTTCATAATTTCTACTTTAGATGCATTCATTTTCCTCTTGGTTTTGGCCAATCTCTTATATTTTTCCTTATTCTCATGGACTTTATTCTTATATAATTTCTTGGACTGTAAAATTACTCCCAACTTAACTCAATACGCTGGCGCGATTCATTTATATGTTATGTAATAGTATAATAATCGCTCGTCTTGTTTGAAACATGCTGTGTATCTCTTAGAAAGCTTCATTTTCCTCATCTCTCGTGTATCCTCGGACACTTCAATAGTTGCTGTATATAACTAATTTGGTACCAGTTCTCCTGGATACCCTCTGACTGATCTAATCGAATTAAATCCAACGTAATAGTTGTCTGATCCAATCTGAACTCGAATGTTTCATGTGATGCGGGGATGCAACCACGATCGCAAGCGACAAGGGTTTGGATATCTCGGTGGACTTAAGTTGAGCTGAACGTGGGGAACCCCGACCCCTTAATGCCGTAAAAGCTATGCGAATCAAGCTAAATGCTTACTTCTTTATCAAGAAAAGCAAGGAGGCAAGATAACGAAGTCGGATATCGACATAAACATATGCACTAAATAGTAATACAAATGCTTTACACAGAACCATCGGAAACTGTGTTAAGCTCCGCAATACGGCCCTCTAATAAGCGGATCGTCGTCTCAATGCCTTTGAGAATACCTAAGTCCGGCCCTTGGCCAGGTGTTAGCTTTGTATGTGCAAAATCAATTAGTTTCACTGAGTATGCATGAGGACCATCATCATCATCATCTCCGTCTTCTTCCTCTTCTTCTCCATTGTCTTCTCCCCCGTCGCTGTTATTGTTATCTTCCCCTGTTTCATTTTGTCCCTTACTCGTGTTCATATCCTCTTTGGTGGTATTAGACTCCGCCTTGATTGCAGATCGGACAGCTTCCCAATCAGCTTCGTAAACAATGAGAAGACTTCCGCCAACCATTCTCAATTCTATCGCAGCGAGAGCGGTATAGATGGATTTCACGTCGTGGAGAATCCCACGTAGAACATACAACAGGAGTTCGCGCGGGAGACCTTGTCCGGAAGGTGTAGTTTTATTGCAAGTGGGGAAGAAGCGGCGGATACCCTCCGGTAGGTCGGACACCCCTATGGATTTGCCATAAGATTTAGGTGTGTTAACTTCGGACTTCTTCGTATAATCGTAGACCTGTAAGGATCGGGAGAAAGGTCCCGTAAAATCAGTAACGAATAGCAAGCGGTCGTATCCAGAAAGGATAGGAAGGGGCGCATACTTGGAAACCAGTCAGCCTCACACCTGTTTCAAAAGATGTCGTATTTCGTGCAGTTTTAATCATACGCTCTTTTTTCTCTTCGCTTGCTTCGTCATCATACAAGATCGTGCCTAGCTTGATATCGATGATATTTGGTTTGAGAAACGAGCTGCTACATTCTCTAAGACGATACTATGTATAGTATTTGAAAATGTTATGATAAGTTGACAATAAAAGACACCATAAGTGGGGATACTCATCTTTCGCCGCTCCTTCAGGAGGAGGATTTAGAGAGGCAGAGCCAGACGCTATGTTACTGATATCTACTTCAGTAGACGCTGTACCTTCTAATCGAAGAGTTCCCAAGAACTTCGGAGTTAGGGAAGCAAGGATCTTGAGGGGATGAGGATTTGCTGAAGAGTCATCCTCTACAGTTTGATATTGAGCAAGGAGTTCATAGAAAGCGCGTTCAGAAGGTAAGGCCGGCTTGACAATGAGTGAACCATCTTCATTAGAAAGAACACCTGCATGTCCCCCAACTTGAGATTCAAGTGCGTGAAATGAGTTTTTTGCGGCCTCTGCAGGTAGATCTGGGGTATCTGAAGCCGTTGATAGAGAACGGGATAAAGATGGTGCAGTCAACATGATAATAGAACGTCTATTTCGTATGATGTATGCGTACCGCGGTGCCGTGTACATTACGCGCGTAAGATCGGCAAATTAGTCTCTTGGACATGAAGCGTCTGGTGTTCAATCCAACTACTGCTCTCTTCTTGTTTACCAACATCATCCTGGAATTATGGCCACAGCGAAACTCGCGACACTCGTGATTCGAGTGAGTGTGTTCTCTGTTTATTAAAAGGCCATATTGTTCCAAAAGAAACCAATCTAAGATACAATATACGCTGGCAGACAATAGCAAAGCCGATCTCGAATACCATCAAGCAACAAGCAAAGGAGTTGAGTTTCTATTCCGCTTTTGGTTTCTTCAATCAATAACTTCTTTAACGGCACTATTCTTAAACAGGCATGAGACTTTCCGTCGATGGTGTGTCCAACTAGCTCAAAGAAAGCACCGAGCGGAAGTAAATCTTCGAACAAACTTGCTTGGAGAACCCGCAAAGAATATTCGACCCTTGTCTGAGGCAAGGTACGTTTCGATTTCCTCTCTCATTGCTATCTTCAAGTCACACAATTGATATCTTTCTTCAAAGGGCTATAGACAGCGGTGCCAATGCTATAGCAGAGGGGTTTCTGTTCACAGTCGCAGCAGCTTTGATAATTGGAGAAAGTTGGCGTAGTTCACGAAGTCAATCTAAACGAAGAGATCTCGTAGATGACCAAATCGAAGATCTTTCAAATAGGATAAATGAACTGACAAAAACTGTAGAAGAGATGCAATCACAGTTTAACGAACAATGGCAAGCTGAAAGAGAAAGGTACACGTCTAACTCTAAGTACTGTATGAATTAAACCTTATTCTAAATATGTTTCTGCACCAAATTCCAGGAATGATGAACTTAATAAAGTATTAGGACGGATAGTTGATGTTGGCCTTCGAGGGGGTGGGCTGAACTTGAGGATACTCCACTCCGCCTTCCGAGAGTGAAATCTATCACAGATAGCGCTGAACCCTCTTCAGAAAATCAACAATAGGTCACAAAATATTGATCCATTTCTTAGGCACGTCACAAAATAATATGGCATATAAATCTCTCGTAATTGTCTCATTTTGCATGTCATACGCCATCATACTTTAGATCTATGATTTACCAGTCTCATCGAATTTTTACAGATTTTCAAACAAATTACTTATCAAAAGTTAATACATGTACGCTACTACATTTTCATGCAAACTTATTTTATATCAAGATTGTCAAGGTTATGCAGCATTCAAATGTCATTGAAAGCATGCTTTTTTATATAAAATTATGCAAAAGAGATTTCAAATGACGTATCAAAATCAAACCCTAATAAAACTGTTAGTATCTTTGATTCTGCATTATAACTAACTTGTTCTTCATCAACATCATTCCCATCAATTTGAACCTGGTTAGGTTTGCTTGACACATCCAAGAAGACTGATCTCCTAACTTTGACACCCAATGGCATACCAAAATTCCCATTTATGATTAGTTTTTGATCGGAGAATTGCATCTCCACCTCGGTTGAAGCAGCCGGTTTGATAGAGATCCCATCATCGAAATATAAGGATCCTTTGGCTGTTCCATTCGAGTTGGGTGCAACTAGGATCTCAAAGTCAACGTTACGGAGTGCCTTTGTTGTCATTGTTCCCATTTCCCTCAGCGGGATTATAGAGCCACCACGGATATGCAAAGGAATTTCCGTCAAGTTGGCGTTGAGAGTCATATTAGATCCTTGTATACCTATTGCTCGTAAAGTCTGGAAATCATAGAAAATTTCATTCGGGAAATAAGCTTCGACACTTGTTTTGTTTTCCTCGGTGATTGGTGATACCAATATTGAATCTCCAAAAAAGAATTGCAGGTCAAGGTCAAACGTATTAGAGTCCGTAGGATATTTGAACCATAGAGGATTTAATATAGGTGTTCCGTCCAGATGAGCACGATGAAACGCGGTATATATATAGTCAATAAGACGGTACCGGATATCCAATGCATTCTTTGCTGCTTGAGTGACAGTGGGCCATAGATAGAATTCCTGATCAAGCGAGCCGAGATTGTTGTGCTATTAAAAGAGATTAGGGAGTAAATGAACAACGAACGGCTACAAGACGCACATTACGCATAAAAGGATAAAATGCACCCAGCATTGCCCATCTCGCACAGAGAGATTCAGTAGTATTACCTTCTGTGATTGAGTCAGTAAAGCGTTTATGTCCGTCATAATGAAAGTTGGAAAGATTATTTACCAAATCCACAGATATCACTGCCTACCATCGGAACCTGATATATTGTAGCCATTCCTAACATTCCCGCGATAGAGAAACGATAATGTTCCCATAAACTGATATTATCGCCAAGCCATTTCCCTACATGATTGCCTGCCCCTGCAAAAGTAGACCTGGTGATAACTAGAGGGCGCAGACCGGGGCGACGCGCAAGCAAGGCATTCCGGGTGGCCATTGACATCATTGTTCCAAAGAGATTATCTTTAAAACCGTTAATGAGGTGCCATATTTATGATACCTAGTGAATGACATACGGGTATCGTACAAAATTAGACCATTAGAATGAACAACATCCACCTAAAGGAGGGCGTTTAAATTCCTTATTTCGACAAGACCTTTTGTAACTTACGTATGCCGTTCTTTCCGACAATTCGGGGAAAGCGTTATTTATTCCGTACGGAGGGTTGAAGAGATCATCTCCAGCATGCTGCCTCTTCAGCAGCTCCAAGTAAGTATTTGATTGGGCATGTCTCTTATTGAAGTCAGTTTCTGACATATATCTTTGCTGCAGTGAGGTCGAGTTAGAAAAGACGGACTCTCCAAAAATTGGCGCATTAGGGTCCGGAGGAGGTGTTGTACGATTTGGTGGTAACCCCTGCTCTCGAGCAGACCCAAAAGGGTCTGTACAGGGATACTCACAGAACTATAGTACTCTGTCAGATGCGGAAGAAAAAGAGAAATATATAGACTTGCACTGGAAGGTTCATTCATGTCTATCCAGGCACCATCGATATCAATACCAGTCTCTGGGTTAAAGAACAAGACAAATTCATTGCTCCAGAAGTCTTGGGTGTTGGGGTTGAACCAGTCTTATATAATAGTGAGGATCTCGTTGTCAGATATTATATATTAATAACAAACCTGGGAAAACGGCCACACCTGGGCAAATATGTAGATATTAGATCCTAATTTATCAACTAAATGAATGGAAAGCCATTCTTACCAGGCCATACTATTCCAAGATTCAGGCTACCATTGGGATTTTTCAAAAATACATCCTTTTCTATTCCCCGATCAAATGTTCCGTAATCCTGACCTGGCTGGTACGCCACAGCAGGATCGGTCATAAGTACTAGGACCATCAGTCAGAAGTCTGTCACTCAAGATATGTAATACGAGAGCCGAACTATATTGCTGATCGTGTGCATGAAGATAGTTAACAATTTCCCTCATACGGTCCGTAGGGAAATACTGAGGATCGTTCGAAAAAATCCAACGTTTATTCATGTAATCGATGTCTGTCCACATAGTTTCTAGTGGAATTTCTGCTTTCGAATAGTTTGTAATAACGTCCGCGACGTTCACGAAGTCTTCATAAGAATGTATCAGTCGACTTAATTTTAGTTACAATCAAGTTTAAGTAGAAGCACTCGCCAGTATAACCATAACGGCATTGATGCAAACCGAAGGACCAATACGGTACTTCTGCAGGAGTTCCGACCACTTCGGAATACTGCTTTGCAGTGTCTACTGGGTCTTCCCCCCGGCAAGGAAGTAGAAGTCAAGTACACCACCAATTATATTGTATTCAAGGGTCGTTTCTCCCGAATTCTCAGTGTTGTTAATCTTGATATCCATTCCATTAGAATTAGCGAGAAGAACCGCGTGAGTACCGGTCTCTCGATGTTCAAAGTAGATAGGATGGTTTCCATATAGATTCGTTCCAGTTGGAACTCCAGGCTAAAAAAAGTAAGATGGTGAAGAATAAGTTCCGAGATAAATTCAAATAATCCGATTTCTTTACAGAATCACGAGACCACAATGTACGAGTTGTATTGAATACCGGGAGTCTGAATGGTTCTGTGTGCTCTCCAAGCCCATAGACGTTAGCATCTTCTGGTAGGCGAGTTTTTACACGGAGGTACTGAGGCTCAAATATTAACGGACGTGAAGTGGTGTCAAACAATACCTCCTGAGTCTGAGAACGAATAATAGTAAAAGAAAACGGGGAACTGGTGTAGTTAAAAAGAATCTGAGCGGTGTCCGTAGTGGCTCTTCCATCCGCTCCGGGTCGTGGAAGGACTGATTCAGGCACTTCATATCGTTGAGTCGAAGGATCCGTAATCTTAACGTGGATACGAGTGTCTAAATGCAACGTTCAGAATCTACCTTTCCCCTTTAACATGGAGAAAACTTTCCTGTTTCGTAAGTAACATCAAGTCTAAGCTGGCTTATATCGTCACCAAAGACATTACAAGGGGTACCGGCCAAAATGAGATCCGCCTTTAGACCCGATCTTGACACACCGATGTTTGTAACTTCATAGCCAGGGCATGCATCAAGAACCTCTGGATCAACATACGTCCCAAATTGGGCCCAAGCTGACAGGGTAAAAGACCCGACAAGTAGAGTCGAAAGCAAGTGATGCTTCATTACCTACTAGAGAGGGGGGAGCTAGAGACTATGTGAATTCAGATCATATTTAAATCTTTCCAGAATTTGATTTTATTACATGACGTATAGAACAATCGGGCAGAGTGCGGAATCGGCGGCCCATGAATGTCTGCCCAGGTAGATAATAAGAAATCAAGAAGACACATATAATAGCATGGTTAGTGGGTCAGGTGCTGATGAACCGCGTCTTCCCTACCGCCCATGACACGTCGGGAGAATCCTTGTTGTTTACGGTAGCAAAGTCTTTTTATAATCATGTAGCAGAGTTTTGTGAGTTTTCTCGGTCGCTTCTACGACGGTAAAGGACAAAGGAGGTGGTCCAAACTTTGAACTGGCCTTCTCATGAGCTCTATAAAGGAGTAAGGTAGTCTCAGGACGATCAAGAGTCGGCAAGATGACGTTTATCGGCAGGCAAATTTCTTTGAATTTATTCTTGACGATCTCATGCTGCATCAGCATCTACAAGAGCAACGGCCAAGTGTTTTTTTGTGAGGTCGAGCGATGAGGTTTTGGACGAAGACCCGGGTTTGTCCTAGAACCGGTCGACTAGTAGCATATAAACACCTGTCTGCTGACACCTATCAGTAACAATTTCATTACTATTGTCTTCACTTGATAATATGCCTGTTTCTTTTAGAAGTGCTTCTAAATCACTTATTCTCGAGCACATCCAGAAGCGTTTTCTGAGCTTTCATCGTGGATCTGGATCCCGTATTATAATTCCAGAACTACGCGCTGACTACCATTTCTCATGGCTACGTGACTCTTGCCAGTGCTCGTCTTGCGTCCATCCTTCCACTCGCCAGAAATTGCATCGTTCTACTGATTTTATAGGTGTCGAGCCTGTTTCGATAGAAGCCTCTGATGGTGGATTAAGTATAGAATGGGCTAACAAACATAAATCCTTTTATGATCATGAATTTCTCGCACGTTACGCATCCCCCTCCTCACGTTCTGCCTCCAACCTCGATGTCAAACCCGAACCATGGACCTCCGAATACTTTAAAAACGTGCCTTCCGTTCCATATAGTGCTATTGAAGCCCCCGAGGTACTACTTGAAGTCTATAAGCAACTCATACGTTCGGGCCTTGTGTTTTTCCAAGGTGTCCCTACCGAGGAAACATCAGATAAAACATGCGAACTGCGTAGACTTGCAACCCGATTAAGCCAGATCCGGAGTACGTTCTATGGAGAGACTTGGGACGTGCGCGCCATACATAACAGCAAGAATATCGCATATACAAACCTTAACCTTGGGTTACACATGGACTTGCTTTACTTCAAGGAACCGCCTCGTTATCAGATACTACATTGCCTCCGTAATAGGGTACGCGGAGGACATTCTATCTTCGTCGATGCATTGAATGCTGCCAGCAAACTTGAAAAATCGACATTTGAAACCCTGGCCACGACTCCTGTACCTTTTCACTACATCAATGATGGGCACCATCTACATCACTCCCATACGACAATTGTATGTAGCCCGGGTTCTGGTGACCAAGTACGAGATATTAAGAGCATCAACTATTCTCCGCCTTTCCAAGCGCCTCTTTTCACTGATACTGCGGAAGAATTTTTCATTGCATTACGTGAATTCGAACGGCATTTGGAGGATCCTTCAAACTTGTATACACGGCTTCTAAAGGAGGGTGATGCTGTCATTTTTGACAACCGACGTGTACTACATGGCCGCACGGCATTTGAAAGTATGGACGCTAAAGAAGGCGAGACGGATCGCTGGCTGAAAGGTTGCTATTTAGAAGAAGATCCAGTGCTAGATAAATTGCGTGTGCTGAGAAAGACGCTCAATATCTAGTAAATTCTGGTGAGTTACATCTCAGATACAGATCGTCTTCAGACCGCTGATTTCTAACGAAGAAGGCTGAAGTAGTTGAAATTATTGTCTTAGATACGACGTATAAGTATATCCCTCTGACATACGCCAACTTCAGTCTACGAGTGAGACACACTTGCTTATAATGCGTATAATGAATAATGTATCCGACGGGAGATTGAGAGGTAAACGAAGTATACAGGGATAAAATCTATAAAAACAGGGCTGATTTCTAGAAGAGATACTATACTAGATCTAGTTCAGCATTCTCAGCTTCCTCTTCAACACCTCCTTCCCATCCTTCCCAATCATCGTCGGGGAAAGGGGGAGTTCTTCATCTTCTCCTTCACTGTCATAGATAACAGCAAGAAGCTCTTGATGGGTCTCAACCACTCTTGCATATGGATACATATCACTAGTTTCCAATGCTTCCAGAACCAAGCTTTGAACGTTAGTCTCTTGCAGCATCTGTTCGTGCTGGCTTAGGATATTCATACAGTACATAATAGCTACCTCTGCAAGCTGTTGAATTCCATCCGGAACATTATTTGACCGGCTTCTCATGAAGTTTGATAGACTTTCAGGACTGAAGCCTTCGCACACACCAATGCTGAACACTTGAAGATTTGGAAGTAAACATGTATCTCCCGTTACTGTGAGCGATTGGAGCAACTCATCGGAGAGCACCATATGATTCATCGTTAGGTGTTCAAGTACGGGTAACTGTCTAAAACAATCAATCAGTCTAGCATCAACAGATGCAAAATCACCTAATGAAATGCGTGTAATCGGGGCTTTGGAAGCTTGCAGGAAATCAAACAATACGCTCCACGTCCCTTCTGATGTTGGCGTACCTCGTAATCCGAGCTTGCTGAGGTTCGGTGCTGAAATGTTACTGAGAAGTTGTTGTGATTCCGCAGGGAAAATCCAAGATATGAAAAGTAAATCTAGGTTGGGAAGAACGATACGTTCATTTGGGCTTATCCAATCTTGGCGGTCTTTCTTCGTAATGTCTATAACACAAGTTTTCAAGTTTGGTAAGTTTTTCATAAGCTCGAAGGCAGTCTCTTGACAAGGATCGCCTCCCCGGTGGAGATCTATAAGCTCAAGATGAACAAGCTGTGTTTGAAGCATAAGAGAGTCAAAATTCGCTGCACAACCACATATTGCAACTTTTTTGAGTGTATCTCTTTGTGGGCCTACATCAAGTTTGATCGATAATGACTCTACCTCATCATCTTCCATACCGTTTAACATCATTGTGTCTTTGAGCATTCCGCAGTAGAATATTTGCTCGGCATTAAGCATTTTGTCCACCCCAACCCTCTCCATAAGATATTCAGGGAACACCCCTCGGAAACGAGTGATTTGAGAAGCACGACGACTAAAGTTTTCCACCATATCTTCCAGCATCTCATTCAAGTGCTTGCTCTCTTCTTCTCCCGGATATACCTGCACGTCTTGGGCGAAGAGGCAGACATCAAGATTAAGTGGGGCGGTACCAGATCGTTCAAGATAGAGTTGAAACAGTTTATGAACATTTTTACTACTCTCTTGCCACCCAGGTACTGCTATGTGTGCCCAAAGGATTGGCATGTCTAACGCCAGATTGCGCCAAGAACGACATACTTGTGTGAGAAGTAACGGAGCCGACTTTGTGCTAAAATTCGGCTTCTTCGGTAAACAATATTGGAATATTTCCCGAATAAGCTCTGGTGGTAATACTGCGAACGGTGATTCGCCTTTTACTTCATCGTTTAGCATCTGGCCAGAGTGAGGTGTAGAAAGCTTAATTGAGCTATTTTTTTCTTCTTTGGAGGGGAAAAAAGAGTACGCAATACTTGACGGGTGGTCATAAATGCTCACATGCTTTCGTTTGCCTTTACTCTGCTCTTGCAAAGACAATATTGTTACGAGTGAAGAAGAATGAAAATGCAATTTATAAATTGCTTACCCAACACTCATTATATGCATTAACTTATCTGTGACCACGAACAGAGCCAAAGCATACGTTTTTTAATCCAATCCGATCTTTCTTATGCTAGCAGGCTGCTCTAAAATGAAAGCACTATGTTATTCAAAGAGGATGCAACGTATGAGTGAGATCTTTGCTAGCGTGCTCTGAGTGAGTTTGCACGGATTCCTTTTTGTGATAGTATACTTATACAATGCTACAAAGAACGTGGACATTTCAGAGGTTAACAGGTTTATAAATATAACTTTGCGCTGGTGGCTTGCCTTGGAGCTCGTCGAGCGCCTGTGATTCCGGTTACATTTTATGATCAATGTGCTTTACTGATTTATTAACTCAGGTTAAGACGGTATACATTGCACTTCTTTCAGATTAATACTAGGTTAATTGATTCTAGAGGATTAAGATGAATTTATATATGCAGGTTATTTACAATGCAGGTTAATTGGAAAGCAATGATGTTGTGTCTAGGAGATTATAAACCAAATATGAGCACAAAAAGTAGTAAGAGTACAGAAGGCGAAGACTTTGAACAGAAGAGGATCAGTGCAGGCATTCCACAGCAAAGTTAATTCTTGTAAGATCTCTTTAAGACGACTCAAGAAAGATTGATTAATCATAGTCTGAAATGATTCTTTGAGTATAATCCAGTCTTCATACTGTGGAAGCCCGACACCATGATAAACTAGTCATCTAGGCGGTGTTCTCCGTTCCGTTCGGCCTCGAGCTACGCGAATTATGACGTTGTCTACACCGCAGTTTTCTAATTCGACACGATGGGACTCCATGATGCGCCTGCAGAATGATAATCGAATTCCACGCAGACGTCGGTATGCGGTATCTAGTGGGCGGTAGGTTCCCCTAGAACCAAGCATCCCAACAAGGTCACGCACTTCGAAATCGTCGCAAGCCTCTAAAGAGAGAAATTCGAGATTTGGAAGAACATTATGTGCCGTCGGCAGGCGGTGATCCAGACGAAGCGCTTTTATAAAGTAACTATCAACTGAGCAATGACTTAAAGAGAGATTCGTGAGAGAAGGAACAAGTCGCAGACAATCAAGTAGTTGAATATCTGTGAAACCAATTTCTTTGATAGAGAGTTGTGTGAGAGCTGGCCTTCCTCGTTTTATAAAGTGTCGAAGATGCGTCCATTGCCGTCTTGTTGGTGGAGGACCTCTTAGTCCTAAGCGTTTAAGGTTTGGTGTATTGAGAACATCGAGGATAGGTCCAACATCTACGAGCCAGTCCCACGAGATGAAAAAGAAAGAGAGATTAGGCATGTTTATTTCCGGTAAAAGTACTTCTTGGTTGTATTCTCCTTGAGCAACATCTAGAGTGCACGACTCTAACCATGATAACTCTCGAAGTAAATTAAGCGAGGTTCCTATTGACATTTGACCCTCCCCTTGAAGCTGCCATAGATCTAAGTGTTTAATCTTACTCAAAGACGAAAACGCCTTAATGTCGAAAAAGGTTTGGCGAAGAGATAAACAACGCAAGGCATCGGGTACTTTTAAATTTCCGGGAGTGATTAATGTCCTCCCACTGGTATCATCCGCAACATCACAGATAAAAAGATCGTCAAGGCTCGTCATGTCTTCAAGTTTAAGGTCATCAAGGAGGAAACGAGGAAATATTCGTAAAAGCTTCGTGATACGAGAGGCATGAGGAGCAAGGATTTGTACAACTTGATGTACATTTACAACGTGTTCAGGGGATATCTTCCATGGTTGATAGTCACTTGCAAGATGAAAATCTACAGACAGTGGGCGAGAGTTAGAACGCTTGAGCCATATTTTACAGAGTTGTACGACGCCGTCACTGAGCCCTTCAACAGGAGATGGGAGGTAGATCGTATCCCAAAGCGGAGATTGATTCTCGGCGCATTCCCGCCACCACTTACATACATGGGTCAATACTAAGGGACTTTCACTCGCCCGGAAAGAAGGTACTGGAGGTAGCGTCCATTGAAAAATTTCATTGAGTAACTCGTAAGGTAGCTTGTTTATAGCACTTGCGTCGGAAGAATTAAATTGTCTTGTCGGTTTACCTGTGGAGATATCTCCGCCAAAGTCGGTGTCCATAAGCTTTCGTTTCCCTTTCCGTTCGTGATTCGTTTGGCACGCCGGAATGACGGTTGGAAGAATCACAGAACGGCGAAAATTTCTGTATACGAGAGTTGCCACTTTGAAAGGAGTAGATTGCGAGAAGAGCGAGAGTTATAAATGCGAAGCAGGTGAAGACAACAGTTAAAGACAGCAAAGGACGGCGAGGGGCACATTTCGTTGCAGATAGCTTTGCTAATGCTTTTACCTTGCTTCAACAAGTCGCAAAGAGAACTGAGTGGCGGGATTAAAAATAACGCCTCCGATCAGTAAGAATACTTGTTACAAGTGCCACAAGATTCTTATAGTGATATTGAGTATGTATCAGATATAGAAGGAGATAATAAGACGAAAAGTACAGTCGCTTACAGGTGATTCTATTCTAGAGTGTAGTCGTAAGTGTTCTGAAAATTTTCAGTAGAAACATAATTAAATTTGTGGTCGAGGGTTGCTAGAATAATTCTCCCGCAAGATGAAAATGGACGAGTGAACGCCGCAACACATGAACATAATATCAATGTAAGGGGCACTTAGTACTCTACAAAGGATTGAAAGTCTGTAAGGTTAGCAAGACTTAAAGGTTAGATCACATGCAGAGGCGGAAAAGCAGATATGCATCAAAGTTCTGTACTAGATATGCCGAATTCAAAAAAAGAATGCATAGAAATCTGGGAAACCATTTTCATTCTTCTCCTTAAAGTATATTTTGTTTCAGCGTACATAGTGTGATGGAACAACGATGAGAGAGAAGTGTAAAGGAAGGGGGAAAGCATGAGCTAGGAAGTGATCAAAAGAGTCCAGTTATTGAAATTCGTCATCAATCCGATTGCGTTCGCTATATATTTAATTACGTACAAAAATAAATAACCGCGTCTTGCCGGGGCAGTGTCGATTTCGCGTCTCTGTTGAGTCTTGAGCTTGGTGTTCAACAATTTGTGAGCAACTGGAAATCATTGAATGTTTTTCTGAAAATAATGTCTGAATGGACCGTGGACTCTAATAGCGCGCTCTCACTATCACTTGGTAGGTTATTAACTCTCTTTCTCTAACAATCGTGTGCCTTAACCTTCGTCTAGTGAGAGCTGCATTGGACAAGGAAGCTCTAACGGAAGACGAGAGCTACGAAGGCTTTCACCCAACCTTTACCTATCCTGTGAGAACTGTATTTCTCTATTAACATACCCTAGTCTCACGTATACAGTAGATATTCGGAGAAGAGGAGAAAATATATGGCTATCGAGACTTAGTTATTGATGTAAGTAAGGCCTACAGCTCGTGCCTTTAGCATTTGTAACATATCAGCTAGTTACGTTTCGCATCTGGTTCTCTTGCTCCATACCTCAATGTCAGCTCGAGTGCGAAACTCAAGGCATCTTCAGCCGTTGATGATCCAGAGGGTACTCTCAAGGACTTCTTACCCGAAGGTATGGTGTTTTGGACGGTTACTGGATTAAGATGTTCTAAGTACTTATTCGATCCTCAGACTACCTTACTGATGAGGACGAGTTTAACTCTCGTGTGAAAAGGATGCCCTGGACTTTAGGCCAATGGGAGAGATGATTTACTCTTATAAAAGGAACATTGCTACCTCAAGTAAAGGTAAGGGGAAGGCCGATGTCCCGTCCGATCAACTGGACGAAGATAGTGACGATGTAGTCACTTTTGAAGTATACCATGTCAGTAGTATCATCAAAGTATCTCAAACGCTCTCATTAATTCATGTTTACTATCAGACTACATGGGATACCCCAGGCTTTCGAGAATATCATCGTCGGATGCAGCTTTTCATCCTCCTTTACATTGAAGCTGGGTCATACATCCAGGAAGATGAAGAAGGGTGGGAATTCGTTGTATTGTGAGTAGACTCTCCGACTAAAGCTTCTAATACTTAAGCTATATACTAGATACGAAAAACGCAAACGCCGTGACGGCTCGCGGACACCAGTCTATCACTTTGTTGGATATTCTTCATTATATCCATTCTACTGCTTCCCAGAACGGGTTAGGATGAGGTTGAGGTTTGTCTATCACTTCTCTCTTTGTCACGTCTTGTAACGAATTGTGATTGGCTGACCAAACATAACTGCCCAAATAGTCAATTCGTCATCACAACACCATACCAGCATGCCGGTCATGGATGTAAGATCAATATTAGTGTCCACGTATATCTAGTATCTCATCGCCCATTCTTTAGCCGCACTCTACAATGCTATCTATCAATACATTCTCTCACAGGACCGGATCTCAGAATTGACAGTTGAAGATCCGGCGGAAGCGTTCGAGGACTTGCGTGACAGAAATGATCTCAATATGCTTCTTAATCACGAAAAGTTCATCACAGAAGCTCTGGGCGGCCCACGGGCGGAGGGTTTGGTAAAAGGGAAGGGGAAATTAGGCCCTCCTGCAAATAAAGGTTGGGTAGAAACTTGGAGGCAAGAATTGAAAATGGCAGGAGTGAGTTTCTACTTGAGGTTTACCACCTGTACTCGTATTCTACAGATACTCATCCCAATCCAGCGGCAGTTTAGCCGTTTAATCGAGATGTTACTCCTCAAGCACCTTGACCACGCAGACTTAAAAGTAGTAAGAGCTTTTAGACTGCAAGTCAAAGAACGCCTGTTCAAGTTCAATTATGTGAGTGTTTTCCTTTCCTTCACCTTAACCTTAGTTCCATACGCTCCTTATACTGATGTCCCCTTAAATCCTCCTCAGGAGATTCTCGCACAACTCGATAAACCCGATAGGCTTGAAAAGCTTGAAGAAACCTTCCACAACGTCAGAAACGACTATCAAAGAATCCTAGCAATGATTTAAACTATCTCTCCCCTTTTGTTAGATATGTAAGTTACAGTTACTTGTATTTAATTATTGCTGTCTTCTTCTCTTCCCTTCTCGTTATTTAATGTAGTATAGTCTGAACAAGAAAGAAAAGAAAAGAAAGAGGTTTTGAAGTAACTCTGTTGAAAACATCTGTAAATGTGCATGAATGGATCTTCAGGTATCCTATAGCTCAGAAACAAGGGTAGAAGGTGTATGGAACTCTGGAGTCGATTCGTCTTCATCCTCGGGTTCATTAACATTCCCTTTCTCTGACACTTCGATTTCGGTACCATGGCCTGTTTCATCCTCTCCAGGTTCGCTTTCCGCAAGTCGTATACGACCAGCTAACGCAAAGCCTTCAACTGTCTCGGTGTTAAGATCCTTTTCACGTACATCTCTTACCGGTAAATCATGGGGGTCTCTCTCATCTTTCTCCTCTACCTCTTCCGGGTCCCGACAGCTGCAAATTCGGCTTAATGCCATAGAGCTTGATGGATCGCCTAATGTCTTCAAAGCATCTTCTGCTGCGAGTCCCTTAGCAAGAGGCTTGTTAGGGAGATTATAAGGTCCAGAGATGACTTGATCATGAACCAATACAGCAACACCGTTCTTTTGGTCCAATAAAGGATCCATTTTTACTTTTCTATTTTTCGAATAGATAGATTTTCAGAACCCAACTAGAGATTACTTCTTTTTAAGTCGAAAAGGAAGTTACTTACAAGAACTTTGCTTTCATACAACCAGATTTCGCCACCCACCTAAGCAAGTTTGATACTGGATCCGATTGAATGTCAGGATGTAGTATGACCAAGACATCATGCATCAACCTCTCTACAATTGGTATCATAGCAGGGAAATCGAATCCACTATCCACAAACATGGCGCCAATAACACTCTCAAATATATCAGCAAGTACCTTCGGAGGATCGTATTTCCAGTCATTAAGAGCAACGTCTGCATAAGGCACAGAATAGAGTGTTTTCACTTCTTGATTTATGGCTTTTGAGAGTGTCACGCTATTAGCAAGAAGATGTTTGTGTAGTTCGAGCTGCTTCACTGCGAGCGCTGATAGAGTAGAATTGCAAATAGCTCTGGCTCGCATCCAAGACAGTTGGCCAGAGTTTGCCTCGGGAAATTTCTTGTAGAGATAAGTTGTTACAACAAGTTCGATCACAGCTTTTAAAGAAGTGTTTTAGCAAAAATTGAGGTATAACACCGACATCTCAAAAAAGAGAAAAAACTAACCATCACCCAAGAACTCCAGTCGTTGGTAGCAGGACCCATCTTGAGAGTCAAAGGATGGATGTTTTACAGCCTCAAGTATCAAGTCCCCGTTTCTAAAGGTGTACTGAAGTTTTTCCTGCAATGTAGTAAAAAGTGGAGAAGTAGGACACTCTTTAACATTAGGGAATCTCCTTGTCCACGGTTCGCTACCGCCAAAACATAATCCCAAGCAAGTTCCGACTTGCAACGCCAAGTTTATACCACCAGCGATATACGATGCTCCCAACAGTGATTCCATGCAGTCTTGTAATGATCTACGAGCGAATTTCCGACGCACATATGGTATCGTCCCACCATTTTCACCGTGCATATCTTCTTCATGATGGTTTTCTGGAGTAATAGTAAACTGCCAAACACGATTATGCCTTGTCTCACAAGAAAGGAACCGTTCCAGCCCTTTTTGCCTCGCCCGAGCTAGTAGTAACCTATTGCTAATACTGTTTGTTTTCAGTGCTTCCAACTGTCCTTCATGCTTTAAAGGAAAGCGATTATATATGTAGACGATTACAGATAGCTTCAGTACACTATCACCCATAGTTTCTAGACGCTGGTTATCAAACCCGGCATGAGAACAGGGAAGAGTCAAAGCTTCGATTAAGAGACTATCAGGAATAAGAGGCAGGCTAAGTGATCGCATAGCCGTCCTAGCTCGAAAAGTATCAGTTATCTTCTGAGAAAGGGGTGAGAACACCCTGAATGAATGTAAAATAGCCATAGACAAGGGAGCATAAAGACAAAACGACTCCGCCAACAAGTGAGTCGTCTTCGGAACCTGGGAATCTCTGAGTTTTGCACAAATGTGCTTGTCATCTTCCAGATAACAAGAATAGGGTTGGCATGCAAGCTGGCAAACTTCAAAAATACGACCCTCCGGAGGTTTAATAAAGGCCAACTTTTCAGGTTTCTTACTCTTTATTGCGTACGTGCTTTCCAGGTATTCTCGTATTGTTGGGAAATCCCCTGATATCAGCTCAGGTGGTGGTCTTGAATCCAGTGACAAATCCATTCGAATCTTGTTCAGAATTAGTGTATGTCCAAACCGTCTATTGTTCATAAGTACAACATTATTCTCGTTCTTCTCAGTAATATCCATCTCACGCGTCCCTTCTCCTTGGACACAGCCTCTTCGATGGCTACCCAGTCGATACTGGCTCTGTCAGTCAAAGGGACCAGATATGCACCAGGAATATCGGATCCTACAAAGGACTTTCCTGTGATAGACCACCAGATACCCATTCTTGTGAATTTATCAACTAGATTAATTTGATGTTCAGAAAGATCCAAATACTGCTCCTCGGGACGGCGGAGCTCAATATGAGTCCCCCTTAGGTACATAACAATCTCTGGTAATTCGCATCCAGTCAACAAACCACTAACAGAGACACCATCCAAGAATATTCTCTGTAATAACCATGGCGGTCCAGCTTTCCAAGGGCTAACAACAAGGACATCCATCATTGGAGTGACATTATTAATTTCTGCGACCGCTTGACCATCAGCATCCTCAACGGCTTCCCCCTTTCTTGGCTTCACTGCGGAGAAATAGTCATCAAACACTCCCAATTTATGTAACTCTTTGACGGCGAGAAACGCTACAGAGCGTTTTGCTTCTCTCTTTGACCGTTTCTTCCCTCCGACGTAAGTCAAGTGTCTGGTCGAAAGCGGAAGGGCTTTAGGTAGCTGAACTTTTGCTACGAAAAACTTATCATCCACGATCTCTCCAGTATACTTCGGTTGTAGAGGTTGGGTGTATGCATCCCTCCGTATCGTCGCACATAAGTGTTCGAGAAGGGAAATAGAAGAGCTATAGGTTAGCTTCGCTCCGGTGGTAGGGACTACATAACTCTCGCGAGCAGAAATGTCGAGAGGATCTTCCTCCTCCTTTCAACGTTTGAAAAATCAACCTCTTTCTTTTTTCTAGAGAGTTGAGAGTTTGGTATATCTTTCTTAATTCGGTTTCAGAGTCCCTCAGATTTTCGTACCGCGCAATATTATCAACTTCATTTTCACCAAACATGATAACATATGTAGATCGCATTTGGCGTGCACGCCCTCTAGATTGGACGTAACCGACCATATTTCGTATCAGATCAAAACGAATAACGAGGGCGCAAGCCTTTTATAGTTCTATATCAGCGTACACATTTATTTGACGAGTTTATATGACTTACACTGAAGTCTAGGCCTTCTTCAGCCACCGCCGTTGCAATCACTAATATAAAAAATCAATGGATAATCGATATGATAAGAACGATAGGTATTACCTAGATTCAATGCACCACTCCTGAATGACTCAACAACCCTCTGCTGCGCCTCTGTAGTCATCCCTTTTATATAGTCACTATTCTCTGTCGCAGCACTATGTCCTGTAAGCTCTGAGCATCGGATCCAGTCTTTTACACCCATTATCCGAGATAAAATCCACGTAAGTGCAGAAGCAACTTGCTTTTGCTCTACAAATATAATCCCTTGGAACGTATCGGAGCGATGCTCCATAAGAACTTCAACAAGAGCTAGTACTTTCGGTGAAAGCCATTCTGCGGGAGAGTCCCATTATGAACAAGAATACGATTCTCAAACTCTAGTAAGACATCTGAGAGGCGTTTCAGTTTCTCGAGATCAATACGCCTTGATTGTTCTTCATCAACAGAGGTGAATCAGAAAGTTCCGGATCCATGACAGAAGGATCCAGGGCTATACTACGACGCTGAATTTCTTTGACTACACCGGAAAGAGTCGTATAGAGAAAGTAGTCAGAAGCCAGCGGCCCCAAAGCGTCGAGAGTGTACATATAACGTCGAGTTAAGGACTGTAGCATTTGAGGGATAACGAATAGATTTTCCTTTTCAAGTATACTCCAGAGTGAAGGAATATAATAAGTTGGGTAAATGTCCGGGGAGATGGGATATCTGATAATTTTCTGGAGGAACGCTCAGCTTCCACAATTAGTATATAAAGAGAGATTATAATCACCTCAATTGCTTTACACTGATACTGTCTATGTTCTTCTATATTTTCCTTCACTGCTACGACCCTTGCGAATAAGTTCCTTTGAAGAATGTGAATAGATTTCATGGGATTTTTCGGATCCCAGACTGGAGATGCAGTCATACCAAAAACTCTCGGCTTCTCAAAGCAAAGAGAATAATGATCCTCCATAATCATGTTATAGGCATGGTCATCCTTAGCATGATGGCATTCATCAAATACTAACAGTGCTACCTAAAGCCAGAAATACATTAAAAGAAGAAAATATTAATTAGCATCTAGTACATCAGGGACGGTAGCATTAGAGGGAGAGAACATACTTTGTCCAAGGACCAGTAACCATGCATAAGTATGTTCTTAAATATTTGAGCTACGATAGTTTTAAGTTCAAAACTTTCAGTCGAATATCAAGGGCTTACCAGTCATAACCAAACAATCAATAGCACCAAACTCCACTTCCCAATGTGCTTTTCCCCAGCTATCAACATTCATGCCGCCATTATATCCGCGTACCGCCAAAGGTGTTTGACTCTCCAAAAAGCTACGTTGTTGCTCGACAAGCGGAACGGTCGGAACCAAAAAAACAACCTTCTTCCCCTTTGACGAAGGCAAGGCTAAAGCCCACTTAATCAGCATAGCAGCTATAAGTGTCTTCCCACTTCCCGTATCCAGCGTCGCAATCACATTTTCGCGTCTTGCACGATCAAATATTTCTTCCTGGTAAGCTCGCGCTACGTGTTTTACCCCTTCTTCTTCTTCAATGGACATTTGATTGCTGAAGTGGGGATAAGGATCAACGAGGGGGAGAGAGAGACTATATATATATGGCGCTTAATTTTAATAAGCACCATGTTTATATGAGTGTGCCGTAGCAGTAAGGTTTTCTATCAGAGGAGCAACAACAAGGCATGAGGGAGGGGGCAACAAATCCGGAAATTACGCGCGCATATAGTCCGTGCTTTCAATAAAGTAGATTGGCGCCTAAATTGCTCGTGCTACTGCGATCTTTACTGCGATCTGTAATACTGTATTTCTTTGAATTTATCTCACCACGACTAGCATATATAGACTGCTGCGCTTCAGCAGGAGTTTCTGGGCAGTATAAAAGCGCGTCATTGAAATAGGCTGTTGAAAGAACAGCATATACATTCCTTATACCTAAATGGCCATCAACCCAGACGAAGACACTGAATTGTAAGTCTCTTGTTTCTGTAGACGATTCAACTACATTAACCATTCAAACAAAACATAAGCAACGACGCACTACGCAAACATGGGATCCTCCCTCCAAAACCAGAAGCCCCCCGCACACCTTCTCCTCCACCCTCACCAACGCTAGAAGAACTCCTCGAAGACTACGAGACATCCGAACTACAGAACGAGCGGAAGATGCTAAAGATGAAGAAGAAGCTCGGATCATCGAAGCTTATCGTAAAAAACGTATTCAGGAAATGAATCGTGAACAGAAACGTGCTCGGTTTGGTCGTGTATACCCGATAGGAAGAGATGATTATAAACGAGAAGTAACAGAGGCAAGTAAAATTGACGAGGACGACGAAGAAGGAAAGAACAAAGGAACGGGAGTTGTATGTTTCCTATACAAAGATGGGTATGTTTCGTCTTGAATTTTACATCGATCCTACATAATTTCAATATTAACAACAATACCATCTTCTCCGTTCTTTTTCGCCATTTCTACAGTCACGTCGCCAGTGAACGAACATTCAACCACATAAGGACGCTCGCAAGCCGAAACCCCGGACAAAGTTCGTCTCCATAGTCGGAAACAAATGTATACCAGACTACCCTGATAAACACCTACCCACCATCTTTATTTACCGTAAGGGTGAAATTCTCAATCAACAAGTAGCTTGGGGCGCAGACAAAGAACGGAGTCTTGAAGGTTTGTATCGTCAATACATTCTTATCTCTCACATCTGATCAAAATTGTAATTAACTTATGTGTATGTGTTCTTTGTCCCCTGACCATGTTTACAGAACTCGAAGCACTTCTCTACCTATTCGGGGTCATCGAACCCCCAGACAGAGCAAGGCCAACACAAAAGAAAGCAGACTCGGAAGATGAGCTAAGTGACGGCTCCGCTGATGAAGGCTTCTCAGGAGCAGCTGCAGCAAAAGTGAACGGCCGAGCTCCGAAGAATATTAGAAATTCCCAAAAGAAAGATGAAGACTCAGATTCAGATTTTGATTTGTAGGGATATTTTTAGTACTGTCTATCTGTGAGTTCATTCTGTTCATATTCGAGTTTGGAGGTGCTAGGGTTCATCTGGGTTGCTAGAGCAATTAATAAAACTTGTCAATATGTGATTGTGTTCGACAACCTTTGCGAGCGGGTGACTATCGAATCCTCTTTAGCATGAACTTTGCTCTCCGTATATTCGATTGAAAATAACAATCCACTAAGGATATGAAACAACACGAAGCACGAAGGCACAAAACAATTAATAAAGGTATGGCTTAGCACCTCATGCAAGTACGTCACTATAGGCCTTGCAAATAACACCTCGCTCAGAAGCTACCAGTACGAAGAACAACACGTATCCCTATTGAACTATGAACACAATGAACAAATAAGTGAGCAGAAAAGAGAAAATAGATAAGAAATTCGAGGATGTTCAATCTTATAGGTCGGGGAGTTTTCTTTCTTTCTTTTGAACTTCAATGATAGCTTTCAGCAGAAAAGGGGGCAAACGAGAAGAGAGTAAATAAACACCTTGAAAAAAAAAGAAGTCGAGAAAGAAAAGACGGAAGAGCAAGAGAGTAGAGGTCTGAAAATCGAGATTGCATTTGAGAACATCCAGAACATAGGTACGATAATGAGTGACTAAAACATCAGAGGCAGAACAAGACAGAAAAAAAACACAGTACAAGCCAAATATATGACAAGTACTAGCGTACGAAGAACGAAGTGTAAAAACAAGGTATTACAAGTTATGCACCACAAAAAAGAGGACGGAACATAAACAATAGATAGAGAAATAGGTACAGTCGAAGTCCGTTCACAAAACACAGTTATAAAGGAGAGGACGCAATCGTTCGTTGCATAGACAAATAATAAAATTTAAGGTTAGACGAGAGAGAAAAGGGAGGCCATATCATATTATTTTAACCATATATAATCGGGCTGCAATTATTCATTCGCGACCTAATTTGAAAAAAACGAGTTTAGCTCTAGTGTATATGAAATTGAGATGTATTAAATACATACCTTGAGCGTTCTTCCACCTCGCCCATAGTCTTGCTCATCCCTTAAGTCCTCGCGGGAAGCTTGCGCGTTATTAGGGTAGTAGCTCTCTGCGCCATAAGCATCCTCATCAGAAACTGGGTCGCGTGCGAACGGGTTGGGAAGGACGTCTGCATTAGAGGCCGCAGCGGTAGCGGCAGGCTCGTATTTATGCTCATCTGGCCGGAAGTCTGGTTGATAATGAGCTGCGTAGGATTCCTGAGTTGGGCCACTGTGGGTTCCATTGTCAGAAGGTTGAGTATTCGCCGTTGCCTGAGTGTTGCTACGTCCCAAGTTTGGCTGCGTGCTCTGAGTGTTTTGAGAGGGGCCACGGTGGAGAGCGCCACGTTAGCAGCGTCGAACATCTCAGGACCGCTGCGAGTGTTCTGACGGAGGATGCCGTTGTTCACAGTGCTATAGGGATCGTAAGGGTCACCAGGAACGCCGCCTAATGGGCCTGTGAATGCGCCGTAGGGAGCAGTCTGGCTCTGGCCCGTGTTTTTCCGCCCAGCCTGGTTTGCACCAAATCCGGCAATTCCCGCACTACCATTGTACGTTTCAGCGAAATTTCCAATATTATTGTTCACGTTTTCACGTCGTGACATCGAGCGACTGGCACCGATACCAGCGGCGCCTGCTCCCATTCCAGCAGCTGCAGCAGCACCACCGTAGGAAGGATATCCGTTGTTGAATTCACTCATATTATAACTTTCTCCTGTTGCGTGCGTGAGAGGTGCTTGGTTGAGAGTTCCATGGCTGTCTGGGTCAGAATATGCAGAAGTGCCACCGTATCCACCATTATGGTTGTCGTCATAATCATCAAACGGATAGCGAGGTGAAGCACTAGCTTCGGCAGCTGCCGCAGCTACTTCATCATCAAACCTCTTTGCACGCCTTCTACGCACAACATTTGTAGCGATAGCGATAAAGATGACCAATCCTACAAGTCCGACAACAGTAAAAACACCCGCTACAGCACCCTTGTTGTCAAAAAAGCTACAGGAAAATACGTATAAGCATATATGACTAGAAAAAAACGGAAACAATCAACTGCGTTCGTACCTCGAACTCGAAGAACTAGAATCAGAACTGGCCGAACTTGATGCTGAGGACAAAGTTGCACTATTTGTAGCTATTGTTGTCAAAGTGCTGCCAGAAGACAGAGGACTTGTAACAGAGACGACAGAAGTTACTGTGTTGATACTTGCTGAGGTGCTGGTTGATGAAGATGAAGATGTTGTTGTCGAAGATGCAGTAGATGAGGTGGAGGTGGTGGAAGTACTGGTAGTGGAAGAAGTTGTCGTCGAAGAAGTTGTGGAGGAAGATGTGGAAGAAGTTGTCGTTGTTTCCTGAGTTGAAGTCGAAGAGGAAGTTGTAGATGTTGAGGTTGTAGACTCTGAAGTGGTAGTCGGAGTTTCAGAAGTAGAAGTAGTCGTCACCGACGATGTCGAAGACGTCGTACTGATAGCCAAAGACAATATATCGGTAGCGGACAATGGTTGAGAGTTATTTGACATTATTACAAGGTAGAAGGTAAGGAATAAGAGAAGGAGACTCACCTCACTTCTGGAACAGAAAGGCTTGCAGCTATGGGAAAACAATAATGATCAGCATCTCTTTTCGTAGACAATAAGATTCCACCATCAACCAGCTCATACGAATCACGATACCAATACACACAGCATCCATCCAACCTCCTGTCCAAACCCACCCAACGACTAACACGCGACAGTAACACCCACACAAACTAGCAACACATACAGGAGACACGGAAACCAAAGACAACAAGAAAAGCACACGATAATCAAACTCACTGGACATCTTTTTTTCTACAAAGTACACCAAGATCTGTTTTTGTTGACCAAAATCTGACTTTTGAATTCTCTTGCTATTTACGTTAGTGTTGGTGACCTAGAGTCGATCCGTCTTTGATGTAGAGTTAATTAAGCGGCCTCTCAAAAATAGATGGTGGATGAGATGTTCCGTCTCACACGCTCATGTAGTTGCGACGAAGGGAAGGGGAGGGGGGGGCCAAAAGAGAGACAGGTGAGGACGATGAGAGCCCTAGGGGGAGCGTAAGCCGTGATGGTCAGTGACTGAAGAGCTGTTTGGGCCTGAGAAACGCTTGCATGCGGGGTCCGCCGTTCTAGCTGATCGCACTTTTTTAGGGTCGTTCTCCGGATGGAGCTAGCCTCTCACGAGAATTTATGATCAACAATAGAAAAAAAATACAAAAGCAAGGTCCAAAAATTTTCTGTGAGTCTTCTTATACTTCTTGTATTTGATGCCAGGAGTAAAAATATCTTGTCATGATTATCATAAGCTTGGACATGGACGCACGTATTGTATACACTAGTCAAGCATTATGCCTGATTTGTGGGTCCACATTACAGCAGACGATCATGCTTAGCTGATCGCAAAGCCAAAATATTGATGTTGAAAGTCAAGCGAAACGTTACACGTCGGAATAGTGTGTAAGGAGTAAACCCAAACAATCAATGTTTCGTCCAAAATTAAAAATAAACCAGTATAAGTAGAGATCCGAAAGTTACTCGCTATAGATTACATGAGGACTGCGAAGAAAAAATGGGTATAAAATACAAGCATTTTGCATAAGTATGACGCTTTCAAGTGCTACATTAAATCATACCAGAATTAGAAAAAACGGATAAGATGTGGGGGTATAACCATATCAGTACAGCGCAAGAGTCAAAGAAAGACAGATATATTAACCCGTGGCTCATCATTTCGGAGAACCTGAGGCTTTATTATTATCTATAATGTCATTTAGTTGCTGATTGCGTTTAGCAGCCAAGTCGATCTGCCGATGCAAGGCCCTATATTTAATTCGTGAGACTCTTTCCCGAGATTTTGTTGAAAGAGTAGTAAGGCATACTTAATATTAGTCTCTAGTTCGGCTACCCTCTCCTTCGCCCCTTGCCTTTCACGCTTCACGCGTTCTTCAGCGGACCGTAATCGGGCCTCATACTCCTTTACACGGGCTTCCCATTTTCCATCTGTTGCCGTCGTCTTTTGATTCATCGTAGCAATCTTCTCTTCTGCTGCAAGTAGTTGATTCTGTGCATTCGTAAGTCTACGCTCGGCATTCACAGCTCGAGCTTGTAAAGCTTTAATTTCGGATGATTCCGATTGTGCAGGTCGGCGAAGAGCAGAGATTTGGGAAGTCAACTCATTATTAGTCGCCTGTAATAGAGAAATCCTTCAGCCATAGATTGCTTCTTGCTATTAGATTCTACTAACCTTCAGGCGTCAATCTCCCCCTCTTTAAGGGCAATTTTCCTCTTCCAGCTCTGCTTCATTTCAGATAGATTCTTTACACTACCCTCAAACTTGTCAATCTGCCTCCATTTATGATCGAGTTGTTTGCGAATTTCGTTAAGCCTTTCGGTATAACGAGTTTCAACATCCTTCGCCTTCTTTTCGAAGTCGATAGAAATCTGATTGAGAGCTTTCAAGCGATTCATGAGAAGTTCATGGAATACACTGAAGTTAGTGAAAGGCTTAGTTTCAGCTTTTTTCTGTGAAATATGATTGTAGATTAGATTCGATTTGTCAGAAAAGAGAGAAAAACAGAGAATTACGTACGGGAGTCTTATCAACGCCAAGTATTCTATCCATATATGAATATATAGTCAACAATAATGTATTCCTCTCAGTCAGTTGCTCTTGAAGTTGCTTTTCGTTGTGCAAAGATGAGCGCTGGCCCTTCGACAATCTCATTTCAAGATCGTTCAAACGTTGTTTGCAAGAAGCAAGCTCCGATTCTGCAGCTCTCAGACTAGCCAATGTAGTATCAAGCTTCTCTGTTGTGTTCAGTCTAGCCTGAGTCTGCGCCGCCAGCTGGGTAGTCAACTCTCTATTTTCTGCATGCAGCTTATCTAACATATCATCTCGGTCCCGTGTCTTTGCTTCTCGTGCACTCAACTCAGCACGCGCACGAGTAAGCTCTTCTTCAAGTCTATCTGCGTCCCGACGTAACCGATCAATCTCTAACTGTAACGAGAACCGGTCCGTCGTCGCACTTTCTCCGCGTGCCCTTGCCTCAGCAGCCTGATCGCGCATGGCATTCTGTACATCAGCTAAATCAGCCTCTCGCTGGGTTAGTAATGCTTGCGTCCGAGCGAGATCAGAGAGTGCAGATTGGAGTGAAGATTCTTTCGCATCAAGAGCCCGTTTCTCCTGGCGTAAAGCAGCATCATGTGCATTCGCTTGTTTATCAAGCTCACGTTTAAGATCTTCGGTAGCAGCTCGTTCTCGACGTAGTTCTTCAACAAGATCTTCTACATGTTGCGCTAACTCTTCCTGTCGCGCGCGATGGACGTGTACATCCTGATTCGTCTCTTCGTATAAGCTTGTTGTCTCATGTAGCTCAGCTTTCATCAGCGAGAGTTTCTGTATAAAAGTTAGAACTTATGATGTCCCCTTTTCAAAGCCAACATAGAACAAACCTCTTTAAGAGCAGAAGACAAGGCTTCCAGTCGCTCTCGTTCTATAGCCTCTTCGTCACGAGTGCGATCATTATCTGCTCGAAGCTGATCTAATTCGTCCTCTAACTCGTATACACGTTGCCCGAGTTTCTCAATCTCACGATTAGCACTCTCGATTTCAACATCTTTCTCTTCAGATTCACGTTCGAGGTGTGCAAGGGCAGCTTCAAACTTAGTATGCAGCAGACTAGTATCTGACTCCAAATCTGAGATTCTAAGTCGAAGCTCTTTGCTATCCGCATCTTTTTCTGCAAGCATCTAAGTGTGGTAATTATTTTTGTAAGTTATCTAGATGGCTCAAACAAAAATTTCTCAGACTTACGTCTTGTAACTCTTCCACGCGACCCTGAGCCTCCTCCACTTCTCCTCTCCATTCAGCTTCAACAAGTTCAACAATTCGTTCGTGCTCTGCTACAATTTCCTGCATTTCCCTGTTCTTCATCTCCAATTCATCCTCCTTCTGACTCATCTCGATCGCAGCAGCAGCCAATTTATCCCTCAACGCATTCAAATCCCCTTCAATTGCCTCCCTTTCCTCTCGTTCTTCTAGCATTTGCGCGCGACTCTCACTGCGCTCCGCATTCTCCGCCTCTCGCCTCCTGATCAGATCTTCGAGCTGCAAATTCAAGCTCTGGATCTCATCCAACAAATCCTCTCGCTCATCTTCCCGTTGAGTTAACAACTCAGCCTGTTCATCAATCTTGACCCTTAATCCCTCATTCTCAGCTTCAAGCTCGTTGATCTGTGCCTTGCGTCTAGATGAGTTGCCAGGTGCATTATTATCCTTTTGTTCAAGTTGTTCCCTCAAATCCTGGATCATCACATTATTTTCCTCCAACAACCCTTTCATCACCTCCAAATTTTCTTCTAACTCTTGTTCACGTTGTTCCAACTGTGCATTCCTCTCTAAAAGCTCTTCATCTGCTGCAGCCTTATTCTTTGCAATCGTTCCTGCAGCAGAACCCTTCTTTCGTCGTAATTCCCTTAGTTCTACTTCCATCTCCTCCAACTTCTCCTCAAGCTCTCGTTCTCGGCTCCTCGTCTTTTGCATCCTCTCTAATTCCCTCTCAAGCTCCAGCACCAGTTTTTTATACTTCTTCATCTCCAACCCGCGTTGTTGGACTTCGATCTTCAAGCTTATATTCTGCTTCAGTGCAGCCTCGATTTGATCTGGAGCTAGCTGTGCCAGTCGTTCCTCCAGAAAATGTACCTTCAGCTTGATATTGAAGTTCTCCTTCTTGAGTGCATCGATATGCTATAAATATCACAACGTTTACGATATAGAATATAGTAAAATACGGAAGAGATGAAAAAATTTGTTAGTACTCAATTACAGTAGTACGATGCTGGACACAAGAGAGATGAAGTGACACAGAGCACACATCACGTACTTTTTCTTGATCTCTAAGCGTAAGGTTTGAGGTAACCTTCCCGGCTCCGCCACTCTTCTTCTTTGATCCACCAATTCCTGTTACGCGACTTGGAGCAGGAGTACCAATCACCCCACCACCTTCAGCATCCCGTTCAGCTCCCTCCCAGGTGTATCTAACACTCCTCCTCCTCTCACTCCTTCCTCCTCCTCATCGTCTACAAATGACTTGGAGAGTAACCTCCTCCCAGGTGTTGTACCTGCATCATCAGCTTGTGCTCTTCTCCTCGAGCCCGAGGCCGCGCTACCATTCCTAGGAGAGGGTGTATTGATTGGATTTGAGCCGGGTGTGGTTCTAGATGATGATGGCAAACGATACTTTGCTGGAGTTGAGAAACTCGGCAAAGAATCGAGCGACAGGTCTTGTAGCGTCAACCCACTCGTACTCATACTATTCGAGTCTGCTCGCGAGTGCGAGTTAGCTGAGATAGACATTATTTCTTCCTCCTTCGTACACGTAAAGAGAGTAGAAGCTAGCCCTTAATTGGATCGGTTCGAAATTCGTTAAACTTCGTACTCGTACTAGTATACATAATGATAATCATATATGTTCAGAGTTGAATCGTCCCGGTACAGTGCAAGTATAAGCTCTACAATCAAAATGCGTTTAATTCTCACAAGCTTGAAACTCACAGATAGGGTTACCTTCCGTTCTATTCGTATGTTTATATCACTGCATAAACACGTCCAGTTGACTGTCAAATAGTGCCTGGTTAGTAGTTCCCTTGTCCAACGCGCACGTGATAAAATCTTACATAATGCAACAAATCAATATTTTTATTTTAAGTGAAATAATTCTATGCCTTGTTTTGTGTTCACGTCGTACAAGGCAAGGCTATCTTCTTCTGTTACACCTAATCAAAGGTGATCTTGCGTTATTTCTCGCCTTTGTCTCTCCAATGTCGAATCTACTTTAATAAATCGGATATAAGAAATGGTCTATCCGGTACTTGAAAGAACTAAGTACCGTAAATGATTTGTTATCCAGTAGACATTGGAGCAACGTACTTTTTAGATGAGCGGTCACAAACAGATAAAGATTCAAGTAAACACTGAAAATTCTCCAAGTAATTACTCATTTAAACAGGAATACCGAATATTTTGTCCTTTTATACAGATAACCCTTGAAGGCGAAACAACAGAATGAAACTTGCATATAGAAGACTCTATCCTCGCGTGCTGAATTGCCTAAATTCATATCAGTTCTATTATTTGGCGTAGATGAAGCCTTACAAAAAGGGTTGTCTAAAATTACAACATGTAATGTCTTCAAATACCTTCTTGAAGCTACTTGTATGTGAAACATCGTTTTCCTCGTGTCAAAATGGCATTCAGCGATAAAAGACTGAGAGCCCTGGCAATTCTGGGCCAAGAAATCGAGATTGAGACAGTCTAAAAAAAACACATAGGTACATGAAACGCATGAACGAACAAACGGACGAATTCATGGGACGAGAACATCCCGGACTTATGTACCCAATGAATCTCACATTTATTCCAAAGGTAAAGTGTGATATATAATATATACGTTTTTGGTGACATGAATTATCATCCTAAACTCGAAGCTCATCAAAAGCAACATGAAATATCGTACGTATCATCAGTGGTCTATTAAAATCTCCTAGTGGTGGTAAAGCTCGCAAGTCTCGATATCTGCATCTAATTACTCATTCTGTTTTTATGCACTAGAAACAGATGAATTCATCTCCTCAGACTTGACACCTTCTATGTTCCTTTCTCCAAAACATCCAGACACTCAATATATCCTGAACGTAAATCATGGGATGAGTTCCAAGTTGTAAACTAAATTAGAAGTCTCACTATACCTTTTCGAACCCAAAAACCAGAAAAACGACTATTGGTACTAGTAGATCATAATTAGATCGTAAATGCATACTACGGGACAAAGAAAAAACTATTTTTACATACTAGAAGCTTCAAGAAAATCTATAACGCCGTTGTACAGATTATCATCGCAACGATCCCTGTGAGTATAACTCTACTGGCTGGAAGGACAAACACTAGTGTTAGGCTGATGTAAGTAGGAAGTAAATAGTTGTGTCAAGTATAAAATATGTTAAAGTTCTAACTTACACAAGACTTATTGTGCGAAGTAGACTAAACAAAGCGACACGTAGAATAGTGCTTTCCATTTTCCGGTTTCAGATCGGAGTTTTGCTTCTATATAACGGCTATTTCGAAAAACGATAACACTATAACCACTTTTGTAGTAAAACGAGAACAAGTCGTCATCATGATCACGCTGGAAGAACTTCAAGCTTTTGATCATAAACGTATTAACTCACCTTCTAAGCAGAGTGTGGAGAACGACAAAGCATTAACAATTATAAAAATATCCTGCGTTCTGAATCTCATGTCTGGATATATCAGAGAAATTAGAATGAGACTTAAACATACAGATGAAACCCAGGTGGAAGCAAACGTATAGAAAGCATTCTGTACGATTGTACAGTAGAATATTCCAGAGAATGATTGATTTGATCCCAGAATGATTTCTCCATTATGATCGTAAGCTTCTGCACTTCCGATCTAATAGAAGTTTTAGTTAACGTGAAAACCGAAAATTCATTGGACATAAGGGAGGGGTGGCTCACAATCATTGAGTAGATAACAAGAGCAGCGAATAACACGATTGGTATGCCAATAAGCTAAGTATAACTCAAGTGTAAGGCCGATTTGACAAGTATCTCAGCTGAAAATATTCAAGACTTACCGTACAAGTATATACTAAACTCTTTTTATGAGAGGAACCGAATACCGCTCCGTCAATGTCCCCTTTTAATAGCGAATTCAACAGAATAAAAAGCTGCCATAATGTAAAACATATAAGAAATAATGAAGGGTAAATCAGCACGCACATGAATCACTAATGAGAGCGTTAAACCCAATGTCCTGTATTGTTTAAACACCTTCAATGGAGTTCGAAATCATCATATAATACAAAGTCTCACAGTACTTGGACGCCATAAATTAGCGAGGCCTGGATAAGGCATGCATTACTGGATACGTCAAACGGTAAAATTAGATTCGCGTTTCTTTTGTAGATACTGTAGAGCCATATTTTAGCTTCATGATCACAGGAGTCATGATTTATATTCCGCACTTAAAGGAGTAGATAATGGAAGAGATTATCCATGAAATACAAAATGCGACAAAAATAGGATGTCTCTTGACTTTTCGAGAAAAAATGATTGTAAGGACAAGAATGGGAAGGAGAATATGTCCTCCGACTATCTGAAGGCCAAGGAAAATTGATTCGTCAACTTGAATCTCTATGTGGTTAGTTATGGGTGAGTAGTGTATATCACATAGTACCGGGTTAATAGTGCTTACTATGAAACAAGGGATTAACGACGAAACTTGAGCCTGACATGAGTATGAACTCGAAGAAGAAGTTTGGATGTTACAAATGAGAATTAGAGTAGAATTGAAGTACTTCTCGGGTCCCAGGCTTATATAGAGACGCGTAACGTGCTATTATACACGGAACTACCAATATTGCTGACTGTTGAAATATAAACGGGTCAATGAAGGGTAAATAACAATACCAGTCAGGGAATATCCACAGTGTGTGAAGTTAACTCATAGTTTCTACCATGACAGCTGTCATAATATCATCATAGCATTATCTGGGCTAGCGGAGCGCCCAAATCAAGAGTATGTGCTGACGGATCATCAACTTATAGTCATCTTCTCCTAGTATAAGATCCTCCATTCATATCACTTGTACATGTACATGGTTACCAAAAGATGTTCCATCATAACTTGAGACATATCTCTGATCTAAGCTCAAACTATATATAATATACCGACTACTCAATCAGTTACAGCTTTGATGAAAGCACTGGTACAGTATATCAGTATATCCACTCTATCAGCCAGAAATATCGCTCAGATGTCCAGGATACTCATAGATCGCATGGATTAGAACCACTGGACTAGGTCTTTTTACTTCTACCTCACTTCGTAGCTTTACACAATGAACTGTTCATTTAAGACAGATAGTCTATCAAGCTCACAGGTGGTATAGGAGATTAAAATATGCATCAACTGTTATTAGGTGTAGTATTCTGCGTGACTCCAGTAATTTAACAACATCAAACTTTGATTCAAAGACCGCGAGTAAATACATTAGAAAGCAACCCGCAACAAACCACAATTGACAACTAAATTTAGAAATGCACGTATAATACGTAACTAAGTTAAGCAACTTTGCTTTCCTCCTTCTTCAAAGAACATGTAAGACTCCATGACTGTGATAGATGAAAAAAGACATAGAAGTACTAAGAGCTTACCTTAGAAAAGTGATTGGTCAGGAAAAGAATATAAAGAACTTATTAAAATTTGTCTTTCAAAATTGTTATCCTTTCTCATAGTTTCAATTAATTATTTGCGCTCATTATCCCCCAGCTGGATTCTGACTCAGATTGTCCATCTCGCTTAATCCGCCTATCATCGTGCTAGCATCGTCTGTGTTCAAGGCTGCTTGTAGCTGATGTTCTGTCGCCGACACTGCATAAACTGTCCTTTATTTGTAGCTCAGGTGAGGTTGTGTTCGTAGCCTCCAGCACTGCTAAAATATTTTCTCAATCCACCTTACTGCTTACTTACACCTAAGTAGTATCCCTAGTTCTATTTCTGAACCTTCGACACGGAGAGGGAATGACTTCGTGTTAGATATTTTGTTCACTCCCTCATTCACAAAAACGTCATTCGTCCAGGAGATATAATTAACCGAGACTCTCGCAGCTCCGGGAAATAGTCCCGAAACCAGACTGGTTCGACGTGCACACCTCTGTGAGGGCTAGAAGTGCATGAGTGTTGAAAACTAAACTTTTGGTCAGATTTTGACCTTGGTGTTGTATTTAGTGGCGAGGACGTGGGGTTTAGAGTCTGCCTACACCAGACACGATGCTCAGGCTAAGATTTGGGGCTAAAAAGCGAGATACTCGACTTCGGCTGTCCGGCCGAGAACTCGGTCGGACCGTAGAGACTGATAGAGACCTTGAGGCGAGCTGAGACTTCACAGACCAGTAAAAGTAGTAGAAACGTATAGAACAGAGCCCCGACCGAGACTGTATTTTGAGGTAAAAGCGTATGTATTTTAGTCCGCCCGGACGACTTGCAGTACGGTCAGAGCGTTACAAGCGCGCCCGGGCAGCCTAATAAAGCAGCAGAGTAGTAGATAAAGAGTACATGAGACTAGTAGGGAGCTACACGGGGGGGGGGGGGTGAATAGACTGGGAGTTGACTGGGGATTAACTGGGAATTAACTGCTTGACTACGCCCTCAAGTCTGGAGGCTTATATAGCAAAACGCGAGATAAAGGGTAGATAATAAGGAAAGCATGGCGTCCAGGTGGCTATATGCCACTGGACGAAGAGATTAAGCTATCAGAAACGAGGGGTCATATAAACGAACCCTACCCTCGAGTAAGAGTAGAAAGTGAAGCTAAATAGTAAGAGAAATGAACGAGGAGCGCGGCCGAGTAGTAGCAATGGACTTCTCGGCGACTTAGAAAGTGCATTATAAATGCACTACGACCGGCCAAACACTTAGCTGGTCCTACAGTGTGCAAGTAGACGAAGTAGTACACATGATACGAGAACATTCCAGACTTGTAACTTTGATGGATTCCACCTTCCCTCCAGAGGGTAAAGTAGTGCGATGTTTTTATTTTGCGTCAACAACGTTATTGCGCATTTTAATCTTTGAGACTTATCGGCAGATCACAATTACAGTAGTACATATAACCAGTAGACTACTCCAATCTTCTGATGTAGGTTAGCCTAGCACGACTCGATGTCCACGTCTAAACTAACTGTTATTAAGCACTAGAAACCGACGATTTGTCCAAGTCTACGTCAGACTTGGCTACCACTTCAGAGTCCTTTCTCCAAAACATCCAGACACTCAATATATCCTGAATGAAATCACGGAATTAGTTAAAAACTGTAAATCGGGATAAGAGATTTCACTAGACCTTTTCTAACCCAAAGATAAGGAAAACGACTATCGGCACTGGTAAAGCATGATCGTGAATGCTTGAAGGGAAAAGAGATGATTTACATACGTGAAGCTTCAAGAAGATCTATGACACCATTGTACAGGTTATTTTTAGCGAACCCTACGATTAGTGTCTCGTCCGGGCGGAGGACAAAGACTAGTGTTAGGCTGATGTACGTAGGAAGTGAATAGGTATGGCAAATACGAAGAATGATGTATATTTTTTACTTACGCAAGACATACTGTGCGAAATAGACTAAACAAAGCGACACGTATAAATAGAGCTTTCCAATTTCCGGTTTTAGATCGGAGTTTTGCTTCTATATAACGGCCATTTCGAAAAACATAAAACACTATAGCCACTTTTGTAACAATACAGTGACAAGCCATCATCGTCATTGGCATCATGATAAGAGAACTTCACGTTATAGTTAGAAAATGTATAACTTACCCTCTAGGCAGAGCGTGGAGAATGACAGCGCATTGATGATGATATATACGTCCCGTAAACTTGACTTCCAAGTCAGGGGATACTGGATATATCAGAGCAGGAATGAACGTACAGATTTAACCCAGGGGAGAGTGAGTAAGTGAAATCTGCATTCTGTAAGATAACACAGTAGAAAGCGGTAGGAACTGATAGATTTGACCCTGGAATGGTAGTCCCGTCCGAATCGAGAGCCTCTGGACTTCCAATCTAATAAAATATATGTTGGCTCAGAAACGCATTTGAGTTAAACGTAGATTGAATTCACAATCATTGAGTAGACGGCAAGAAAAGCGAATGCGACAAATGGTATCCCAATGAGCTATTTATAAGTCATGTGTAAGAGCCAATTTGACAGGTACCTCAAACTGAAGATACTTGAAATCGTACCGAACAAGTATATACTAAACTCCTTCTGCGGGAAGAGTTTGATGCCGCACCGTCAATATCTCCTCTCATTAGCGAGATCAACAACACAAAAAGCTGAGACAGTATCAAAAGAGATAAGAAACGAGAGACAAAAGAGTTACGCACATGGAGCACTAGTGAGAGCGTTAATCCTAGTGTTCTGTATTGTATCAAAAATGCCATTTTAATCGGTGTTTTAAGTTATCATACAATGGAAAAACCTTACAATACCTGGACACCAACTACCAGCGAGGCTTGAATAAGGCATATATTATAGGTTGGTTGTAGTGAAAGTAAGTCATCTTTGCTTCTTCCTCTGTAAAGACTATAGAGTCGTATCATCAGTTTCATGTACACTGAGCTCGTGAAGTATATTCCTCACATAATAGAGTAAACAATGGAAGAAAATATCCATGAAATACAAAATGCGACAAAAATGGGGTGTCGCTTGACTTTCCGAGAGAAAATAATAGTGAGGACGAGAATGGGAAGGAGGATATGTCCTCCGACTATCTGAAGACCAAGAAAAATCGATTCGTCAACTCGCTGGACTAAAAGAAATGTACGGTTATAAAGCGTTCATCATAAGGTACTGGCTCAATAGTGCGTACTGTGTTGAATATGGTCAAGTACCCTTGCATTGTCATCCAATTCTGACATGATTACGAGCTCGAAGAAAAGGAGCAAGTTTTGTAAGTGAGGATGAACTTATGCGATGGATTGATTCCAAGCTTTTATGAGACGTGCAACGAGCTACAGAAATAGAGCCATCTGAATTGCAACGGATACAATGCGCTGTAGCGGTATTAAGGAACCAATCGGTAGGGAGCAGTTACCCACATCAATCATACTGAGATTGATCAAGGAACTTGAAGTTGACTTATCGGTTACTATTATCAATACTCTAGTCGTCAGAGATGCAAGTCACGCTAGGATGACGAGTCCTTCTTCTTCTTGAATACTCTTAGGGTTCAAAGACGATACCTTCATATAGCAAAGAAGAAAGTTAAGACACATCTGGTACGTCGGATGTAAAAAGAAATCGAAGTACTTTCATGATATCTAGGTTATAAAAGAGGTACAAGAAGAAATCGGCGATTTCCGAAGTCCGAAATCACCAATCAGCAATAAAATCAAAGTAATCAGATAGATGGTAGTGAAGTTCAACTTACTTCTCGGAGACTTGGCCCTTTGCTCGCTTCCAAAATGTCAACCCCGGTGCATCCAGACTATGCCGCTTACTACTACATATTCCAGATCACCGAGCTGTCACTGACTAAATCACCAAATCAATAGTAATCGCATCTTTGTCGTCGCTCTGTAGCATGAAATAGGATACAGGATCTGAAGAAGCGATACCAAGTTTCGTGAAGTACTTACTGGCACGTTCGTTCTTATAGCCTATTATGCTATTGCCATCAAGGGTATAAGCTCCGTAGCAGGTGAATCGATTATCACCACCATATATGAGCCTCCAATTTGATCGTATACGTACAACTGTACATCACTTAACAATAAGCTTTCAAACCGTCTTGATCTATGATCAAGTATCCCTGTCTACTGACATTGCTGACACTGTTACAACCAGTAGCTCGTCAAATCAGAATCTCCGTATCATCCCATAACCAGCAAACTATTGTTAATTGAATCAGTCTATACAAGATAAGAAAGAGTAACTGACTGGTTCACCCGCGTAAGTCACAAGTTCTCTATTGTTGCATGCTCAATCGAGCATGTCGAAATAGGCCTTGGAAGTACTGGGTTGTACAACGGAGTCATAGAGTACCTCAAGGCTACTTGTATATTAAGGAATAGCTTTCCTCATCCTGAGTACTGCGCAATTATAATCAAGCAACCTCCATATTAATGCACAAACAAGCAAACGAAAGAGGTGAAGGTAGCACGCACGATACAATGACATTTCAGACTCATAGATCTAGTAGATTCTACGTTCCCACCAAGAAATAAGATAGTGTGGCTTACATTGCTTATCATCGACAACATTGTTGCACATCGTCTACATCCTTAGAGTTCATCAACGAGCTATATTGAGCAGACAACCAGTGGGATAACCAGGTTATATGATGGAGGGGGGGAGGGAGGGTTAATCTAGCAAGTCTCAATTCCTGCATGAGACCATTCTGTTTTCACGTACCTCACTATCTCAGACTTGATATCCTTTCTCCAAAACACTCAACACTGTCTACATATCCTACCATAGTAAGTCTCAAAACTGTTATAGTGGGAATCAGAAAATTTCATTGCGGCCTCTTACTAACTCAATATTCTACAAAACGGCCCCAATTACTTTCAAGTAACAGAGTAACAAAATAAGATGAAGTCAGTATCATAATCATGATAACAGAGCAACAAACCTGATTTTCAATATTCTCGTCGATATCTCAGTATGATCCCTCATCTGCACCATCTCTATCGCGTGTTTGGTGCGGAGAAGTCGTACATACAGGTGCACCAGCCATCCTATTTCGCTCTTGATAACATTCATCAAAGAAAATCAGCCGATCAAGAGTATCTGTACAAAAATGTCGTCTCAGACCATACTTGAAAAAAAAAAATGAAAAAAAAGAAACGAAAAGCATGTCAACAGGCACGTCGTCAAACAAGCCTTTGACCTTTCCCATAATTAGGAAATTATGTTTTAATCAAAAAAAAAAACTTGCAACTCCCGAAAAAATAAAGGGAGGGAGGTCCAATGTGTAGACTTCCACGGAGACTATCACCAATGCACGAAGTCAGCAAATGGACAACAAAGTTAATATACATGATACCAGCTCATGTGGTTCTCGCCCCCCAGAGGCTAAAGCAGCGCAGCGTATTAGCGTATCATCGACTTATCAACTTTACGCCAACAACATCATGGAACACCCAAAAAGCTAATTTATCTAGCCCTAATAGCTGTTTATCAAACACCAGTAATCAACGACTTGTCCCAATCAAGCCCAACTGATCAGACTAAACTCCCTTAGACCACCAGCCATCAACCATCCCTTCTCCAATCACACACACACACATACACACACATACACACACATACACACACACACGCATACATACATAAATACACACACAAACACAAGCACACACATACAACCATAACTCTCAACAAACGGGTATTCAAAATAGACGAGGACGGGGATAACGAAAACAAGGTCTCAAGTGTCTATAAGGCAGGATCAGAAGTTCTACTACACCCCCCCCCAGTCAAGCTTAGTCTCGGTCTCAGTCTCAGTCTCATCCTCATCTCATCCTCATCCTCATCCTCATTCAAAAGTTTGAAGTTCGAAGTTTGAAAGTGTAATGATTGAACAGTGGGGTTCAGTTCCCCCCCCCCCCCCCCCTTTCTCTAATTCTGATAATCAACCAAATTTTCAGTTTCTCAAAATAAGAAACCAACCAAACCAAAAACTTCATTCCTTTTGTCTGCCAACTGAGATTGAGATTAAGATTCGAGGTTTATGATTTGTGATTTGTAACCCGCGGTATATATTGATATATTTATTCATATATAACAAAACAAGTTCTCCTTTTTTTTTAACTCCGTTTCTTTCTCTTCCTACCCTAAATAAACAAAAACAAAGGAAAAGAAGAACATCAAAAGCCAATGGTAACAAACAAAAGATAGACGTGAACGAAAGCGAGAACGAAAAGCCGGAGGAGAGAGGGGAAGGGTAAGACGAAGACGAAACGGAGAGAGAGAGATAGAGAGAGAGAGAGAGAGAAAGTGAAGAAAAAGAAAGTTCAGTCCATCCCAAATGTAAACACCGAATGAAAAAAGAAGTGAGCAAAAGATTACACTAAAAAAAAGAGAAAAATGAAAAAGAGGGAAAAGGCCAGGAAAGAAGACGAAGGCGGAAAGCTAGTAAAAACATGGGAATAAAAAGAAAGAGTTACGATGAACATAAGATACTTGGTAATTTGATTCGAGTTATGTTATATATCGTGAACAGATAATAGGAAAAAAAAAGGGGGGGATGAGGGAGAAGAAGATAAGTAGTGTACCGAAGAAAGAGGGATAGGGGTAAACGAGAGGTTGGATTCTTGTATGAAAACAACGCATACTCCAAAAACTAACGAAGAAAGCAAGGCGAAGAAAATAAACAAATAAATTGTACCAATACTAATATACCAAAGAAAGAGAGAGAGAGAAAGAGGGGAAAATATCGAATAGCAATAAAAAATATGATATATAGAGATAGGAACACCGAAGGGAGTGAGGATGATAGGTTTTTTTATATTAAGATAGAGAGACGGGGAGGAGCGTAGCCAAAGGGCTAACTAGTGAAAGGGGAACGTGAAAAACAGAGCATGAGTATGTGTGATGATGATAGTCCGTAAGTAGGAAGGCAAAAAATGAAAGCAATACACATGTGCACGTCCTCCAAAACAGTTGTCCCTTATTGAATCCAAAGAGACCGAGAGAAAGAGAGAGATAAAAGATTAAATAGCATCAACGATCTGATTCCGAAAGATAATGAAAAATTCCACGAGATTACTGAGATTCTATGGAAACAGAGGAGGAAGGAAGGGGGGTATGAGGTCAAAACGTTGGAGGCACACACACGGCGGCCAGCTTTCTTTTTGAGTACTACAACAACTCTTCCTCTCTTCCTCTCTCTTCACTACCGCCTCATGCCTTCGGGACTACCTCTTTCACTACCGACACCGTACACCTCTCGACTCCCCCGTTGTGCTTGGTGTGGATGGGGAGGATATCCGTTGTTGTTGCCGTTGTTCACGTTCATCATCCCCCAACCGACTTCGGCCCCCAAATCGTTCATACCGTTCAAGCCGTTCATCATCGTGTTCAAAAAGTCCGCGTCCGAAGCTACTTGTTGTTGCTGATGATGATGATCCGCCGATACTGTACGCAAACCGTCCCTCTGGTGGGGACCCAGGTGAGGTTGTGTTTGATGAGGATGCTGGTGCTGGTGCTGCTGTTGCAGGTGGTACTTGTCGTTGATAATATGACTGTTGCTGTCCCCCCGCGCCCGCAAACCTTCCTCCCGCCGTCGCAGGTCGACTATTGGCTCCGTTCGAGATTGATAAGGGTACAAAGCGCCCTCCTGTCGATCCGTCTCCGTCATTGTTGCACAGTTCCATGACAGACAATCGTCGACTCTCCGGCCTCGACCCAGCTCCTGTCGTGGGTCGACCTCCTGTGGATGATGCTGCTGTTGTTGCTGTAACAACGCCATTCGTCGACGTTGCTCCTCCTCCAAGACATCCTCCTCTACCTTCTCCTTCTTCACCACGCCCGTGGGCAGTTGACGGTGTAGGCGGTGGCCGCCCAGCACTCGTCCTCCATCCCCCACCAGGGCTGCTGCCGCTCTCATATCCATATCCCCCACTACCAGGCCCATATCCATATCCACCATCCCCTCCATCATATTGACTCCCATCCCGTCGATACCCATCATCCCCATATCCATCCCCATCCCCGCCGGACCGACGAGATCCATAGAGGTAGGGTACCCGTCCATGTTGACCCCCACGTCCATCATCCTCTCCGTCGATGTCGTCATCGTCGGATTCCCCGCCACTGCTGTCCCGGATGAGCCCGCGGTCGTCGTCATCGTCGTCGTCGTCAATCCCCCGTTTGCGGCCCCTCCATAGCCCAGACCGTTTAGACCTCCCGGCGCGGACGCTGAGAGAGGCGTCCCCGGCGAGCGAGGGCGGGTGGAAGGAAAACGGGCTATCGTTGATCCCGCTCGAACCATCGGGCGGACTCGGTGGGTACCCGTAGTAATTTCCGCCATAGCTCCAAGGTCCTCCTCGTTGCTGCTGCTGCTGCTGTTGTTGTTGTTGCCTCTGCCGTTGTCCGGTACGTGCTGAGAAAGGTTCGGGCTCGTTGTCGTCGTCGCCGTCCCGTACGGAGGGTAACTCGTGCTCGTGGTGTTCGGAGAGAGTCCCCAACCCACTACCGCCGCCGAGAGGTCCAGATCGGGAGGAGAGAGAATACCTGGAGGAGAAATACGACGCTGGAGCGGTACCTGGACGTGGTGCAGTGCCCGGTCGTGACCCGAAGCCGCTGCTTGTGATGGTGGAGGTCCCATCTCTGCTCGAGGGTGGTAAGGGAATCCCTCCGGCGAGGGCTGGGGCGACAATGGAAGAGAGCGGCGGGAGTGTGGTTGAGGATGCTGTCCCTGGCCGTACATGGTCTGCTGCTGTTGTTGTTGCTGCTGAAGATGATGATGTGGGTGGCCTGCTGTGTGAGGATGGCGGCCGACCGGAAGCGAGCTCAGCGGGGGAGGGGAGAAAGGGCTCGGGGCAAGAAAGGACTGCTGTTGGTCTCCTGCTGCTGTTGTTGATGATGATGATGTTGAGCCTGCTGCTGCTGAAGGGGATACTGTTGTTGTTGCTGCTGTTGAGGGTCGAAAGGAGTGCCCGTCACGAAAGGAATGCTGGTGGGTGGAGTGATGGGCGGCGTAGGCGGCATTTGCGCTCGTGGTGGTGGGAGATAGGACGACGTGCTGGTGCTGCTGCTGATGGGCGGACTGTACGAGGGCGATGTCCTGCTGCTGGTAGGACTGATGCTGTTCGTGCTGACGGACAGGCGACGCATGTTGTTGTTGTTGTTGCTGCTGCTGCTGCTGCTGTTGTTGTTGTTGTTGTCGCTGAAAGTGTTCGAGCTGCCAACTGCTAGGAGGATATGTAGGCGCGGGGCCGTTTTGGGTAGAGTCAGGACCGACGTCGTAACCTACAGAAGTGCCAGGGCGCTGCTGACCGTAATTATAATTTAAATTATGCAAGTTAGCTGCTGAGAAGTTGCGCTGGAACAGAGCATCCTCCACCTTGCTCGTGTTCATGTTCATGTTGATGCCGAGACCGACGTTGTGCGGTGGCTGTTGCTGATGACTTGACTGTGCACGTTTTGAACGGGCTGATGACGCTTTGTGAGCGGCAGCCATGGACGTGTGCAACGCTGTTAGATCACGCATCATCGCATCATTTTGTTCTTGCTTGTCGGAGTGGACAGTCTGAGCATGCTGGCGGAGGTTGTCGAGTCGAGAGAATTGTTTCGAACAATGACATGTGAACGGCCGCTCGCCCGTATGTTTTCTAAATATGGTAAGAGAGCGGAAAGGGAGGGAGATTAGAAAGAGTGAGATTAGGCACCGGGGGCAATCAAAAGTAGAGAGGGAAGGGGGAAGCCAGTTCAGGGGGGGGGAGACAGAGAGGTGGGATGAGATGGGAGACGCTGTCAGGGGAAAAAAAGAGAGATCTGCTGTACCTGACGTGTCTAGCAAGATGCTCAGACCTTGAGAAGACCATACGGCAGTCTCCGTATCCGGTACATTGAAAAGTCTTTGCAGGTGCGGAACGATACCGTTTCGCTACCTGCGCATCTCTCGATGTCGGGTTCGACGGCGGCTGAGGATGCTGAACGGCGACGGGGGACATTGAAGACTGCTGCTGCTGGGGGTCGTTAGTTGCGTTGTTGTCAGAGGAGAGATTAGAAGAGGAGGGGATGATGTTTGAGATGTTGTCAGAGATTGAGATTGAGATATCAGAGTCGTTTGACTCGTTGAGAGCCATCTGCACCTGGCCCAAACAGAGGGGGGATTAAGTAGTAATTTTCAGGGGGGGAGGGAAGACGCGGGGAGGAGGGACGCAGATGATAAGTGGGAGAGAGGCAGAGGAGAGTTAAGGAAAGGAGATTGGGAGCGACAGTTAACGTTCGGCTGGCTTCTTATCAGGCACACTATTAAGGGACACTCCCCGTGAGAACACTCTCTCAATGATCGACGCCTGAATCCGGTAATGTGTCATCAAGATCCAGGCACATGTGTTACAGACTTTGACTATCTCTCAATTTGTCCGCTTTCGGTTCAATCACCATCTCATCCCCCTACCTGCTCATCGCTCGAGGTCGCACCAGATCCCTGCTCGAGGCCTGTCCTTCCAATACACCGCTCTCTCCCTCCGCTCCCGCGTCTCTCTCTCTCTCTTTCTCTCTCTCTTTCGGCCCAACTTTATCCCCAAGCCCCGGGCACACGTTTCTCCTTCCACATGACATGTCCCAAAAACACTGCCCGACCCACTCACACTCACACTCACACACACACACACAAACGAAAGAGAGAGAAGAAAAACTTTTTCCTTAGTCCACAACCACCTAAGCCTCTCGGTCCCGCTCAAACCGGCTCCCTATCTTTCCCATCATCACTCATCCATCATCTCCATCACATTATATCCTCTCCCAGCCGTCCCTTCCGTCCGTCCGTCCGTCAAATAAAATATAAAGAAAAACGGCTTATCAACCCGTCTCAACGGCACCTTTAGTTAACAAAGAAAAGTGAACAGGAATTATATATACGTACTAGAAAAACCTTATTCTCTCCCCGTAAGGCACACACACTAACAACAACAAACTCCCTACACTTAGACCCACTTTTTCCCTTTCTTACTTACCTTACAATTCTCACCTCGCTCTCACGGTGTGGGGAGGGGGAGAAAGGGTCCACCTTATCCGCAAGACCCCCCCCCGCGCTTAGCGTTAACGTTTCGTTCCGCTAACTAATTTACTCTCCCTTTTTCCTCTCTAAAATGATAATTAATCAACTAATTTGAGTATCGAGTAAACGACGGATATAGTGTATTATAGTATAGTATATTAATGAAAACGCTAAAACTAGGTCCTGAGGTAAGATAGAAAAAGGAAAAAGGGAAAAGGGAAAGAGGATATAGAGGAAAAAAAAACTCTATACTTTAATTTACATGTAATCAATTATCAAATCCATATCGTTGATTTTCTCTTCCCTTCCCCCGTTCTCTTAATTTCTCTTTTCACTTCTTCCGTCTAATTCTCTAATATCTTATATTTACTCCCTTCCCCCTGTCAACACCCCCACCCCCTCGCTTTCTTGTTTTTACTCTTCTCTTCGCCAAAAAAACAAACAAACAAAAACTTAACGAAACGAGGAAAAGAAGCTCTTTCTTTTTTTTTTTTTTCTTTCTTTCTACTTGGCAACTAACAACTAAAATACTAAATTACTGAATGAAAGCGTTTGACCGAATTGACGTATTACATAAAAACATATCACATACTTACATGTACAAACCTACAAACCTACAAATTTTACAAAACTCTTTTCATCGTTGACATATGATTTTCACCTTTCACTTTTTTTTTCAAAGAAAGCAACAAGTTTAAAGTTAAAAAAAAAAGTCAAGCCCATCGTTATGGTTATTGAAGGTTTACGATTTTATATTTTATATTTTATGATTTGTTTTTTTTTGGAAACGATTTCTTTTTTCCGCCGTTTCCGTGTTTCTTAATTTACATTCCTACTTCTTTAATATACTATATCATATATAATCATAATCATAATGTATTGTATATGCAACTCGCACATGCGCTCACGCTCGCGCTCGCCCGTCATCGGCCCATACACCAATACATGTGTCAATCGTCCGCGTACACAATAACATATAACATATAACATATTGCCCGAACTGATTGGAAAATGGGGAAAAAAGAAAAGAAAAAAAAAAACAGACATAAAACATAAACGATTAACATATATAATTATATAAGAATAAATATAATACACAGCCCCCCCCCCCTCTTTCCTCCCGCTTCTTTCTGTCCGTCGTTTCACTTCCACCCCCCTCCCCTCGCTCCACTCGTCCATATGCACATTTGCATACGGACACGCATATGATGTGTATTATAACATAAGCCCACACATACAATGATACAATTGAATCCGTTGTGTCGAGTATTCAAGTACACACGGATCCACCTCGTCGCGACCTACGTAGTCATCACTATACACTATGCACTATACACCAACAAACAACGGACCCCCCCTCTCCCTTCCCTCCAATCCCCCGGAAGGCTGTGTAACTTCAAGAACCCAAGAACCCAAAGGAACCAAAGAACCATACACACGCATATGATATACGCATATACGCATATACGCATGTAGGCATACGTTGACTACTTCAATATCGGTTATATGGTTATATGATTATATGATTAGTTACTTAGCCCCCCTATCTATCGTGAATCATGAATCATAAAACACATAAAATAATTATACACCTCTCCTCTCCTTCTTCTCCTTCTGTCCTTAGTTCTTTTCGGTTTTGGTTTTTGGTGGTAATGATTCACGTTTCATGAATATCATCTCATGTATGTACATGTACATGTACGTTCGTATGTCTGGCTGGCTGTATACAAAATACTCATACCATATACCATATACCATCTACCATTTACGAAAACGGAATCGGAATCGGAAAATGGGGACGGGCACGGAAGACGGTAGACAGCGAAACAGCGAAACAGCGAACATTGAGACGGCTAAAATGGTGGGTAATTATGGTGGGTGGCGATGACAACGACATCCCCGCCCCCCCCCCCCCTCTCCACCCCGACATAATCGCATAAACGACAAAACTGCTAAACTGCTAAACTTACCAAACTTGCTTAGACAACTTGAATACATTTTCTTTCTTTCTAAGAGGTTTTGAATAGTATTTTCAGTGATCGCATAGCATGCTCGCATTTACGACTCCACGGCTCACGGCTCCACGGCTCATGGCTCACCGAGAGTTAAATTCCCTTCCTCCCGGCGATACATTACTAACCTTACTAACCTTACTAACTTACTAACTTACTAACTAACTGACAAACTGACATTCTGTTCTCAAACGATGATACTACTAATACTGGTTCTACTGTACTTTTCGAAATTCAAAATAAAGGATGATAGATACTTTAGTCTCAGATTTCAGGTTTTAGGATTATGGATTATGGATTTAGACAATCGCAAAGACGGACATACATGTACATGCATACGACAACAAACACTACAAACACTACTAACATCAATAACAAGCACACATACAAATCATGAACACAACCAGTGCGAAGCCCCCCCGACCCCGAGAATAAGTTAAATAACGATAACGATGTATCTCGTCCGTCCGTCCGTTCGGGAGCTCGGAGGTTCGGGAATACGGGAACTCGGCGGTAGCGCGGTTGCGGGTTGCTGAGTACAACTTGGGGAGGAGACACGGGTGCAATTTGAATTCAAGAAAAAAAATGCAGGCTAAAAAAAATGAGAAATGAGAAATGGGAGGAAGGACCCCTTTTCCATTACCGGGCTTCTCGGGACGATAGGGTTTTCTGTTCTCTTTTCATTCTTTTCTGTTTTCTGTTTTCTTTTCTTTTTTTTTTTCGTTGCAACTTTACATGTGAGTGAGTGAAGTACAACCTCGGTAAGCTCTTTCTTTCTTTCTTTCTTTGGGAGTAATGAAGTGTGAACTCAGAACTGGGCTGTTGTAGCAGATGTCTCCATATTCGATCATCATCATCACGCATCACGTATAATAACATAATAACAAGTATATCACTAAGGCTTAAGAGCTATGAAGAATAAACCTTTATTCTCACCCTCTCTCTTCCCTTCTGATTATGCACATAACTATTATAGATGATATATCATATTTCCCTATCCTTAGTCTTAGCGCTTATCTATCTATCCACCCATCAAAAGAAAAACCCCTCATCCTCCGTCTCGGGAACTCTCATCTTCCGAAGTAGGATTTAGGATTAGGATGATGAAAAAAAAAAAAAAAAGAGAGAGGCTGTGTCATCTAACCGGACCTGGGGTGCCTGACCGAAAACAACAACAACAACGACAACAACAAAAAAGAAATTTGGAAAGGTAAAAAAAAAGAGAGAGAGAACGAGATGAGACGAGACGAGATGATTTATCTCTTGCTCACTCATGCATAGCTTCCTGGGTACCACGTAAACGAATTGCACAACTTACAAAAACCGAACGATAAGGAAGGGGCGAAAAGGACGAGGGAAGAGTCGGGAGGGGGGGGGGAGAGAAGGGAAAGGAGGGGGAAGAAAGTTTATTTTCTGTTTTTGGGTTCATAAGAATCTTCCGATCCCGTTTACGATGATGATCGGGTCATTCCTCTCCAAGCAGATGCATGTGTATACATTCATTGCATCAATGTATGTATGTATGTATGTATAGTACGTGTATTTACATTAAGATTAAATAATATTAAGATTAGGATTACTTGATCAAGGGGGGGGTGGACTCGATGGGGGAATGTATGAATTACGAATAAACAGGTATTAATGTTGGGGTGTAATCGTTGACTTGTAATATACTTACATTCGTAACGTTCTCTCTTTATCACAGAGTATTCAATTCTGTTTTGAGTCCTTGTGAGGTGAACTTGACGGATGTATGCGCGGTACAACGGAGACGTGCAAGAAACGGCGGATTGCGCAGTAAGATAGTAGATTCTTATGAGATAGATGATATACGAAGGCTGTTGATAGCATGATGATGATCAATCAACCAACTTGTTCCGGGATACACATCAGACCTGGTTTTACCTAGCAAAAATATCTCTCGGCCCTTGCGAGTAAGGCAATTTGTAAAATACCTAAACCAATACGCCATCCTCTAGACAATCTGCCTTCCCCCCCTAGTTTCTCTCTTCTTCTTTCAGCTCTTCATAGTAGAGGAAAGACATACAGCTTAACTATAGCACGCGCGGATACACATACACATTAATACCGTATATAATAATAATATTAATTGTATCACCAACTCACGTCCGCGCAGCGCAGCGCAAGGGAAAAAAAAGAAAGCAAGAAATAGGTAAGGGTAAATTAAAAAAGACTTCTCTTGAATGAAGAAGCTATGAAACACCGAGAAGACGACGATCGAACCCCGAACCCGATCGTGATCAAAGAGAGAGAGAGGTGAAAAAAAAATTTAATAAAGTACGTTTTTGGACAACTTTTTTCTTGATCCACCCGAGTCCTTGTTTTTTTTCAAATGGCGTCTATATTCATAATGCACTGTGACTGTCTGTCGTTATCGTATTATCACGCTATTCACACTTGAGCTCATTTAATCATTTCTTCCGCTCGTTCGTATGGATTAGGTTTGTTTTTGAGTTTATTCATTTTCTTTCGATCTAATGGAAAAACCAGTAAATGGAGAGAGAAGTGATCGGAAAAGCATGGGTCTAGAACAGCGAGCAACGAGCAGCAAGCAGTGAGATTCGGAGAGAGGGAGGCAGAAAACAGAAGCGGAGGAAGAAAACAAAAACCACAAGTTTAAAAGATGATTATTAGATCAGGAAGAAGAAACGAAAAGAAACTTTTACACCGATCCCGATTACTAGGAAAAGAAAAAAAAACCTGTGCTATAAATTCGTAGTACCGGGCCTAGGCCACGATCAAAGACTCTTGAAAGAGAGAGAAAGAGAAAAAAAACCCTTTCAGTTCCCGGATAGCGATGGTAGGAATTCACGCTCTTCAAGGTTGTAAAAATCATGCTCTTCAAAGTTTCTTGGATCGTATAACCTAGTACCCAGTAATTGTTATCCTCCAAGCCCATCCTTACTTTGCCAGACTCATTAAAATAACACTTCAAGAGAGAAGAGAGCTGCTCCCACCCATAACCCCTATTAATATGAATAACATATCTGTCTAGATCTATAATTAGCTTTGTGATCACGATCGAGACCGAGACGAGATAGGGAACGGACGGACCCAAAATTAAAATTCAGTTCAAGAGTTCCAGCCCCCGGTTAATAATATTCATATGTCAACTTCCAATAACCAAATACTAATCAATAGTATTTTTTTTCCCCTTTCGGAGATAATCGTCTACTAAAAACTCCAATTTATTTGAATGCCTGTATAAATTGTATACTATAAGCTTTTTAATACATTTCCTTTGTCGCGGTGTATATGGCCAGCTGAGATGGCACGTACCGATTATTACATTGTATGCTATGGTTATGATAAAGGTTGTTGCTTCCTACTTCACAGGACCCAGAGCTACGGAATTAACAAGAAATGTAACTACTTTAAGAACATACATGCATACAAAGGACGTGTATAAGATGCATCTCTGCAGCTCAAAGTACATGTGACGATGATAGTTATGACACGACATGGCGAGTAGTGAATGAAGTAAAGTCGCATAGGGTAGAAGTGTAAACCTGAATATTCGGTACGCTCACTTATGGCGCTATTGCTTATTATTGGTATCGCCCGTACTGTTGGTAGCTGACCCCACCGATCATATAAATTCACACATACGTACCCCACACACCTATCGTACCGTACGTCTGAGACGGAGTCTAACGTTCCAGAAGTAGAGTGAGACGAGAGGAAACGTACAGTCGGCCTGAGTCGTGTCTCATCTTGGTGAATTCGGCCTTCAGTCTTCTCCCCCCTCTCTCTCTCTCTTGCAGACATGGGATCGTTGAATAGAACAGAAACAGTATACGATTTACCCTTTTCCCATCCCCCCCTACCCTCGTTATCGATCTCAGCTCTCGTCACATCCCTCAAAAAAAAGGATAGAGGTAGATATTTAAAGACCTCTTCCCCTAAAAATAATATCTCACACATACATAAATACACACGTTAACCACATATGAATAACTACATTACCACATCCATACTTTACTTCAATATACGTACGTACATGTTCATGAATAGATCCACGATTCACGATCCACAAATCGGAGCTCCTGTAACTAAGATTCCCCTTTCTTGAAACCTTCTTTTTCTTATCATCACTTATCAGACTATATTCAGATTTCAACGGCGTTGAAAAAAAGAAAACAAAGTAATAAATTAGGACCGGTCTCCTTTTCCTCATATTATAATTTACCTTTGATACATATGATTACTTGAAAATACTCCTCCGTCGTTCATCGTTGCTTCTCTCTCGAACGAGAGCCCGCTAGATTTTCTTTTTCTTTTTTGACGGGTTCTCAGTTGAAACTTCGGAAACGAGTAGAACGTGAAGAACGAAGAATGTGAGTATCTTATATTTAAAATAGACGCGAAAAGGAGAGTTGGGAAAAGTAGAAAGAAGAAGAGGGGTTGGTGAGGAGGGGCGAGGAACAGGGGAGGGAAGTGCTAAAACCCTAAAGTATATTGGATATGGAGTAGGAGTAGATGTGAGTATGCGTATGAGTAAGAATGAGATGTTATGATTTCAAGGATGTGACGATGAATCAATCTTCTCTCTTTTATTTTTGATACAACTGAGGCTCTTGGGATCAATATTTGTGTTATTTGATGTACTTTCCAAGTATCAAAATGGATGAATCAAGTGTTGAAACTAGAATAAGGAAAAGCGTAACAGTAAAAAAAAACTCAGAGAACAGCCCAGATGTCTACAACATCCGCTTCTACTACTACTAAACATTACTGCTTACTTTAAGAAAGCTGGAGGAACCAAAATTGATCCGTATGAAACACATTAAACAGATATATATATATATAAGAGAAAGAGTAAACGGCGAAGAAAAGGGAAAAGAAAGATATCGGTGGAAGTTTAGCAGTAACCACGGACCATGGATTAAGTAAGAACTTACCCCGCGGCTCAGTCCCCGTGTGTGTGCCAAGAAGATCGGGAGAGCCCGAACATCTCAACCTCTATACCCATACCGATTCTCCCAAGCACCCCCCCCCGGACCGGGGTTTTCTTTTTACTTTCCCTACCAGCTCCGATTGTAAATGGCCATTCATTCATTATTATTATTTTTTCATTCGATTACAATAACAAATGAAGAATCTTAAGTATAGAATAACATACATATTTCTGAATTTGATCCAAGTTTTTATATTTTTTCTATTTTTTTTTGGTACATGAAACAATTGGATTATGGATATTATTAGTTTGACACATCATCGATACGTATTCTTGAACTGTCAAAAATCTTGGCGGGGGGGGGTACAAATGTATCATAGCATAATGTCACTTCAGTGATCAAAACGGTTTATTTGAAATATGAATAGAAGTTTACTTGGTGTAGACGTTCTTTTTCAACTTACCCCTTGATTGATCATACTATACCAAACACATCATAAACGTTTTTGACAAAAGGGAAGGATAGACCAGTAGGACCCCCGGAGAAAGCCTTCCCTTTTTCATGATGACGACACGCAATCATGGAAAATCAGGACATCAATTTCTTTCTCCCCCGGTGACAAATTTCCCTGTCGAGTTCTAAACAGGGGGAAGAGCAGAGCGGAATAGCCAAAGAGAAAATCACAAGTCTTTTCACACTCTTTCCTCCTCCTTCAATCCGCTCTAGTCCAAACTTTGACAAACGAAGGATTTTAAAAAAAAGGGGGGGAGGGGGGGTCACTTCTCCTCTTTTTTCATGTGCGTATATGTGTGTGTCTCCGCCGCGTGAGAGAGAAGTGAAGGGGCAAAGAGGGATGGAATACTCCGGACAAGATGAATAACCATAATACAATACATCTGCTTATTACCAATATCAATATAAAAACAACAAAATTTAGCTCTTTTTGCCCGGACAACCGTCCAAGCTTCTCGTCCTTCTTCTTAGAGTCACACAAAAGAAAAAGGTAGTCGTTGTATTCACACATCGCACACATGCCCTTGCGCCAGTTAGAGTGTAGGATCACGCATATGCGTCGCATTATTTTTGGTTATCCACACGCATACATTCACATAAATAGCAAGTTCCGCTTACACAGCTCCTTATTGGTAAGTACTTCCGAGTCTGGGGTTTTGGAGGAGAGGAGAAGAAGAGGGGAAATCTTTCTTGGATTTAACTATAGATCCGTATTCGGCTTGGGTTGGTCTCGACACATGAAAAAGGAAAGGAAGAGAGAGAGGGGGGAGGGCGGAAGAGGAAAGGTACACCGACGTCGTTGTCAACGACATGCACTAAAGAGACGATACGAAGGAATTAATGAAGGAATGAATGGGCTATAATGGAGTCCGCGTGACGATACTCTTCTGAACCTTGTTTTCAGTGCGAACTCCCCTTATCGAACCTAGTTCACTCTCGTAAGGGAAGAGTAGAAAAGGTGAGGAAGAGGAAAAGGTTAGAAATAGAACCGAAGTAGGCGAAAACGAGAGTGCGAAAGTAAAGTTCCCATTCAACCTACGCGGATGAGTCTCAATTCTTGTTCCTTTTATTATTATAAACTATCGTGTCGGTCCCATCTTGAAAGAAATGCTCGGAATGCTCGGGACAAGGATATACTCAGGCGCCTCCCTCTTGATTCACTTTTGTCTGTTTGTTCTCACGAAACCAACTTCGAGAAGTTCAAAGACTTGCCCGAGGCTTGTCGATCTATACAGTCGATTTGAATGGCAATAAAAATTTTGATCTGCGATGAGAACGGAAGTAGACGAGTGTTGGATTTTAATAAAAGTTCTGGTAAATGGTTTATTCAGGTAGTAAAACACATACAATTCCAAAGGCGATAATGAACGCATTGAAGTTTAAAAACGATAGGACATATTTAGTCTCCGGAGAACATTGGCCGCGGTCGTCGCAATTAACATGGGCCAGATCTCTATTGCTGCTGCAAACTGAAATCCATTGTTTTTTTTATCTTCCAAAGTCCAGACCGTGAATATGAAGCTTCATACACAGTTGTATTCACAAGAGTTGTCCATCATCAGATGTCAGTTATCAAAAGATGCGTTTCTTGATCTGCTGGAACTGTGTATCACACGAGAGGCCGTAAGTCCGATTTTGACATGATGAATTTTGTGATCGATGGCTTTTTTGAGTGCTTTTGATGTTCTGGAGTGCGTCTCAAGGCTGATCCGTACGCAGAACAAACATTACTAATCTCGACATCAGACAATTAAGCCAAACACGTTCTGATGATTTCCTCCTCCCCGCCTCCGTTAGCTTCCCGGGTCAGTGCAAAGTGCGCCAGCTCGCTACTGTGTCCAAAGAAGAAGCGAGATATGAAAAAGCCTAAGTTTAATCCGCCCCTTGTTCCTGACTTGAGTTGAATGCCGTTAACATAGCACCCTTACTCCCACCACACTTCCGGAGAAATGCTGTAAAACGATGATATGAGGTAATTGATCTACAAGCTACGACGTATATCGCACTAGTCCATAATTGTCTACGAATTCGTGGGATTCCGATCCGGTCTCACCATCAAGCCACCCATCAGCCAGGAAAGAAGACAGAATGTCAGTTGAGCGTGTTAAATAAGTTTAAAGCGGCTTTGATGTGAACGGGAATATCAGATCTAGCCTTTGAAGAGACTTTCTTTCTCTTTTAACACGCCGTTCTGTTCGCACCTTGTAGTATTCGAGACCGTTATTCTGTACTTCCATCCGTGAGTGGGAGATCCAGAGTCCTTGCATTTTCTAAGCATGTCCACTGCTCGGTTTGTATCACTCTTTCAACTAAATGCGTCCTCTTGCCTTTTGTTTTTCACATAGAAGTGCTTCCTCATTAGATCTACTTTCGGCCAATGACTATTTCTAGCCAACACGAGGCTGAGGACTTGTTTTGCTGGGTCACCGGATCATGGATGATTCAGCTGATAAGAAAGTTGCTATTCCGAGTAAAGAGACAAACTTACTGGTGTTTACGGAGTCGGCAGGATTGTAAGTGAAAGTTCGACACATATGCAGCAGGCCGTTCTTGTGAGAGTATCTGATCATCTTTTTTTTATTGTAGTATTGGTAATAAAAGAACAAATCTATGGTTTTTGTAATTTTCAAAGCTGGAATAGCACCAATTGATTCTAAATTTGTGTCCGGGTTGACACATGAACACAGATTAAGGATATATGTGGTCCACTTAGGAGATGCCACCACAAAATCTTGAAGGCTATATGATTTTTTGTCATTAATCATATGAAAAGGCATCACGGTAAAGCAGTACTCTTGCTAATATAGACCGGTGTTTGTGTCTGCGTAGGATATGTGTCTAGAGCAGTCTCAACCCGCGGATGTATATCATGGTGTATACCGAATCTGTTCCGTTTAATCGAGAGTCGAGACTCAGACAGCGGTCGTTGAGCAGAACACTTGATGAAAGATAATACGCTCATATTAAGAGCTGGTAAATACATAAAGATTTTTGATGAGGTGATCACTCAGGATACTATCGGAGGTGTGCAAAGCGGTGAGCGAGATAAGGTAGGATCGTGGGAAATTTAGCCAACGGCCGTCGATCACAGTTGACTAAAAAAAATTCATGCAAGCTCAAGCTTAGTATCACTTACACTACTGGGGCCTGTATAATTTGAGAATAGTCTATACTCTCTCGTACACTTGTTCTCTGGGTTGGTTATTGATATATACTCTGGGTCTGAAAAACTTATAGTACCTAGCGTCCGTACTCAATTCCAGACAAAAAGGACGTTATAGAGGAAATAGTGACCAGGTTTAGCAAACTATGCTTCGAGTTGTGTGCGTCTCATGTCCTTATATTCTAGCATGAACCCACAGAACTAACAAAACTATTGGTTCCTTTCACTTTTTTTGTTTTGTCTGTATGCTTCGTCTCACTCCTCGCGACGGCTGTCCTTTTGTGTTTCATCGGCCCCTACTACCATACTCCCGGTTTATACACCGATATATAGAAAACCACGCAATGCGCGTTCAAAAAGGGCTTTAGAAGCTAGGGAGCCAAAAGAGATTGAGGACCCCCGGACAGCTGTTTTTGTGAAGGGATCATCGACTGGTGAAGTCGTTGGGAAGGTTATGAAGGAGCTTGTAGGTTTTTACTAGCTTTCCAATATATCCGATATCCTCTCAAGGCACTATCACACACATATCAATATCATTATACTCACTATCTGCATGTTTATGGTTAACTTACTGATCTGTGTACCTTTATTTGCCTTTTTTTTATGATATCCTGCTATGGTTTCACATTTCGACGATAAGATGGCACTAAAACGACCAAACGCAATCTCCTTCTCGAAGAAGAAAAACAATACCGTACGTCCATTTGAGGAATCCTCGATCCAAACGTTAGAGTTCTGGTCAGCGAAGAACGATGCATCAATGTTCGTAGTAGGACAAAGTACAAAAAAGAGGCCGGATGGAATGACTTTTGTAAGAATGTACGACGGTCATGTATTTGATATGTTGGAGGTTGGTGTGGATGGGTTCGTGAGCATGGAGGAATTCAAGGTATGTGCGCCTTTCATAGGTTTTGTCGAGTCGAACACTGTCATACGGGGACAGAATATGATATTGACTCTACAATTCATACTTCTACTCAAATTTACTTCTGCGATTCTATACGAACAGAATAAAGCTAACATCAATATTTTATGCGTGATTTCACAGAACAAAAAATGTACACCGGGACATCGTCCTTTACTTCATTTTGCCTCAGAACTGTTTGACACTCACCCACGATTTATGCAACTCAAGTCAATGTTACTTGACTTTTTTGGGAGTGAAGTGCTCGATGGGATACATCTCGGAGGAGTTGAGCACGTCATAAGCGTTCAACTTGCACCCACCCCTCCCGAATTATCGTCCACTACCGGGTTGGATTCTAGTGCCATCCCTTCCTATCTAGACACTTCATCTTCTTCAAATAACGATTATAAAAACCTCCCAAAAGTCCATCTCCGGACATACACCATCTCTCTCTCAAACCCTTCGGTAACTACGGATAGTACTACGACAAAAACAACGGCATCAACGACCTCCAAAAAGCTACCTCCAAAGATTGAGTTAGTCCCTATGGGACCTTTCCTCGACCTCACGCTTCGTCGACATACCTTACCTTCACCCGATATGCTCAAATCGGCTATGCGTCGACCTAAGTTACGCAAGAAAGAGGACATTGAGTCTGGTTTGGGTAAGAGAACTAGGGAAAAGAGGAACTTGGAGGTGGATGAGATGGGTGACTTGAGGGGAAGGATACACTTGGGTAAACAAGACTTGAGCAAGTTGCAGTCGAGGAAAATGAAAGGGCGAAAGGAAACGAATGAGTCGGGTTCTTCGGACGAAGATTCTGAAGAGGATAGTGAGAATGAAGAACCGACTTCAAAACGCCGGAAGTGATACTATCAAGTCGTAATGTACTATCATAACTATCTTAGAACAGTCACACCTCAGTGCTCTGTTTAGTTAGCCGTCCCCTTCTCTACGCTCTGATTTCCACCTGTCCTCTTTGATCCATCTTCTCCCAATAAACTGTTACATTCAGTCATGTTGTAATCATATTGTGTCATTGCCTATCTCCAAATGATCACATCTCGTTACCTTATCCTTCAGGAAGAATATGGGATCCATATTGCCTGATTCTGTATTGTCCTCGTAGCGTAGTATATGTGCTATATCATCTGTTTGCTTCTCCATACATAACTGGTATGAATAGAAGTCTCACGTCAGACTGATCTGATTTCGAGTCCTTTCTCTGGTAATGCTAAGCTTTTAGTATGTCTTAGTTGAATGCCTTTCTGAGTCTGAGGACGCGCCTTCTCTATACTGGAACTAAGAAATTTGATTATAAGTACCATAATGGTAGGTTACTTATGAGTTAATGTATGCCATTGAGAATGAGGAAATCGATGTCCCACATACAAGCCTTCCCGAGGAAGTATAGCAAACCAATGAACAAGCCGACCGGTACTTTCAAGGTTCACCTGAAAAAAAACCCCGGATTTATGAGGATAAGAAAACTCGGGATTACTGTAATTGGTACATGAGTGAGTATGGTGTAAATGATGATTTCCACACAGTAACTCTAGAAATGAGATGACACCACCCAGTAACTTGAACCATGCAAGCCTAAATTCTGTTGGAACTGGTGATAGCACCCTTAAAATAGGCAAAGACTGAGCTCTTCGAGGGATAAATTATTAAACCTGACTACCATCTTTCCAATCATTTTAACTTTGTTGTTGATAAGTGATTTAGGACTTTGGGTGTGATGATCACTTCTCAAAATCTCGCTCGTCATTTTGTTGTCATGGAACTACTTCGATTTTTTTCTACCACAATCATTATAGTCAATATTCTTCGTGTGTCTTAACAGATTTCATAGTACTATAGAGGTATTGCGTTGATACCTGATAGTATTCAAGGAAAATTCATTGTCCCAGGTCGGTTCATAAAAATAACAACTTAGACTAGAATATCGTTAGTAATAGCTACAAGCCGACTTCAAGCATTTTAGTCATTCTGATCCTGACTGACCAATAATCAGGTATCCATTGATTGGATCTTTTATACATTATGATCTTGTATATATAGCACTATAATGTTGTTATGAATAGCTTACCCTATGTTCCGTAACTTGTTATGCACTCGTATAAAAGCTTGGGATCAGGACAACTTTTACTTTCATCACCTATTCCTCTCTTTGATACTCATATTCATGCCGGTTTCACCATTTGATTATATTCGACATGGTAGGTACTATAGAAGCAGTATCTCGTGATAAGCGCTGCTCAGATATGGGTTTCTCTCTTAGTCGAGCGAGTTGATCAGCCGATCTTCCTTAGCCTTCAGATAGTCGGAGGACATATCCTCCTTCCCATTCTCGTCCTTACAGTCATTTTCTCACGGAGAGTCACAAGACATCCCATATTTATCGCATTTTGTATTTCATGGATAATCTCTTCCATTATCTACTCCTTTAAGTGCGAATTATAATCATAACTATTGTATACATGAAATTGATTTATGACTCTATAGTCTTTACGGGGGAAAAGCAAGATCAAAGTGCTTGCACTAGCCCCATCCTATTATGCATGCCTTATCCAGGCCTCACTTATCAATGGTGTTCAAGTGCTGTATGACTTCACGATATATGCTGACTTTGAAACTCCACTTAAAATATCAAAACAATGTAGAACGATGGGTTTAACGCTCTCGCTGGTTATCCATGTGCGTGCTATTTCACCTTCATCATCACTTATGTCTTTTGATATTTCAACAGCTTTTTGTGTTGCTGAGTTCGCTATTAAAAGGAGGAACTGATGGATCGGCGTTCAACTTTCACCATAGAAAGAGACTAATATATACTTGTATAGTATGTTTTGAATATCTTCGGCCTAAGATGTCTATCAAATCGGTTCTTACCCCTTGTTTGAATATAGCTCGTTGGGATACCAATTACTGCATTCACTGTTATCACTATATGTACATTGATAGTGAGCTCCTTATACATTCAACAAAATCTGAGTTTCCGAATCAACTACTTCTTCTATAAAGCTTGGTGATCCACATCGTGATCCGGATGGAGTTATCAATTCAGCAAATGAAGTATACCCTGGTATTTTCTATTGTCTTATCACAAGTGATAGAGTCTCGCCTTCCCCTGGGCAGCAACTGTATGTTCTCTCTTGTGCCTTCTTGTTAGATATCCTCTGATATGAAGGCCAGCTGGCGAAGCTCATATATTATTGCCAATGCTTTGTCATTCTCTACACTCTGCCTAGAAGGTAGGTTGTGAAAATCAAGATCTGAAGTCCCTCCAAACCATCACGATTTTAACATGTCGCTGTTTTGTTTTAACAGCGATCATATTATTTCTTGTTTTTCGAAATCGACGTTATTTGGACACGAACCTTAGATCTGAAGCCGGAAACTGGAAAGCATTATTTTTACGAGCCAGTTTATTTAGTTTACTTCGCACAATAAGCCTTGTGTAAGTAAAGAATGTGCATCGCTCAACACACGAAACTCAGTATTCACTTTTGATTTGCATTAGCCTTACCTTGGTCCTTATCAACCACCCAGATGTAGCTCTATTCACAGGGACTAACAATAATAATCTGTACAATGGTGTCATAGATTTTCTTGAAGCTTCTCGTACGTAAATCATCCCTTTTCTTTTTGTCCCATAGTCTAAGCACTCACAACATGGGTCACGGCCTACCAGTACCATTAACCGTCTTTCTTATTTTTGGGTTAGAAAAGGTACAGTGAAACTTCTGATCCCGCTTTACAACTTGAGGCTCACTCTGTGACCACACTCAGGATATATTGAAGGTCTGGATGTTTTGGAGAAAGGAGTTGGAAGTGGTCGAGTCTGGTGTGGAGAAGTAGTTGATTTCAAATGCATAAAAACAGAATGGCTAGATGCAGACATCGAGCTTTGTATGATAAGGCTAATCACCACTGGAAGTTTGGGGATAGTCTGCTGCTTATAGATATATGTTAATATGATCTGTCGACGAGCTTTAGAGCTCAAAATGATAAAGGGTTACATCATCTGCATAATATGAGCACTACTACACATGTTAGCAAAAATTCTTATTTCAACTAAATTTACATGATTCTATACATTTTTGCAGATAATGTTACAGTGAAAATCTACTTCCGTTCAAAAACATACAGATAAGCTAGCTTCTTTAAATCTCGTACACTCTCGTCGTCCGCTCTAACCACTTTTTCATCATTGAATAATACCCATCCAACTCCTCCTTCTTTCTTGACATGTGCTACATAGTGTCCAGAATGCACTGATGGTCCTTTATGTGAGATAAATGCTTTGAGCTGATAATGTGCAGGAAGCGTTGCAGATCCTCCAGGATGCTTGGGTGTAGTGGATACATTGGGGCTACTGCCGCCTACCTCCTCTTCGCCCATATCATCCGGGTGGCTGAACAACCACTCTACCGCTCTTTCTGCATTCCCACCCTGAATTTTCATAGCAAGAGGTAAGTGATTAATTATATCACGAAGAATGGTATACGGTTAGATTATGCTTAAATGATAACACAAGTTCTTACAGTTTCTCGGAGCGCTTTCTTCGCCTGTGCGGGGGTGAAGCCCATATCTGCCAGCATATTTACCTGTTCCAAAGAAGGTTCAAAGGAGCTCGAAGACACATTTTGAGCCGCAGGAAGAGGGTTGTCAATGTCTGAAACATGGTGATGAATGCACTACACTTTCAGAGGAAAAGAGAAGGGTTGAGGGATCACTGACCAGGGTCATCCATATGAGAGAACAACCACTCCATGGCAGACTCTGGATCCGCATTACCAGTTGCTAGTAGCGCCTTTTGACACCTAATCTCAGAGAATCCCATTGCCGTTAGTTGTGCCATCGCAGTCTCGTTAAATACTACTTTATCTGGTTCTGTATTAAGGATCGAAAGATAAGTTTCGCCTTGGTTACATAGAAGACAGAACGGGCACCTTCTGTTTCATCAGGAAGCTCCGTTTCACCAGGCTGGAGACCATGACCAAGATATGGGTCAAGTATGAGTTCATCGTTTTCAGGTAGTATAACGGGGATATCTAATAGAATTATAAGAAAGACACTCTTGTGATATTATTGGAGACAAACCCAGCTTAGTCGGGACCCAGTTCACAAGCTGGAACTTTTTGGCGTGGACAACTAAAACTTGCGGGAATGTCGTAAACCGTGATCTCCTGTGGAAAAACAATTAAACTTTGATCGGGACAGAAACAATGCGACCAACTGACTTGATTGCAATCACATTTTTTCTACAATGTGGACACTGATAATCCAAAGCCTCATCATTTGTTGCAAGATTCAGCGATTCAAGGAGAGCAACATCTTCATAGATAACCTTTTCCTCCACATCTCTACCCTTTTCTGTTGCAGGGACTGGGACGCTCATGGAATCCTGGCTATCTACTCGGTACCGTACACGTTTGCACTCACTACACTCTAAACGCTGTTCCAGTCCGAATCTGAAAATTTCCGTAGGTTGGTTTTCTTCATCTATCTTTCTTTTCTTTGATTCCTGGCGAAGAACGGTCATAAGATGCGAAAAGAATTCTTCAGCGTCTTGTTGACGCATCGTAGCAAACTCCGCATGTCCCCTTCCAATAAGGCTCTTGAATGAAGCAGGTCGAAGGCCTTCCTGAAATTCGACGCCTGTCACCTCTGTAGTCATAGAACTATCAGACAATGGAGCACGAGGTTTAGAATAGCGGCCGGAAAGGAGTCCATCAGCAAGCTTTATCATCTGACACTCTAAGCATCCAGCGGGAAGGGATTCACTGCAGGATTCCCAGTGCAGCGAAGCATTTGGGGAGTATCGGTCTTGGAACGACGGAAGAGAAAATAGCGCTTGCACTACTGAAGCCATATAACAGCTTGGAAAAGTTTCAATAAAGTCATAAATAAACAGTTCTGAGATCTTACCTGTTCCCGAGGTTCTGAAGACCGGTTAACCCGGGTCCAAAAACGGGCTGGAGGGCTTTTCCAGATTCGTCAGTAAGTTTAAAGTCGAAGCCGTAGTTTTGTTCAATTTGCTACAATAATTTTTGTAAGTACGAATAGATGGGGAAAAGACGTTTTTTGTCACGTACCAACTCAGTCATTGACTTTTCTGTTTTTGTCTGTGTTTTCACGTTGATTCCAAATGTAGATAGATGTGCTGCAAGGTCAAGGTCAAGTCTAGCCTCGTCACAATCATAACAGTGAACGTCTATTGTCATATTAGTGTACATACACCCCTCATAGTTATGAAGAAACCAACCTGCAGTCCCTTCTGAGGTAATCGTCCCTAGTTTGACGCTTACTGGATGGTGTGTTTCATTATAATGCTCTAAGGCATGCCCCTTACCACCTGTCCCACCAAAATACTGCCGGCCACAGCCAAGCGCCCCACAAGTCAGACAAAGCCAAAGATTCTCCTTCAGGTCACACTTATGGCAATGTGCCAATCCTGATTCACTGATTGAGCCTGTGGCGACTTGTTCAAGCATTAATGTATGCTCGCAGGCAATTATCTCTTCTTCCCAAGCCTTGACTTCCGACTGACGAGCAGAAGATAGTGACGACATCACTTCCTTTGTAAGTTCTTTCACTTTGGCCTCCTCTGAAAACTCAGGAAGCAACTTTCCAGAGTTAGGGTCACATTGCCAGCATCTCAGTGTTATTATATGTTCATATTTATCTTCCTCCCTTTCCTCAGAAATAGCGAGCTTGGCCATCTTCGCTGGAGGCTCCTCGCTGTCTTCCTATGCAGTTTGGCATGGATCAGGGAAAATCACATCAATTGTTTTGATATGTTATACTCACTCGTTTAGGAAGTGTAGTCTTAGGCCTCCTTTTAATGTTTAATGAAAATACGTGCCCAGTTCTGTTAGCATGAGTACGGGCATGGTGACGTTCCTTTCCGTTGCAGCCTCCGTTGTAACAACAGAGGCAAACATCGATGCCATTCTCGGTGTCCTTTCGAACTGAAATTACACGAGAGCACTGTGAGCAGATTAACTGAGGCTTACCTGGTTATCGAAACACTGTGTGCATTCTTCACGGTGGACAGAATGCGATAATTTGGGCCCAGAGAAGCTTGAAAGAGCGGATATATGCGTACAAGTAGAGGCCATGATCAATGATATGGTAACTACACAGTTGTGCAGCAAATCAATACAGACGCGGAACGCCACGTGGTCGTGACTTCTTCCGGCTTGCGTAGTTGACAATTATTATGATTCCAGGTTACTAGCTACATGTGACATACACAAATAACAATACATCCAGCTGCCAGCTGCAGGCGTTTGATACAGGTAAAGGTTTCATGGCTTTCAGATGTCATCACCGGTCTTTGCAACAAATCATCGATAATTACTATCCTTGGTGGAACCGTCACGTCTACACATACATTCGAAGTCTGATGAGCGAACTTAGAAGAATTCTTGTCTTTTATATAACAATTACTAAACCCTTTGGGAATCCCTAACTCTTAGTTGCATATAGGATTGCATCATCCTTGAATAACAGTTGACACGGATTTTCCACCGTGACGAGCATTGATTTGGTGCTTACTATGCGCATTCTATCGATGACTCAAGCTCGGTGAACGCTAAGCCCGAGTTCCGCGGTCTTGAAGGTGTATATAAATGCTCGTCAGGCCGTGACCAAGCACCAATGGAAAAATCTCGTAATAAAATCTCTACAGGCACCATCTATGGCGAGCTATTCTCCTATAGGTCATCACACTGGCCTGGGATGTCTCTGGGGTCTAGGATCAAGCCAACGAATCAAAGTAAAGATACAGATAGACCCGGTCAGAAGCATAGCATGGACCAACTAGAACGGTAAGCACTTTTATGTGAGAGCTGTTGGATGCGTACAGCTTTTTCTGGTGGTCTGCTACCAGAAATCAATGGACTCCAGAAATCCGAGTCGGTTTTCAGCCGTACATACAATCATAATTTCAGATTCTTGTCCCGTAAATTGATTACATTCTCGCCCTGACTCACAAATTTTCGTAGCCTGCACATAGTTAATCTCTCGGGGTCCACTGTAACTGTCACTTCCATTGACAAATGAAGTATGGTGGTGCGTTCGCATGGCATCAATACAACTGATGTCTGCTTATTTTGAACGACACCTTTTTAGTGACGACACTGCTTCTAAATATCAGTATAATGTCGGTTTCAAATTCTTGAGGGTTTTTAAAGGGGAACGCATTGTTCTACATCAGTCGTTAAATAGATGAAAGACACCCTTGTTTCGATTTGCCTTCTCCATATGATTTTCAGCTTCATGTGGTAAACAATTAACACCGTAAGGGAGATTTCCGAATTTCTTAATCTTAATCTGTAAATGGTTTACCTTGTAGTCTTATGCAGTTATGTAGCATAACACGGTGTCTGCTTACATGAACCAAAAGTATGTGAAGATTGTCTAATTGTGGTAATCAATTTGAATTCGCAAGTCAGAGACAGTTACTTCACGTCTTGAAGAATGACATTTCCGAGCTTATGTATATGGATATAGACTGGTTCCTTCAAGTAACATATATATTCAGAGCTAGAAATACATGTAATTTGAGGTTCGTTAGCTTCATTTCCTATTTAGTAACAACTAGACAACGAATGTTTCATAATTAAGCATGCTTGCAAAGACCCGTTCAGAAAGACATCAAAACCCGAGCTATCAATTCTCGACATCCTCTTGTTCTTCTTCATTCCCATTCTCTCCGGTATGTACCTCACCCGAGCTCTCGTCATTCTCTCCGGATTTTTCAGCGGTATTGTCGGCGTTCTTACTACCCAAGACAGTAGCATTGATACTGTACGTAATAAGCAACCGTATAAGTGAACTTATATTAGCACAGTGCTTTGAAACATGATCGAGTCGCAACAACGGAGAGAATAAAGTGATAAAATTTTACATACGAGATCATGACTTGCACTTTCTCTCCCGTTTCACCATCTGGGTTAGGTAACTCAATAGTCACCCGTTTGCTTCCCTTCCATCCATAGCTACCTGTACTGAAAATAGCTGGTAAAAGAGTCGTACTACCGATCGCTCCCGGATCTGCTACCGTTACTGGTATAGTACCATCTTTCTCGGGTTGGTCCTCAAGTGCTGGAGCTGGTGTATGCGTAAAGTTGGCGTGAAGTGGGAGTGCTTTGGCTTTAAATTGGGTAGATGTAAGAGATGCCTTCGTGCAGTTGATAATTTTTTTGAAGTATCATCACAGCAGATATAGAGGCAATCGTAACTAGATATGAGTTCCGAAAACTACAGAAAAATCACTCGTAGGCCAACCTTTATTTTCGAACCTCCTTTGATAGCTTTCGGAGGCTTAATAGCTTCGGTCTTTGCTGCTTTGGAAGAACGAGCTTCTTTTGCTTCAACATCGGGTGCACTTCGCTTCTTCCCTGATTTAAAAGATGCATTAATATAGATCTCCTTGAAACAAATGCTTCTACAAACCAGCCATCAGTGTGAATGTAATAGTAGAACAGATTTCCGCAACCCAATCAAAGACTTGAACTTTCTATAACTTGTCGGAGTTCGTCAGAGTCAGAGACAAGCCACGCGTAAGCTCATTTGTAGTTAAACTCCACTCGCTAGTTGTAACAAAAATATATATGGTAGTTCTACTTGACGACCGCGCCACTTCAAAGCACGAGGCAGAAGACACATAACAACTTTAAACAATGTCTTACTAAGCACATTAATCTACTCCCCACTCAATGATCTAGGTATGATGACGAACAAAAGCAAGTCGTTCTGCAAGTTTTTTGTATTTCAAAGGCGATAGTCTGATTATTAATTCTCACATGCTTGAAAACAGCATGGTGCATTGATCAAGTTAATTATTACTATAATCCAAAATATGTTCCCTTGGCAGATCTCGAGGGCCGTTTTCTGTATTATTTCTGGACACACATCGGGCAAAAACCATCGATTTGAGGGCCTACAATAAATAATAGTAAGTCTCAACCAATGTCTGCTACTCTGTACCTGGATGATCGTTACTTACTATATTGCTCTGGATACTGTCGGCTTGACGGCAAGATGATTACTTAACTCAAACAACAAGGACATTTTGTGAGTAATACTTACTATTGCCAGCATGTTTGACGACACTGAGGTGGAAGGCAATCCAGAGGATGGGTAGAGCTAAACTTGCATCTGGGGTTGACACAGGTTACCTAATAATAAGATGAGATGGGTACCCCAACCGGAGATCTCTATTACTCATACCATTTCATCTGGCTGTAGGAGCATAGATAAGTAAGTATAAATTAGAGTTGAATTAGAGTCATATGAGCCTTACCAAAGCCAGTGAATGTCCGCATCTTCTGTAGTAGTTGGTAACTCTAGTTTCAAGATAAGTTTGGTATACACGTATCAATAGTCGAAATACAAGGACGAAGAATACCTCCTCCAGCAACACATATTGTGGTATACAGTAAACAGATAAAAGAGTTATTAAAAGGTGGTTGTTCGTATAATCTAGGAGTAAGTCTATCCTTTTATACTTAAGCATGTGGCTGAACAATATACCAAAATCCGAGGAAGAAATCATTCAAGAGCTTCTTTGAAACGAGACATGTGTATTCTTGTGCGGCGACTTCAGCGATTTTGATTCTATCATAAAATTATAAATTTTACAACATACAGAATCGATAGAAGAAGAGCTCGATATGCACTTCTTGGATGAGCGTAACAGCCTTGGCTTCTAAACTCAGAGACATCAACTCTGATTTATACTTAGTGAGCACTTTTATGGTTATGAGACGCAACTAAGGATGGGCCGAGCTTGAAAGACGAATAAAAAATACAATGTGATAGCAAGTAATATGCAATTTTCATCCATCAGCGCTTTCATGACCGCAGTAAACAGCGCATAAGGTATCAAATTGATTGTTGGGGGCGTCTGCATATTTCACTTCCCGAACTGAGGCCTATCCGAGCTGGTAGCCCAGTATCGTGATTTCGAATAACTTAAATATTTATATCCTAAATCATGTTTCTATTAGGGTTATGATCCGAGTTCAATAGGGTGTGATGTCAAATCAATATTTTTGAGAGAGGTCTGTCATTCAGAGGATTACAAGAATTAAGGGTAGAAGAAATAAGATATCAAATTTAGTTCAGAAATGTTATTCACAAGGATGTTGATGATCGTGAGAATTTATTTCATGAAACTGCTGACAACTTGTAGCACGCGGGCCCACGAAAACTTTATTGTTCTACATCCTGTCTTTACTATAAATTTCCAACACAGACTTTGAATGCCTAAGAAAACCAAGAATTTCGTTGATACGAACGTGAGTCATTTTAATAACGGAATATCTTATGTGTTGTAAATATCACAATGATAGAATGCTGCACTTCTGCTAGCAGAATCTATCACAGAGGAACACGAGAAAGCAGCACAAAAGAGCAAGCAGTACTAAAGGTGAGCGTTTGTTCATAAAAAATCGTGGAGCTTTCTCATAGTGAAGGGACATTGTCACTCGTCAAACTACTAAGTCTCGCCATGAGTCTCAGTCCGCAAGTGCAAGGAAGTCTTCCTCATCTTCGGGCAGCTCAAAATTAGTGAACAATATTCTATTTCAGATAAAACAACAGAGCTAAATATCCTGAATATAGACAAAGGCGAAAGAGATCATACGAGCTCGCTCCTCAAAAGAGAAGAAGCAGAAATTTGAAGCTCGCAAGTCAGCCAATAGACCTCGGAACATTTCTGAATCGGGAGCGTATACTCAGAAGAAGGGTGTTTCCTTCGCGTGATGTATCATTATACAACCGAATCATTCCAGGATGAGTAAAGCGGATAGGACACATTGATTTGTATCAAGACAAGTCTTGCTTGATAATGACGTGCCATGTGTACTCAGGAGTTTCATAGCCGCACTGTCTCTGGCGGAGATTGGTTCCACAGATAGCAGACCTAACGGGCTTCGGAGAAGACCATTCTTCTTTTCGGAGTGTTGAGACTTCCGTTATATGAGCTGTGTTTTTTATCCTCAATCAAAATTCATCAAGCACTAAGATTTATGTGATGAGATACTACTGGGGCACTGTTGCCGTTCCGTGTCAACTGAGGGTGGACAAACTTTTAAATTGATATCTAATCTCAATTGACTCAGAAGATTACTTCACAATTTGTAATACATGTATCTGGTTCTATATTTGTGCATTTATCTCTCCATCAGTCAATTATCTTATAGTCTATCTTATACTACAAAGCCATTATGTCACATTCTTGGATAGCTTCTTGAATTCTTAAAATATGTCTTTCTCGGCGCAATAATAATGCAGCATGATTATCAGAGGTTCAGTCCATGCCTTGATGTTGCCCTATTCCTTACACTGACTGTAATTCAGTGATCCCAATTAGGATCCCTAATATGGGGATAGGTAAGTCTAGGAATTCTACTTTAGCATATCATGTAGATCCTCAGGCTTCTTCACATAGAAGTTCACGTAAGTTACAAAAAATATAGGCTATCCTATAAATTTTATTTGTCGTAGCGTAATCATAGTACAATTTCATGTGTGGTCCGTATCGGAATCAATCAAATGACTTGATCACCGAATGCTGATCAATTTCGTGTGTAATTGATGTATTTAGACAGCTTTTACTATTGTGAACTTGAGTATATCAAATTTATCCGATACAAACAATCTCTTCTCATGAGTTAGAGAGATACACCAGACTATATCAAAGGTGGGTCATCTAGAATTGGACGGCAATCGAGGGATGGGAGACAAGCGACGTCCTCCGGACAAGTCGCAGGATGCGTATATGTATAATCAACTTCTAAATCGCAGTGTTGCATGCTATGCAGCCAGGCTCATCTTTGAAAGCTGTAATAAATTTAAAAAGGTATCTCTGGTTTTCATGCTAATTATACTGGCAGTAATAATGGGTAGGGAGCATTTTTAAGGAACCTCCGATCCCTATAGTTTGTTCGTGATATACAAATACTTCTCATATCACATCTCGCATCTTGCGACACATCACTGATCCTATCTAGACCAGATTGATGACTCTCAATTATAAATAGCAAGGTTATAAATCTGAGAATCGTCATAGCTAGATCTAGATGGGAAGCTTAGTAGGGGCGTTGGGCTCCCATCAAGCTAGAAGTGAGTTCTATGGTATCTCCAGCTAGCCATAATCCCTGGTGTGTATACGATTGCCTAGTCGGGAACGAAGAGTACATATATAGCTTTTAGTCAGGAGGCGGCGTCCGGTAATTGTTCATAGATTTTACAGAGAATTATCCACGCTACATTAGATACAGGAAAAAGCTTGGTCATACCAAGCACGCTTGATAATAAATAAGTCCAACGATACTACGATAGAGATTCATAACACTACCATAGACTTTAAATTTAGCGAACTGCAGCTGTTACGTAATAACATACCACTAACGACTTATTTCTTGAGATCTAAACTCTAAGCTGATACTCAAATACCTTTGATCAAAACCTCATTCTAATGTCAATCTCTATTCAAGATCACCCAGTGATGGAAACTAGAGAGGTAGAAAAGCTCCTAAATGCACAATGCATCAGTACAGACAACCATATAGGTCCAATACAACCACTGACTTTTGATCGAGTCAATGAAGGTCAAAATATCACCTCATCTTTTCCATGGTTTCAGCTTCCTATAGAGCTACTCACGCATGTCGTCTCAAATCTTACGACCGAGGACCTTGCGACTCTTTCTCTCATCGACCGTAACTGTCGCCAGCTTGCTCGCTCAGTGCAATTTGCAACTATCAGATTTTCATTTAGCACCAATTCCATTCAGTTACTACAACATCTCTGTAAAGAAGGTATCTACCGGTTCACAGGGAGTAATGATAACGAGGGCGACAACATGAGCCAATTCTTTATTGGCCAATGTGTGCGACGATTCACTATTGCATGTGATCGTAGACACGTCGAACACTTAATGGACTCAGTTTATGGCACTGTAGATAATGCTTCCGGGCTAGCTGAGCTATGGAAACTATATCGTACATGCATATGTTCAATTGAACAATGTATCATTACTGCGTTACCAAACTTGGAGCTCTTTCGCTATGTTGACATGGTTCCATTACCTTGGACCGTCCTTCTAGCGTTATCGCAAAGAAGGGTGAAGCACATCCTCTTGGATTACTTTGATATTGGTCTCGGCTACAAAGGAGAGGAGATTCCTGGTATGCTATGGCAAACCGTTGACTGGTCAAGTGTTGAAACCCTGCGTATCAACTTCTCTCGCGATCTCGATAACAAGGTTGTGACTATAAAAATCGGACAGCACTTGCTCAAATCCATATCTCGCACCTGCAGGACACTAGTTGTTGAAGGTTCACATATAGGGCTAGCCGAAGCGGGTACTTTGAAGGAGCTATCTTGGCCTCGCCTTCGTCGACTTGGACTGACACAAAGTGCAAGCAATAGAATTCCCTGTGTAAATTATATTTTTGCCGCAGGTGCACCATCAGTACCTTCTATACACTCTCTGTGGGTTGGCTGGATCGATGATCCCATACTACTGAACTTCGGACATATTCCCTCTCTTAGAAAAGTAATCGTTGAAGACATGAGCATGGTTACGCGTGATGCACATCTTGGATTCCTTTCCTCTAACCCTCAACTCACGTCCCTCTCATTTACATTTCCGATAAAGGGGGTCACAATTAGAGAGACTCTCTTACCTCTACTAATTACCGCACGCTTTACATCACTGAGTGTGCTACGTCTAACCTCCGCCTCAACTCGCTTCTCACGACGAGCTCTCTCAGCAATTGGGCTAATTACAAGCTTGGAAAAACTCTGGATTTCTGCTGGTTCACAAACAGGCTGGCGATATGACTGGTTTATAGATCATGGTTTGGTTCAGAAAGCGCTTCGTAACTTGAGGAATCTGCACGATCTTGCATTCACGAGGGAGTCCTATCATTGTGAAGACTATCGAAATCACGCAGATGAGCAGGTATCAAAAGCTTACTACTCAACCCCGATTCTGCCACCCGGGGTTTCTGAAGACTCATTTTTGTCGAGAGAGGATCTGCATGTTCTGAATACTTTTGATACGTATACATTTATGAGGCGGGCTACGTTTGTTTGGGAGAAATGGCACAAAAAGAGAATGCTTGGAATTGCCACAGAATATGTGAACTTGTTCCAGAGCTTGAATTTTCTGTATCTAGGTGAGTATCCAATGGCCACTGTAAAGGAGAGAGAAGGGGACAAACTGGTAAGAAGGGTCATCCCTCTGTCCGAGGAACGGGATTGCTGTCTAGACCTACTGGACTCAAAATGGGGTTACTTACAATATACATAGGATAGTGTTTCCTAGTAGTTATTGATCACAATGCAAGTATTATCGATTATACTTTGTTATACATTGTAAGAATGAGTCTAGTGTATCAATATTGGAGTTGTGAGACGCATCGCAGATCCTCCTAAAAAGGTATATATATCCTTTCTTATAGTTAATAGTAAACAATACAGATGGTGGTATTTCTCTTCTATTACCTTGAATCATGTCTGTTGAGGCTACACCTTTACCGTCTTTAGAACCACTTGTGAGGTCTAGCACGAAAAGAACCCACGCAATATTTGCATCTTACTCAGATCTGCCGAAGGAGGACGAAAAAAGGTGCCTTTTAAGTCTCGACTGAATACTCAACCCCACTAAACTAAGCCATTGACAGTACCAAGCTACGCCTCAGTGTAAAAATAAATGACGAATACAAGGAATATAGACAACTTCCAGCTGCTCTTATGGCCCAGCAGGGTCCCGTTGGTCCAGCGAGACCGAAACAAGAAAGGAAGATGATAGAAGCTGGACGTACGTTTCTAAACTTGGTTATGATGTTCATAGCTCTGATACAAAATTCCACTTTGCTGCATGATTAGCATCCTCGGATGCATCTAAAATAATTGCCAAAATTGATCCATCACCACAAGCTCAGCCATCAACCTTGGCTTCGCATAGTACACTTTCACAAGCCCTTCAGTTACACAAGACGACACGAGCAATCAAGCCAACTTATCACCCACAGTGGAAGCTCATGCGTGTTATCTCCGGGCACTTAGGCTGGGTTCGCTCTGTAGCCGTAGAACCTGGAAATAAGTGGTTCGTGACTGGTGCAGGAGACCGAGTAATCAAAGTTTGGGATCTGGCTTCTGGAGAGTTGAAGCTGAGCTTGACAGGTCATATCTCAACGGTTCGAGGTTTAGCTGTATCACCGAGACATCCATACTTGTTTTCTTGTGGAGAGGATAAGGTATGTAGGCACATTCAACTCAGCTGAGACCCATTCGGACTAATAGTTGCGTAGATGGTGAAATGCTGGGACTTGGAAGTCAACAAGGTTATCCGTCACTATCACGGTCATCTCTCCGGAGTTTACTCCCTTAGTCTCCACCCTACCCTTGATGTACTAGTAACCGCAGGTCGCGATGCATCTGCACGAGTTTGGGATATGAGAACAAAGGCTGCTATACACGTCCTTACTGGTCATACTGCGACGGTAGCTGACGTGAAGTGCCAAGAAAGTGATCCTCAAGTAATAACAGGTAGTATGGATACTACTGTGCGCTTGTGGGATCTCGCCGCAGGAAAAACAATGGTTACTCTCACTCATCATAAGAAAAGTGTACGTGCTCTTGCTGTACACCCAACTGAGTATACGTTTGCGAGTGCATCTGCGGGAGGAAACAATATCAAAAAGTGGAAATGTCCCGAGGGTACCTTTGTATTCAACTTTTCTGGGCACAATGCGATTATAAACACATTATCTGTCAATGCTGAGGGTGTTATGTTTTCTGGAGGTAAGAAACCCGCGTTTCCTGAAAGTTCAATAGTTTACTCATTATTCGTTGAAGGTGACAATGGTTCCATCACCATGTGGGATTACAATAGTGGTACGGCATTCCAAAATCTAGACGATATCCCACAACCGGGATCCCTCGAAGCTGAAGCAGGTGTCTTCTGCTCAACCTTTGATATGACTGGTACCCGACTAATCACTGGATGTGCCGATAAAACTATCAAGGTACGTTTAGTGGTGGTAATAATTGAAGTTCTCTGAATTAACCCCAATTCTAAACTCAAGATCTATGCCGAACAATCTTGATATCTCCTTTCATGATTTCGCTATATCCCTATGTACTTGTACTGTACTTTAGGTAATTGTCAAACTGCTTCATTAGCATACACCTGAAACTTCAGTTGATTACAAAATTTAAAAAGAACGATAGAAAACAGGCACCGCCCTGCAATGTGAAATGTAAACGCAATAATACAAAATGTGAAGAAAAGCAGGAAATCAGAAAGCCATAAGAGAGTAGTGGGTAAGTAGGAGTGGTACTAAAATTCCAGTATTAATCTGAGCGAGAAATAATATACTATGAGAAACTGAGCTTAAGAGAATTTCCACCTGTGGTTGCAATTGACACAACTAAAACAAACAAAGTAAGTCATTTGATACAGCAAATCAATCCGAAAAAACCACATACGTGACAAATGTCTAGAGTATCCCGCCAATTCGAAGATGATGGAATATTACGTTAAAACAGATATTGAGATGAGTTCATAAAGGACATACGGTCATTGGTTCATCAGCACTCCTCGTTTGTGCTTGACGATATCGGGTCTTTCTTTGTTTGCACTTGCCACATTGGAATGCATCCGTCTCCGCTTGCTGTTCTTCAGCACCCAGAGAGTTATGGAAGTTCTGCTCTTCTATGGCTTGATCAGCTTTCTTCCGTTCCTCCGAAGCCATTTCCTTGATGAATATAAGAAAAGTGAGATTAGATCAAAAAGACTACTAGAGATGAGAGAGATGCGGACCTGGCTGGTCATCTTGCAAAGTCTTTCGACCTTGAGCTCGCCACTGGTGACGTTCTCCCGCAGTCCAGGGTTGCTCTTATCCTTTAGGTTCAAGAAAAGAGAACGGATCTTTCCCTTGTATTCTTTGCCCATATCGCCATTGTGATCCTCCAGCACAATTTTCTCTATAGCAGTAGCTCGCTTGAGTAGTAAATCGGATGCTTGTGATGTAACAGGCCGTTCATCAGATTGGTCATTTCCGAGACATTAATTGAGATGAAACTCACGAGCAGTAGACTCTGTGCATAATGAATCATAGATCAACTCGATACACTTATCACGGGTCTTATCACGAGTAACACTGATAACAATGCCATCCGTCTTTGAGGTTCGGATGGTCCCAGTAGGGGTGATGGGCGTGACATTCGTTGCTATTAAGTTATATCAAAGATCAAAAGTTGAGTCAACATTTGTGAAAATAATGAAAACGCACGAGTAGGCTTAGGTGTATGTTGCTTCGACCTGTCAACTTCATTCTTCCATTTCTTGACAAGTTCCTTCGCCGAATCCGAAATATCTTTAGTTGAATTCGATCTCAGCTTCCCAACCGCTAACCCAATCTTGCTTTCCTACGGTTGCGTGTGTTATTAGAAGGCTACAGATAAGAAGCGGCAACGATCAAGAGAAAGCTTACTCTGAGAACAGATTCAGTTACAATCACATTCTTTAGGACTTTCAGTATATCAAGTATTTGCTGGATAAATTATGACGATAGTCTAGGTCAGATAAACAAACTGAAATGTAACATGCTGGGGTGAACGTACCTCAGGTGTACCTCCTTTTTGGAGATCTTTGGCCAATTTTTTCAACTCCGTGACGTCTGTTACGGTCATAGTCCCACACTAGCTCTCAAATCTGTCTCAAACGAGAAACACGAAACTTGAAGTACTCTAGAACTATGTAGCTACTTGTACAGTGTACGAGTTTTAAATGTTTGCAGTCCTTTCAAGTCTATCGCGAACCGCACACAACGTGGAAGTTGCTTGTAAAGCCGTGAGAAATCGTATAACAGCCAAAAATCTCTTAATGTGGCAACAAATATGTTGTTTGAAAGCAACTACTCCATGTTTTTCATTCAACAAGATTCAAGTACTAGAGCATCTCATATTATAGATTACTATAAAAACATTTAAACACTCTTGTTTTGGAGGACAAGATCATCCCAAACTGTGGTTTTTCATAAAAGTGATTGTAGTGGCATTCTTCGTAATTTGTACCGGTAATGATTTCCGTCAAAGGACATCGGCGTTGAATATCTTTCGAAGTAGGTTGTTGGTGGTGATAGGGAATATGGAAGAAGTACAGAAAATAGACAGAAGTAATAAAGGATAAAAAAGAGAATAGTAGAGATATATATGACCGCGCTTAGATCATGCGTGACCTCCGACCTCTGATGAAAACAACTCATTAGCCACACGGATATAACAATAGCAAAAGAACACGTACGCTCAACCATGACATCAATGGTATCTATTTGGTTGATGTTGACAACTTAGACTATGAACATACTAATAAAGCATCTGAAATCATACCGTTTTCCTCCATATCAAGGCTGGCAGGAGTGTCATCCTCGTTGATACGGTCCCCATCATACAAGAATCTATCACGATTCAACCGTGCGCACATTAAGAAAGGATGGTATTACACAGGCTCAGTAAGATGGACGTACCGTATGGTGCTAACTTCCTTCCCAATTTTGTGTGCATATGCCGTCTGTAACTTACTGAGTTTCGTACTCCTCTTGATCTTAAAGAATACTTCCTCCCTTGTGCGGAAAGGACCTAAATGTGGTAAAAGGTGTGTAAATGCGCGTTTTGTCGCGTTTTTAGTGTCTACTTGAAGCTTGACTACTCTACCTTGATATTGATCGGAGCATTAGGATCCTCCGTCTTTGGTGCGATATCACCTTCCTGTTGCTCTTGAGGAGGAGCACGCGAATCTTCTTCAGACATTTTAATTAGTCTCTTGACTAGTTTTATCGGAACACTTGGATGTGGAAGTAACTTAGGGTAAACAGTGCGTAGTTAGGAATAGAAGGCTCGTGTTGTGATTATGTAATCATCACCATAAACACACAATATATTAAAAGTGACTAATACGAACTATCCTCCTCCACAAGACTTGACAAGTACATGTATGACAAGGAGCAATGACCGCCCCATAGGGTCCTGAGTAATTTGCCTTCTAGTTATGTATCCACAAGGAAGGCTGGAGGTCGTCGTAGTCTATTACTGTAATTGGGACACCTAGGTCATGTTGAGACAAAAATAAGTCTCTAACGTCATAGGACACCCCATTGACCCCTCTCTAATACTGCGGGGAGTAAATACTAACGCTATTCAAGCAAACTCATATTCTCTTTCCCCAACACCACTAGACTCAAGTATTCTGCTATAATGCCGTCCGACTACCTTTATAAGCTTTGTTCATCCGCGCCGTCTATTGCATCTGAACTCGCCAAAGCACCAGACCAAAGGGCCGAGGCTATTGCCAAAAAGATACAGAAGGAGTTCAGTAACACTGCAAAAGACTGTAGTAATGTGCTCACTGCCAGTGGAAAAGTGAGAACTCAGAAGGAGAAACTGGACCAAGTAGCTGCATGCGGCAAATTCCCTCAGCGCCCGTCAAACCTTTTTCTTGAAGTAAGTATAAATTAAATTGATCTGGTATGGAGCCTTAAACGAAATTAACGTACAACTTTGAAAGATATTCTCGGACGTCTTAGACTCTATGGAGAATGATCCATTCGCGAACCTGGCTTCTCCAAGTCTTGTAGGTTCTTCAGGAGTGATCCCATTGTCAATCGTATCTGTTATCCCAGACATTATGCACCATTACGCTGCTCTGATAGTGCGAGCTAAGCACGAAGTTTTCCTTGCGACGAATTATTGGGAGAGCTCCCATTCTTGTTCACTTATCTCTGATGCCCTAAGACAACTTTCGAAGCGCATTACGGGAGTTGTCGTCAAGCTTATGTATGATCGTGGTACGCCTTCTCAGCTTATACATAACCATGCACTGGTTCCACCAGAAAAATGGAGCGTTGTCGGGCTTCCGACACCAGAGGAACTCAAGGGTATCAGCTTGGAGGTGATCAACTACCACCGACCACTTTTAGGCACATTCCACGCGAAATATCTTATTGTTGATCGTAAAGTCGCAGTTTTGAATAGTAACAATATACAAGATCGCCCAAATGTTGAGATGATGGTCCACTTTGAGGGCGATATCGTAGAGGGCTTTTATGACGTAGCCCTATTCTCCTGGGCAAATGCAATGAGTCCACCTCTTCCTTTGCTCCAACAACCACCGTCCAAACGACATGAGTTCCAGTTTGGTTGGGACAATGAATATCTCGAATGTAAGCACGTAATATGTTACTAAGGTTTCATAGAACTGCTAATGTGTTTAATTGGTCAGATATTGATACAGAATTTGCGAGCAAAGCAGCACGAGAACTTTTGGGAAAGCAGCTAGCTCGTGAACATGTAAACAGCCAAGGAAATGGGGACACAGACCAGAACATACCCCAAGCAGAAGGTGAATCAATATTTGGACGGGCAATGCGTACTGCGATAGGTATACACGGTACGGACGAAGGCATCCATGGGAAAGATGAGCTCGTTGGTGAACATCCGGCGATGAATCTTCCAACCTATGATCCAATTACAGATAACACAGGGGATACGGAACATTATTCCTCTTGTGGTCGCCAAGGCGTTACAACTATTGAGCGGGAGCCTGTTCCGATAGACCAGGTAATATATTCAGGCAGTAACGAGAATTCTATTGTGGGGTTGGGATCTCGTCAGGATCGGATCCGTACAACGGAGAATAACAATGATGAATTGCTGACATCTGAAGCAGCAGGTTCCAAGTCCGAAAATAGTCGTGTGTCTGCCATCACAAAGCACCTCAATGCGGCGATTTTGCATGAATCTGGGACCGTTGAGGACGATGAAATAACGGATGAATTCCAGCCACATATCATTCACTCGCCACATAAACCTGTGCCCATGGCGCTGGTGAACCGCAGTCCGACTGGTCGTGAGTATTTTATATCTCTTTCAAATAGAGTCATATGGATTGACTTCCGGGAAGGTCTAGGACATGAAGATGTAAAAAATGTTCCACAGAACATGGCTTGGTTAGGTGGATTTGCCCATGCGGAGAAATCAGTCTTCATGTCGGTTATCAGCTTCTTCATTAACAAACTTCAAAAGCTGATAATTTACTTCTATCTTTCAGACAATCTCCTACATTGAACGCTTCTCCTGTCATACCGGCAATACTTAACGCCTGCCGACGCGGTGTTGAAGTGACGCTATATCTTGATCTAGGGTTCAACGATCTTGGGGAAATGATTCCTTTCCAAGGCGGAACCAATGAACAAGTTGTTCACAATATGTACCAAACTCTGAACGCCGAAGGCACGAGGTCGCAAAAGAATCTCAGGGTATACTGGTATACTGCAAAAGATCAGAAGGAACCTATGAGTGCATCCAGGAAGTCAAGGAATTGTCATGGTAATCTATTTATCTCATATATGTCTGTCATGCAACTGAGATTGTTGTTGAAAATCAGTGAAATTTATGTGTATCGATAACCAAGTAACCATCTTGGGAAATGGTAATCAGGATACGCAATCTTGGTTTCACAGTCAGGAGATTAATGTTATGATTGACTCCTCCACACTCACCTCGGAGTGGTTAGCGGGTATCAATGCAAATCAAAATACGAGAAGGTATGGATTGGTGAGCGATGTAGACGGTGTATGGCGAGTGCCCGCTGGTGTAAGTGCCGATGGTATGAGATCTGAGGAAAGGGTAGTGCAGAGTAGCGGTATTGAATCGGTTGGAGTTTTTGGCGCTATGAAAGGCTTTTCTGGAGCGTTAAAACGATTACGTGGGACAGGAGGTTTTTAGCGAGGGACATCAGTATGTTGTACTTTCTTCTTTTTGTACCATATGTCAAGACAATGGACTTGAATGCTTTGTACTTATACGTTATGAGACGTATATAGTTGGTTTAGGATATTGGATGTTTGTACCTGTAATAATCAAAGGATGCATGGGCTTATGAAGGAGGAGAGTGTTATTAGATTTGCATAAAGATCTAGTATAGTCATATCAAGTTTAGCCTCAGGGATATCTCCATGCCACTGCCCTTGAAGGGTCGGAAAGGGCCATGAAGCCGTTGAGCTGGATCAAATTCAAAATGTTTGTGAAGATGATTAAGCATCTGTTTAGAAAACTCTGCACAGCATTACGATACTTGAAGCCAAGAATCTGATTTGCATCTGCTTACATAATACAGATAAAATGTTCCGTGTGTCCTTGTCACTAGCAGTAGCGATATTATAATTAGTAAGATATTTGTATTGTACGTCAACATGTATCCTCTATTCTAAGTATAGAGCAACTCACAACACGTCCCAATGTAGTTGACTTTTTTCTCTGGACTAGATGGATGCATCGTGGCTGAAGCTTAGAGTTCAAGTTGTATGTATCCGACAAGGAGGAAAGTTCCAACCGGAAAATCGTAAATAAATCGAGAAAACAGGGCAAAAAACTAGGGTTCAGTTATTACCCGAAGTGCCAATACAGATCTAAGCCCGTAGGTAAACGACGAGGACTCCATTACCTTCGCATCTCCCGTCCCCACCCATCTCTTAATGACTTTATAGTTCTTTCTACTCATCTTCCCCTTTCGACACCCCGACCTTCGGAGCAGCTTATCCCGTCTCTGTAATCTTCACCCCCCCTTAGACCATCATAGCTATAGCTCTAGTTTGTTGCGTCCGATTGAACGGTGAGGGTATCCGAAATTAACTCTGAGTGTTGAAGGGGCGAGGCGCTAGGGAAGGAAGGGCACCATGTCCTCATACACAGTCGCGGATTTACCGAACCATACGCGTGCGGTTCTTGGCCCACAGTTTGCGACTGCTGTCGTTGAAGGATTACTGACTGGTCTGATATCTAACTTCGCATATCGGCTTTGGAAAGATGACTTTGCAGAGAGGAGGACGATTCAAGCTATCATGATCTTTGTCACTGTTCTGGCTTAGTGCGTCTTCTCCCTGGGGTTTCTTCATAATGCATATATAGATTTGCTGAATAACTTGAGCTCAGCTTACAGACGGCCGTTACCTTTTACAGCGTATATGAGACCATCGTTACGAACTTCGCAAATTGGGTACGCTATTTCTGCAAGTAAATATCTGGTTTAAGAAGTCCTGAACTGAGCGTTGAAAAAAAGGCCTTTATAGTTACCAGTGATTGGTCGCCTAAAGTTCGAGTGCTGGTGGTATGTTTAGCACTGATTAAGCTTTAAGTAACTTCCGTTGAGATATTTTCCAGGTGTTTTTCCAATCTATGCCAACGAAGGCTATCTTGATCTGGAGGTGTCGAATGGTTAGTGCAGTACAGTCTTAGTATTACTGAGTTAGAATTTTTACTCATGTCCTATGAGTAGCTCATCAAGCAAAAATATCAATCGTCATTTGTAGTAAGTCGCATACAAGGTTCCCCCCAGCTTCCACCAGCTAAGTAGCGCTTTATCAAGGCTGCCCTTGGGCTTCTATACATCGTGGACATTGCTATGTGGGCCGTCCTACTAAATAGAATATTTAAGTCAGAAGCCGTCTCCGTAAGTTTCCTTGAAAGATATCGTATCTCCAGGGTTTCTCACGTACACTACACCGAAAATATAGATGGATGCTCTTAGTATGTTAACAATCCTTTCCTTGTGGAGTGAAAAATATACTCAAATAATATCTTTAGTCGTGGTTACTCAAGCAGTTCCAATAGGTACAATCTTTACTCTCTTTCGTTGGAAACTCGAACTAACGAGAGACCTAGCTTTTGATCTAGCACTTACGGTCTCATGTGAGCTAACATGCTACACTGATCATTCATCCTACTTTAACAATGACTTGATATCTTAGTGACAATTTTCCTTTTACCTTCTCGTCCGCATATTTTTACAAAATCGTTCACGACCGTGAGTCCAAGTACTCCCTCTGGTATACTGAACCACTACTTACAGCGATCTCTACTAGACTTTATACCGTCTCGTTTTCTTCATGTGGGAGGTGTCTGTTCCCTCCACTCTCACGCTAATTATCGGATTCGTCTTATTTATAACTCTTTATTCCAAGAGTTATTGGGCATCATTTTTCCAACAGATAGTTGGACAGATGTATGTCGTTACACTCTTTGTTGCATTGTGTGTACCTTTCTTTGGCAACGGTTCTGAGACCCTGCTAATTCATCAACTTCGTTCTACAATCTCTATAGGATGGGTATGCAAATGGCCCCAAGTATTGTTGACCAAAATAATAGCCTATCCCAGCTAGGTTCAATTAACGTAACCTGGCGTCGACCTGTACGTTCCTATTTCTTACTTTCCCCTCATCAAAATCATGTTCCACTCCTTATCTGAAACTACTGTATTCTAATTTGATCTCCCTTATGTCTACTTTGTTCGTACACCCACACATTCGTGCTGACACATATACACACATAACAGGACGCTCCCTCAGGAAGCAACTGTGCTCCAGACTTTGAACTACAATCCTTCCCAGCATCACTCCGTTCTCTCTCAATCACATCTCTCGAAGAAGGCGTTGACTCACCCTTCCCATCTCCATCCCCAACAGCATCCAACAAATCCCCTTCCATCTCCCGATCTCGATCTCAATCCCATCGCCTCTCAAAGAAGAACCGTACCTCAAAGACATCACAACAAAAACATTCCTCGACAGGTTCGCCTCGGTTAAGTTTGGGAGGGCTGGGTAACCTTAGCTTAGGTCTTGGAAGGTCCCGATCGAGAGCTAGCTCGATGATGGGCGGCGGCTCAAGGATATCAAAGTCTCCCAAGTCGCCAAAGTATGGTGGTGTTGAGCTTGGGTTGGGAGGCGTCACGGGGGTTGCGGAGGAGATCGTTATCGCTGATAGGGATCCGGAGAGGATACACGAAATTGCTCTTGATATCGGGAGTGGTGGTGGAGGTGGTGGAGGTGTGGGTGCTGGTGGATTGGAACAGGGTGAGGGTCGGGATGAGGAAGAAGGAAAGTCGGTTGCGTTTGAGGAGAGGGATAGTGATAGTGCGAAAAAGAGGTATCTGAACCCTGCTCGCGATGGACCTGGGACACCTCAATAGCACTATCGACTCTAGATCTCTTCTTTTCTTTTCTTTTACACCAATTCTATGCCAGTATCAATATGCCCTCCTCCCCCCTTTCGTCTTTTCGCACTTCATATTTTGATCTTCCCTTTTTCTTTCTTTTCTTTTATATTCTCTTCCCTTTTTTGTTCGTTTTTTTTTTGGTATTTTGGAGGTTCTGGGTTCTTTACATAGCTTGTTCAATCAAAAAATAAATCTAGAAAATGGATGGATGGAGGATGGATGGATGCAATTCAACCATTTTTTTCTCTTTTCTTTCTCTCTTTCTCTACTTATTGATTTTTTCTTCCCCCCCCCCTTTTTTTTTACAACGACTGTGTATTAATTCAATTATTTTCCTTATTACTCCATCCCCCCCCCCCCTTTCCCATTTTACCTCTTTCACCTACACGTCTACAACCACCAGCCTACTCCTCCCTACCTAAACCCAAACCTAAACCTAAAAACCTGTTTATCCTCTCGACACCGAAGAAAAAAAAAACCTTCTCCTTCTCCTGCCTTTCCTCCAAATAGAATTCATCATCCCTTCCCCTTCCCTTAACCTCCTTATCGCTTCCTCTCCTCCATACAGCCAAGGACCAAAGTGAGAGGAGGGTACGAAGCTCGAAGCTACCACTACTAATCCGATAAAAACACTTACTCACTTATACGTTATACGTTTATACGTTGTATATATACCTCCTTTTTTTCTTCTTCCTTACTGTCTTAATAATACCTTTTTTCTTTAAAGTCTTTTATACATGACCATACTTTGATATATCATCATCTATCTACTCGTCGACTAAGCTGCTACACATTCTCTGCGCACAGGATTGGAGTTAGGACTAAGAACTAAGAACTAAGAACCCCACACACAAAGCGCAAGAAATCAGACAAGTTTTTTTGTTTGTAGGAAAAGAGTCAAGAGTCACAAATGGGAAAACAGTCATACTTTGTTTATTCCGCGCAAAAAAAAAATAAGTAGGAAACGTAAGGGAGGAAGGGAGCTATGATACACTTTAATCTTCTTCATTTACTTCACTAACTTCTTTTGTAACCTATTCACTACCTTACTTAACACTAACACCCTCCACTCGAAAACCCATCAGTCTTCAACCACAAATCATAGACCATTAACCGTTACCAAACAAACATAGAGAGAGTCAAGAACAGCTCAGTTATCTCAGTCCTCAGTCCTCAGTCCAATCTCGATTTATCGTTTCGCCATTCACATCTACCGCATCGTGACCAACTCCTCAGCAGAAGTCGGATGAATCGCAACCGTATCATCCAAATCCTGCTTCCTCGCTCCCATCTTCACAGCAACCCCAAAGCCTTGCATAATCTCATCAGACCCCATCCCGATGATATGTACCCGACCACCTTCTCCTCCGGTCCGACGCAGACTAGTTTATGAACAGACGGCTCCTTGTGTTCTTCATCTAACATACCAAAGTAGAGAGCTCGGAAAGAGGATTTGTCTGTGTTTGATGAGTAGATAAGGGTTTTTTTGTTAGTAGATTACTCTCATTCAAAGAATGGAAAGAAAAACAGTATTTGTCCGAATGAAGGACCCGGTTTGAGAGTTGTGATGATGCTTCTTAAAGAGAAAAACTTACAGATCTTAACCTGATCATCACCATACTTCTCCCTCGCCTGCGGTTCCGTCAACCCAACAGTCCCAATAGGCGGGTGACTAAACACAACAGTCGGTATATTCTCATAAACCAACTTATCGCCTCTCATCTTCTCATCAGGTCCAAACAACCTATTCGCCAACCTCCTTCCAGCAGCAATAGCAACAGGCGTCAAATGCCATTTACCCTGAGCGTCCCCAACAGCATACACATTCTTCACGCTCGTATTCTGGTATTCGTCAACGATGATATCCCCATTCTCCTTCGTCTCAACTCCTACTTGTTGAAGACCGATGTTCTCTGTGTTGGAATGACGTCCGATAGCCCAGAGGAGGGTATCAACCTCGATCGTCTCACCCGTATCAGTTCTCAAAGTCAACGGCTCACCACTCCCCTTCTTCCCCTCCACCTTCGCAATCTGCGTCTTCTTGTGAATCTTCACACCAGTATGTTCCATCCATTTCGTCAACGTCTCCTGAAGCGTAGGATCAAACGTCCGGAGTACGTTCTCATGCCTGATAAACAAATGCGTCTCACTACCGAGCGTATGGAAGATCCCAGCGAGTTCGACTGCGATGTACCCAGCTCCGACGACCGCCACTCGTTTCGGCTGCTCCGTCAGCTCAAAGAAACCATCACTGTCAATCCCAAGACTAGCACCAGGGATCTGAGAATCAGAGGGTATAGTCGGTCGACCGCCTACGGCTATACAGATATGTTTAGCTTGGAGGTCGTATGAGGTCCCATCCGGACGAGCAACACGGACAGTAGAAGGAGAGACGAGAGAAGCGTGTCCTCGGTGTTCTTCTACATTGTCCCGTTGAAGGTTCCGATCATAGATACCGTTCAACCTCCGGATGTATGCGTCTCGTTTCACCTTGAATTCTCCCCAGTTGAAGATGGGATTCCCGTCTGCGTTGGAGAATTGGTACGAAACGGCGTGACGCGACTTTTCGGCGATGTCTGCTGCATGCCACATTAACTATTGTTGACAGTGCATATATATATGTATATATATGTGTGTGTGTACGTGTTTCGTTGTTGTTGAGGAGTAAGCAAGGTAGGCAAAACAATAATACCCATAAAACAGTTCAAAGCAAGAGTTCAGTCAGCACCAACATCAAGACAAAGCTAACAAGCCAAAGCCTTACCTTCTTAGGAACACATCCAACATTAACACAAGTCCCACCAAGATGATCAGTCTCCTCAATAACAGCCACTTTCTTCCCATAACTAGCGCTCTACGGGCAGCTCCAAATCCTCCACTGCCACCTCCGATAACGACAAAGTCGTACTCGGAATGACTGGGCTTTGAGACTGGAGGCATTCTGTGTTGGGTGGAGAGGGTGAATGTGCGTAGTATCTGGGTGGAATGGGTATGTGAGTACTTTGTCTTTTGTCTTGTTGTGATATGGAGGTACTATGAGAGAAGAGAGCGAAGGGGGGAGATGAGGATGGGGATGGAGGGGAGTGGAGTGGAGATGATTTTAAGAGCAAGAGATGGATGGAAATGGTTATATATGATATAAGTATGGTGTGTGATGAAAAGAGCCGTATGATATTTATAATCCATAATGATAATGATAATACAACCAGCCCAATTTAAGATGAACCTGAATTCAAATGAAAAGGGGGACTGATAATCACAACTTACCTGAGTAAGACGGACCACTGGCGCCTGACGAGGGAGGCCACGCTCGAGCGTTGGATAGTGAGTAAAAACGACGCCAGTGTGTTCCAAGTCTTATTTATATATATAATATATATAATCCTATATTCTAAAGGGAGGGAGAGATCAAAAGAACACAGGTGACGTATTTAGAAAAGAAAAACTAGGGAAGTGGAAAAAGAAGCGAATTATAAATTAAGCAAGTAAAGAAAAAAAAGACCACAACGTTTTTGACGTGCTCTCTTTTTTTTCCATACACACAAAGGGTATCACTCGACCTTGGTTTGGCTCGTAATAGCGATTGTAAGTAAGGTACTTGCACGATAAACTCAACACGCTGTCACATCACTGTAACGTCACGTGTAACGCGTTATGTCACGGCGCAAAATTCTCAGAAAAAAATATTTTTTTTCAATAATCCCTTATATGGCCTTTACTTGGAGAATATTGAATTAAAGTTATAGAAAATTTAAATAATGTATCTTAATTATCTATAAATGGTGACAAGTAGTAATAAAGTCTTGATAATTCTAACAGGTTTGAACTATTTTTATGCACAACTTGTTAGTACTCGTTACATAATACAAATTACATAATGTATTATCTATATATGGAAGCTTATTCGCATCGGCTAATCCAAAGACCGGCCCTAAACGCGCAAAAATATGTGACAAAAAATTGAAAAATTTTAAAAAATATGCCAAAACATATGAAAATGCATTTAAAAACAATATTCAAGAAAAAATGTTTTTCCTTATAAGTCATTTAAAATTTGTAATTTTTAAATTTGCTTAGACCATTTCATAGATTACCTACTTTGTTGACTTTTCATCTGCTTAAAATTATTATAATTTGTTGTGTAGAATTTAGGAAGTAAAAATATTTTTTGGGTGGAAAGTGTGACAAAGTAGCGCGTTGAGTTTATCGTGCGAGTACCTTATAAGTTGTAGCCCTAAGTCTAATTATGATTTTTCTGGCTGACAAACTTTGTAATCTAATATTCCCCGTCTCGCGTCTCGGTGCGGAAGCATGACACATCCCATTACACATCCCCTCTCGTGACCTTAGTCCCATACCCCCCATTATCACAATAACTATTAATATCATACACATATGTTATATATATATATACTATACTCCTACCCAGAAATGTTGAAATACGGTTTTCCCGACGAATGACAAGTTACCGAAGGTGTAACTTATACAGCGAAGAGGAAGGAAAAATAGAGATATTCATTCTAAAGTGCGAAAACAATGATGAATTTTCCGCAATTCTTTACTTTCTTCAGGCCTCCTCTTCTCTGTCTCTATGTCCGCCTTTTTCTAATTTACATACACACACATGTATATATTAAGGGGAAGTATATGTGCTATCTCACCATAGCGCCTTAGTCGAACGATCCACTACCACCACCTACACAAAATACTCACTACTCATGTTTAAATGCGAAATTCGAGATATAAAATTATAACTCGACTCCACGAAGTTGTCCATCTACAGAGCGCTCACAATCCTTAATCCTCAGACGACCAACCCACGCATTATCAAGAACAAAAAGTCGAGTGTACTACTAGCCAGCGTACCAAGGTATCATCAAGGCTCAGTCATCATCATCATCATCACAGTCACCAAACATGCTAGGCGTCGAGCTTTGTCGTCCAACTCATTAAATGAAGTTTTAGTTATGGATATGTTCATGGCCATAGTTTTAGTCGTTGTAGTCACGATCACAGTCCTTGTAACCACAGTCATATCCGAGCCCCCCACGCACAAAAGAAAGAAAAGAAAAAAAAGGAAAGAAATATGTGAGTAAAAGTAAGTAAGTAAGTAAGTATATGACAAAGTATATAAGTAAAAAACAAAGCGTTGATGAAAAAGCACGAGTTGGGCGGGGCGAGGCGGAGGGGGGAAAGGATTTGAGTTGTGTTAAGGTTGAGTCAATTTAGTAAGAAGTGGTGGTCAGATCAGATGCCGTGATGACAAGATCGTATGTTGAGGTTCAGCTTCCGAGGGGAGGATGAAGATGAGAGGGGCCGTGATGAGAGGGGTAGGGGGGGAGAGGGGAAGATGTCCCCAAAAAGAAAACAGAAAAAAAAAGTGAGGAGCAGTCAACAGACGTGACGTGAGGCGACAACAGCAGATATGTGTAGTTGATGGTAGGTCGTAGGTCGTAGGTAGTAAAGGGATGAGTAGAACTTGATATTGGTAATTGGAAACTGATAGTAGATGAAGGAAGGAGAACAGGAAGACAAGAAATAGGAGACAGAGGTATACAAAAAAGACACAGGGAGAGGTAAAGTTGAGGATAAAGAGACAGAGAAAAAGAGAGAGAGAGAGAGAGAAATACAGAGAGAAAGGGACCATCAGCAGTAACAGTAACTAATCGTGATAGTAGTAGATAGAACCACATAGTTCACATACACACACAAGGTAGGAATCAACAACAGACAGACAGACAGAGACAGAGAGAAGAGAAAAGAGACAACGTCAAAAAAAACATGAAACTCGAGAAAGAAAAGAAAGAAAAGGAAGAACGAAACAGGTCCTCCTTCCTCATCCTCCTCCTTCCCCCGACATCACAACCACATAAGGCTTCAACCTTTTTCAAATCTAACCCTCCATTCGAACAGAGAATCAATATAGGAAGTTTACTATGGGTCTTCAAGACCTAACTTCCTCGAGTATTTTTCTTCTATTTCTTCCTTCCTTCTTCACCTCTTCCCTGTATCAATCCTCACACCTTGTCCCTTCGATCCAGTATGTTTATGTCCGAGTACAGCCCCTCGCTGACCCGCATTTTGCTGTTGTTGCTGTTGTTGGTGGTGATGATGCTGTGGTGCCTGACGTATATTCTCCTTCCCGCCTCTACTAGAAGTAATAATCTCCTCAGTTGGCCCCGTTCTCGGAACGATAGACGGTACAACACCCGGTTCACCCGCCAACACCGTCCTTCCACCTCCTCCCCCATCTCCGTCCTCCTCCTCGTCATCATCATCATCATCAACCAAATCCCCTCGACCTCCTCTTCCTCCTCCCTTTCCTCGTCCCCAATATCCCCAACAGGCTTCATAGCATCCGCATCCCTCGCCCTCTCCTCCTTCTTCCTCTTCTGCGCATCCGCTAACACACCGGACTAGGACCGACACCCATCGCTCCAACCGCTCCCCCAACGAGCGCTCCCAACCCAGCTCCAACGCTCCCCAAAGCGCCCAGAGCCCCAATACCAACACCACTCGACCCCCCTTCATGATATTCTTAGACTTCTCAGCCTCCCTCCTCAACAACTCATCTTCCTCCGCCCTCCTAATCACATCCAACTCCCCTTGTACAACTATCCCGTCCAACCACGCGTGATGGACAAGTTCCGATGCTCGTGCCCGTTTATCAGGATGTAATCGGAGCATGGGGAAAGGAAGGAGGTGATCATGTCCGCTTGTTCTTTGGTAAAAGGTACTTGTCGTGTAAGACTGCTTCTAATGGCCAATAACGGAGCTTTTGAATGTGTCGGAGTTCACCTGTTTTTAAAGGGTTTTGATATATGTGTTTGAGTTTTATTTTGGAGGGAGAAGAACGTTATTATTAGTTTAGTTTAGCAAGTTCCGTCCCAGAACCATGAATAGAAACGATAATTTAGAAAGAAGCGAGTTATTTCAGGTATAAGAGAGAAGGTAGAGTTTGATAAAGGAATAAATAGAAGAGGGGTGGGGGGGGAGGGAGCGGGTAAATAAGGAAATAATGCAACAAACCTTTTCGATTGAAAAACTCTGAACTATATTTCCCAGAAAACGCCAAATTCTTCGGGAATTCTCCAACGAGCTCTATAATCTGCGCAATATGGTCGTCATCTTTACTGTACCGAGACCCAGAAGCTGGGTCAAATAGATAGTCTCCTCCCGTTATCAACTCGAAGATCTATTGCCGATGATTGTTTTTTTTTCGGTGTATGTGTGTGTGTGTGTGTGGATAATCATGGTGTTTGTTTTGTTTTATCATTAGAACAATATGGATTATAAATTTGATTAGTACTGGTTTAGAAGAAAAAAGGGGGAAGAGGCGATAGAGCGGGGAGAAATAACATTACCAGGCATGCGACACTCCATATATCTGCACTTGGACCCCATCTTGCACCGAGAATAACTTCTGGACAGCGGTATTGTCGTGTCTGGATGTCGTCCGTAAAGTGGTGCTCAACCCACGTTGCTAGAGGTCATTAAAAGACAATACCAAAAGATAAGCGTAAATATACCGATGCATATGTCAGAATAGAAAAAAGATAATCAAGTCAGATGAAATAAAGAGCCCCAAGGAAGTGCGTTCGTAGAGGGGAAGGGCCACAGTAGAAAGGATGAAATGTGAACAAGGAACCAAAGGAAAACAGGGATTTAAACATTAAATCAATAAAAAGATATGAGAGGGCATCGTGTTCTTACCATTTCCCAAGTCCGCAATCTTCACAGTGATACGTTCCGTAACGTTCATCATCTCATTCAAACCGGACATTTGTGATTCGCTAGACGCAGAATCTAGTGTTGACTGACGCGAATAGTCATCCACACTCATCGCACTTGAAGAAAGTGGTACGGAAGAGTCAGCAGTAGGCTCAGCAGCATTTGGTATAGGTCTTGGTTCAGAAGACTGGTGATGTCGGTCGTTGTGTTGATGATAAGCTGACGGTGCTTGCTGCGTTAGTAGAGAGGGTCCGGGTCCAGGCGGGTGAACGTTACCGCCACCACCACTGCTGCTAGTTGCATTCTTGTTTTTACTATTCTTATCGGGATTTGACGATGAACGAGGGTTAAGTGAGACGGCACTGATAGCATCAGCCGTCTTGTCTGCAGAATCTGCACGATCAGTCGTCGTCACAGGTGTACGTACATCACTCTCACTCGCACTCGCACTAATGCTAGTAACGGCACCAGCACTTCCACTCCCCTTCTCGCTTTCCTTGCTCTTACTCTTCGACGACTCACCACCGACACTCCCGCCTGTCGTCCCAGCCCCTACCGTTGACGATGCAGCCTCACTCCCGTCAAGCTTTGTCATCCCAAACTGCCAACGGTCGAGCATAGGACTCGAACCATAGGAAGACGAAGGAGAAGGAAGCGGCTGTGATCCGGTGATGAACACCGACTCTGAGCGTGGCGTTTGGTTCCCACCACGCCCCCGCGAGGGCGGGACACCAATGATCTTAGTCGGGGCCGGACCAGCCGAAGCAGAAGTAGCCAATTCTGACTGGATGATATTCTCTACATCATCAATACAAATAAGGACATTCTCAGGCTTCAAATCGGTGTGTATCATGCCGCATGAACGATGCATGTAATCCAACCCAAGAAGGATCTGTTTCGCGATCTGCTTGACAAGATGGATGGGGACCCCTTTGTTCTGGTGTCTACGGATGAGGCCGAGGAGATTTTCGCCGAGGACCTCGAAAACCATGCAGACGTGAGTGCCATTTGGCCCCTTGTGACGAAAGTGGTCGAGAAAGGAGATGACATGTCTCTTTCCTGGATGGTTTGGATCAGATGAGATGATGCGTTGAAGTAGCTTGATCTCGTCTAGAGCTGTTTCAGTGTAGCGAGGAGCGGACTTGACGACCTTGAGAGCCACATGACGGTTGAATCTACAAGGAGGGTGTGAAAGGGAGAGGGGGGGTGGGGGTGGATGGCAGAGGATGAGTGAGTGGTTAGAAAGGAGTGGGGAGCAGGAGCAGGACGTACTTTGTATCCTTTGCTAGCCAGACGGTTGAGAAGTGACCCCAGCCTAGTTTTCTTACGACGATGTATCTGCCGTCTGAGAATGCATCGCCGAGTTTTACGGGATGGTAGCCCCCCTTTACGTAGTCCTCCCAGTCCTCTTCGTCTTCAGTCATAATGGAGTGAGAGGAAGAATCGTATTCGGATTCGTGTGACATGGTAATTATAATAATCAGACTGGTTCACTGCTCTGTTACCCAACCGATAAGTGTAAGCCCGTGTATTTGATCCTTCGTTCCGATCTTCACCCTCTCTCTCTCCCGGCTCTGCGCGCGTTCTGGTTGGCAGAGATAAGGCCCTCTGGATGATAAGCATTTTTATTATATCAACAGCTCACACACTCCGCTCTCTCTCAGCCTCCCACTCACCTTGCTCTTCTCTCTCTCTCTTTCCTAGTCTCTCCCCTCCGTCTGATCAGCCACTACTCGGTCACAAGTCTGCTCGCTGGCTGGCTGGTAGAATATAGTCAACCCCAACCGGTGTCGTATGAGTAATGGTCAACTGGCTACAGGCGCGGCTGAAAGGGCGCTAAGGGTAAATCGCAAAACAATGTAATTTAAATAATTCACTCCAAGAATCAATAAAGAAACCTACACACGCCCCCCTTGACTCTCTCTCTCTTACTCCTTTGATCCCTTCCTTACTCTCGTTCTCTCTTTCTCTCTCACTCGTCCCCAAGTATATGAAATTTCCCACAGCTAAGGTTTGCTTGGAGAGGGGCGGAAGGAGGCTCGTCGCTGTCAAAGGGTATGGGGTGTATGGAAGGGTTGTGAGTGTTCCTATTCTCTGGTTTTTCGGACTTGCCAAGTCGAGTTGTGATTAATCTCCAAAGATGCATACACACGTGCTCACCCCTGGTCATCCCCCCCCCCCAAAGGTCATCATCTCTCTACCCTCTCCCCATCCATTCTCCTAAACTGCCATTCACAGCCGTCGCACATATTCAAGACGTGAGACTTGAATATATGCGTCCCTTTTCGTTGATCCACAAAACGTGGTATGTAAAGAAGTTGTGTGCCATTGATTCAATGATGTAATTTACACACACACATACAAAAGCTTCAATAATAAGAAAAAAGAATAAAGTAAAGATTGACTTGACCGCTCTTCTCCGACTGATTCAACTCCATATACGATGAACACGATTGGCTACAATCGCACTCTTACTCGCTCTGAGTTGCGGAGCACTTGCATCTTCCCCTTCTCCCATATTTAGTTCGTTGTAATCTTGGAAGATGGACACGCTATTTTTGTCCTGAGAAGACAAGAGTTTTCTTGACGGGAAAGACAGGGAGCATATGCATATACATTGCATACCTTGTGCCCATTCTTATGGTTTATATATACCATCCGTTTGAATGGATAGACGAATTAAATAGAATTGAATAAAGTTGTATTCAATCGAATAATGCAAGACTACGCCATTCTATGATGATAGATGACGGATTTGAAATACTAGAGAAAGCATTGGCGATAGTTTTGCCAAGTGAGAAATCTGCTCCTTGTGCTTCTGAAGTGAAAGGAAGCCCCCGACTTTAGATTTTAGTCTTCAGACTTTTTCTGGTCCCTCACCCGAGGAGCATATTTTAATATATTAATATGAACTTGAGGTGTTAGCACTTATTCAAGGAGGAGAAGAGTTCTTGTAACCAACTAGCTTTACATAAAATAATTAAAATCCACGGTGGAGTGAATCAGTAGAAGAATAATTACTTGTGATGTAAAAAAGTAGCAAGTTGCCACCAAGAAAGAATATTTATCCAGTGTGGGAATGGTTGACTAAGATAGGAGCACGATGGATGGCAGTGTTGGTCGGCAAGGGACGCATTCGTCAGTCGTCGGCTTCAATTAATTCCGGTTCCGTGCCGCTCCTTCGTACATGTACTCCAAATCAAGGACAATGCATTCGAATAACTTTGTCTCTCTCCACCATCTCCTCTCACCTTCTTCCAGTGGGCAGTTTCCTTGAGGTAGTACTCTAAAGCTCTTCAAATGCAACTCGCCTCCAAGGGCCCTGGGCTCTTCGGAGCGAGGACAGGCATAGGGACTCACATCCGTTCAGTACATGTGCACGTCCCCGCCATCCTCCTCCGCCAATTCCCTCAGGAACAGCAACAACAACGGCATCATCATCAGCTTCCTCTCAATCTACTCTCACAAGTCGCTTCGTACAATCAACACGAACAGCCTTCACCCGCTTCTTTGCCCATCTCACTACACCGGATTCTCACATCCCGTAGCAGGTTATCACTCTTCCGCACAAGCAGCAAGCAGAAGACTCTCCTCACGAGTAAACGCTTCCATCAGGCCAGGCACTATCCAACAAGGTCTTTCCCCCGCTGCTAGCCACACACTAAGAAGAGGAACAACAGCACCAAAGGGACCGTTCTTACCTCGTGCATCACCCGCTTCAAAGCCAGGTGTCTTCCAAGTTGGGTTAGGCACCGCCCGGAACTTCTCCACCGCCCGTCCTCTCTTCCAAAATCTAGTTCAGAATGTACCCATCGCAGGCCGTACGGTCTACGAAGCGGACTGGGACCTAGAGAAGAAGATGGTAAAAGAGAAGAGACGTTTTCGTGCTAGCAAGCAAGCTAAGGAGAAGAAAGAGGGTGCGGCGGCTGTTCGTTCACCGATGAGCCTTATGTCACTCTCGGAGAAGAAGAAAGGGAATGCGGAGGAACTTGAGAAGTACTTCCTGGAACAACCGGTTTCTGTCACGACCGTTCTCATCATCCCTCTCGCGCCTACCCCAACGGCTCGTGTCCCTCTGTATAGTGGAGACCTCGATTCCTACAGGTCTGGTGGACCTCGGTTGTTCAACCCATCGGAGCTGGAGGCGAATAGCTATGCGTATAGTGTCCATGCGTTACGTCTCTCGTCCCTCTTTTCTAGACTTGATGCGAATAGGGTTTGGGAGAGGGGTGTGAAGTCGAGTGCGCATGGAGATCCGAGAGGGCTGTGTACCGTATTACGCGTCGAGTTTGGTGGGTGGACGGAGGGGATGGTTAAAGAATTGTTAGGTGACGCCGGACGAGGTTGGTGTAAGATTGTTGAGGTTAGAGAAGGTAGTGAAGAGTTAGTCGATAAGGATGAGAATGGGATTGGGGTTTTGTTGGGAGAAGGAGAAGGGGAAGACGAGATGAGTTCGGTGTTATCTGCGATGACCTCGTCGGCTTCGTCACCTCTTTCGTCTTCGTTGTCATTGTCGTTATCTCCAAACATGGTCGACCCATCCCATTCCGTCGTCCTACCCACACTGGACTTCTCAGCTTCCTTCACTGAACGTCAGCACTCTAGAGGAACGAGACGGTTTGCTGGGACGACGATGACTCCCCCGAGAGCAGACCCGTTTCGCCGATGTGGGTGAACACGAACAGGAGGGAACTTGACGTCGACGAGGGTCTCACTACTACTTCTTGGGTGCTGGTGAACGTCTGGGCTTAGACCGTCTTGACCTCAGCCTTGACTCTGAGGACTCGGACTCGGATTTAGACTTGGACACAGACGCGCTTTCTGATACTTATTCCGATATGGAGATGGGTTCTCAGTGGTCTGGATCGGATGGTGGACAGAGGTTAGTGCGGGTGCTGGTGTAGGCACTAGTGCGGGGGAGGGGGAGAGTGAGAGACGTATGATGTTTAGCTCAGAGTTCGCTATGCGGTCATCCTCCCGGTCGAGTGAGTACCTCCCTCGGGATACGTTGTTTTGAGTAGTCGTTGCATATCCCAGGTGACTCTTGATCCATTGTTATAATGGTACTACGGTATGGTGGTATGGTGTCTAGTGGTATAGTTGAATAGTTTAGTTGTTAAACTCTCATGTTCTATCTTTACGTTCTTCTACGTCTGCTTTTCTGTTTTTGTTTTTGTTTCTCCTTCTGTTACTTGCTACACAATACAATATAGTTAAAGTCAAAAGTCAAAAATTATACTCGTTTGCCCTTCTCGTCAGATCGGTCTTCTTTTTTCCTTTTTTATTCTTTCTTTCTCTGGTAATGGTGATATAGGTAATGATGATAGTAACGAAAGTATACTATAACTCATCCAAGAACCCTCAGAGCCTTATCACTCAAGGAATAAGAAGCGAACTAACAAGGTAACAAACACAATAATACCTTTTTCTCATTCTGATCAGCTCAGGCCTTCTTTTAGTAAACAGAAAGGTCTGAGCCCGTTTGGGTTGGATTGACCATTCTTACTCGTATATATAAGTGTGTGTGTGTGTGTGTATGCACAGTCGCAAATATAGAATCATTGAGCACAAAATGTTAATCGAAGAGCGTAGAGCGTAGAACATACAACATACAACAAGAGCTGTAAGGGATGATTGACTCTATATATGATCCATGATCATGATCCGTATAAATAGAAGAAAGAAAAGAAAGAAGAAAGAACGTCACTACATAAATTTTTTCTACAAGTGTTCATCCCAGGTGATAAATAAGAAACTGATTTCTTTCTTTTTTTGGGTATCTCCTCCTCTCCTCCTCCACCCTTCCACCCTTCCCCTCCTCCTCCCCACTCTCTTCATCTCCTCACATCGCATGATACGCCGTACCTTCCCAGCCTCGCCTCGACGCTCCATCCGCCCTAGTTCAAAAACTAGTATCACTCCAAGCACTATGACTGTGCCTCCTATACTGCCTCCGAAGAGAACCAACACTGACACTAAAACTCCTAGCTGATCCACCAATAACGTCCGATTCTAAATCCATCACTCCGTCTGTAGACTCAAACGTGGATAGTCTACGCCGGGGTGGGGCTGGATGTGTCCTCGTGGAAGGACGAGTCATGGCGCGAGGTAGAGTCGTAGTAGTAGTAGCTGTAGCTGTAGTGGTAGTGGTGGTATTAGAAGCTCCGTAACGAGATGGTGATTCTGAGAGTAGGTGCGTTCGGGATTCGCCACCTTCTACTTCTCCTCCTTCGTCTTCGTCTTCTTCTTCGATTACTCCGTCGGTATCTTCGTCGCTAGTAGCATATTCAAGAGCATTGATCGGTTTCCGAATATCTCCAACAACACCATCGTCTCGTCGTTGTCGTCCTCCTCCTTCGTTCACGCCGCCTTCTCCCCGGGCTTGGTTAGCACTCTGCTCTGCGTTTCCATTCGCTATACCTGTGAAGACATGACCGGTTTCGGAACGTGTACTGGGCTTACGCCTTATATCTTGTCGCTGATCAACTAGTGCCTTCTCAGGGATCTAAGTCATTTTCCCAGTCAGTTCTACGTGTATATCCAGCAACAACGACAAAAAGAAGTGGATAGGGAGAAGAAGTAGAAGTAGGGTAGATCGAGAGAGAACGAGAAGGGGATGGACGAGAAGATGTAGATGTAAATCCGTACCGGAAGCCGCACACAAAAGGCCAAGAACGTCGACACGGCAGCGTAGATAAAAACAGCTCTCAACGAGATCGCGTAAGAATCCCTCGCGGCGCGTTGCAGGTCCGGAGGAAGGGTTGCAACGAGCTTCGAAGAGTGCCTTATCTGGCGTACGAGACGCTCGGCTTCCGGACCTGGTCTATCGATACGTGCTCGAAGTTCACGATCAAGAACGGATTGGAAGATGGAGGAAGCTATGCCGACTCCACCTACTTGTCCAATTCCTCGGAATAATTGACCAAAACCGGTTCCGACGGCCATTACTGAGTCTATCAAGAGTATCAAGGTTTCCTGTTAGTAGAGTATTTTGAGATGGATATTAGTAGAACACTCACGGGGTATATGGGCAAGAAGTGCAACTGCGGGCTATTAGTAGGTGCTGAATAATTAAATGATATGACTTACTCAGAGTTGTCTGTGATAAAGATCTTAGTATGATAATATACATGTATATTACGATAATACTCACTTGAAGAACAACAGCATTTCCAAACCCAAGAGGTATCTGAAAACCAAATTAAGTCATACAAAACCTTATCTTGAATAGGATATCGCCATGCAACGTACGATACTAAACCACATCTGGAACCAGTTAGAATCTTCACGTAAAGCTGCAATGGAGATAGCAGCAATGAATGGGAAACTCCCAAAGATCAAATTTAGCATCTTATATTTCCCCGTTCGGTGCATCATGTAACTAGAGAAAGGGCCAGATCAGGGGAGGTTGATAATCAAACTAGGCATTTTAAGTATAGCAAGTAATTGCTCACCCAGCAAATAACGACCCACACGACATCGAGATGCTATTCGGCAGCAGATGAGCTCCTATAAAGTAAGTCGAAGATCAGTTAGAGTATTTCCTTTGACTGTACTCGGCACATCTTGTTTAGTATTAATACATACCGGCTGTGCTTGCACTTGTCAGGGCGACAGTTTCAAACCACATAGGGAAGAAATACATAATTGAGAAGTTACAGTTAGCAACAAAGAAGTTTTGCATCCCAATAAGCACAGGTATTTTCTGGCGAATCAGAAACGGTGCTAGCACAGGTTCTGGGGCAATGAGTAGTTCGAAGATAACAAAAACGATAAAAAGGACAATCGACACGGTAAAAGGAACATAAACGCTTGATTCGTGCCACTGCAAAGAGAACAAGGGTTAAAAGACTGGTAAACTAGATTCAAATTAAATGACACGAACGCTTCCTTCTTCGTTGTATTTACTACTTAGAAATATCAGGAATGATAAAACCTGAAGTGTGTTAGCTTCAAACACATTTTTTAGAATGGATGGGTTCTTTACAGAGAAAAGAAGCGTGAACGTTCCACCCCAGTCGATTCGTTTAAGTACTTCCTTTGCGCCTTTACTCCTCCCCTGATAGGTTAATTATTATTAAAGCTATTGTAGATATATGCTGTTAAGAAGATGACCGACTTACAGGAGTAACATAGTGAAGGTTTACACTAGTCAAGATTAGAGAGATTGCAAACAACGGCAATTGCATTATAAATGCCCATCTCCACCCAAAACTGATGAGAATACGACGCTGCTTAACACTTCCGAAGAATTTTGAATACGTTATACTTATACATACCGATCACTTATATATCCCCCAAATGGCCCACCTAAACCCATTCCCAACTATAAGAAGTTCTCACTGAGAAAGTTGTACATATTTTTGGCATTTGAGAACTCACGCCATTGAAGATATTTGCAACCCCTTGAGCCAATCCACGGGACTGGAATGATATCTAGTCAAAATTGGTACAAGGAATTCAGGCCATTCGACTCACCCGTATTGTATACATATCGCTCACAATTATCCTGCACATATAAGATTATGGACTCGTTACGATTGTAGGAACTTACTGAGAAGTGGTAAATATACCTCCACCCCCGAGTCCACCTAGCTAGCATATAGTCAGTTATGTTGCATGATTTGGTTGGTCGTGAGATCTTACAAATCTGGCAATAATGAGCATTTCCATATTTTGAGATAATCCACAAGCCAAAGTTCCTATTCCCGCAGAAAGCACCGCTAATTGGTTGGCCCCGCGGCGCCCCATTACGTTTGAAAGTCGGCCATACAAAGGGGCTGCCGAGGATCAGCATCAGTATATACTGACAGATGAATCGAAGACTACGTACTGAATGTACACGTAGCGAGAAGGTAACTGGTGTGTGTGGCGTAGAAGAGCAATAAGAGCAATGAAAATTTTGCATATACAAGGAACTCACGAAGTCCCTAGCCAACTGGCTTGGTTAGATTTCTTGAACTCCGAAGAGATAGAAGAAAGAACTGTCATAGATGTAACTTGAGTTTAGTTTGACCAAGTTTCGTTAAAACGAACTGACGGGTAGCGACGAGTGTAGCTACATTAACAATACTCAACATTAGGATAAAAGTGTATCACATATGTTGATAGGACATACTGTTCAAGGACTGGGGCAATTGAATTTGAGCAACAATGCATTTACTTTCAAGAAACCGAAAAACGCTCACAGAAAGAAAAGTAGCCGTCCATATTCCTGCAAGGATAGCGTAACGATTGTGTTTTGAAATGTCCAGAGGACCTGGCCTGGCTTTGACTTCCTGAAGAATCTCATGTTGCCCTCTGTCATTAGAACGTGGATGAGAGCGGCGGGACCTATCTGGGGACGCAGGTCCACTGCCAAGAAGAGCGTCACGTTCCGAGGGCTGAGGCATTTTAGTCCATATAGATAACAGAAGATGCAGCAAGTGCGCTCAGTTTGTCGGCCACTAGTACAAAGTCTATAACACACAAAAATAGTATTTACCATCATAATCATTGATCGGTATAAAGAGCCGATTGACCCGGCTTATTAAACATCCTAAACCTGGACATGTAGATCTTTGTGGGTCCCTACTGGGCTTTGCTTGTCTTATGGTCTCTTTCTGTCTCTATTTACTGTGCAACCTTGCTCAGTCCTCACATGCGTCTACGATGAACTCCCGGCTCAGCACAACAACATGGTATCAAGACTCTAGCTCTAGCTCATCTCCATCTGCTTCTCCCACCGAACCCCTCCTTGCTCTCGTTCCCGCCTCCTTCCACGAGTCCGATGAGGAAGACAATGATGAAAACCACGTTCCTTTCGATATTCACCAGTACTTTGGTCTTTCCCCCGGTACCCCGATCTGTCTCGATAGTCTTCCTGATCCTGCTCCAGGCCAAAAACCTGCTTATACTTATGCAACTCTCGTGAAGCTAGCTATCTGGTCTAGTCCTCAACGTAAACTTACCCTTGCAGGCATATACGAAGCTCTTGAAAAAAGATTCAGCTGGTTCAAAGAGTGTGAAAATCCCAACGCTTGGAAGGTGAGACTGGTATTGTTTTACTCTTCACAGAGTCATTTTTCGGAAAACCTCTTTGCTTTGTTTTCTTATTATTCCCTTTTACAGACATCAATCAGGCACAGCCTCTCATTACTATCCGTTTTTGTGAAGCTTCCAATGGACATACACATGCATGGGAAGGGATGTAACTGGACTGTAGATTTTACAAAGGGTGATGGTTACAAACGGCCCCGAAAACGTGGACCCAAAAAAGTCAATGGTCAGGGGAACGTCGCTACTCAAGAAACATCGGGAAGCTGTACAGAAAGATCCCATGAGAGTTCTGGCGCATCCACAGACGCGACAACAACAACATCAACTGAGGAACGGCCACCTCAAATGACAATGCCTGATGGAAAACCTGTTCCTCTGGAAGCGGCTTCACCTGAACCTCAATTTCGACATTATCGAATGTGTACTTATCTTTATCCTGGTCAAGATGGTTCATTACCACCAGTTCCATCTTCCGATGTCTTAAAACTCGTCGAGAAAGTTGTGGAGCCTCCTCCCGTCCGGCGATACCCTCGTATCATGCGCAGATCAAGTCCCTTGACTCCTAATGGGGTATCAACAAAGTCAGAACGTGGACGGAACAAGCATGGTCAGCTTCGTGGTCGTCTAACGACGGCAAATACAATAATGTTTAACTCGCATACATCTCCGACGCCGGCGGAGAGAGATGATGAGCGTTATTTTCAACCGTCACCAGCATCCTACCAAGCTTACCATGTTGCCTCTTCAATTGCGACGTCCCAAACTTGGAATACAGCAGATCAGCCAGCTAACTTGGATAAGCGGCTTTCTCCCACTAGTGGCCGTGTACACACTAGTTGTGCGGTCTGTCAAAATGATGTGAATCAACTAAACTGCAAGGACAAAGTGAATGAACGAGAGAACCCAATACTGATGCGCTCAATAATAATGAACTAGCGAATGTAAATGATAATTCAGAAATTGAAGATTTTAGTACTGAAACAAATTCCAGGCGCTCACGAAACAAACGCAATGCTCCAGATACTGTTATCGATTCGTCGCTTGCTGATTTTCCCTCAAAAGAGAAGCGTAGGCGGGCACACCCGACAACACATACTGATTTTCCATTTGATAACGCGTTGTCACGTTGTTATCAACATTTCCACGTATCATTTCTGAGCATAACGATCAACATCACTCAACATTGTATCTACTGGAACACTCATATATGTTAAAATCTTGGATTTTTACCCGCACAGCCGGTGTGACGCTATTATATTTTAATTTTTTTATTTCCTCATATCTTGACATACTAACAGAATTGGAATCATAACTCAAATTATCTTGTATTTGCATTCATCTCTCTCTGAATTCTACCCATGTCCCCAACATGTATGTTATCGTTCTACTCTTTACTTTTTCCCTCCTACCTGTCGGCCTCTCCCATTGGCTCTTATTATAACCTCCTCTCATCATTTACTTTCTTCCTTCTCCTATTTTAGGTAGCGATCTCTCGGTTACACCTTCCCTAACATCCTGATTAGTTACATTGTTTTATCACCAATACTAGCCTTATTGGTGACAACTATACGTTTAAGGGCGTAGAAGATGACAAATTTACATCTCAACTTCTGCGTTATACACATGATCGTGTCTGCATTCAATTGTGTGGAGGACAATTCCCGCATTCAAATTCAGTATTGTCCTGCTTAGGCTCGTGACTTAACCCATATAATAAAAGAAGTCTCAGATTTAATCTGATGACTTATGGTCATCAACTACTACTATTTCATCGAACTTGCTATATTCTCTTGAGCATTCCTCAAACGTACAGGACCTTCAATTCTTGCATATACCTAATATATTACCGTATTTGGATTCACTGCTGGCTGCTATTATGACAAGTTCAGATGCAAGAAGCCTGGCACAGAAGTTTGAAGAGGAGGCCAAGGAACGGGGCTTCAAACATGTATTTACATGGACCGATTCTCCGTAAGTCTATTACTCCAAGTATACGTACTGCGCAGGCTTTAGAATCGGAAGTTAGATCAGAGAGAGATAACTAGATTATCTTTAGACGCGCGTACTACCCGCCACATTCGCACCGTGGGCTAACAACGCACTTGATAGTTCGGGGACAGCTTACCATAGCTTATCCGCAGGACCCAAATCCAACTCGTAACACATTTGGGCCTGGAGCTTGCGTAGATGTAGACGCAGGCCGAATGCACGAAGTCTGGATTGGGGAGGACGGGTGCACATATGTTATCGGTGAATAATGAGTAATTGCAATTACAAGTAACTCAACTCCGTTACGCTACTATGTGACTATAATAGTCCGAGGAATACTAGAAAAAATAAGCATTGATGTGTTTAAATATTTAAAATAAGTAACGTAAAGGCTCGGAACGGAAAAAAAGTATTTAAAATGCCGGGGACAACTCCATGTATAGCCATCAACTTACCATACCTGGGTGTACACATGCTTTATGTGACCGAATGCTCCCGATTGTGGGAGATGAATGGGTGAATAATATAGATATGATAATGTAAATAAACGAATTTCGTCATAAATCCATAAGGATTCTCTTAGGAACAACGGGATCCTTTATCTACTTGGCCGTCCACAGGACCAAGCTACCGCCCCAGTGGACATCCCCTCTTCTCCCTCCTCTCAGAAGCTGGTATTCTCACTACTGGCCCACGGGAAAATACCATGACTTCTACTATCGACACTAAACAAATTGGTCAACCAAAGCGGCAGCGCCGCCATGTTAGAACTCTTACCGGTATGAAACCGACGCATTTATGTCTTTTACGTGAAAGTATATTGACAACCTCGTGTCTGTTGCTTTTTCAACATCCGACAAAACAATATGCCCTGTGTTTTTCTGGATCAGGTTTCATACCAGACAAGGACGAGTCCGGTAAGGAGATCTGGCCTCGCGGAGATGAGGCGACTTGGAAAGCCGGCATCCGCGGCGTAGACGCCGTAAGTATCTGGTTCTCCCTGTTACTCATAAAATTCATTGAAGCATATACTGACTACTTCTCTCATAATTCTGTGTTCGTAAACGGGCTTCTTCCTTGTACTTCGATCTGAGAATAGGATGTACCTTCTATTTCCAAGTCTATCGTGAACCATGTTCAGACGTCACTAGCGCGTCAGGCGTACAATCTCGATAATGCAGGTGCCTACCAGGCCGTTTCTCTTTCTGCACGCGATGATTTGATTGTACGTACATGTATCTATTTTGATCATCTCGCAATAACTCGAACTCAATGTTTATCATTCCGGTTTCTGTACACGTTCGATGAACATATTCTAGGTCAATTGGAATGATACTCAACTCCATTACTCAAGAACAGCGCCGAAACGCGCGTATTATCTCTCATTGGAATTTTGATGGGCAGAGCTCTCGACAATGCTATTCTGAATCTAGGGCTCAAAGATGAATTCAGGGAGTCTGCTGATAAACTCGGATTCAACCTTGAGGATCTCATCGGTTCGTTTTGCCGATATGCATTCATTCCATATTTGAAGCTTAGTTTGTTTCGAAAATATTTTATTAACAGATTGTGAACGAGATGCTGGTCTCGGTAATGGTGGTCTTGGTCGTCTCGCCGCGTGTTACTTAGATTCTAGTGCAAGCTCAGAACTTCCCGTTTGGGGCTATGGTTTGCGCTACAAGTATGGTATCTTTCAACAGCTTATTGCTGCGGACGGTTCTCAGCTTGAAGCTCCCGACCCATGGCTTCAAGTTGCAAACCCTTGGGAACTCCCGCGTGCTGATGTCACTGTAGAAGTTCGTTTCTATGGGCATGCGGAACGTTTGGATAATAGAAAGGCGATCTGGAGTGGAGGCCAGGAAGTAATTGCTGTTGCATATGATGTGCCAATCCCGGGATACCTCACGAAGACTACAGTATGTGAATTGTGTTACGCGTAGTGTACTAGAAAACTTATAACGTCTTTAGAACAATCTTCGCCTTTGGGAGAGCAAGCCGGTTCGAGGATTTGATCTAAACTCCTTCAATGCTGGTGACTATGAACGTTCAGTTCAGGCATCTAACGATGCAGAGACTATTACTGCTGTCCTCTATCCTAATGACAACACTTCGGTCGGAAAGGAGTTGCGTCTTAAGCAGCAATACTTCTGGTGTGCGGCTAGTTTGAGTGATATAATGCGACGATTCAAAAACCTTGGAAAGCCTATCGAACAGTTCTCGGAATTCGTCGCGATTCAGCTTAATGACACGCATCCTACTCTTGCCATTCCGGAACTTATGAGGATACTTGTTGATGAAGAAGACGTTCCATGGGATAAAGCCTGGTCGATCACAACTTCCACATTTTTCTTTACTAACCATACCGTTCTTCCAGAAGCACTCGAGAGATGGCCCGTTCCTCTTATGCAACATCTTCTGCCGCGTCATTTACAAATTATCTTTGATATCAACCTGGACTTCCTCCGTCAAGTCGAACGCAAGTTCCCTGGTGATATTGACCGTTTGGCACGGATGTCACTCATCCAGGAAGGTACTCCTCAATATGTTCGTATGGCAAATCTGGCATGTATTGGAAGCCGCAAGGTGAATGGTGTCGCGGAGCTTCATAGCGAGCTCGTGAAGACAACAATATTAAAGGACTTTGCAGAATTCTATGGTGTTAGCAAGTACGTGATTTGTGTAACAATATTATTGAAAGGGTTTTGTTAATACTTCTGACTTATCTAGATTCTCTAATGTCACTAACGGAAGTAAGTATGATGAATGTATGCTACATGGATATTTCTCTTAACGATAGAACAGTCACCCCACGTCGTTGGCTTGATCAGTGCAACCCTCTGCTATCAAACCTCATCACTGAGACCTTGAAGATAAAGAAAGAGGAATGGCTCAAAGACTTGTCTAAGCTCGAGGGTTTGCTCAAGTACGTCGATGAGCCGGAATTCCAGAAGAGGTGGGCTGCCGTTAAACAAAGCAATAAGGAGCGCCTAGCAAGACACGTCGAGAACACTCTTGGGGTATGTTGATATTCGGCCATCCTACGAAGATATTTGCCTATATTGTTTGCTATAGGTCAGGGTAAATACCAGGGCAATGTTCGATGTTCAAGTCAAACGACTCCATGAGTATAAGGTTCGTAACATTCATTTATCAGCGGGTCTGAATAACTAATGAGTACAAAATTAGCGTCAAACGCTCAATCTTCTTGGTGTGGTCCATGTGTGTATACATAGCCTCTATTGATGTTCACCTGTTCACATATAGTTTTGCTCCAAACTGTAGCGTTATCTGGCCTTGAAAGATATGAGCCCAGAAGAAAGGAAGAAAGTCAACCCGCGAGTTGTATTCTTTGCTGGAAAGGCCGCTCCGGGATACTACATTGCGAAGCTCACAATTCGTTTGATCGTAAACGTTGCAAGAGTTATCAATGCAGACCCAGACACGAAAGATTATTTGAAATGTTCTTCCTTCCGATTATTCAGTGTCACTTGCAGAGCTTCTCATACCGGCATCGGACCTTTCTCAGCACAGTGCGTATCTGTAAGCTTTTATGCAGTAAACTCTATCACGCTGACAGACGAGATTTCGGAAATTACTAGTTAGTACTGCCGGAACAGAAGCCTCGGGCACGAGTAACATGAAGTTCTGTCTAAACGGTGGATTACTTCTCGGAACGGTTGATGGTGCGAATATCGAAATCGCGGAAGAGGTTGGCGAAAGCAATGTTTGTGAGTGGATTTCAGCAGTGTTAGGGAATCATTCTGTTAATATGAATTGGACGAATAGTCTTCTTTGGACACCTGACTCCTGCCGTTGAAGAACTCAGGTACCAACACACCTATGTAAGTCCTTATTCCTTATCGGCGGTTTCATTGTGCTTAATCTTATGGTATTAATGAATGAAATGGCTGATATCTCTTTGAATTAGCACCCCGTTCCTGTTGAAGAGAAGTCGCCTTCTCTGGCAATAGTGTTGAATGAAATCTCTTCGGGACGCTTTGGTGATGGCCAGATTTATGAACCGTATGTGATGATCGTAGTTTTCATAGAAAAGGAATACATGTGGCTAAGCATCACATCTGAAGGCTTCTCAATACAATCCGACAGGGTGACTACTACCTGATCACGGAAGACTTCGAATCCTGTATGCTTTCTTTTCCGATTTCATGTTGATAATGGGCTGATGTTGTACGTAGATATACAAGCTCTTTCCATGGTTGATGCGGCATACCAAGACCGTACAGAGTGGATCAAGAAGTCGATAAGGACATCTGCAAAGGTAATTGAAAGAAATCATTTGCACAACTCAATACATATCTGACAAAAACTCAAATATAGATGGGGAAATTCAGCTCCGATCGTGCAATCATGAACTACGCAGAAGAATACTGGAACATTGAGCCTACCAAGATCCCGTAAATCATAACAGATACCAGTGCATAGATCTAGCAAAATGGGATGGATGGATAATTCGTATAATGGAGAGAGAGAACAAAATACCAAAAAAGATGCGTCAAGGACTGTTGAAAATAAAAACAAATCCCAGATAGACGTGTATATAAAGTGTATTGAATTCACAGTGCACTTCAAATTTATAACAATGCATGGCTATATTCCAGCTCTGTGTTTCTTACTGTATTCGTTTCCCAAACAAAAAGCACTTCTCCTTATTTATAGATGTAATTGTTTCAGTACACTTACGAATGAAATATACAATAAAAGTTATACACGTACTACGTCCTTACATGCAGCTTGTACTTGACAATGTGGTATGATACTGAAACGCCATCGTACCGGCCCTGAAGTGTCGCGTTTCAATATGGTTACCCTAATTCCGAAGTTGAAGAGTCTCTTCACTTTACCTTTTGCCACTACTTTAATCTTAATTTCTCTGGAAAAAACGTTCATGTATTTCAGTAAACTTGAGCCTTAGCTATGCAGTCTGTATCGACTTATATGCGCACTAATGACCCAGCAATGATCTTCGTAGACAAACAAGGACAACCCATAAAGTTCAGAATACAACCAAGTTTTAGTCAGTACATGAGGGCGATGTTAGAAGATGCCATAGCCGTGAGTACTTGCTATGCTATAACAGAAACTTCTCGTCAGAGTATCCGAGAATAGGAAAAAAGATTCGTAATTTATGCTTCTAACTTTAAACTAATATTATATTATAGTCGCACGGAGGACTGGTCATAACGAAGATACCTGTACGAGGCTTCGTCGTTATAGACCCATTATCTCATGCAGGCTGTGAACTTGTACACGAGTGGGCATGGAAGGAACGTCCTGCTAGAAACTTCGTGGCATACACGTTTATTCAGCAATGTATAGGCGCCCAGAAAATGCTTCCAGTCAAAAAACATTTCAAATATTTGAATAGAATCATATCAAGGTTCAACTTGAAGAGGTAATTCAAAAACCTTGACGGCTAGAAATCTTGATGAATTCATTGTTATTGTGAAGCTCACATTCCTTCTTTTCTTTTCTTTTCTTTCTTTGATCATTATCATTGCTTTATTTGTATCGCAGTGATTCGAAAGTGCAAGAATTATCTCAGATGCAGAAAATGAAGTTGGCTCTGTATCTCGCTATGATCTTTCCAGACCGGCCTTCTGGAAACCGATCTTCAAACAAAGTTTACAAGCTCCTAATCAAGAATGTACGCCACCTTTCTAGTAGCTTTATCATCTTATGGGGCCTTTTCATGTTTTTCATAACCCTCATTCCAAGACTGACATAAGGGGTTACTTCTGTTTTTGTTTCGTTGTTTTTCTTTGCCTCTAAATTTACAGAAAACAAAATTCCCATGGGTGAAAGACCACAAATGGCAAACATTTCGGAACCATTATTTGAAGAACAAGAATTTCTATGATAGACTTATCTCGAAGATCGTATCCGAAAATGGTCTGAAGAGCACTATTATGTCCAGGAATCTAGAACTGCCTCCGCTAAGGCTGGTACTGCTGCTGCTGCCGCCGTCGCTAGTACTCTTTATGAAAAATTTCTGTTTATGGAAAAACCTACAGCTAGTATTGAAGCCGTGGTCTCTGGCAAGATTAGTATCTTTACTGAAGAAAAGAGAGCTCGGTTTAATAGAACATTCATTATTGAACGCAAGAGAAGAAATAAAGGTGATATAGGAAAAAACGGTGGGAAAATCATGAAGAACAGGTCAAGCCGTACTATCGATGACATGCTTCACGCGCCCATTCCAAGAATTGTGGCTGAAAGGAAGTTCGCTAAGAGACAGACAAAAACTACTTCAAGGGTATCGAAATTGGGTACGAAAAAAACCTTATATTTTGTTTCCTTCTTATTATTATTAATAAAATGATATGCTTATATGATACGTACTTTCCATTCTTAGCTGAAAGCTTTGATGAAGATTTGGAAGTAAAGAGAGGTTCGAAGGTTCACGATATTCAAAAAGATATCTGGATAGATGATAGTTTCAAGGACAAAAAGTAGTTTTGCTCACTTGGAAAACAATAAAGATGTTTTGATATAAGACGCTGAAATACTTTTACCTTGATCACTTTTTAGCCGGAGTTTGGGAATCCCGCTGGAAGAACACGTTCTTGAAAATAATTTTATGACAGCTTTTGATGATTTCTGTAAAAATTCTTTTGGACTTGATGCCGATGACTTTCGGACGGCTGCTAAACTGAACATACTCATCTGTGATTACGAAAGCGATATAAGCGAGGAGGAGCAGGTCAAGGAAATCTTGGGGCTTGCAGACCGAGGAACCGAAGCGGAGTATGCCGCTGATTTCAAAGGACACACTAGTGAAAGAAAAGATTCAGAGAAATTGACGACCGGTTCTCGCCCCCAAGGGGAGTATCAGACTGCGAGCCGCGTTGCTGTTCTAACTCAAAAGCCTGCTGGCCCTGAGGAACCTACTATTTGGGAATTGGCGCATATTACGAAGTTTACACACGAGGAAGTCAAACAAAGGCTTTGGGGCTTCTCTGGTGATGTGGAGAAAACGCTGCGATTTTTGATGAAGTGTCGAAGAGTTATTGATGGGATGTTTGCTGAGAGCAAGAAGGAGCTTTTGAGGTATTAAGATGGCGGACTATTGCATTCGTATGTATATACGTATTGAGGAGGGATGGGATAACTCTGGAGGAGAGGGAGCGGTGATAAATGATTAATGAGGATGGAGTAGATATAGATGGAGAAAACGTTTTTTGTAGAGTTCACATAAAAAATGAAATTAAGGTGATAGTCGATAGAAGGCATAGATCAGAAGGGGGAGTAGGGGCCTAGGACCAGTAGAACCGTGACGCTTGCCTAATTAGAGAGAACGCGTGCTGTCCCCCGGCTCCTCGCTCATCTAGGTGGCTTATTCCCCTTAGAAGAAGTCAAAGAAGGGGCCAGCGAAAAAACGTCTTGATCTCCAACCACCTCCTCACCTCGCTCACAATGTCTTTCAGCTCGACTTTGACTCAATACTAATCCTCTTTTTCTTTTTATCTTCTTCAATCTCTCCGTAAGTTTCTCTCCCGATCTCAGGTTCGCATCACTTCCTTGAGGCTCATGCGTTTCATAGCTCGTGCCTACAAACTAACCTTGCTCGGAGGAGACTGGTTGCTCCTAGACATAATTTGCACGGATTGTTGTTGCAAAAAGCTCCTATAAATCGACGTTTTGGTGATATTGTCTCGCTTTAAACTACGGCCTTTGGTCTTTAGCATTGTTGATCTCATACGCGATCGCAACCCACTGTTCCCATTGTCCCTCGGCTACTACAAACAACCTCACATTCTCTCTCCTTTCCCTTTCTTTTTACACACTCTTCTGATTCTGGTGATTCGAATTGGTGTAAACAATACAAGGAAAATATGTTGGGTGGTGAAGACAACTTTCCTGTTCTGGTAGTGAGGTCTCCCGACCGAGCGCTTCCGGTAGCCGATTTGTCCAAGGACCAGTTAGTTATGAAGGCCACTGCTTCTACAGATATGTGTGCGGGTCGTAAAACTCGCTTCTCCCTTCCTCCTTCTCCACCTTACACAAACCCTCATCTGAAGCGCGCTATTCCGCTACCACTGCTTGACGAGGGTAATCAATCTTCGAGGACTATGCAATTGGATCCGACGTGTTTAGTGGAGAACATAAAGGATAACCATTTTAGTGTGGTTCCCGGCAGTACTAAGTCATCAGACATCCCATCACCCCCGGATTCATCGCGTATAAGAAACTTGAGCCTACCGAGTGTGGATGAGGTTGAGGAAGTCGATCAAGAATACTGTTCATTTGATAATAGTGGAAAAACGTTATTGGAGAGCAATAACGAGAGTTGGAGTGATGGTGAGATGTCGGGTGGTTCTCAGCTACTTGAGATATCTGCTCTGGAGAAGCTCGTTATAGATGATGCTCATGATGACTCTATATTTCTTGATGCACCTGACGACTTGAGGAGTTCTCTCAATTTGAATCTGTACGGTGGTCCATTCAATGAGGACCATATAAACGGAGGATCTTCAAGTTCTCTGCTAGGGTATCCGTCCTCACCCAGATTACCATCAACATCGCTACTTGAATTGAACGAATCAGCAACCCCGTCAAGTGAACCACTCTTTGATCCATCCTGTTTCGATGTCTTTAATAATGACTGGGATGCAGCTTCCATATCAGATGCAAGGTCTTCTGATGGTACGATATCTCACACAACACATGATCAATTTGAATCAGTGAACTCAGATGGGGGGCCATTCACTTTCCCACCTAATTCCTCACCACGACGATACGTTGTTGATCTTCCAGATGATGATAGCGGATTTGAATCTTCTTCTGACACTCTACTCGATCCACCAAGCGATGAAGAGTGTTTTCAACTACGTGGAAGGTCTTCGAGGGTCCCACTACTTAAGCGTACTGTAAGCACAAGACCAAAGCATTATTCAGATATTCCTCCGGATACTCCATTTTGTGTTCCTATACTTGTGGGGGATTACGATGACGATATCACAACCACTTCGGAAAATATGGGGGCTTCGAAGTACCTACAAGACTTCTCAACATCAGCCATAGGTCTTGAACTGCCGCTGCATACTCTTGAAGAGAACCGATTATGCTCCTTGTTTGAGCAGACATCCTTGTTTGTAAAAACTGCACAAGATGAAGAAGGCGGTTTATCAAAGCTTGTCTCGTATCTGAGCTCCTTGCCGATTCCCGCTAAAAATTGTTCAGAACCTCTTTTCATCTCTGGTGAAGCTTTTATTCCTGAGAGTCTCCGTTCGTGCTGCTTTTCCCAGGATCCTGCTCAGGTATCTGATATCCAAGAAGTTACTTTCGTTTACTCTGATCCGTCAACCTTCGAAGCTGTTTGCCGTCGCGAGATCAAGGACGCTAATGCTATCCGTTCTATGATAAGGCAAAGGCGGAAACTTGCAAAAGAACGTGTCAATGAAGTAAAGGCCTTGCTAGATCTCAAGTCCCAGATCTTCAAGAATAATGATCTGCAATATAGTACTGATTTCGATAGGTTTGGATATGATACTGGGACCTCTACGACTGTGTACTCTATTTCGGGACCGAAGGAGAATAGTAGTAGCGGATCGACGACAACATCTAATAATGATATTTCTGGTCATCCAATGACGGAAGATCCGCGAACTGCGATCAAGCATCTTGTAGCAAAGATGATTTTTCGACGGCGAGATACTTCTCGCCCTCTTAGTAGTCGGAATGTCTCTGGACGTTTTGATAGATATTCTCCATCTACTTTGCGGAAAGCACTACAAGCAGATAATGAAGATGAAGATAATGAAGATGAAGGAAACGACGTGAACGATATATTCAATGAGGACTACTTTAGCTAAGATCAACACTTTTTTTGGCCCTTATTCCCCCTTCTTTCTCTCTTCCCTTTCTCCCTCCAACTCTCCTTCGGTGTCTTTTTCTCATTTTTTCTCACAATTTTTACTTTCTACCTTACCCCTCTAACCCGTTCTACATGCCCCTCACCACACAACAAGCCATCTGTATTGCCATTAAGCACCTTTTTTTCACTCAAATGGATGTCCCTTTGCCTCTTTACTCCCCCTTTTACAAAGCTCTCCGTGGTCCTCGTTTTATTCATCGTGCATTGCTTTTTGGAATAATTTCATGATCATGCTTCTCGGTCCAATTCTTCCTTCTTTTCTCATTCACAATTCAAAGGGGATAAGCTCATCTTTTCATTCGGATCTAGTACCATTTCCCTCTTCTTTTCATCCTTTTACTTAATAACACACTCAACCACATGCACATGACTACATATACATCCCCATTCACAACCTACCCTCTACTTCTCTTTTCTTTCGTTTTTATTTTCTTTCGCGGAGTCAAAAGATTATCTTTGCAAGTATATCATCATCTGTGATCTTTCGGTTTACTCTTTTTTACCCCTCAACCTCACATATCCGTATCCCATACAAGTTCACTCACACCTCTCCCCTTTTTCTCTCTCTCCCTTCCTTTTCTTTTCTCTTCTCGTGTAAGTTAGGAATATCCCTAAAGGAAAGATCGAAAAAAGAATAGTTAAAATCTTGATTGTTTTCTTTTGTATGTATGTAAACCACAAACCATCTCTCTCACCTCCTGTCGTCGTCGCATCTTTGTATTTTTATAAACACTATCTGAACAGAACTTTTTCCGTCTTTGTGACTTCCTCTCTTTCTGTTTGTGACTATGTCCTCTATTTCCTTACTTTGTACAGTTGGGGATGACTACAACAATAAACTAAGGTAGGAATTTTGATAGTAATAAGTTTAGAAAATGAAAGATATGTATAAAAAAAGGCGTATGATAAAGGTAAAACTATGATAATCAATTTTGAAATCAGGGGTTCCAGTTCCAGTTCTTGATATATAACAGCGATAGAAAAGCGATTACAATGCATTATCAAAGGGGATGGGGGGATGGGGGATGGGAGAGGATAAGGGTGTACATGTACAGCTTGTACAGCTTGTAAGAGAATACTATGTTGAAACTGAAGAAGGACGGGAAGGGGAGAAGGGTAAGTTTTGATCTTTAACTGAGAATGTAAGAAGAAAAAATAAGAAGAGAGAAAGGATAAAATTAATGTGATTGCATGTACTGATTAAATTCATCTTCGAGCAATACTCCCAACGGAGGTTGTTCTTCAGGTTTTTCGGGTACGGGTTTATGAGCCTGTGCATGAGCTAATAAGGTTTCTTCTCCCTCTGTTGCATGAGGCTGGAGTTCCTGTTGTCGGACGCCCCGATGTTGCAAAGCATAAGCTATACAAGCTTCCCTACTCTCCACTAACGCGGGATCCTTGAAGTCTAACGCAAAAACTTTGAACCCAGGGAAATTATACTCCAACAAAGCTTTCAAGTCCGGGAGTAGCATGGCGTCAGGCGAATACGTACCCGAGTTATTATCAATCACCAACTCCCAATCCACTGCGTCATCTGGTAAATCTTCTCGGAAGTTTGCCCACCCGCCAGCCGGACGCGGATGAAACTCGCCACTATAACGTACAGTCTCTGCACAATTAGCGTGCAAAGCGTGTTTACTTGCAAAATCCACAAAGAAGGCCGCTCCTGTTTCGGAGAAACGGAGGGTGTCGTCTCCTGATGCTATGATATATGTGTATACTGCTGGTTTGATACGGTGAGGTTGTTGGAGTTGAGATTGGGGTTGTAATGATGCTCTTGACGAGAACAAACTTGACACGCTTGGTTTAGTGATAGAAGTAGGGCTGCTGATGTTGGTGCCACTGTCATTACTATTACTACTAACAATGCCGATACCACTTCCCCGTCCACCTCCTCGGAGTAAGTCCATCACTTGCTCATGAGACTCAAGCGTGCCAAACCCGTTACGCGTGCTTCGAGCATACAACATGCGATGTGCAGCCTGTATCGTCGAACGAAGTGCAGCAGAAGTCGGACCGGATCCGAATATGGTCTGTGCTGCTTTATACTTGGTATTCCAGTGTTGATATTCATCACGGAAGTAGATGGGCACTCCCCTGATGTGAATCTTCCATGTGGAATACAGCCGTTCGTTATTCAGGTTCGTAAGCTTTCCTACTGTTGGAGAGAAGTGACGGCTGTAACGAATGGGGCCGTCGAAGAGGTATCGAGGTGTCCGGGGAGTCAAGGGTCCAGAAGGTTTGGTTATAACCTAGTGTAATCGCCATCATCATTATCATCATCATGCGAAGGAAAGAAGAGATGAAGAGGGGGTACGTTAGTACACATGTACACGAGATACAGACAATAATATGACGAAATATTGAACGAAGCACAAAGGGAAGGTCTGTGTGTTGATTCAACTAAGCGCCATTCAGCTTAGTTGCTTCTTCGTGATGTGAAGAATTAAAGAGGGGTTGACGTGAAGGAGACAGAGAAAGCTGACATCGAGGACTTACATTCATCCAGAAAGTACCTCTAACGACTTTTCTAATGGTTGAGTATATGGTATATTCCTTTGAGCCGGTAGAGATTGGTGCGGAGAAACTGCCGATAAAATCGTCATTGAGGGACCCTTCGTCCTTGTCAAGGAAGTCTACTGTTAAGATCTGATACAATAGACTGCGTTAATTAAATATTGAATGGTTTCAGATGGCGATAGTGGTTGACATACAGCATTTTCTGGCACGTTTTTTACCATCCATATTTCGTCCCATTTGGGTTCTAACGTATTTGGCTGCACAGTTGACCTGTGGTGAAGATTTTTCAGCTAGATCCCGAATGCATACACATACACGCAAGGCCATAACATACACAAAAGTGATTTTGTTGTCTATTTTTGCAACAAAATATGGGCTAAAATGGAAAGAGAGATCAGGTTAGTAAAGCGTGCATATAGGTATCATTATGGCACAACACTCACTCAGCTGTTCCTCCTATCATGAGATCCATCCTCGGCAACCCAGACGCATTTATGAAATGAAACATAACGTCTATATATTTGTCCGACGACATATTTCCTTCTGCAAAGGCTTTTGTCCGTTCCGCGACAAATAAAGCTTCCTGGTGTGCCCGTTTCGCCGTGCTAGAAAAGTGACCTATTATACGGGACACGGTGGGTTTGATAGGATTACGTTGTCCAGGCATGTGATATATGCGTGTATATGAAGCTGGTTTTTCAGTTATGCTAGTGTGTAATGGATGCAGGTTATTAATGTGTGGTGGACATATGGTAGTGGGAGAAGGGAAGCAGCATAGTTAAGGAAGCAGTGATAGTAGATTTATCGTCGACTACGACTTTGCATTGATGTGGGCATGTCTTTCATTTATTACAGATGCACCCGTACTTTGCTATGCTCTCCCTTTACAGTAACACAATGTATAGCCTCCTCAACAGCTTCTATTTTTAGTAAGAATTACAAGCATTATGTCACTCGTCACTTTGTCATCGGCGTTTCGTGACGTGACAAATTCGACGTTAAATTTCTTATTCACATCATTACTTTGTTATGACGTACATATACATAATACAACTACTGCTTTGTTACACAGCATAACCGTCACTGATTACTGTTACACGGTCTCAGAAATATGCCTGTGCCCCGGTTAAGCAAAAACAAGGGCAGGTTAGCTTGCAAACCACACATCAGAAAATATAATTATAATTGTACTTACAGCCGCGTTCGGCGGACTAGCACATCCGCCCAATCTTTTTGTTCGCGATGAGTTTGGGTTAGGCAAAGTACGGCTAAGTTGACAAGAGCAGAAACGCACATATTTAATGGCCAAGAGGTAAAGAAGAACTCGTATCTTCCGTTTGTAGCACACACTTGAGACAACTCCTCGAGATCAAACATTTCGCCTATTCAAACGGATTACTCGCTTCAAACAAAATTATGTTGCATAATATGAGAATATACAACGTACCTATAGGCATACCCCAGAGCCTTCAATTACACATAATCAGGTAAAGTAATTGATCGAGGAGATAATAGACCTACCCAATAATAGTCTAGTACAAGTTCAGAGTGAGTAAGCTCACTTAGTTATCTTAGTAGACTTGTAACTTACTTCATGCAGGTACGGCATATTCTCTGGGGCTGGCCATCGCTTATTTCATGATTGTCCGCATCAGCGTTACATCCATGCATGACATACAAAAACATACTCAGAAACTCACCTCAAGAGCTGGTTGATCTGAAGCAACAGCAGCAAAATGATTGTTCCTATTCATATGCACGAGGTCACTTTATACAGGATCCGGGACAAAATATGATATACGACGTATTGAGTGAGATCGGACTTACCACAAGAAACGTTTCATGTCCTCTGACTGTTCGATCCCAGCGCTGAACATAGTCGCAGAAATGAGTGAAACGAAAACCAATTAGTCAAATCAATTTCCAGTCTTTGATCTCGTCAAACCAAACAATTGAATGGGGTAAAAGGTTGAGAAGGTAAAAATCAATTACCGAAACTAATACGTACAACATTTCATCCCTCGATGGTAAGGCATCTCTATCGGCCTGACTACTCTCATAATACTTCTTCGTAAATCCCATACGAATAAGTAAAATATCTCCTGTTTAAACGTGACGCCCTCCGCTTTAGCACAAGCTTCAAGATCAGAAACTGATATGGGATGCGAAGACCAAGGGTCATATGGGAGAAGAATCGACCCTTTGTGGCTAAGAAAGTTGACAATGTCAAGAAGAACGGCTCGGCCACAAATTCCGTGTTGAGCCCAATCTATTTCATAAAAATTATATCATGCATGTGTAGGCGTGAGTGAGACGGGGGAAGATCGACCAAATATGGCTTACTCTGAATCCCAAGTTTGATATCATCCTCATTGACCCTTAATGGATCAGAACAGTCTACTTCACCCATTTTGATACTATTGTGCGGGACACTGAAGGAATATTCAACTCAGCCTTCTCTCCTCTTGGAAAAGATGTGCAATTGATCTATAGGTTGAAGAAAATGAATTACGCAATTACTTTTGATAGAAAACCTTATGCGCCGGGACTCCATAGTGTCTTAAACCATCCCATTGGGAACCAGATTGTGTGTTCTGCACATCGTCCAACGTGATAAAAAAATGCAGAAAGAAGCAAATAGTAAAGAAAGGTTTATTCAGTGAACCATACAACCAAACTTTAACAACTTACTATTGTAATCTCATCATCATTCCAGTGAACATCAGGTGTCGGCTTCAGGACCTCAATATGAGGAGATCTCCGATGAAACACTGGCTGAAAACAGTCATGTAAGAAAATGGGTAATTGAAGTCAGCTAAGTCATTTCATTCGATACAAGTACAACAAGATCTCTCATTTCCCACATTGATAATACCCTGTCTTCGGAGATAAGAAAATAACGGAACTAACCTTCGCAGGAAAATTAAGTGGCCTTGAATGTACACGATGACAAAGAGAGGGAGAGGGAGGATAAGGATAACCCCCGAAATAAGTATCAAATAGAATGAAGAAGCCACCAAAGACTGAATGATTTACCAATTCAGGCATACTGTTTGCCCTGTCCTAGTTCAGGTGATTACAATTATGGGTATATATAAAAACGTTAGTAACACAAGGCACCAAAGATTAAATTGTAAGTGATTGAATGAAGTCATTGGGTCGTTTAACTCGTCCCATATATTCTCTTATCTCAGTTAAGATAGAGGGGGGGGGGGGAGAGAGGAGTATTTGGAGTGTACAGAGGCGCATGATCATCAGAAAAGGAGGACAACCTACTTCACAAGCTTTGCTGCTTCCCGTACAACATCCTTTGTCAACAAATTGACTGTCCCAAACTGATCACCCTCTCCCCAAACGCTCCATGCACAACCAGAAAATTCATGAAACTTGGGAAGCTCATCAAAAGTAGGTAGGTTGTCCCATGTCTTGTCCCTCCTCGTTACAGAAGAAGAACGAGAGCTAGTGAGATGAGAGGTGATAAGTGCTAGACGAGAGGTAGCCATGTTGTGTGCGTGTGGGACTATTTGATGGAGTGGGGGACTGGTTACTAGAGGTTTAAGGAGTGGAACATTTAATACCCTTCATAGATATTGACGTTCCGTTATGGTGCATGAGAACTTAAGAAGCTTCTGCAAAAATGACAAATTGATTCCTTCTTAGCATTGAATGTTGCCACATGACTATAAAAGCTGAAAGACTAAGGAATAAATGAATGATCAGTCTCCAATTAGAAGTTCATGCTGACCCCAAGTCTGTAGACAATAAAAATGATATTACATGTCTTTTGCTCTAAAAAGGGAGTTTGAGAACACTCCTTTGAAACAAATTAAGAAATACATATGAACTGGTGCGAAATATCAGCTGTAAAAGGATTGTACGTAGTTTTATTAGTCTAGCCTCTGATAAAAGGGTGGACTAACGCCTCCTTTGGGGTGATGCGTCTTGACGGATCCAACATGAGGCACTTGTCAAGTAAATCAATGAAAGATAGCACGAGCTTCGTTTCTTCGTCACTGGCTTTTGAAGTCGTAGGTAAAAGCCGAGTTCGTAGATCTCGCACGGTCTTCGTTATGTGGACCTTTCGAACGATATTCTGAAGAAGAATTTTGATATGTAAAACCAAAAATCTAGTAAGAGTTAAGCTTACTGTGCCTGTCACTTTGTCAATCTCTATGCTTTCGAAGGCGCCCATATCATCAAAGTATTGATCACCAAATTTTGCCTTTTTAATCATTTTTGAATTGAATCTTCCCTTGAGTTCCATCATGAGGAGAAGCATATGATTGTTAGATCTCCCTGGGAATAGAATCTTGCCAGTGTATAATTCATATAGTGTACATCCGATTGACCATATGTCAAGAGCACAATCATAGGGAACACCCAGGACTAGTAAGAAAGTCAGCCTACTTTGATACATCTAAGCTGGTAGTAGACATACTAATCTCAGGAGCCCGATAAAAGCGACTGACAAGATAGGGTGTGATGTCATTTTCTGAGACATCACTAGCAGAACCTAGATCGCAAACCTTGAGTACTGTCTTGTGTTCATTTACCTGTTAAAAGCAATCAGAAAACTTTCAATCGTAAAAGTATGTACCTACCAGAATATTGTCCGGCTTGATATCTGCATGCATGATACTGCACTTCCTCAACAGACTCATCGCGAGGAATAATTGATGGGCATAGGCTCTGACTGCGCGAATATTCAATCCAATGTCTTTTCCGAAGCGCTTAACGACATCGCGAAGATTCATGCTACGGTACATTATTAACATGTTTAAGTTTTAATTTGAACTATGACTAACCTGAGAGATTCAAAGACGAGACACAAGTGACCACGATGCTCAAAAGTTCTCTCTAAGCGTACGATATGTTTCTTGTCTTCTTGATCTGCTGTCCTCAGTTTATTCAAAATCTGTGCTTCCTTAAGTCCTGCTTTATACCTAATATACCCGTTCAGAACAAAGAATTTGTCTCCAGAATCCAAGATAGTGACGTACATTGTCTCCTGGGATCGAATTATTTTAATTGCTACCTCTTTACCAATTTCCGAAGCATCTCCTTGAAGAACCCGAGCACGAACCACATTTGCGAACATACCCTTCCCCAAAGATGAAAACACTTGGTACTTTCCACCATCGAGTTGCTCGCCAAGGATGACTTGATAGTACCCTTCAACGTCAGCCGCAGAATCGAGCGTAGTTGTTATCAATGCAGGAGCGGCAGTCTAATGTCGATGTAAAGAGTTTAGGAATGTTTACACGTTAGTCCATTTTTGCAACTTACCCGGACCCTTTTGACCTTCTTTGTCTTTTTCTTTGCACCAAGATCTAATGCAAACATATCATCTACGTCATCGTCCTCTTCTACTTCGGTCAACTCGTCATCCTCATGCTCCTGATCTTTGGCAACAACAGCGCGAACACGCTTTTCTTCGTCTTCTCTCCTGTCAAAACTCGGGTCGTAATCCGCAGCCGATATTTGTTCGTCTGCACCGTCCATGGGCTGTAAGGCATCTAAGGCATCGGTCGACTCATCTTGCTTCGTCAGATCAAAGACGTCCAATGAAGGTGACATTGCCTGTGGCGACATACGGCTGTCTGTGGTACATCTTTAGTATCTCAGGTAGTAACACGTTAGTAAGAATGTATAGACATACCAGAAGTAGAGTTTTCTAGTTTGATAGCGTTAACTGGTGTTCCTGCTAGAGGATACTGAGATGCATGGTTAGCTATAGCCAGGGTAGAAGGTGGCAGTGGGACTGCACTTCTGATACCAGGGCTTGGAGTCTCCGTCATAGCAACCGAATCTGATGTACTAAGAGCTGTAGAAGAAATACCAGCATACTTAGCTCGGATAGCCTGTCGTCGTGCACGACGTTCCGCAAGTGTTTCCTCCACTGGTTTTAGATCGGTTTCCAATTCGAGATCCATCTCTAGTACAGGTTCTTTCTTTGTCTCGTTTGAAGGCTCTTCAGGAGGAGTAGGTAGTGAGTTCGATTGTTCCTCCCTTACAGGGACCGGCGTTGGACACCGGGTTGACGGTGCTGAAACTCTATTTGAATACGTTAGATAAGTTGAGGGTACGATAAATGTAGACGCACTCTCCCTCCTCCTTCTCCGACCCAGCATAATCTTTTCTATCGTTTCTTTCTGAATGCCTCGTCCGGCTTTCACTTCGAGGTCGAGAAGAACGTCGTGAATAACCATTTCTATCATGACGCCGCTCACCGTCTCTCCTTTCCCGGTCATGTCTATCCCTGCCAGAGCTTCTTTCACGCCTTCGATATCCATCGTGATCTCGTCTATAATCTGGCCGATGACTGTCCCTATCTCGTTCACGTTCCCTGTGTCGACCAGAGTCTCTTTCGTTACGATATCGGTCCCTTTCACGATCATCCGTCCGTGCGTCAGACCTACGAGGGCCACTGTTCAGACTAGATTCTTTCCAGTCTCTTTCGTCTCTGCTACGTGCACGCTTCACTGGATAAACATTGCTCGTTCCGTTGGGATAGTCTTCTCGTCCCCGTTTGGTACTGCTAGATCCTGGGGGCATGTCAGTATAAACGAAGTCTAAATCGGTTTGTTTAGAAGAGCCGCACGATAAAAAAGGATAGAATGCGGCAGTTATCTAGCTCAGGTCGTTCCCAATTACGTTGAATGTAGAACTTGACCAAGTAAATGTGTCTAAGAGAGACGAACAGTATACCTGAATCACAATTTAACAGTTTCAGTCGGGACATCCCGATCAATCCTTTGTGTAATGTACTATTACTAAGCTACACGTGAACATTTAGAGAATATCGATATGATACTTTTGAATTATTCTTCTAGAGATGGATGTAATAATAAGATGCTAGTATAACGAGTACGTATGATGTGTAAATTTGTAAGCTGAGGGCTTGTATCGAGTCTGACATGCGATTATGAAACGGTCGTCTGTTCATTGAGAACATGTTGATATACTCGTAAACTTGAATAACAAAAGGATAAGCTCAGTATCGATTGCTAGAAACCAAGGGCCAATGGTCGCGAACTTACATTTTCTCAATAGTAGACTTCGCTTCCATTACAGCCTCGAATTCATCTTGAGATAGTTCCTGGTCGGAATATCTTGCTTGTTCAACAGCGTCGACATATGTTTGAAAGTGCTTTTCACCATCCACATCAGCCGCTATCAAAGGCATTATATGCCGAAGGTGGAGAAAGATCGGTACGTGTGGAGAAAGTGGAGGCATTGATGGGATAACGGCACGAGCAGCTGCATCTGTAAACCTCTATAAATTGAATGCTCTCAATCAAAGAGAGAGCAGAGCTAACCAATTTGAGCAACGGTGTCCAGCACTGAAGTTCGAAATCTAACACCCTCGTATTCCGATCCTTTGAGAATACTTTGTAAATTCCATACGGAGATATGAAGAATGAATGCAAACCTGGAGAGCCCCAGCCGTTCCGTTGGCTCACTTTAGGCAGAGCGTAGTAGGCTATTGCACATGAACGTATCATCTCCTCTTCAATGGATATATGAACAGACTACTTTTAGTTAATAAATGATGTCTCTGGAGGAGTCCGATTATAACTTACTTTGGGTACATCCCCTTTCCCGATCGCTATTCTCTTCCTTGGTATACGGCTTAATTGAAGCCTCACTGAAAGCCGCCTTTTCAGGCACAGTAATACTGATAATACAAACTTCATGATTAAGGTGGGTATAATATATCAGGAACCATGTAAGGAAGTTGATTGGTATGATGTACATACAACGAAAGCATATGAAGTTCCAATGACAATCGCATTGACATTCTTTCGCAAGTCTTGATCCGGCGAAGTGCGTGCTGCTTGCGTGAGAAGAAAGACAGCAGAGAACGAAAGAAGTAAAGCGAGAACGAGAACAATTAAGACATAGATTAATCGAGAGAACGTTCGAGGACGCATCAGCGCGTCAACTCAGCGCTCTACATCGCGGCACCGTGATACAGAGACATTGTTTACAGTTGTTTACGCCCCTTACATGATGTGTGGTGTCTATCTAATCAGCTGCTAATTCAATTTGTTTGCATGCATTACTTTGTTTTGGTCTATGGACAAATATCTCCATCACCTTTCATATTCAACACTTAGAAATAACTATCGTAATGGATAACAAAGCAGCAGAAGAAGAAGAAGGCGCACCTACTGAGAATGGAACCTCTCAAAGACCTAATGCATTACAGATTCCAGTCGACCCATCGCGCCCGAACAGTGCAAGTGTTAGTCCAACATCAGCATCGACTTCAGTACCCCCATCCCCGAAGAAAGACCCTACTCCTACTCCGTCAGTGACTTCCCGGAACTCGAGAAAAGCGAGCACAACTTTCGGTAATCCCGGGACCACAAGCTTAGTTGCTTCCGGAGGCCTTCTCTTTCTTATGTTCCATCACGCTCAGTACAGAACGCTCACACATCTCTAAGCAAATTCATTCTGTATGAGAGTCGCACCCGGTTCTGTCTCGTAGCGTCTAACGCAGGTGATTCTCGCCACCGGATACTGAGGATAGATCGGACGTCACAAGATTCGCTCATCGTGCAAGACGATCACACGGTATACACCGGAAACCAGATGCGCGATATATTGAAGAGACTTGAAGATGGAAATAAAATTAATGGCGGCTTAGGCAAGGCTCGAATAATATTTGGCATCGCTGGTGAGGACCTTTGCAGTATGTTTCTGCGTATAAACTAAACCAACGTTTTGTGTGTTCAAGGGTTCATGAGATTCACAGCCGGATGGTATATGATCATTATATCCAAAAGATCTGTTGTTGCCTTACTTGGAGGACATTATCTGTATCATTGCGAAAATGTCGATATGATTCCTGTCTGTCCTAATCAGAGAGTAGACAAGCCCGCAGAAGAGCAACGGCTTATGAATACCTTCAAACAAGTTGACTTGTCAAAAAACTTTTATTTTAGGTACGTTGATCAAACAACAAACTTCTCCTATACTTGACTCATATCTTTTCCTTCTACAAGCTATACTTACGATTTAACATCGACACTCCAACGAAATATGACGAAACCAGTTTCTGTTGAGGATTCTGAGAAATGGATGTTCAATGACCGTTTTGCATGGAACTTTCATATGTTAACAGCTCCTTTTGTTGGCCGAGAAGATGGGCCATTGGGAGCTCATTGGATTTTACCACTAGTGCATGGCCATGTAGATCAAGCAAGTAAGTTACACTTGAAGCAATAAATATAAACAGGGTACCGACTATTCTCAGAACTCACTGTTCTGGGAAGAGTTATTTTTATTACTTTGATTGCAAGGAGATCTAGACATTTCGCCGGGGCACGATATCTTAAACGTGGTGTAAACGATGAAGGAAATGTTGCAAACGAGGTAGAGACCGAGCAGATCGTATCAGAAGCTTTGACTACTCCTTTCTACTATCCCTCGTCACGTATTCTCTCTCCCGGGGAGTCACGGGAACATCGGGCACCAAGCCCCAATTATACTAGCTATGTTCAGGTATATTTGAAGTGAACTTTCCCCTTTGAATGATTCTGATCTTTGTACTAAACATAGTACCGAGGAAGTATACCAATCTATTGGACTCAAGAAACAAATGCAATGACGCCAAGGCCACCTATAGACAGTAAGGCACATATTATAAATAATAGAAACTCACAACTTAAGGGGACCTAGTCAGCGTCGTTGATCCCTTCTTTACCCTGCGTCACTGCATTTCAATGAATTATTCAAACGTTATGGGACACCAATCATTATTCTTAATCTCATCAAGAGAAGAGAGCCTGTTCCTCGCGAAAGCAAACTCTTAGACGAGTATACCCAATGTGTTGAATATTTAAATCAGTTTCTTCCGAAGGATAAAAAAATGGTATATCGGGCTTGGGATATGTCTCGTGCATACAAAGAGTGAGATTGCATTGCATACCCCCTAGGGAAAAAGTACTAATCTGTTGTCAACATATACATAGAAAGACTCAGGATGTCATAGGCTATCTTGAGGATATCGCTGAAGAGGCTATAGAGCTGACGGGCTTCTTCCATTCAGGGCCAGAACCTTTATCACATCTGCTCCGCAGTGGTGGGGATAGGACCAAATATCGTTCAACAATTCTACTTCAGAATGGAGTCTGTAGGACGAACTGCGTTGATTGCTTGGATCGTACAAATGCAGCACAATTTGTCTTCGGAAAGCGTGCATTAGGTCATCAACTCTATGCACTAGGTGTAGTAGACAATCCGAACCTCTCCTTCGATTCAGATGCTGTAAATATGCTAACTGAAATGTACCATGATCACGGCGATACAATCGCTTTGCAATATACTGGGAGTGCATTGGTCAACCGTGTGGAAACATATAGACGCATGCCCCACTGGAACAGTCACTCTCGCGATATCATCGAGAATATACGTCGCTTCTATACCAACGCTGTCCTTGATGCGGATAAGCAAGCTGCAATTAACTTATTCCTTGGAGTTCCCATGGAGCGGGCAATTATTAAACCTAAAAGACGTGGTGGGTATCGATGCTGGTTCACCCCGGAGCACCTGGAGACAGCTTACGTCCTCGAGGAGTGTGAACGCGGGTTACTAGAGTTCACTCAACATCGATCTGATTTTTGGCTCGAATATTATCGACCTCTATTATTCACTAGCTTGGGAAAACATTTTGCATACTCTATGAACAGTACTCTTAAACTTCCAGGGTAAGAATCCTAGACAGGACCCATGAGATTTCCTTGCTAAACGCGTCATACAGAAAAACAGCTACTATTAGCAATCAAAGTCCGTTTCAAGCCAATCATGTGATGCAGCCTGGGTAATGTTCTCCTGGGTTCCGATATACCTATAGAATACATCACTAACTTGTCATAGATTAATGCAGGGTGTCAAGCGTTGGATGGCTTCTCAGCCTCGATCCGTCCATCATAAAGCTCATAGAACGACCTTTGACAGGACAGAGGCAAATAAAGACAAGAACGAAGTGGAAATAGGAGAGAAAAACTCCACTGAGCAAATCGTTCGACAACTTATGGACCCAAAAGTTCCTGATGACGAACTAGAACAATACGAAGGGTGCGTATAATATATACCACTTGTCTATAAAGGTATAGCACTCAATTATCCTATTATCAGTTATATAAATCAATATCAAACCCTACTCGAGGAAGAGGACAAGTATCCGTCACGACAGGAGAGGGAGGTATATGCAAAGGCCATCCTGACAGGCATTGGGGATCGCCCCGACTGGGACATCGCCCCTCCGGATGAAGCCTTTTTGAAGCATGTGCAATTTGTACAACCGGACTTTGTAGACAACTACTTCCGTGATAACAATACCGGAAGAGAATCAGCACATAATGCAAGTAACCTTGGGTCCCATGTAACAGGGACGTCATCTGGATATGAGAAGTGGGTGAGGACTGGTACAATGAGAAAGGTCACTGGGGATTACTCCTTCCCTGGATAAACCGGTTAATCTACTTAACCTTTTGATCATTCATTTTTTATTCAAGTATAGATACTTGAAATATCTGTATTTTCTAGATCCTGTGTCTCATGTATGTGATCGATACGAACACAACATAGTGTGAATATATATATACTACTAGTACTAGGCCTTATATAAAACTGATATTTCATAAATTTATAGTCATTGACAACTAAGACGTACCACGTGATGATTAGCTAATTAATTTAATCGCGGTGTCGCGACGCGTTTCATTTGTCTCAGTCCCGGTTATCAGCCATGAGTAGAAGAAGTTCCAATAATGTTCGTGGACCGACGTCCGCATTGACAGAGTTTCTTAGGGTGAATATTTTTCTTGCATAATAATTATGATGGTGAACGAACTTTCGACAGGAATCTGGCATTACGTCCACATTTATCTCAAGACGCACTCAACAACCACAAGAGAGCGAAGACAATGGTGAAGCAGAGCCCAGCAATGCCGAAGCATCCACCCAGACAAGGGAGTGGAGGATAATGTATGTATTAGCAGCACTGTGAGACACAAAAATCCCCTCAGTGAGAATAACTGCTATAGGTGGATGTAGACTCTGATCATCTCGACGACGATGAGGAACAAGAACAAAAGCCTGCAAAGAAAAGGAAGCTAAGTAAGAAAGAGGAAGGAAAACAGAAAGAGAAACAGAAGGGGAGAAAGAAAGGAAAGGCAAAGAAGGATGATGACAGTGATTATGAGGATTCCGACGATGAGTATACTGCACTCTCGAAAGGGGCTGTCTTCAACAAGACTACAAGGGGAAGTGCACCATCGGCTCAACCTCCTATAGGAAGTTTCGAGAATTGTACAAAATGTGGAAAACCGTTTACTGTGGTGAGAATCTCATTTGAAAATCTATAAGACCTTATATTCTGAAAACTATCTATAAGACTCGATATACTATAGCTGCCTTGCCTGGGCCGGGTTGGCTCTGTCACATGTGTGCAAAGGCCTCTGGAACAGATCCATTCAAAAAGCCTGTAGCCGCACGCAAGCGTAAGGCACCAGAGGAAAGGCAGAAAACTACAAATCTAGAATTCAATGAGTTTCCGTCTCTTGCTTCAATGTGCATTAAGGTGTTTCATTATTACCCGATATCTCACCCGCAATGTATAGCTAACCAGTGGTGCATTCAGATAATCAGTGAACATATTGACGATGTCGAAGCTCTCGGAGATATCAGTTGGGCAAAAAAAACTGAAATAGGCAGAGTATTGGCTAAAAACAGAAGTTTGTGCGTCTTAGTAAATTAGCACGACAATATTCTCGTTGCTTACTAATCCTTTAAGGACCATCCTTAACGCCTCTTTACTATATGATGTGAGGAATGTGGACCTAAAAATCTATGATGCAACGAGTGAGTACAAGTCAAAAGAGGAAGTTGCTCATCGCTGATTCCCAACAGAACTAGGGCCAAATGCTTTTTGCACTCTTGGTTCCCTTAATCCAGCATTGGAATCTTTATATATCGACTTTTGCGGTAGAATAAACGACATGGCTATCATACATTGGGCAGAGCATCTACCAAACCTTAAGCGTTTAGAACTTCTAGGGCCATTCCTTGTTAGGCCTGAAGGATGGAAGACTTTTTTTGCAAAATGTCCTCAATTACGCGGGTTCCTCATCAAACAGTCTCCTCGATTTGACCTTGAGTGTATGACAACTCTCGCGCAATACTGTACGGATCTAAGCGAATTACGGTTATGCCAGGTTGGTCAGATGAGCGATGAGTTCCTAGGATATATTGAGGGCTTCAAAAACTTAACAAGTCTTGATCTGAGTGATCCACCAAAGAGTCTCAGCACTGAAGCGGTGGTCCAACTACTTAAAGTGGTCGGTGACAAGCTAACCCACCTGAATCTTTCAAAGAATGAATTGTTAACGGATGAGCTACTTTCCGAAGGATTAACACCCACTGTTCGTGTACTTACAACATTAAAGTTAGAAGAACTCCCTGAGATTTCAGACGTTGCTCTAGGAGCTTTCTTCAATGATACCACTAATATTCCTATGCGTTGTATCTCTCTGGAGCGGAATCATGTTCTAGCAGATGAAACATTACTCGGTCTCCTTAGGCATTCCGGCGCTTCTCTTGTGGAGCTTAGTATCAACTGTATGAAAAATGTGTCCAACGATGCACTTCTTGAAATCGGAGAACAAGCCAAACATCTTCGAAAACTAGACATAGGATTTTGTAGGCAAGTGGATGATTACGTTATTAAATCAGTCCTCGAAGAGTGCGAAGATATAAAGGACATATCTGTGTTTGGATGTAATAAACTTACAGAAAATTGCCCTAGAAAGGTACGTAATGAATAATAAGCAAACAGGTGTAATGTTAACGCTGGAAATTATATTGTAGTACGGTGTGAATATCACAGGAGTTGAGACGCATTCAGTATGAATCGATGTAATAGAATAGCACACATCTAGAATTAGTATTGAATTTATAATTAAACTTGCGAGTCGGGTATTACCCTTTTTAGGTTTGTGTGATATCAATGTTGCCAAATGCGTATTACCTATCAGAACAAGCGCTGTGGAGAATCTTTGACAAGCTCCTTGATGGGTTGCTTCTCGGCTGTGCATATCTCATAAAATAGAATATATATATATATATATATATATATTGGCTCTGGGTAGGGTGTATGAACACTTTTTGTTTGTGTCAAGCTCTCATACCTCAAGATAATGAGGTCTGTATCAGATTTATTGCATGTTCACTCCTCTGAGTCCCCTCGTCGGACTCCGTCTCCTGAAAGACCAGTCGTACGAGTACGTGACTTCCCCAAGTTACAGACACCATATTTGGTGGCACTCCCGTCCCCAGAAAATACAAGGCGTTCTGAAAATGGTAGATCTATTAGGTATGTCAGACGCCGGAAACGAATTTTAGGTATCTTTTCAGTGACTGCGGATGATAATTACTCACGCTAAGTCTTAACGATAAATCTTTTCGAAGAAGATACCCTTCTACCCCCGTGAGTTATTCAAAACTTTAAAATAAACAATTCAAAAAAGTAGAGTTTCAAATTATAACTTACCTCCTCGTAGCCATCACCTTCTCTGCCTTTAGGGTGGATTTCATACATTCATCCAAGGGGCTGGGTTTATTACTTTCATCCCGAACATCGACTTGTAACAGACTATAAAATAGAAACAACCCTCGGTCTTCAAGAATTTGAAGCTGCGTTACGAGATGTAAAGGGCTTCCCAGTGAGCCGTTTACCAAACCGTTGCGAACTATGGATAGATCATCGGCTATACTGTGGAAGAAATATTGCCGAGAAGTTATTTGTTGATCATGAAAGAAGGAGACTCACTCCTAGGGCCCCTGTTCACAGAAGGGGGACTCTGAACAATGAAGATGGAACTTGGCAAGATGAAGAAATTGATACTAGGCAGCGTTAGTCCTGCATCAGCTTCGCATCCTTTAACGACACACATGTTAAATGATAAATTCAGAGCTACTTTACGAACAAGCTTATTGGGAGTTCATTATAGGACATCCTTGCCATGCAATCCTTCCTGAGCATGCCGAGGAAGATGCTATAGCCGCGCTTACTTGGTATACGCAGGGTATACGTTTTGCAATTTAATGAACACTGTTGAAGTTCTCCTAACGCATTAGTACTGTAGATCGTCTATTGAACCCAGAAGAAAGCATCGCGCCTTACTCCACGGAGATGAGCAAGGGACTTCTTGAAGTTTTAAGCGTAATGTCGGACAACAGGGAGACCTTTGATTCTTTACGAAATGGATACATCAAAACGCACTTAGTTGCAAGCATCCTGGAACGAATTGGTTCGTGAAGTCACGGTCTATTTATACAAAACATATGTTTACAATGTCTTGTATTACATAGCTGGGGAACGCATACGGCAGCATTACGGGCAACAGGATGCTCGTAATTATTACAAGAAGACACTGAAGATCAGACGGGATGACCTAGACCAGCCACATACACCTCCATTTGGTCTTTTTTTGAGTTTCACTATGACTATTCTTTGCTTTGGTACCCCTTATTCATACCTACGGAATATCAACGATTTTTTCATAACAGGGCCTGGAAGGACCGACACGATAACTGAGCGATGGCAAGCATTTGTAGATGATAATGTTTCAGACTGGAACAACACCAATCTTGTGGTACGTATCTTTTATCAAGCCCTTTAAGACGTATAAATGACGTTTGAGGACCGTTACAATCTAGGCAACTGTCCTTGTTAGCGCCTCGGTGGCTCTACTTGCGGTACCTGGTATTGATACGACCACCCGGTTACTGGGGATATATTCCACTCTTTTTTCAATAGCAAGCATCATAGTCGGCTTACTTAACGTGTGGCAGTGCCAACATCAGACTCGTTCCAGCCTCGAGTTAACAGTCATTGTATGTCCCTCTCTTCTCATTGGCTTTGAACTTCGATTCACAATCGATGTTACCCGTCTATTTAGTTCGACTTCTTCAGCAAGGCGGAACGGCTGGTAAAGACGGATAAACTACTTGCAGTTCTCTTGTCACTGCCTATGGTACTATTGATCTGGGCGACATTGCTATTTGCTGCGTCCATGATGTCGTTCGCCTGGTTAGGTGTCGATGGAACAGTTCTAGAAGTCTCACCTGATGACATTGACAGAATTAAAGAGAGTAGATTTCATAGGGTTGTTGCTTGGGCGACCAGTGGTTGTCTGGGCTTCCTTACCACTATCGTTCTTCTTTCGTTCCTTTACTTTTGGAGGGTAAGCACCCTCAGATAGTTGGTCTGGTACTTGCTAATATCCTTCTCCCCTCGATCATAGGTGTGGAAACCATCCAGCTTCCGGAAGGAGATAAAGAAGAAAAGCAACATAAAGGCGAAACACTAACCCAAGTGCCTGATCTTGCTTCCGAGTTATAAATATTCAAGAAGATCTTAGAGAGATACACATATCTGAATTTCTTGCTATCCATCAAGGTAATATAACTACTGATCTGTAATATACTAAATATTTGTAAATCCGGATTACTTGAGAATCGCGGAAAGGAGAATGTTTTGACAATCTCATGACATTTGGCTTCTTTAGAATCAAATCAAGGGTTTGAAATTACTTTAGTTCTCGATAACATATCTTCTCACACATAGGGTTTGGGGAAAGCATGATGTTCTCATTAACCCTGATACTGGTTTAATAATTGTTTTCAAAGTCACGGAATACTGGCTCTTGTTCTATTTCATTGTCCTAGAACGTAATCGAAGAACGTGTATTTATGTTAAAATCTCGAGGCGCTCTCGAGAATATCAGATTCTGTCTTTATCTAGATTCGGTACTCAGATAGATTCAACTTGCCTCATATGCTAGTCATCCGGTGCTTCTATCCTCTGCCTATTCTTTCTTGCCAGTCTCCGAGAGACAATGCTATTTCCTCTATCTGTTACTGACCAAAGCCTTGGTCCCTTCGAGAAATTTTCTATATGGCCACTTTTACTTGAAAAAATTTAGCGAACCCTCAAGCACCGGGAGTCCGGAAGCTTATTACTATGTGTTACCGGGTGTTTTCTCTTTATGTCTGTAGGATCTGAAAAAAGGCAACCAGGTACTAGAAGTTGGTGAAGAAGGGCAATAAGATGTACCACGCCGAACAAATATTAGGGTATAACGCATGTTTTGTGCACTTTTCATTTGGCAAGGAATCGAGATTTATGGAGAATCCCAGGAACTTGTTATTCCCAATTCTCCTACATATTGTCTACTTGTTCAGTTATCATACCTGACGTACAACTATTGTATGGCCCGAGCGTTGAACTCTGGATGGAGGGGGGAATGAAAAATAATACTTTGAGTTCGCATTTTTTCTGTATATAAGGACAACCAGTATGCTGCTAAAAGGCATCTTCAACAGCAATACACAGAAATCACCCACTGTTATACAATCTGTATGTCGATTTCCATCTAGTTAACACAACAAATGATCCCACGAAGCATTCATAATCTCTTGTTATTGCTATTAGAATCTTGTGGTTATCAATTTCATCCAGTCCACTTTAAATGTAATTTTGAAGTGTTAGGACGATACTGAGTGGTTTGTATTATACGTCCACCTGTCAGTATCAAATAACTAATGCTTACAAACAGGTACCGATGATATCAAGTCGTGTGCAGCCAGTATTTGTCCATATGAGCCATCGCGCTCCTTGTTAGGACGGGTATTGCTCCAATGTTGGGTGAGTGTAAAAGTCTAGTTAATTAAGTTTGTAACTTATAACATGCTTATCGCTCGTTCAACGAAACTATTGTGATGAACGCCGCTCCGCTCTACCCCGTCCTTACTTCACGTTTAATCACCCCCCTTTACCCTTCCCGTTATTTTTTTTTGTAATTGAACACATCGAATTTACTCTTATTTTTATCTCTGTAGGATCTTTGTACCCCATCTTTGTAGTAGTACCCGTCCTACCATGGACCGGTGCCTCAAGTGGGCACATCCTGCGCAGTATATAGGCGTGATCTCAAACGAGTACAACATCAAAAAATCATTCACATCTTTTGCATCACTCCCTCCTCCCCCTAATTATATTTTCTACTGTTTGTATGGATTATTACTAGAAATGTAGAACTTCTGATGCTACGGATCGCAATCTCCGGAAAAAATCGAGAAAGTATTATTGATATCCAATTTAGACCAATATAAGATTCTTGACACAAGGCTCGGGACAAGTCGTGATATGTCTAGTTGTTTAAATGCTATAGATGTTCATATCAACTTGATCCAATCTCGCGAAGTATTTGCGCCCCACTCCGGACGGAGCAAAGCCTAAATTTTACAATTGACTAAGTGTATTAGCCGCTTCGCATGCATACTGAGCGTTAGATCTAAATCCCATTGTAACAATGTACATTTACATTTTAGTTTATATGCAACTTATACAGCTACAGAAATAAAAATGAATCATGATTTCGAGAAAAGAAGATCTTTGATTGTAATTTAATTCGAGGATGATTAATACCGTCCGAAGTACAAGGGCAAACAAGAATGACAGGATAAGGGAGAACAGAAGGGGGTTTAAGTAAAAGCAAGAATGAACTTGACATTTAAAGAGTAGATGGCTAGAGAGGAGTGCAAGAACAAAGTATAGTAGAGATACATGATATTTTTACAATGGCATTTGGTAGAAAACTGAGCAGACCGGCTGCAAACGCATCATGACAATGACAACTGTACGACAACGTAAAAGACCATTCAAGGTGAGTACACTTCCCGACCCAAATCACAGACTGTAGAAAAAAAACATACTTGAAGATGTGGGGATTGACTAGATGGCTTCGTTTTATGAAGGATTAGACGGCTGCTTTCGCAGGCTTTGGTGTTTCACTAATGCTTGCAGTCTTAAGCGGGACAGCGATGTCCGAGATAGTACGTTTTAGTGCATACGTCTTGCCACCGACACCTTTGTGTGCGTTGTCTATGCGCACGGAGTTGAGCAGATCAAGAGTGTAAACGTATAGCTCTTTAGAATATTCCTTCAACAGGTCCTCCTCTTTCGCACTTTCGGAGGCCGGTGCTGGATTGGCACGCTCAGAGTTGGCGGAAGTAGAAGCAGAAGCGTTCGTATTAGAAGTAGTTTTTGGTGTTTCCTCTACTACCTTCGACGAAGTGGTTTTCGATGCAACGGGTGACATTGTGCGAGATGAGAGATGTTAAGAGATAAGATATCTTGATACGAAGGAAGTACTATTAGTAGTAGTTTGTTGAAGTCTGTGGGCTGACAAGAGGCTGGAGTTTATGGCAGGGATGATGGATTTCACTGTTTTTATGTATGAAAAAAAATATGACAAGACCAGGATGTTGGGAGACAATTGGTAAAAACCCTTGAGGTCCGCTATCTGGCCCGTGTATTTTGCCAGTCGTAGCTCAAGAAATGGTGAAGTGGTGACGGTTTTGATGGCAAAGAGCCTAGTCAGGAAGCTATCGGAGGACTAATCACGCATAAACCCGTTGTTAGACCGCCTAGGCTGCATCTCGACTTTCTAGAGTGCACATGAACTTACCCCGTGCACACTGTCTATCAAATGGTGTGTGGCATGAACACGTTTACGAAGTCCACCTTTGAATCATCCCGTGTCCTGATTCCGAGGAATACAACGACAGCATGACTCAATTACCGACTACTGTGACCAACACTATCGTACACACCTCGTACGTCGTGACCTTACATGATGCACGCCCGAAACACTAACTTTCCCAAGCTAATTACTCTAGATAAGACTAATAATACATTTCTGTGGTCGTCTGAACATTAAAAGAAGTTACATTATTTCTCTTTTCCACTTCATCTTCCGCCTTTCCGAACCGGTCGCCATGTATGCATCTAGCGCCTCGCTAAGAGGCGGTGAACATATGGCCAAATTCCTTGGGCTTCGGGTTTATTTTATTGTCAAGCCCCAACATGTTACAAAATGCTTCCGTTTGAGGGTTTGTAAACCAATTCGCTGAAAGTAATATGCAAAGTTTGAGAATTGAGGTGGTGATACAAAAAGGAAAGTGGTGAGAATACGAACGTTGTCTAAACCTGTTCGGGCCTTCTCTACCTGGATCTTCCGGACCTGGAGCAGTCATCCAAAAAGTCTGACATCCGAGTATACTCTTATCACCGACATTCTGTTTTACCCAATCCGACGCTTTTTTCAAACTATCAGCAGCTTGAGCTGCATCGGGTAATGACGGCTGCAGATGTGTTGTAGACAGGTAAGGGTGAAAAGCCCGAACGATTGCCAGCCACTCTGGATCAAACTCGAATTTTGGTATGTCCGGGGAATCCTCAGATGGAACCTCGATAACCTAAAGTCCCTAAATCAATTTGCGGTGGAGCTGATATTTTAAGCATGATTCCTAACCTCCAGAAACTGTCTCCGTGGAAGGCACTTATCCAGAGCAAGAAACTTCGTTTCACTAGCAACTGGCAGCGGCTGTGCAACATTATCTATTTCATCCTCCAGGACAATTTCATCCGGATTGCTATCTGATTCCCGTATTTTGACTGTGGAATCAGTGTCTGTAGAAGTACTGGGTGCCTTAACATCCATGGAAATATCTTCAAGTTCTTCGTCAAAGTCATCTATAATAATCTCATCTGGATTTTCCATTTTTGGTGGATCTGACGAAAGTAATGAATCAGATCTCAACTCAAACTATCGGCCAGGTAATACAAGTACCTTGAGCATGGGGCTGGAATTTAGAAGACTGTGGAGCGACCCCATGTATAACCTTTGCCTCAAACCTACAATGAAGATGTGCGGAGAACCACCAGGCTGGCTTGAGACACTTAAGAAGGTCCATTGCTGGTGGCGATCCAAGTGTGTTTGTCTGTATTTCGGCCTCGAAAAATGGTTTACGTCGAACTAGGTCACGCTCATCTCCAAATCGTGTTACGCCCAATGGCCAGTCGTGAGACATGACAATATCAGGGGACGTGAGCTAGATTCCGAATCACCGCAGATTAGTATTTAATTGTAAGAGGCTTCTCTCCGAAATGCGATGATAACGAAAGGAACGTGGGTTACGCCCTCACCTGTGAGAGACGGAAGGTATCGTACTCCCGAACGTGGTATATACTTCTCATAGTGTCTCTATCGTAGGGTATGTGTTCAAAGTGTCCTGCTTTTCGAATCAACTTCCCCTCCCCTGGTCTGGACAAGTAGCTTAAAAAAAGAATTCGACCATACCCTGTTTATAATGGCGTTTATTGTAAATTCCCGATAATCCTGCAATTCGAACGCCATTTACCCGGACGCAACCTGCAAAACCAAGAAAATATATATTGGGTGCGAGCCAGCCTCCGTGGTATCTACAAGCATGGCGAAAGAAGAAAGTAAAACGAAAGAGAGAGAGAAAAAAAGAAAAAAAGAAAAAAAGAAAAAAGAAACTTTGTTTTGAGTCCCAGAAATAAACTCCCTTGCGGGGCAGTGAAAAGGATATGGGGTGGCTTACAGTTCCCACATGTAGTTCGATGCCTCATGATTCCCGCCGATAACAAGAGTTAAGATAGGCGCCTGCTTCTCGCCGATATAGTATCTGTAAGTAAATAAATCATTAATACATGAGCATTTGACTCCTCCATATACATATTTTGTTTTATCAAAAAAACGCCCTTATTGAATCGATTACGTTTCTATGAGTTTTATAAAATAGATTTAGAAACAGCCCCGCCCCCAAAACTTTGAAGTGTACATGAAACTTTGTACATAAGACCCAAACGTGTATATGAAAGAAAGTGCAACGTAAAAGGGGAAGGGGGGGGGGGTATCTGGTATCTTCTCAAAGAATTCCCTCAGTTGTGGGGAACAATTTTGGTCCATAGTACGTACACACAACAACAACAATAACGAAGAACAAAACAAAGAATAGAAGAATGAACACCCCCCACATACACACACCTATAAAATCCTCCTAGTTTCTTGAACTTATTGGGTACGGCCATACATTGAAGATCCTGATGATTCCGGATAGCTTGGAAATCCCCACAGATGAGCAGGAGATCAACTTTATAGCCATTCTGTTGTTCGAGTCTTGCTATTTCGGAGTAGGTTGCATCTAAATCGCCATGACAGCATCCTTCTACGGCAACCTATTTTTCATATGCAAGAAATGTGGAGAGGGAGGAAGGGGGGAGGGGTAGGGGGGGGGGAGCATATGACGAGAGCACACAAATTTTTTTTTTGGTGAGTTAGAAAGCTTTGCACCAAGACTTGGATTATTATCAACCTTCATCGAAAGTGAAGATTCCCCCTACGTTTGACAGTTATTTTACTTTTTACTTTGGATGAAAAAGGCGACAAAGAAATGAGGTTAAGGTAGTATAGTCTAAGAGCACCAAGAAACTTAGAAAGAACCCCCTTCCCCTTGAGGTCATGCGCATAGTAAACAGTTTGTATGAAGTAAGCCAGTTTACAAATTCTATAGTTATAAATCTAGTTGATGACATCCGAATCCACTAAACATGAAATATGCTAGTTTTAATACAATAAGAGCTAGAGCAACGCACTCTACGTCAGTAATTTATACTACATATTGAAGAAGAAAAAAAATATTAAAAATTTTGAGACAGTGGAATACCCCCAAACGAATGTCGAGATACATGCAACAAAGAAAGAAAAAAAAACACGAGATTTTTGAGATTGTAAAACTAAAAAAAAGAGATGAAGAGAAAGATGTTATTTGGGAGAAAAAAAAAGAGATGTAAACATGTTCAAAAAGATGCTAATCAAAAGTTATAGTATAATAAACAGAAGAATGATCAGTGCTAGGAATCTGAAATTGAGTGTCCTGATGTGAATGTTCTCCTGCGTCATTTAGATAGAGATAACGAGAAATTTTTTTTAGATGAAAAGAAGGAAAAAGACATTTATGACAATTCCATGTTTGTATTATTAGGGAAGCCATCCCTAACTATCATGTCCTGTATTTTATTCAGTAATTCATCAAGCCTATATGGTTTGATCTAGGGAAGGGGAAGGGGGGGGATACCGGGTAAGACACATTTGATTTTGATTCTGACAAACTGAGAAGGAAAATAACATACAATAACTTCGTCCATTCCGGCTTCTCGGGCACTTTCAACCTGACCCTCACGCGCATTCCCAGTCAAGGCAAACACGCGACTTCGTACGGGTAGTTCTCCCGACTCTTCCATCCTACGAATTTCTCTAACTGCCGTTAGTCCATCCCTTTGGAAGTTTGAAGTTTGGGAAGACAAGTTAGTGACCAGCCCAGAAGATACTATTGGATAAGACAGACGTACATTACAGGCATTTCGCAGTCCATCTATCAATGGAGAATGAGATACAGGGATCAATTAAGCTATATAGAAAAAGTAGCGCACCAGAATTGCGTCAAAGGCTCGCCGAGGCCCAGCAGAATCTGCGAGCTCTTTGATTTTTTTGATTGCTTGAAGTCCATTATTTGCAAGTACTGTGGAGCAACCCGCTTTTACGAGCTGACGACTTAATTTTGATAATGACTGTTAGGATCACATATAATGCTGCAGATAATAGTCACTAACTTGAGCACAGTCTATTAGAATAAAGCCAGGTGATCAGTTATCATACTCAAGTTTAATCATAATTAACTCATTTACCTGGTTAATCAGGTTATCTTCAGTAATAAGTATGCTTGTGGATCATCAATACCAGCACAACAAATACTATGTGAACGAAGACAAAAACGTACTGCATGGGGAAGTGAAGATGAACATCCGCGACGCTTGCCGCTACACTTAAGTTTTCGCCCGATTCGCCACTGTCCAAAGGATGCTCTGCATCCCTATTCGTGGGAGAAGCAGTCATGGCTTCTACGAAAAACCTAAACGTTGCGCCGTTACCATAAGTGCTATCAACCTAGAAATTAGGGAAAGATGTCATCAGTCACCACCAATTCATTATATCCTAGTAAACAAAAATAGAGGACCCCTTACATCTATACGACCACCCATGAGATCACACAACTTTCTGGAAACGAATAGTCCTAAACCAGAACCACCAAATACATTATGCGAATTCGACCCTTGTTGGAATCTTCGCACAGTAGAACAAAGGAAATGAGCAAGGAAATAAAGAGGGGTATTGAGCTCCAACCTGATGTTTTTTTTTATAACATCAAGTAAAATACCAAATTGCCATACCTTTTGAATAGAAGCGCGAGGTCATCGGGTTTTAACCCAGGGCCTGAATCCTCGACAGCCACGTAAAGATACACTCTGGCGGGAACGTTTGGATCAACGGGAACTTCATCTTCCTGTGTCAAGCCATCTAATTTACTCGGAGGCACGCAAGGCCCATCTGGGGCTGGAGCACGCCGTGAGATGTCTACCGTAACAGTGATATCACGTTTTCCCGTTGATGTCTATAATAATAATTTAGTAGATAGAACTGCCGAACAATACCTCATAGTACTTACATCAGTAAACTTGATTCCGTTGCTCAGCAAGTTCGTTCTTTAGGACGGATACCTTGGTTAGTTGTATAGTAGTAAGCTAATTGTGACATAGAGACTGACATGACTTGACCACAACGAGATTTGTCTGTATGAACCCGGGTGACATTAAGCTTCTTGAAGTTTTCTCCAAAGATCAGATCTAGATTGATTCGCTTCCTATAACCAAAAGGATAAGCATTTCTCTCCAACGACTACCATGAAAGGATACAAACATTTTCAATTCGTTACGGAAGATCGCGACGATTCTCTGAGCCTCAGCGATTAAATCAAATTCGACAGGATGGATAGACAAGATCTGAAGTTGTATCCGGGATAACGATAAGACGTCGTTCGCGATTCTCTCTTGAGCGAGGCCGCACTAAAGTAACGAGGAGGGGGAGGGGGAGGGAGTGGTTCCCCATTTGATCAGTGAAATGGCGTGCTTGGAAGCAAAGTTATCAAACGCTACCTGATATATGGCATCAAGAGCTTCCAAGTCTTCATCAATCGCCCTCAACATCGCCTCTGTAGGTTTGAAGGGCTCATGTTGGTTCAAGAAACGCCCCAATTCGTCTCTATGTCCAGCCAGATTGGCGCGAACCAGACTCGAGCAATTTAGTATAGCAGATACAGGTTGTCGGAGCTCATGCGAAGTCACATCGATAAGAAGTTCTTGCCCTCGTCTTCGCTCATCGGCTTCTTGCCGTCTTTCTTCTGCTTCCTCCGCTCGCTTTCGAGCAAGAGCTTCGCGTTCTTGGGCATGTTGCAGACGAGCAGCTTCAAAAAGTCGTTGGTCAGATACGTCGGTGATTGTTGATATCACTCCTGATACTAGTAACACATAATCAAGAGATGAGTCTGCATTTTCATGTATAAGCCAACTAAGAACTAACAGTTTCCATCTTCTGTCCCTAGTGGTTGTAACGACCATTTTGCATAGGTACCGTTCTTGAAACCTATAGTATACTATAAGAACAATTTAGATATGATATTCGAACACGTATACTTACGAGTCTCCATCGACGAGCTTTTCGTAGATTCAAAGGCAGCATTCCATAAATCTTTTGCAACTTGCTGATCCTCCTCTTGTATACTTCAGATTGTAACAGTTAAGGATCAGAGATTCGCGGGAAGAAGTTGGACTGTACTCACCAATCGAACCTAGACAAGTCATTCTTAGCTTTGTAAACACAGGATAACTGCTCTAAAGCTTCACTTACCATGAATCGAGTGAACCATCTGAACATAATCCACTGATTTCAAACCAGCGATCATTAACTAAAGAGATAAGCCCCGTAAGTTGTGTCCAATAAACTTCTCAACAATGGACATACCATAGAGAATACTGAAAAGAAGGTATTTAGCTTTAATTATACTTGACAGCTACCTTAACTCACTGTCTATCGGCATCCGCCCTGCAGATACCAACCGGTGACAAATCCGAAAGTAGTTGGATCTCACGAGTCCTTTCCATAAACTTCGTCTATAGCAATATGTTTGAATCCAACCAGTCTGATAGATATGCGCACTTCTAGTCATACCTCTAGCTCGGTTCTTCTTTTCCCAAGTTGCATTTGTAGGTGAACTCGGGCAATCAACTCTTTGCCCTAAACATAGTTAAACGCGGATATAAGTATCAAGAATTGTTCTCAGTATCAATGTAGAACATACTGTAAACGGTTTGCTCATATAACTAAAGGGTATTCAGATCGTGTCCTTTCAAACCGGGTTAGAGAAAACTTACTCATCTGCTCCGGAGAGCTATGGGAACAATCAGTCTAAGATGCGCGAAGAGACACTAGGATTATCACTTACAAGGCCTTCAACCCTCGCCTCTTCACTCTCTTTTGCAGTAACAAGGATAATAGGGGTTAGTCCTAATTTCGAATTTTATCAACACTTTAGCAAGCTTCAAATAACAGTATAAGTAAACGTACTAGTGTCAGATCGTTGTCGGACATGAGATATTAGGCCATAGCCATCGAGGACTTTCGGTGGTGAAGGGTAATGAATTAGTTTGGTAAACTTACCTAGAGTCTGAAATATAACTCACCTGGCATCATAACATCGCTAAGGATAAGGTTCGGTTTCACCTCATCTAGAAGATGCAGCGCTTCCTGTCCATTGCTAGCTTCAACGACTTGGCAATAAGGTATAAATCTAAATTACCCGTAAATAAGAATACGTATATAGGCGGCAAAAACAACACACAATGATTTTATATATCGTCGCATATCAGCATTATCATCAACTAGGATTGAATAGTCTTATCTGAGCCTCTGGTACGCGAATAAGAAAAGACAGAGGGGTGAGCACTTACCGAGCAATATCACGTCACTCTTCACAAAGAATAAAGTAGATGGATCCATTCTGCTACCCTCGCTGCTCCCGCCCGAATCGCTCGACTCACTCGGAGTTCGTTCATCCGGCTGGCGTACAGCCCACTGCGTCGCTTCGTCGAGTATTCCCGAGCGTATGGACGATACTGTGGCAGTTCTGGGTCGGCCTGGACGATATGCACCGCCGGGATGTGCTCGGAGCCAAGAGGTAATGCGACGGTAAACGTACTTCCGTGGTCGTCCGGGGACTCCTCAGCCGTCTTGGACTTTACAGCAAGTGTACCGCCGTGCAGTTTCGTGAGCTCCTGAAAGGCGGAAGTGTAGAACATGGCCGATTCGCGCACAGGGCGTTCGTGGTGTGGTGCATAGTTTGTTTAATAAAGAGGATGAAAAAAGAGATGAGAGATGCGAATTGAATGGAAGAAGCAAGCCTTTCATACCTTTGTTAACGCAAGGCCGATACCGGTCCCTTCGTGACTCCGGCTGATGGCCTATTCGATATAAGATTCATCCAGTATAAATAGACGTGGTCAGTGAAGCACCCAATCGAAAACGACAAGTGCCAATGAGCCAATCGGCCGAGGCATACGGAAGGGGGCATTCACCACATCGAAGAGCAGCATTTATCGAGATGGTCGTTTCGAACATGTTACATTACAAATAGATAAGAAGGGAGATTAGAAATCACGACTATAAACAAGACTCACGTCAACTCTGTGAAAGCGGTCGAATATCTTGTCGATATCTATAATAGTAGTGTATTCAAAAGTGTACAACGAATGTAGCACACAGGTGGACAGTCAGTGACAAGGGGGCAGAGGGCGCACAAAGTGTGGAAGCAAGCGTTAGCGATCGATCTTATTCGCCGAAGTACATCCGAGCGTACCGGACTGGGGGATGCCGACTCCCGTGTCTTTTACGTGAAAGTAGGCGTGATCCGCGTCGTATTCGATTTTAACTCGAATCGATCCTCGCAACGTGTCTACAGATGCACATTTAGTGCAAAACAACTTCTCAGCTTTTCCCTGCTTCCAGGTCTCGTTTATGAAGTAGAAGAAGAAGGGCGGGTAAAGTTGTTAAATGTTGGAGGGAATTAAACTATGAGTCTTCGAAGATCACGAAATGTGAGAACAAGTAGCAGGGGGACAAATTTTTTGTACACATCGGAAAGTTCGGGTAATTTACCCAATTCATGTCATGTACTCACACTTGAACGCGTTCCCAATGAGGTTAAAAACGATCTTCTCCCAGAAACTAGAGAACAAGTCTTTAGGGGTCACATAATATGAGAAAATATGAGAACGCACTCAGGATCAATATAAGTCGTTCTTTTATCCGTCGTGTCACAATCGACGATGTACTAAGAGTTGTACCAAGAGTGCCACCACCAAAGTAAGCGCCTTATCAGTTTCTTTTGCGAATATTCCATCAATGAAACTGCCTCCGGCTGAAAGCCTTCTTACCTCGATTCGACTTTTTTCAATCACGCTGTTTGATTCCAAGTTTCCATAAACAAGTAAAGAGGGGATGAAAGATTAGCGTTCAACCATGAAGGTTTATTATGCAGGCGTGTGCCTTGCCTATTGGCATTGAAAATGGAGGATTATGCAACATACCTGCGGAATAGTGATGCAAGGTCTGCTGTGTATTCGCTTAGAGCAACAGGCCGGAAACGACCTGAAAAAAAAAAAAGAAATGTGTTTAAGCTTATATATCAAATATCCGACCGAGGAGGGGGGGAGGGCGGATGAAGCAGATTTCTACCTTCCAGTCTGTTCGCTGCAAGCTTACTGAAATCCATAAGAGAATCAACCAGACGTGAGAGCCGAGTGACGTTTCTCGCTGCCATCTTCAAGCTTTCCTTCGCACGGGAATCTGGCAAGGTGGACAGAGCATCTTGTAAGGGTCCATTGATGAGTGTTAACGGAGTTCCTTGTTAAAATGACGGAGAATCAGTCAACGATACACATCAAGGTTTAGAATCGTTCAGAGCTCGTAAATTAAAACTCACTAAGCTCATGAGAAGCATTACTAAAGAAAGCGGTTTTTGCACTATCCAGCTGTGACAGATGTTCTGCTCTAATCAAGTCCGCCTCTCGACCTTTCACAGCAGTCAGCTGAGCACCTAAACTGGCTCTAAGTAGATCAATCCATCCGGCATAATGTTCGTCATATGGTCTTCGTGAGTTCAGGCCTAGAACGAGCATGGCAGCGGGGTAGTCAGATCTATTGCTATCCACTGTAATGGGTATCACAATGGCTTCTCTTGCTGGTTCACCCCACCCGCGCGTGTTATCAAACCCTTCGACGACATAGTCTGCAAGAGCGGGTACATGGACAGGCCTTCTAGTAGCAAAGGCTTCGGCAAAAGGCCAGGGGCAGCATGTTCTGGGATCACACTACAAGTAGTACCGCCAACTACGCTTGTACTCCGCGGACTGTGCGTAGACGATCCTGTCTCACGGACGTTCATGACGGCGGGAACAGAAACATTACCAACACCATTAGAACCCGGCGTACCTGCTCGAGGCACAGTCGAAGGTGTTCCTGCTCGTCCAGGTAATGTAACGTACGAAGATGTTTCTCCGGGTGTCGTTCCAGCTTCAGATTGGGAGACAGGACTATCAGTACCGGCTGAAGCTCTGGGAAGAGCTGTAGTTAATGACTCGTTACTTCTTAGGTTGTGAAGACTAGGAACTGGTGATGATGTGGTTCCTTGGGATGGGCGGGATGAAGGGGATGGCTTGAGTGTAAGGGGATCGAGGCACAATTGTATATTTGAAGGTACAGAAGGATGATTCGGCGGAACACCGACGGTACCTGCACATCTGAGCTCCACATTTAATGGTGGAGCATCAGCAGGAGTGTTGATATACGATGTTCGAGGCCTTGAAGCGGTAGGCGTGCGTACAGTATCTGCATTTAAGTTGAAGTATAAATTTTGAAAAGCTGTATAGGGATGGAGCGGAAAATACCTGTGACATTGACATAATAAAAAGCAGCAAAGGACAACTGCGTATGTATATAGTCATTGGTCAGTAAAAATCCTTATTATCTTAAAGTGACATATTGTTTTATCGTACTCAATTTTGAATGCTCTAAGAGTGTCTAGAACTACATTCGTAAAATCTGATGTTGTTCGAACAAATCCTAATGCAGATATAACAGTAAGTATGTCAGGATATTTTCAATATGGTGTTGTATGTATTACCCGTATTATTGGTGAGTTCGCGCAAGAAGTTCATTCTTCGCTCGGTTATGACCTTCATTGTCGTTTCTGCAATGAAGGAGTAAAAGTTAAGAGACAAGTTGCTGCAGACGATGCAAAAGATTGAATGATATTACCATATGTTCCATTCATGAAGCCCCGTACAACACCATCCAATGTGATAGGAACCTTTAGGACAGGACAATCAATATACTTAGGGATAGTACTTAAGGGACGGGTTCTTACCCATTGCCAACTGTGATAGGTCTCCTCAGGAAGTTTTGCCTCAGTCATCTTATTGATAAAGAGTAGATCTGTCATGAGTGTGAGGATATCAATGTTATAGGCAGTACAATAAATTGCGCACGTACCATCTCGTTTGGCAACGGCAATCCCGCTAAATACCTGTTTTACATTTGGTCCAATAATTTCCCATAACTCTGCCCATGAAGATGCTCCGCGCTCTGCAAATATTGAAGGGTGTTTGTGCCCAGCAACCTCAGAATATGCATCATTGTACATCAAAACGAGCTCAGGGCCCCACCACACAGCTATAGGCAATGGATTGGAAAGCATGTACTCAACGATACCAGTCAAACTCGTTCTCCACTCGCTTTTTGGACCAAGTGGAGTGTTAGACCAATCATAAGACTCGATCATCTCGCGCATTTTACCACTAGGGGGAGGGACGAAATCAGATGATTGTACGGTTTGCGTAGGTAGAGCTGATGTCGAGATTACGGGTGTGCTTTTTGTACTTGAGGACTTATTACTTGCACTGGAAGATGTATTCTTAGGGGAATGAGATGGCGACCGAATAATACCAGGTTATCTGGAGAGTGTGAGGATTGACGACTGTTTGTTGGTGTACGCATCAATGCCGCAAACGATTCTTTATTTAACGACGCAGGATTCGAGTGCAACTGTGAAGGTGTAGGTGGAAAGTCATGCAAACGCATTGTTCGACCTATACGGCCTGTAGAAGGAGATCCGGGCTGCTGTTGCCGAACTGGTTCCGGAGCTGAGACCGGTGGTTCATATCGAGGTAGTGTAGGGTCGCGTGGAGTTGATGTACAAATAGTATAGTCATCTATTATAGTCTGAGAAAGTATAAGTTTTACAGCGGACGATTCTGGGGGTAACCAGGAGATACGGAGCTCAATATCGAGAGTTTCTGAACGGGTTTTGGACGACTCAGGGTCAGTCGGATGGCGGGCGCTATCGAGCCAAAAAGAAAGTCGTCTGGCTGCATCTGCAGAATCGAGAGCTCTCAAAAAGGCAGGACCAATTTCAGCTGTATCAGCATCAGGACCTAAGATGAGAGCACGGAAAGGTGCATTAGAGAACAAGGGGCTGAGGGAAGGAGCAGCATTTCCAAGAGAAGGAGAACCTGAAAAGATGAAAGCAGGATGAGGGTAGGAGACAAGAAACTGGATGTATGGTAGCTCTGAGAGCGAGCTGAAAGTAGAGCTCGCAGTCATATCAAGAGAATTGTGAAACAGGCCCTTTCAGATAAAAATACAAAAAAGTGACTGTGAACCAGAAACGCAGAGTCAACAGGAAAGTATCCGAGTCTCAAACGGAACGGGCATTCAGCAGGAGCTTTTTAGAGATCAAGTAGCAATCAGAGGATGCATGGAAGTAGCAGTTGGAGCTGATAAACGGGTGTTGACCAATGCTACGAGTGCTAGTCTTAGTCTTAGTTCTAGACTTAAGCTCGAGCGCTTCCGAGTCAATCATCATCGGCGATCAATTCAACGCATTTGATAATTCAGTCTTTCTTCTCCATTTTAGGAATTATTAGCTAATTGTGCATTTACCCGACAGACCTTGATCCGTTGAGGGGCACGTGAACAGCTTGCGGAATTATTAGAGCCCACCTCCGGTGAATTGTCGGCCAAATGCATACAGTTAACCGTTGCTGCTGCTGCTCTGTAGTCTTATAGCTGGTGGGAAATGACCTGCTTAGCATCATATTATATACTCTGTTCCTCTCCCCCGGCTGCCCTATATAACAGCTGCGGTAGATAGTACCCCCCCTTTTTGGTCTTGATTCCCTTCTTAAACCATCAACTATGCCGCCCTCTGACTTTGCAAATGCTGATATCCAGTCCATTGTCGACCAGCTCACTCTCGAGGAAGCCATCTCCCTCATTGCCGGCGTAGGCTTTTGGCATACGGCTGCCGTACCTCGCCTTGGTGTTCCTGCTCTCAAGATGAGCGATGGTCCCAATGGTCAGTAAATTAACTCATCCTTTCCACATATCTACCTGAACACAGACACCATGTAGGTGTTCGTGGCAACTTTTTTTTCATGGGTCAACCTGCAAAATGTCTTCCTGTATGTAATCATGCCCCATACATCCCCTTACCTACGCAACTGCTTATCTCCTCCTTTAGTCCTCCACGGCTATGGGCGCCACCTTTGATACCGACCTCATAAACGAGGTTGGAGCTAAGCTTCTCGCTCCTGAAGCTAAACTGCGCGCTGCTTCTCTCTTGCTTGCTCCTACGTGTAACATCCAGCGTGTACGTCCACTTTACATTTGACCAAGGAGCATCTTCTTACTATATAGTCTATTATTATAATGCAATCAGAATCCACTGGGTGGTAGAGTATGTATCAATTATACAAATCTCGGAACATTCCAACGTCATTAACTAATCTTCCTTCTTCTTTTCTCACCCTATCCCGCCTTGCTCACTATCCCGATAGAGCTTTGAGAGCTTCTCGGAGGATCCTATTTTGTCGGGCCTGATCGCCGCAGCATACATCTCCGGAATTCAATCCAAAGGCATCGGAACCGTAATCAAACACTTTTCGTATGTATTCTAACCTTCTTATAGCTAATCTAGGTTGATCTAATCTCCGACTTACTTTCACTATAGTACGAATGACAAAGAGGATGACCGCTTCGCATATGATTCCCTCGTCCAACCCCGCGCTCTTCGTGAAATCTATCTCATGCCTTTTATGCTCGCCGAGAAGTATGCAAAGCCATGGTCATACATGACCGCCTACAACAAGCTAAACGGGACTCACGTCTCCGAAAATCCTTTCATAATCAAGGATGTCTTGCGTAAGGAGTGGGGTTCAAACGCAATGGTAATGAGCGATTGGTTTGGTGTATACTCCGTTGCAGAGAGCATCAATGCGGGGCTCGACCTTGAAATGCCCGGTACTAACAAATGGAGAACATGGGATAAGGTCAACCGTACTGTGGGTTCGCGTAAGACTACAGCAAGGATAGTCAAGGAGCGAGCAGCAAAGGTGCTCGAGATTGTGAAGAAATGTTCCCAAGGAGCTCCGGATGTATGTTTACTCCTTTAACTATTCTAAAGCTAGTAGTAATCAGAGCTTATATTGATATGATGACATAACAGGTACTTGATGGCGATGGTAAGGAGCGCACTCAAGAAAGCGAAGAAGACACAGCTCTTATGCGTAAGGTTGCCGCTGAATCAATAGTCTTGCTCAAGAATGAGGCTTCGCTTCTTCCTCTTTCCATCGCATCCCTAAAGAACGTAGCTATTGTTGGAGGTAATGCCAAATCCAGAGTTCTCTCTGGAGGAGGCTCAGCATCTCTCAAGCCTTCATACTTCATATCTCCATATGATGGCATAGCGAATGCACTCGGACCAAATGTTAAAATTACCTATGCTGAAGGTGCACGTTCTTTCAAGACGTTACCGAGTCTTGACTATGACCTCACAACGGAAAAAGACGGGAAGGGAGAGCGTGGTTGGATAGGATCCTGGTACTCAAATAATGGAACGGACAAACTTGAAGCAGTAGGAGAACCTATCGTGACCCAGGTTGTTGATGAAACAAATGTGTTCATCTCTATCGACAAGCCAAAGGGCGTCAGTGATTACTTCACGTTGCATCTGCGTGGATTCACAAAACCACGTGAAGTTGATACGAAGTTTGAATTCGGACTTACTGTAGCCGGACGTGCTAAGGTAAGTTTTATAATTGGCTTTATCTGTTATGACGTCCTTAATGATATGACGGGATAATTAGCTTTACTTCGACGACCAACTTCTAATTGATAATTGGACTCGCCAACGTCGAGGTACCGCCTTCTTCGCGAGTGGAACTCAAGAAGAAAAAGCCATCGTTACATTGAAAGCTGGAGTATCTCACTCTATTCGCGTACATTATGTTAATGTTCGTGGACCAGCAGATGGAGATGAGGATGAGTCAATCATGGACTCTAACCCAGGTGTAAGACTTGGAGGTGCAGATGTACTTGATCCCGAGGAAGATATGACGAAAGCTGTGAAACTCGCGAGCGAAGCTGATGTCGCTATCGTCGTTGTAGGACTTAACAGCGACTGGGAGAGCGAAGGTTATGACCGAACGACTCTTGCACTTCCAGGACGAACAGATGAACTAGTAGAAAGGGTAGTCAAGGCCAACCCGAAGACAGTTGTAGTAACACAATCGGTTAGTACTTACGTTCCTGCAGCTTTAGTATAAGAAAGATTCTCAAAACTATATTTTATTGATCAGGGATCTTCAATCACCATGCCTTGGGCATCTATCGCCCCAGCCGTCGTACACAGCTGGTACTTGGGTAATGCAACAGGCAACGCTATTAGTGACGTCCTCTTCGGCCGTGTTAACCCGTCAGGACGTCTCTCTCTCACATTCCCCAAACGCCTCGAAGACGTCCCCTCCCACGGTCACTTTGGGTTTGAGCATGGAACAGTACTTTACGGGGAGGACCTCTTCGTTGGGTACAAGCACTTCCAACACCGCAAGATAGAACCCCTATGGGCCTTCGGTCATGGTCTCTCTTATACTACCTTTTCTTACTCTGATCTTTCTGTATCTGCTCCGGAGCGTACAACGGATGCGGCTGGTAAACCTGAGCTGTTAACAAAGGTTTCCGTCAAAGTAACGAACACAGGCTCAGTGCCCGGTAGCGAAGTTGTCCAAGTATACGTTGCTTATCCGGAAGATTCAGAGTTAACCCATGTCCCAAAGGCTCTGAAAGCGTTCAAGAAATTGCGTGACGTCCAACCGGGCGAAACACGCCAAGTTGAGATCACGTTGGACAAATATGCAGTGAGTTATTGGGAAGAACGTATCAAGGCTTGGACGATGGATAAGAGCGAGTATACTGTATATGTCGGTTCGTCTTCAGAGAACCTACCTTTGAAGGCCCCACTTGTGCTTGGAAAGAAGGAGTTTTTTGAATGGAATGGATTGTAGGAAAAGCTAGGTGGAGGATATATTTAAACGTCTAAGAAAGAAGCTGTATAATTTTCATTTTGTATTGGTTATGAATCGATTAACAACTCATTGTAGCATCTGTTATCCTTGGAATATGACATGATCATCTATCACATAAGCCTTCGTATTGAAAATGAATGACTACGAAACAGTCGTTAGGACTCACCTAGCATATGCTTACTCGAAGAATGTGTGGCTTTTCAAGTTCGGGATTAGCAGTTTAGCTACTTCATCTGCTTCTTTTTCCATCGCAATATCCTGAAGATCAAACCAAAGGAATGTCAAAAGCCAACAGAACGATTGATTACTCATCAAGGTTCCAGATGAAATATATTTATACATCTCCTTCAGAAAAATCATGGGAACATGAGAATATAAGGAACACATGGAATATGAAATAAGCACACGAAGCGGAGAAAGTTCATGTGGGGTTCTTGCAGTAATGTCATCCTTGACGTTCCTGATCGGGTTAAAATACAGTCATATGCTATGCAATTCAAGTATAAATGCTATAGACAGCGCAGGTATATGTTAATAGTAAAATAAATAGATATATAGATCATTCGCGCGCACCAATTTCGTGGAACAAGAGGTTATAGTTTACATCTACATCTACATCAGCATCTACAATTAATCTCCTGGACGGCAGTTTAGCGTAAATCCGTTAGGTTGCTGTTGTTCCTGAAAGAGAGAGAGGGAAGTTGATATTAATCCAGAATCTCAGTCGGTAAGGTAGTAGATTAGATATAACGCAGATCTTTGCACCGCAATTCTCTCATCACTATCACTACCGAAGTACTTACAGTAGGTATAGGAACACAAAAAAGGGAACTAGCTTTGTTTACAAAAAAAAAAAGAAGCTCAGATAGATATTACCCTTCTAGAAGGGGGAGAAGCTTCCCCTTCTCTCTGAGAGAAATCAGTCAACAAAACTTCGCGTTGAATAGGTAGAGGGGAGCACACAGATAACCGGTTATTTCAGTTTAAAACGCCCTGATGCTCTATCTCTTCTCTTATGAATGTCTTACGTCTAACTACTGCTGACCACCTGGAGGAGAAATCGGTTATACAGATTGTGCCCTGAGCAGACGAACAGGACTCTTTAAAAGGGTAATCTCAGTACGAGTATGAGCTGTCATACGGCGGCCGTACAGGTAAAAACATGGGCTCAGAAACAAGCATTCCCATGGCATACATGTATATTCTGCGGAACCTGACAGATGTTGATTAGATAGAAAAAAACATATCTCATGGTGACAACCAGCTGATATTAGATGGGTTACCGGAGCGTAAGTATCCCACCTGTGATTAACGTGGTTTCTATCTGGACCTCTCATAGTTCATATAAGAAGTTGCTTTATACCAATATAGGAGAAGGAACGGGAAACGATCCACACGAGTAAGAATATCATTAGTTTCTGCTTTCCTTTCATCCAAGTCTGCTAAGGCTTATGTGATATAGCGAACGGATAAGAGAAGCATAGTTAACATTAAGGGAAAAAACATCTTCTGGGAATCTGTAGATATTCCTGAACTTTCGTAGCATAGCATATAGGATCTAGACATAATGTACCTAAATGTTGCCGATTATAACATGATCATTCCGCGGGACGAAGGGGAGCGGAAGAAAAAAAAGGATCGTCCTCTTCAGAAGGAAGATATAGACAGAGAAAATGTGGAGTTCGGTAGTTAGGGTCCCCGCATTCACGGACCTGTCCACCAACTAAATATCTTCCATGCAAACCAAAGACCAACGAGTATAGCAACACATGTAAGGATGTTTCTCCATTGCTTGACACCACCATTTATACCGAACGCACGCGCTGCCCGTTGTGAGGATTGTGCCAGAGAAGTTCCAAAAGATGTGAACGAGTTTGACTAAATCAAAAAGAGTAAGCTATATTTCCATACCTAAATTGAGAAAGAAGGGAGGAATTCGTTCCCGGAAAGAGAAAAGAAGTCATGTGGGGAGAGGAAGAGAAAAGGGAGTGAAAGAAAGTGCAGAAAGAAGATAGTGAATACGCACGGTCTCATCCAAGGTTAGATGCTGACGTTCGACATCCTGGTGTATGTCCGAGGTCACCTAGTGATTATCAAGGAGTACAGAGTTTAGTTTCTACCATGGTTCATTTCAAGGATGGAACACGTTATATGGATGGATATGGGATCGTGAGAGTGGGGATTGATACGTACACCACGGAGAGTACGAATCTTGGACGTAAGCTCATCAAGGCGCTGGTCGTTCTGGTATTCAATCTGGTCGGCATCTCGCGACGACGAGGGCATAGTTCATGAGCGCGGAGGAAAGCAGGTTGTAAGATGTGTAACTTACAATAGCTAGTGGGAGGCGCGTACGCGCGTAACGGATATCTGGTGACCCGTGGGCAAGGCGAAGTGATCGGCACGGAATCCCGGCATATATTTTTTCAAATATTGAGACTTACCAAAAGCCGATATATTCAATGATTTTTCTTTTACTTCTCTTTATCGACGTCAAAACATGCTACGACCCGTAGTGTTCTCATATATATATACTAACGTATTCTCCCGTTCATATTATTACCAACCCTCTTTTTCTCTCTCATCCCTCACCAACATTATCCCTCCGTCCATATGAACCGTATCTAAATCTTAAAGAACAGCTAATTTAAAGACACAAGGGCTAACAAATGACATGGACCTCGTTCCTTCCTTCTAACGTTGCACAACATCCTAGTCAATTTGTTGGTCCGAACCTTGCAGGAATAATAGTCCAAAGTCTTGAAACAGGTTTCCTTATCAGCCAATCCATCCGTTTCTGGTCTCGCGCTCAAAATGAAAGACTTCTTGTCAAGTTAGTTGTGATCTTTGTGTCTGTTGTAGCTCTGTAAGTCCACTGGAGGAACGGTACCTGCAAACCCGTTTTTGAATATAGGGCATAGATTCCAGACTTGTATTGCAGTTTATAATTCTTGGAGGATCCTTGTTCTAGGTTTTGGAGATTGGGTAAGTATTAAATCATTCACCTATATACGTTCTTGGGTCAACTTGAAAATATTGTTTATCAAATTAATGCAGGGCAATGTCGTCGACTTGGGATGGGTGGATCGAGTTCAACCTACTTTGGTATGATTTCCCCGTTTGGATCAATTCTCATAAGGCTCATAATCAACACTAGAACTGTATTTTGGCCGCCCCGTTTCAAGCGTTACTTATTTCAAGATGTTGGAGCGTTATGCGACATTGGGTAATATTGGTAGGTAATGCGTATATATCTGCATGGTTCTAGACTAAAACATATCGTCCCTGATTTTCTTTTTAAACATAGCTCGGGATGATGTCTTTACTAGTCGCAACAGTAGTAATGAATATTTATATCACTATCGAAGTCTTCTTCGTCTACAGCGCAGAAATGTCACTGCTAATCAATGGCCCTCCTGTGAGTTCGATAATTATCAAGTTGTCACAGCAACTGAAGAATGTCTATTCAGCGTGTCTGTACGTGCATAGATTGAGAGCAAAACATAGTTTTCGTACCTAACTAAAGGATTATGAGATAGTTGTGACTGCATTTGTCTTGACAGCGGGTATGGATGTCTTATATGCTTACGGATTTAATAAGTCTAATATCTATTCTTTTAGTCCTTGATATTCTCATTACTGGTTCCAGTATGAACATTGTCTTTCTATATGGTTGCCCCTTTCTCATGAACCTTCGTTAAGTGTTACGGGTTCTAGTGCGAGCCAGATCTCAGGTCGTTTCTCGGCAGTTTGCTAAGGTCTGGGAACTAAAAAAATGTGATCGGATATCTTGCTAATATCTTATTTAGTCTATCTCGCAACTGCATCGGATGCTCTGGGAAGCTGCCCTTCCCCCATGTGCATGCGCGATAACCGCTTGTGTATTTTACACAACTATGGTGTGTTCTTTCGTTCTAGCTTCTACTTCCCACCTTATCCTTACAATATGTTCAGTCTCAGGTGAATCTGTGGGATGTCTTCTTCCAATCTATACTTGGGAAATTATATGCTATATCCCTGTTTGTGATTCTGTGAGCTGTTTCACTATCTTACGTCTGAAACTCTATATAACTTTCTGAGAAAAGAAATGGGCGGGCTGAGTTGAAGCGTGCTCCGCCACCAGGAGCAACTACTGATGGTTTTTCGCGTTATATTGCGACACACCCCGAGTTCCCTCGATTCCGTCTCAACGTGGGTATATTTTAATATTCTACTAGATACAGGTATCACATGTGTTTGACTGAAGTCTCCTTCACTACAGCTTACAACGCAGTTGAGCAGCATAATTGATCGTAATACGGATACGGATTTGGCCATCACACCGACAACGGTTGATGAGGTCGAGCTACCCTATACCGGGGCAAAGTATTCACCAGTAAGCCCCACTATAGCGAATGATTTTGAACGAGCAAAAATCGACCCTAGTGTCGTCCCACGGACTCCGCCGACAGTCTTGCATCGCTCGGTAGGCATTGGAGACAGGCGATTGTCTTCTAGTTCCTGATTCAACTAGAACACTAGAAATAAGTAACCTAAAAATGTAGTAATGCTGTAGTCATACAATTAAAAAAAGAATGATATGTCAAGCGCCCTCTGTCTGTATTAAAGAGGCGTTGCTAGTCGGAGACAACAATTTCATGATACTCATTAAAACCTCGAGGTGGGTGATAACCAATCATAAGAGCGTTTTAAGGTTAGAACTCCGCATGATTATGAGATGATCGACGTTGCGCGGGTGGTTTAGTTGAATTGTGCTTTCTTGAGTGGCAACGTTCTTTTCAGTTGACCTTGTGGGTAAATTACCTCTCCTTACACCCATCACAACACCCGACACAGGCGCGCCATCCCTTCCCGCGATGAGTAGACGCGATTCCACGCGCGTTCAAGTACCAGTTCGACAGAATGACGCGCTCGCCGAGTTCGAAAGTTGTAAGTACCGGTCCGAGTTGTTTATGTTAAAACCGTACCGAATAGATTCCATTTTGATTGAGAAAACTCATCTAAATTGTTCTTTTACCCCTCAGTTAAGAAAAAGTTTCTGTTCGCCAATAAGCAGATCACCAAGTGAGATATTTATTTTTCATCTCAGGAATAGTTAGATGTTTTGTGGTTTTCTAACTCAATTCTTCTTTGCGCCTATTCTATCTATCAGACAAAACTGTAGCCTCAGTCAGAAGATAGAAGAACTGAATGCACAGCTATCCTCTCTTTATGTTGAAAACTTACAGTTGCGTGCATCAGAGATAGCCCTTCAATCTCAGCTCAAGCGCGAGAAGGAAAAGTGTCATAAGATCATGTCGGAGGCAGAAGCAGCTGTAAGCTCTTTATTCCCATCACTGAGTTTTGTATTTTCTGAGAAAGAGGAACGTGCGATCTGACTTTACTCTCCTTTGTAGACAATCAGTCTTCTCAAACAACTCGGTATTATTCGCCAATCTTATAATGTACCAACCGAGAGGCCCTCATCACCCAAGACTACTACTAGTCGAGCTGCCTCCACCCCATTACGAAAACCACCTCCACGCTCGCCATCCCTGCTGCGTCTTGCTCAGCTCCCATCCATATCAGATATTAATGAAGATGCAGAGTCCTCAGATGATAATAATGTTATCACAAAAATGGATGGGTTATCATCTTTTGTTTCGTCAAGGAGACGAACAAGTATATCAAGATTACCAGTCCCATCACGTGTCTCATCTCCTCCACCTATGTCTAATATATCCGGTGCCTTGTCAAAAGAGTCTAATGTAAGCGTAGGGTCTAGCAGAAAACGCAAACTTGCTCGTCGACCGAGTGGCCTGATTTCAAATGATTCGGAAAGATCTGTGAGTCCGCCTCTAGGTTCTCCAGCAAGAAAGGCCATTATACTCTCCGAGGAAGAGGAGACTGAAGCTATGAAGGATGTAGAAGATATCGTTGCAAGGGAAGAAGGAAGGGGAGTTGAAGAGGTAGTTAAGAAACCTAAAAGAAGACCAAGACTCTCAGATGAATATGATATCTTTGACGTGCGAAACGAAAAAAAGGAGCGAAAAAAGCTGAAGGAGCATGAGACTGGATCAAGACTTAAAATAAAAGATATCACCAACTCTCCGCGACGTCGACGTGTCGCAGTACATACTAATAATGATTCGGCTAATGAGGGTGAGTTTGAATCATGCTTCGTTTCCGTAATCCTATTACCAAGCCTCGTTCGTCACTATCAGATCAAGGGTATATTGCAGTGAATGGTATGAAACGTAAATCAGGTATCTCACCCCTATCCAGCCTCTCACAAGCAACGGAGAACATAGCTTGTCTTCCTGATCCCGTATCGTCTTCAACAAAAAATACATTAGTTGAACAGCACGGCACTTTGAGTGCGTCTGAAAATGAGATGAACGTTGGTCGAGAAAGACGAGCTCGAAAAAGTGTTAATTACGCTGAGCCAAAGCTAAACACGTAAGTGTGAATTGCTTGTAGTACCTTTTAGGTCTTAGGCTAACCATTCCGTGCTAGGAAAATGCGCAAACCTGATGTTTTTCCTCCTCCTGGTAGCCGACCGTCTCTATCGGGTGGTCCCCAGCTTCTTCATCAGCACTTACCTCATCTGCTCTCACTAGTCAACTAGGTAGATCTTCAACGGCCCGATCTTCACCCGAGGCGGAGTCAGAAGAACCAGAAACCAGGCCGCGATCAGTGACGTCACGTCGTTCAACATCTTCTATCTTATCAACGAAGCGTAAACGACTCTCTCGTACGTCTGATGAAGAGGACCAGGATAATCGGGATAAAGGGGAGACTGATGGTGGGGAAGCCGACGAAGAGTTCAGTGAGTTCAGCGATTTTAAGAGCAACCGTCTTAAAGGCAACATTTCTGAATCTTGGACCACTGTGCTTCCTCGTCGGAAGAGTTCAGCAACTGGTCAAGATTCAAGTAAAGCTGCTTCACGTCGGGCGCAACGCGAAGCTGACGAAATAGTAGGACGACGGCATAGTATCGCGTTATAAACCCAGATGCTACTAATCGATTCTCTTTTATTTGCCTAATTCTATTCTACTACATACAAGCAAACTTTTCTTTCTGTCTTTATCTCTACTTTACGTTCATGACCCATAACGAACTTGTTTAGTATATAAATCACTAGTTTGCTTTCTTTCATCAATTGTATTACCATTATTACGTCCATATTCTTTAGCAGGTCTCTTTCTTTTTTGTATATCATCAGGACTAGAATTTACTGGCTTTGTTATTGACCAGTGACCGTAACTAAGCTAGAAAACATAATTTAAAAATACAAGAATTGAAAAGATTCCCCATTTAGCCCATATAAAATCTCAAGAACATGTACAAGCAAAACTCAAGAACAGATAATCATACGACTCGAGATTCTTCAAAAGATAACAATCTAATTTACAAGCCTTTCCACAAGAAATAATAGCCAATGATATAGGGATAAGTTTCCCTAAATCGCAGAAGTTATGTACTCCCTGAGGTAGCACTTCGAGCAAACGTAATTTGCTCGACAATATCCGTATCGTTATCTTCAGTGTCCATATCACGAATCCAATGATTCAAGTCAACATCACGCTCCAAGAAGTGACTCAGGTTGTTAATTCGTGAATCAACATCAAATTGTGAGTTGTACGTCATCCCGAACGCACCAGAGCTTTGGCGAGCAAGACTTCCGCTCTGACTCGATCTCTGGCCCTGGCTTCCTGCTATATCGTTCAGAGGCTTCAAACCATCCGTAAAACCAAGTTGAGTAGATGCGACCAAAGGAGCGAAACGGCTGGGATCTTGTGTGAGCCCGAACGGAGACGTCGGGGAGTCCGGTATTACAAAAGCAGGGACATGCGACGAACCACTCGAACTTCCACTGACAGGAGATGAGAAGTACGAGCGCTCTGATTTTGCAGGTGACGGATCATACTCTTCACCACCCCGATCACCATTCTCACTTAGACCATCAGCATCACTACTTGTCCGCTGTGATAGCTGCTTGCGTGAAGGTGGCCGAGGCCGAGGGAGGGATTTCCTTGAAGTAGCCAGGAGGTCCGTTGTCAAAGCTTTACGTTCTGGAGTTTTAGGTGGGAATATATTGTTTATATCCTGTACTGTGTTCACACCACCATTGATCGCAGACTCCGGAGTAGGAGGGCGGCTTCGAGCTGTGGATCTGTTCTGTGAGTTCCTTGATGGTACTGAATAACGACGTGAAAGGGGCTCGGGTTCCCGAACTGGAGTACGTGGTGCTGATATTGTTTTTAAATGAGTTGAAACACAGACTTCTGAACTTGGTGGTGGTGTTAGAGGTCGAGGGTCCTCTGCTGATGTATATGGGAGATAGTCAAGAGTTTCAATAGCTTGTTCTGTAAATGTTTGTTGTTTTTCTACGATATTCATAAGAGGTGGAGTTTCATTTTCCACTTCAAGATCAGTTTTGATCTGTTCTGATATTCTAGCAGAATGGTTGATAGTGGTGTATGAAACATCGTCCATCGTATTTTTGTCCATTATGAGTATTTGTTTGTCCTTCGGAGTTGAAGTGTGTACTTCCTGTGTAAGAAATGCGGGGAGCTCTTCACCCGATCCTTCAGGCCCCTTTGAAGCTATTTTGGGAGGGTCTGGCATTAGCTGACATTCACCCAGTTGAGGTACTTCATCCTTTGGAGTTGAAGTTGGTAGGTGGGAAGGAAAAGACAGTGGAATCCCCTGAGAAAACGTAAGATTAATATTGACTCCACTTCACATGAGTTAACTCACCGAGAAATCAGACAAATGATCAGGTCGTTCAACTACCTGATTTTCAAAATTGATTCTATCATGTTCCAGTGAGGATTGAGCGCCCGATGCCTGTTGAATAATTGTAGACGGGCTCCTCGTATCATCATTGACATTCGTTTTATCACTTTCGATCTGTTTTGAGGGCTTTCGAACTACAGTGTTTGTATTGTGAATTCCGCCCGGGATAATGGTAGGTGGCTGGGCTTTACTCTCAGGTACAGGTTCACGTACTTTGCACGCTGAAGATAATTTGTTATTATTCAGTAGAGCACTAGAACGCTTGACAACCGGGAAGCCCAACGAAGGCTGAGTCGTATTGGCCACTAGCAATTTCGGTGAGACCGGAGTTGGGGATGTAGGCTCTAGCCCTGCTTTCCAGTTCAATACCTTTTCAAGGGTACTTTGAGATTGAATAGTTGAAGGTGGAGCATATTCTCGTTCCTTCTCCTTTTGATTCTTTCGGCGTTCTTCCCTCACCCTTTCCCAATCAAACCACTCTTCTTCTGTGTCGGGTAGAATCCAAGGTATAGTTATGTCATCGTCTTCAAGAGGTAGTTGCGCCGATTTCTTCGTTGTATATCCAAAAGCAGAGCTACGAAGCTTACAAAAGTCCGTGATACTTCGTCCTGCTCGCACAGCTTGCTCTATTTCAAATTGTAGCTTAGCTGATCGCTCATGGAACGACGGTGATGGAGGAGCCGATGGTGGGCAAAGGATCTCCGGCAAGGCGGAGTACGCATGGTGCCACTGAGAAAGTCTAGCAGAGTAGGATGGATTGTGCGGGTGTGTAGGAGAGTTTGTAGCACTTGGAGAAGCTAACACATGTTGTGGTGTATGATCCATGTCTGGAAACACCGGAGGTTGAATTTCCATTACTTTATTTTAATCAATATTCTTTGCATAACCACGTCAATGTGGACGATTAGAAAATATTGAACTTTCGCTCACCCCGGGTCCGAACAACAAGTTTGTATCACAGAGCTCAAGTTGAAAGTAAAAGGGAACGCGTCTGATTTGACGAGGGTCACGTGCTGAACGCGTTAACTTCGCACGGCTCATCAAGTCTCAACGCAAACAAAACATAACACAACATATAGTTTTAGCTTCGATCTGTTACTCCAAGCAAGTGAAGACTCCGGTATCCTACAGCCGCATCTGTATCATTGTTATGTGCAATGCTCAATGAAACTTCGTTAATCACTCTTACCTATTCACTATTTACCATTTTTAAACCGAGTCATTAAAACTGAGATCAGGTACCAGCTCGTCGAGAAGCACGTGTCATTTGTCGCCTTCCTTCCACATCCGGTCCCTCGGGTACCAATTTTGGAAAACATTCAAATTTCATCTTCTTTACCTCCATCAAGCTCAATTAAATATCCTGGAATTTGACTCCTACAACTTCTTGTCTTAGCATACGGCTCCGTGTCCACCAGATGATTTATCAAAAGTGTAAACTCGAATCAATCAATTCTTATATGTAAAAGAACAAATGCTGCCTTTTTTTACGTCAGGAACGCAGTTGTCTGAGAAGCTCGGATGTACGGATTATCTACTTCTGTGAGTATCATCCAAAGTCTTTCTGGGCGCAGTCAAGACGAAACATACACCGTGGCGCATCACTATTTATTACTATGATTACTATGAAGCATCATTGTGATAACAACACCCAAACTGTTTTCGGTTGTCCTCACCGCGAGATAACATTGCTTTGCATCAGAGCTCAGCCACCCTGGATAAAGTGGTGACTAATCTTTCGTTCTAATCTTGGAACAGCTGAATGATCTCGGAGTGCTAACCTCGCGGATCGCGTTTCCACATGGCTCTAGCCGACAAATCCTCCGTCCGGTTGACATACTCCGCTCCTCCGCCCACTCTCAAGCCACAGCGTATTTGCAGTTGTACGGAAAGTCGGCCATTCCTTGCTGGTAGTCTTCAAATTCCTCATTGTATTTTCTGTACTTTCTCGTTATTTTAATGATAGATGAGTGCTTTAGAAAGAGTCATAGCCTCCAATGCGAAAAAGTATGTAAAGAGAGAGAGAATTGTTGCTCTGACTCGAACTGCGTTCTCCTTCCTACTGAGTCGTTTTCCGGTCTCATAACGCCCAGCCTCTTGTCGTACCTTGAAAGCATATTGTTTCATCAATTTACTTCACAAGTATTTAAGCAAGGGGAATTATTCTACTATGGCCTCATCTCAATATACTTTCACTAACCAACTAGACACTACAATGGGCTGGAGAAACCACGCGGACCCAATTATCGAAGGGAAGCTCTACCTTGGAAAGTCAGTGGGACCTTTTGCATCAGTCTCTCAGCTGCAGCCCCTGATTATTGTTTTACAGCCTTACTACCGCTTCTACTCCTCAAGGACTTCATGAACGCAAGATAACTCACATTGTTTCTGTTTGCAATGAGCCAATCCCAGCTCATCACCCTCAATCGGGATATGTGATCCATAAGATTCCGGTTGAAGATCACCCGACTGAGGATATTTTGATACACCTACCTGCTGCTTGTCACTTCATACACACTGCAATGCAGACTCCTGGTGCGGTTGTCCTTGTTCATTGCGTTCAAGGGCTATCTAGGAGTGCTTGTGTAATAGCAGCATATTGTAAGATGGATGCTTGTATATATGATAGCATGCTTTCTGAATGTCGTTTCTTATAAAGTGATGTGGTCCAGACGTATGTCTGCAACTGACGCTCTCACAGTGGTTCGCCTCGGTTAGTTAACATCACTTATCCCAATTTAGGATGCTTACTGAGTACACAACTTTTAGCTCGTGAACAGATATGGCTCAACCCGAGCTTCCAGGAGCAACTAGTTCTCTTTGAAGCTTGCCGATACAATCCTAACCCGAGCGATGGTATCTACGCCAAGTGGCGCCTCCAGCTCGAACAAGCACGTAGTCGCCTCGCAGGACAATCCTCTAGGGGTTGAGGATTTTGAAGTTAAATCGTACTCTTAATGGTAGTTATAAATCAGGGTATCAAACATCAGAAGAGAATCAACATGGACTTGTACTGTTAATCATATCTTTTTAACAAGCAATTCGCATTTTATCCATTTACTCGCATTCATCACTTTTTTTACACCATAAACTAATAATTGCACTATCGCTTTCTTATTTTCGCTTTGCTAGTACTTATATCTTACTTCTATCTAGCATTGCGAAAACGCTTTGTTAGCTTCTAATAATGTTCCAGTACGACTACTTGTAAATAATTAGATATCTATGTTTTAGAAATAAAGTTGATCAGTAATTTATGTACAACCTACATATTTGTGAAGTGATATTCCAAGGAGCTGGAAGACGTTGAACTATCAAGATCCTCTCCTTATATTGTTCGCTTATACGATTGCAGCCACATACAAATAGAAACACAATAAGATTTTAACCTCCGACATTGACTCACGCGAAAGAAGATTGATCTCCGATACTCAATTTCACAAAAGTGAAATAAAGTCCGTTAGCGGCGATGAAGGAGTCATCATAATGATTGAGCACATATATACGTATATGTGCGATTCCTCTCGTCCCTTACCCAGCGGACGTAAACGTATTGGTAGTAGTAGTAAGAAATCACCTGAATCATAATTAGCATCCGAATCGGAGTCACTATCAGTCTACTATCCAGTTTCATCAACGAAGGGAAAATACAAAAGCTACTATGATCAGTAACGAGACCTAGTCTAAAGCTATGCCCATCGTGCTTTCTTCTTGGAACAGTAAAATTGATGGTGAACACACACCGCCAACACATTGCTTTGTGTACAGTGTCTGTGCGTAACGAAGTCTATGTAGCATTCCTATCACTGTCACTCCGCTCCTACCAAAAGTAGATTTAAAAAGGGGGGCGGGGCAAGAGGAAGACCCAATCGCTCCTTTCTTTTTCTCTCCCGTAATCAAAACCATCAGTAGGAGTTTACCGAAGGGAGGTGATTAGCAACTGAGATGTCTTGAATTTTTATCTTTCGCTATTAGATTCTATCACACCGCGCAGCATCAGGCAACAAACCATTCTGTATGATCGTGGATACATTTCAAAAAAAAAGCAGCAGTCTAAAACATTGCAAGACGAAATAGCAATCTTATATAATGAAGAAAAAACGGAGCACAATTAAATAATAATAGTGATAATAAAAGGGTTGAATCGATGTAAAAAAAGTCAATGATAGGAAGGAAATCAGGCGAAAACAATCTGATCAATATTAGTCTTTAGTATAACAAATAGAAGAAAATAATAATAACAATATAAAATACCACTCGTTACGCCGTCATCCCAAAAATAAGTTGCTCAGCCGTATGACGCAAGCCTAAGAGAATACTGAAGTTACAGCCATTGATCTGATGATTGATGTCAACCATTGAAATCATGAAAATGGAACACCGCAATCGCGACCAAACATACTCACATCCATCTAATATGAAATGTTAAGGATGAAAATAGCAGTTGATCCATAAGAAAATATAAATGCAGAAATAACCTGAATTAGCACTTTCCAAAATACAAATTTAAAAAAAATGAAGCAAATAAACATGGAAACATATAACAAATGCACGCTGGACCATATTGCAACTATTGTGACTTTGCATACCTATTATACATCTCCCCTCTCTTAAACCAAAGCGGAAGAAAAAAATTGTTAACTCTAACACACATAACCAGGTCCCCTAAATTAGACAACTAGGGTAGTCTAGGCGGTCTAGGGGTCCAGTTAGGGGGCTACAGATAGACTCGAAGATCCCATTCCTTCCCCCTGACTGATCATCCATCTTCTTTTTTTTTTGTCAATTTATACATCAACCCCTTTTACATATATAGCGCTCGTAAAGGACCGTTTCGCGTTACACATGGCGCCCTCCCTTCCCTCCCCCTCCTCAGATCATTTCAAAAACCGTCAGAAGAAGAAGAAGAAGGATTATGATTATCATCAATATGATGATTAGATGAGTCAGAAGTACAATGCATACATACCACGTATACACACGTACACATGCACATAATACATATACGTTTAGAAGTACACATACGATCTGAGATAAGTCCATAACCCCCCTCCCCCTCTCTCCACCCTTCCTCACCATAAATCAAAACAAGTTCCTCATATCAACAATACATCAACATCAACGAACTGAAGAACTAGCGGTGAAACGCAAGAAAAAGTCGACGTCGGCCAATATGTGTATGTGTGTATGTGTGTATGTGTTTATGTATTTATGTGTCTGCGTGTCTGTGCGTAAGTGCATGAGTGTGTAAGTACGGGGTCGGATGTAAATCCCTTTATTCCAAAAAAGTTCCTTACAAACTTGAAACTCTCTTTCAACTTCCTAACCTTTAATGCTCTTAATGCCCTTAATACTCACTCTTTCACTCTTTCACTCTTTCAATTTTTAATACTCAAATCATATAGACCCACTCACGCTGACTCGAATACTCTACGTCGAACATCATCACCATCATCATCATCAACTATTACTGTATATCGGTGTACGTACTCAGTACCCATCTTGGCATCTATGATCGAGATCCCCATCTAGACACTAGAAATTACGTATACGACCAGATATTAAGATAAACTAAGACTTATTTAGTCTATGATCACAACTAGGTACACAATAAATTGAATAAAGTATTATAGTATAGTATTAAGTATAGTGTAGTATAGTATTCATACTGAACAATAAATTGAATAATGATAATGATAAAATGATATCACTTCCCACCGTTCCCCGCGTCCCAATATAATCATGATGATGTATGTATCATTGTATGTGTATACGTCTGATGTCATACCTAAACTCTTCCCCAGAAATTCGAAAACGATTTTCTTGTACAAACACCGAACACCAAACTCTCCCGCCCCGTTCTCCTACCTTCCTCCCTCACACAAAAATTATCTAAAACGCAGACGACAAACCTAGAAGGACGAACGAACGAACAACCAACCAACCAAATAAACAAGTATATATGGCTTTCTCTGAGAGTAAGTCTAAAGTATATAGAAGTAAAAAAACGTTTCTCAGTGGATGGTAGACCGACCAGAGGTCCACCCGTCCACCTTGTTGCAGATTATATTAAAGTAGTACTTATATGAGTTCGTACTTATAGGAATCTAGTGAACGAGAACGAGAGAGAGATGTGTAGAGAGGGAACAACGAGAAAGCGAGAAAAGATGGAGACGGAGACGGAGACGGAAAGGGAGAGAGAAGTATAATAAATAATAATAGACGTTTATTTTTAAAAAGAAAAAAAAAGAGAGATAGAGAGAGAGGGTGCAGATATTAACGAGAGACGGAATTAAAGATCAAAGACCTTCCAAGACTTTTTTGTTTTTCAAATATGTATCATTTGAATTAGTGATTATAAAGAGGGGGGGTGAAAGGAAAAAGGGGGGGAGGGGAAGAGAAGTTAGGAAACAATGAGATTTTTTAGGTACCGCCAAGGACTCACGCCTCAAAACAGTCGGAGTCGTAAGCACTTGGGATATTGGAGGAGAAAAAAAGAGCTTGTATGATCGGATGCATGTATATATATGTACAAGTTTGGATAACATTGGGATAAACGAGATGGATAAAGGATAGGTAGGTAGGTATTAGTTAAGGCAGAGAGAGAGAAAGGGAGAGAGAGAAAGAGGATTCTGAGGCTGCATTAAACATACACAGGGGTAGGAAAGCAGTGTAAGAGGGGACCAAAGACGGAATTAGAAAGATAGGAGTGCGAAAAAAAAGAGAGGAAAAAGGAAGACGATCATGATGAAGAGGGGTATGTACTAAATTGTGGTTATAGTTGTAGCAGTAGGTAATATGTACACTTCAAGAAAAAGAGAAAAAGGGATAAGCTAATTTTGGAATCGATTGACGGTTGTGTAGTTGAAATGTTGCGAGCCATGAGAAATGCAAGACAAATGAGAAAGGGGATGGAACCAGACAAAGACTTTAATAATGACAAGAGAGCAAGTGAGAAAGACAATAACTAAAAAAAATAACGGAGAGGAGGGGCTTTAATGAAACAATAAAACAAATCCAAAGCTGTCGAGTGAAACTGGGAAATATCCTTGACAGTGGTAGACCAAAGAAAAAAAAAGAAGGATAGAGAAACCAGAAAAAATATTGCCGTTAAAGAAACGACAAACAACGTCCAAGAACCAGATGGTACACAAAGGGGAACAAAAAAATATTACCCAGTCCATCCCAAAAGATACAAATGACGAGATTGATATATGATACAACAGTCGAATAAAAGAGTAGCCTTGGTAGCCGAGACCCGGAAGCCAAGAGCATCCCAAGATTAAGATCCTGAGATTCTGCAGCACCCTCGCTTTTCTCCGAAACTAGGAGGCGCAGTTCCGCATCGTGGACTTCTGGTAATGACTTGGCAGTTGATGAGGGTTATAAATTCGAAAGAGCGCAATATGTATCGCGCGTAAATTTTGAAGAGTAGGGAAAACTCAATAGAATAATTCTGTATACGAAATCATATTAGTTAACAAGTGAAGATTGACTAATCTGTTAGATGAAACGTACCAGCTCCAATTAGCTGCTTATTCGACGTTTTTGACGACCTCAGTTTGTTCAGTATTTGCAGTCGACTCCGTAGATACTGGCGCATCACTTCCCGAACCACTATTCACAACTGACTGCACACAGTATTTCCACCTTCCTTATCTTCACTAGCAACACCAGCACCATCATCCTTCCCCTGGCTTTCTCTCGCTTCTCTCTCCTCGCGTTCTCTTCTTTCGCGTTCACGTTGCTCCTTCCGTCTCTTCACCCAACCCATGCCACTTCCATCATCTTCATCATCTCCATTTGATCCGCCTTCTACATGTCCAATACACAATTTCTGGTTGCTTTGTAATGCTGCATAACGGTTTTTATCACCAGCATGAGTCGAATTGTGCACGCTACCCATTCCTCCATGCCCCATTCCACAAACTCGGGTTCATCACGAACATTTGCAAACGGATTTCCACCTGATGAATGTGGGCGTCGCGGACCACCATACACACGACCATTCAAAAGTCGTGTTTGCTTCCGCGCAGGAGGTGCATTAGCACCCATAGAGTTAGCCCGACCTTTCTTCAACGGTGGTCCAGTGATTGGACCAGTCTCCGAAACATTTGGTCTGTGAGTTAAGCTGCGAATCGAGAACGCCGCTGGAGATCCAACACTTGCGGAACTTTCATTTCCTTCGCTCATCGTCCGCAGCGAACAAACGCTACTGTTAGCAGTGCTTTCACGTGATTGAGTGCGCCAGAAGTAAGTAGACGAACCACCTTCGTCTGTGGATCGAGCGCCCATCGACTTTATAGATGATGTTCTGGGCAGTCTGAGTAGTCGAGACCATTTGGGGCCTTTCTTCTTAGGAGCGGCGGTGTGAGTATCGTCAGTACCACAATCTGAACCCGCGATGGTGTTTGTCTCTGTCGTTAGCCCACTGTCAGGAGGGTCTCTTCCATCCAGGGATAGACCTAAAGTTGAGCAGGAGGCATGGACTGAGCTTGAGTTGGCGGGTTCATGACGTTCAGGAGAAGGTGAGGTAACATGAAGCTCCTTTGGTGCGCAGAAGATTCCTTGTACATGTTGTTGGGGTGGTTGATCTTCACCGTCCAAGTCGACATCATTTCTCTCAGGAAGAGGAGCAAAACGAATCTTCCGAGAACTAATGGATGACATATTGGGCTTAGGAGAAGAAGTTGAAGCCCCGGTCGCGCTAGTGGCGGAAGTACTGGAGACGATATCGTCGGTTGAAGAAGCGGTTGAGGATGTTGATGATTGGGAAGAAAGGGAATGGGGACCAGAGCTTGAAGAAAAAGGACCCAGGGGAAAGGTTGAACGCTTTGGAGAACTGGGTGCAGAAGAGCAGGGAGATGCGTTGAGGAGGATACCTGAGCGGGGCACGGGGCTGGACATTGAGAATTGGGTACCCGAGGAGGGCATCATTGCTGTCATATTGGCAGCAACGGGCGTATATACGTTGAGAAGTGCTGCTCGTTGAGTGAATAACGTCGTCGATGGCTGGGACGGCGACGACGAGGGGGGAGCGAAGTGGATGAGGAGAACTGGGGCGAAATTAGTTATGATGAAAGGGGAGAGCCGTTAGTCGTTAGAGGAGTTATAAGAGCATTGTAAAGGATGGCGGTACCAGGGGTCCCCTCTTGGCTCAGGGTCCTAATTTGGTAATCCTCCTCTGTCACGGCCCATTTTTGTATTTCTTTAATATAATATTAATAATATATATTTTCCCTTCCTCCTTTTTCATTTTTACTTGTTTCTGCATTCTCTTATTTTGGCTCGTCTATTTCTGCGTTGAGAAATGGCAGGCAAGAAATGGAAAGTGAGCAGCAAAAAATAAGGGATGGAGGCTGGAGAGAGATCACGACGTGAACTGAGGAATTGCGAGATGAAACACGGATGAGATCCTAGTCTGAGTCTGTAACCGGCTACGAAGGGAGGCTCCCTTGCCAAGTCAATTTTACCCTCGACGCAGCAGACCACAATCGATCGCTCTTTGTCTCTCCAACCACTCCTCAGTTTTCGCTCTCTCTCGTCTCTTCTTTTCTTCCATGCTGTACAGCACCGACCGCGTGTGTGTTGCATGCTCGAATCCACAAACTTGGTCAGTTCACCTTTGTGACGGCTTCTGTGGCTTCATATACCACAGATAAAACACATCTATCGATGTTTCTCTCTCTATCTTTAATTCATCCTCTAATCATACACCCCATCTCGGCCTTTCCCTCCTTCCTTTTGTTCTTCTCGATAACAGGCATTCTTCTTTTACTTTTCCTTTTCCTTTTACTACCTCACGTTCGCTGTGCTTTTCAACCCCACCGTTCCTCTTCTTTCTTAAATGATCCTTCTCTTCTCATTATCCCTTCCCACGTAAAAAACATAACCACAAGTTTTATGTTTATCCTTTCAATTCCTTTCTGTATTCTATTCTATTATAACATGACATAACATTCAATACAATACATATTTTACGAATAGCGAAATTCTTGGCTGCCTCCGCGTTTAATCACAATATCAACAAAACAGAACGCCAAGCCACCGCTAATCTTCTATACCTCTTTTCTACCTAGCATATCCCTTCTCGGAGCCCATCCTCCAATCATCAGGGGTTCAGCGCAATCAAACAGGTTCTAGTCTCAAAAAAAAATCAACCCACCCCCGCATTACCCACACACACACACTCCCCTTTTTTGCCCGATGCTTAAAAGTTTGGACGTTAGTTAATATTCTTGTGCCTTGCTTGGTTAATACCGTACAGAGGACGTGTTTGTGCGTACACGTATAAACCTCCTTGTTACTGGGCACGGAAGAATTTCCTTGCGAGCCACGAGCCTCTAATATATATATACACTCACACAAAAAAAAAGTTCTCTCCAAACCCTGTCCCCTCGACTACGATGCCTCCCCAACTCAATATTGATTAAAGAAAAAAAATTGCTCTTCTTCTCTTTCGGCAAATTATATCGCCTCGACTATCTCGAACTCCCCTTGAAACTGACCCCGAGGTTTTTTGCGCTGTCGGAAGTGAATGGATAAATGAATAAATAAATAAATAACAGACTGTAGATCTATTAAAACGAGAAATAAGGAAGGAAGGAAGGAAAATTTCCAAACCACTTTATTTGAATGTTATTCGAACATGATAGTTAAAAATTCAAATTCCTTTCTATTGCACACACATACATACACTGTGTTATCAAGTTGTATCAAATACATACCATATAACCAAAAAAAACAAAAAACATGCTTAGTTAATCAAACTAGAGTTGAGATTCACGTCGTTCGCATTAAAAAACTCTAACTCGGCAAGTGTAAAATGACAATATCAAATTTCTCTCCCTTGCCCTTTTTCGTAACGCTGAACTATTCTCTTAAGGCACAAGTGAAATGGACCCAGAAAAAGAGAAAATGATAATTAAGATCCATGTCGACAAGAACTCATATAATTATCAAGTATATGTATATGTATTTGGTTGTACAACGTATATCAGAAACACCCACACACCCACACAGACACACACGCACTCCGATTGCCGTGCCCACATCCGGCATGAGGAACCGCCCAGCGTCAAGCATCAGCGCTCGGAACCTAATTCTTTCTCTCTTTCTTAATAATCCTTCACTTTTTTTTTCAAAGGGCTGACTACAGTGAGAAACGTGCGTTAGCAACCCACACCAGAGGCTTTCCATACGCCCCGAGTTTTCCTTCCTGTTAGTGTTACACGACCCTTCTTGGGTTGATAGATGATAACGCTAACGGTAACGTCATACCGTACATGTGCCCCTCTTTCAAAATCCGCCTTTACACAACACATCACATATATTCACCGCGCAGAAAAATTTAGGAATATAGCTTAGCTTACTAGTAATTAGTTTGTTTAATTTTAAACTAATTTTAATAATAAAAGTAAGTTAGAAAAATACATAAAGACCAAGTGTACCCCTCTTTCAACATTTCGTCACACAGTGTCACAATACTGTATATTATTTTTTATAGTCGCGAAATTCGCTTAACTAGTACATATTATATTAGAATCTAGGAAAGTTGATCAATTTTGTCACTCGCTGTCACTTTCATTTTATTTTCTTGATAAGTCAATGAGATAATTTTTTTAAAGCATGAAAATAATTATGAAGTCATTTTTGTATCTATATATAATATATATAAGGTTATATAGAAAGTTGATGAGAAAAATAATTTATAATTGTAGTTTCTCATATATATGTTGTCCTAAATCTGTGTATATGCTAATTTCCTATTTAATCAATATTATTTTGACAATAATTTTCACATAATCTTAATAAAACAGTAAAAACATATTTTTGTGCCAAATTTTGAATAGAGTTTATTTGTATAACGTTGAGAAATATCGAGTTTGAAAGAGGGGTACACTTTGAAAGAGGGGCACATGTACGGTACATGATGATGATACAACCACCTCTACTTCTACTTCTCATCTTATATTTAGCCCATGCTCATACACACATACATACATGCACACATGCACACATGCGTGCGTGCGTGCATGTAACTTAGTACGCACTTCGAAAGAAAAATAAAACGAGGTTCAAATTCCAAATACAAATACAAATTTCAAAACCGACATGGGTGATGTGTGACTGACAAAATTAATCCTTCTTTTTTTATGATGGTCTATTATAGATTATCATATCGTATATAAATTCACAACACACAACACAACACAGTGTTACACACAATACCGGATACTTCCTTTCTTCTCGGTCTTGGTCTTGTACACTTCTCCCAATCTCCGTCTAAAACTTTCTTGGCTGTGGCCCTAAACACACACACTTCTCCATCCCGATCTCTTGTCCTATAGTTATCGAATAAATGTATCAATAAAGTGAATGCATAAATGTATTGATTAAAAGATATACCAAGAGAACCACCTGAAAAAGGTTTGCCGTGCTGCACCGAAACCTGGTACGATGTTAGAAGTGATGTGTAGTAAAAAGGTTGATCAACACAAACCACAGAGATACTATTAGCATAATTCAATTATTACAACGAACGGGCTTGGTACGAAGCCGGTGAGCAACGCGTCCCCTTCCCTCCCCCCCTCGGACTCTCTTAACTCTTGGCACGCACGCGTTTGTTGTTGCCACCGCCTTTTTTTTCCTTTTCATTCTCATCAACGAATCTTTTACTAAGATTTTTTTGACTCCATGCGTATTACGACCGCTTCCCTCTCCTTTCTTCAAGTGCGATCGCGCTGACAAGTGACATACAGATCTACTGAATTAAAGTTATATAACTGCTTTCACCTAATATCTAATCTGTCTATTGTTACATGTACATGTAGACTCTTTTGACAAAGAAAAGAGAAGAGGTGAATAATCCCTTTACAAGTCGAGTAAATTATCCGATGAGAAAAATAATCCACTTTTTAAACGTTTAACGCATCTACTAATATGAATACCAGATACCAGATTCTAATTTAGAAACGAGAGGGAAAAAGTAACTGAAAGAAGGGACTTACGTGTCACCGAAATTTATTATTATAATTATACGCATATAGGTTTCTCCTTCTCCCCCATCTCTCTCTGTTTCTCTGTCTCTGTCTGTAAATTACTCGTCCTTCTCCTGGACTCCGCTTCCGAGATATACAAATAGCTTCCCCCCCTCCACACTTACACCACACGACTACGTCCGAGAAATACTTCTGCTTCTTTTCTTTTTTCCCTTATTTCTCTCTCTCTCTCTTTCTTTTCTTTCTTATACCAACTCTGTGACCGGTATACAATCTAATTTACAAGCTACTACTAAGGGAACCGGCTTGGTCAGAAGAGTCGGATAAACACGTCTCATGTTGAAGGGGCCACCCGCGTATCCATATATCCACAATATACCCTTCCATCCACTTTTCTCCCTTCCTTCTTTTCCCTTTTTATTCTTTATTATTATTATTTTCGAATTTCTTCTTCTTTAATTCTTTCGTCCGTTCCTTTTCCTTTTATTACCATATATAGTGTATGATGAGCCTTTTCTAGGTACCCCTTCACTGCTGAAATGCTAAGAGCTGGCTGGCTTCTTGTAGTTAACGATAAAAGAAGAAAGAAGAAATGATTAAAAACGAAGATGAATCACCACCCCGCTTCCCTTCTCCCCTCCTCTCCCTATTCCACATCGCTCTGCTCTGATCTTCCGGAAGTAGGGGTTGTATTGCGGAAATTGTTGCTGTGGCATATACACGCATACACGCATATATATGGCTCCCTGTTTGACGTCCCGGAATCACCCTTTACTCTTATTTTTACTTTCATACTTCCTACTTTTTTTATCTTAATAGACGATCCCCCCGAACTTCGTTAGGGAACTTATGCGTGCTTGTGCTTGTGTTAGGCCTTGAAATCGCCGCTTTTAGGAATGTGGTCTGGCAACAATGTCAAACGACGACGTGCGGATAGCGGGTAGCGGGGTGGTGATGGGTGGTGGCTAAATTGAAGGAACCAGCCGTTTTTTCTTTTTTTTTTTTGTTCTTCACAACTCTTGGCTAAGATTCATAATTTGATGTTTTGAGAATCCGTAATCTTATAATCTTAGATCTAGGTCTCCAGGTCTCCGTTACTTTTTCTACTATAAATTTACTATACGTTCTCTAGGTTCCTCCTCGGAGTTGATGGGAACTAGAGAACGTTCTAAGGAACCCTTCTTCGGTGAGTAAGTAAGTAAATACAGAGTTCAGACGGTTTAGATTCTAAACGCTAGAATAACACTCTATCTTTCGGCTGTGTCTAGCCCGAGAAGAAATAATTCGTCGAAAGTATAATACTTCTTGTGTTTTTATGTTATTACAATAACATAGAACCTTGTTTAATTATCTGTATTTCATAAATATACTATATATTTCTACTCTTCTAATTATAATTCTATTTATTTGTCTTCTTCTAAACTTTCATGGAGCGCGAAGAAAAAAAAAAAGTACCTTGGCGCTATTTTTAGATTTCCTATGATCTCATCCGAGTTTATAAAGCATATGATTATGATAGTTATTAGTTTCTCATGCCTAGATGATCTTCTACCTCGTGTTTAATTGACTAAATGCCACATCTTCTATACTTATAATTACAATACTAATGGAGTTGTTTCCGCCTCTTCCTCTCTGTTCTCTTCCCTTCTATTCCTTTAGGGTTTACACGGGAGTATTGGAATTAAGGATAATAACTCTTTTTTTAGTGTTATAGTATAGCTCCCCAAGTCCACTTATGGCTCCTCCTCCTTCTCCGTCTCCTCCACTCTCTCCAATTCGATAATTGAATTCTTGTTTCTCTCCTCCAAGGACCTTTTTTTCCCTCTTGCTTACACACTCGCACTCGCACTCACGCTCACACTTGTGCTCCTCGGCGTCTTTCTGTAATATACAAAGAAAAGTAAAATTTGAATAAAAGGAGGTAGTTTCTCCATGTTTCTCTTCGAGGAAATATCGTTAACGAAGAGTGAGTCACAAGTCACTAACTTATTTTCCTTCCATGAATAAACCTATGATTTTTTTACTATAGGATTATCATTATATTTAATACTATACATGTATTTACACACGTACCGACTTATACTAAGTTATAGGTCTACTCTTCGTCAAGCGCGTGACCTTCGGGGAGGCAAGGACATTGTGTGTGTGACGGTTCTTTATTTTGGTCTCAAATTCCGGATCTTCGAAGTACCTTCCGAGATCCTTTTCTTTTTCTTTATTCATCCAAAACTAATACTTGGATCTTGTTTTAATGTTTAATGTGGAAATTTGCCACCTCCCTTCTTGCAACTATATATATTTTTTTATCTTTCGGGACTTCAGGGAGAGACTTGGTCCTTGGTCCTTTAAATCGTCACGCCCTCGAACTTGCTTAACAAATCAACTGACTTGTGACGTTCTTGTTTCTTTATATCATGTGTCCCTCCCCCTCCAGTCCTTTAAGGGGAACCTATATTTAAATTTCTCAGAACCGAACTCCGATCGGACCCAGAGATCCGTTATAGAAAATTCCTACGTAACTTTCGAACCTCCCCGTCAATGTACCTTCCCTTTTTAAGTATAAACATGTAGCAGGTGTACAGCCTTGTGGGGTAAGATAAACCGGGGTAAGTAAGAGGAGTAAAATGAGTAAAATGCGGAGAAGGTGTAAAAAGAATAGAATGAGAGTAAAGTGAAATAACATGTGATCTGGGTGAGGGTCGTCACAAGTTCTTTGGACAGCCTTTGTTACATGGTTTTTTTCCCCCTTTCCTTCTTTCTTTTTGGTTGGATGTGAGTTTGAAAGTTAGTTAGTTCTTCCCCGATCGGGGTCTCGATCGCTGATCGTGAGCTGCGCAACTGTGCACCAAGGTACGGATGACCAACTAATATTACATTTAATATTATATCATCTTTACCATTTCTTATAGCACGGCCTTTCTCCCTTTCCCTCCACCTTTTTCTGCCCCTCTTTTCCGAAGAAAGAAAGAGAGGGGTGCTGTTGTTGATTACGAAGTTCTTCTCCCTCTTCCCTCAAAAGTATCGAGGCGGTGTAGCTGAAAGTCCTCAAGCTCCAACTCTGAATGAATTGTCGAATTTGTTGTTGTTGTTGTTGGAGAAACGTGAATCCTGCCTTTGTGCCAAGCTTTATTCCATTTCCCCTCAAGTCTATAACGTCCCTAATGCGGAACGCGGTAATACGGAATTGACGGAAAAGGTATGTAAGGTGGGTTTGTATATATCAGTAACATCTATCTCACTTTGTTCCAGAAAGATAGGATTTGTATCTCAGAACTCCGCCTCTTCCTCAGACCATGACTGACAAGCTGAAGGCAGTGTATTGTATACTACCCCTACTTAAGAACTTTTTTCTAATCTTGACAAAAAAAAAGCTCCAATTGACTCGGTTGGTCTTGGCGTGTGTACGCGCAACCTACCAGCGATTCCGGACATTTGAATACTATCTTTCCAAGTTCGGACCCAAGCAGTCTAAACACGTTTATCTATATCTTATTATCACTATTATCTAAAAGAAGAAGAAGAAGATTATATGTACGTGTGGTATTCTTGAAGTTTATACAAGTAGGAAAACTCTGGATAAAAGATATATAGATCGGACAAACTTTTGACTTGTGCTTGATTATCCGCTCATCTTCAAATGAACAAAAGCGCTCTCACACACACACTCAAGAAAGTTCGTTATCTGGTTTAAGTCCGTTACTTCAAGACGAGGAGTGATGTATCTGTACCAGATAGTATACTGTTAAAAGCTATTTCCTCTCGGGAATTGCGAATCTCTATCTACTCAGGAATAAAGAAGGAAGGAAGGATGGGCGGGAGGGGGGGGAGGTTACCTTACGTTGTTTGCTTGTTTGTTTATATTCTTTCGTGTCTAAGGTTTGTTCCGGGAGAAGGGAACTAGACTAAACACCACCCCACTCCTCCTTCAGGAAGTAAGAAGATTGCTTTTAAGATTTGTACTGAATTACTAAGGCTACTTAGCTAACTCAAGTCACATCCCGATCATTTTCGTGCCCTATCTAAGGCCGGAGCGATTCGAAAAGAGAGAGACATACTTGTTCTAGGTACCAAGTTCAATCAAGACGCCGCCGCCATATCTGTCCACCCACCCACCTACCCGCCCGTCCATCCATTCATCCATCCATACATCCATCCATCCATCCATCTATCTATCTATCTAAAACACAAACATTCTTATAGAATCGAAGAAGTCGTCGACTTACGCCGCTCTGCGGATAAAATCAACAACTAAACAGACAGGCTCATCATGAATAAATCAAAACTCTTGATCATCGTTTTTTGTTTTGTTTGTTTTATATACTTTAGAGTTAGAAAAGAAATAAGAAAGAACTAGATCACAATTCTGGTCACGGTCGTGCAATTGCACTTTGTTACTTGTTACTTGATAAGACCACCCGACGAGTCCGTGTCCGAGTTCGAGTTTCAAGTTCCAAGTCACAAGTCACATCATCATCATATTTGTTCTTATGTTAATTCGTAATTTGATATCCAAGTCCTTAAACACTGTTTAGATAAAAGTCTAGAACCCCTGTCTTTTCGGTTTTCATTTCATTAATTATTTATATACTCTACTCTGTTTTTGTATAAGAAATATCTTTATCGATATGTTTTTTTAAAATAGCATAGCGTTATGTTTATGAAGTTCCGTTTTTGTTCTTTATCGTTCGACCCGTGACGTCTACCACGATAATAATAAGAATTCATGTTAAGAATAGTTTGGATATAACTATTATTTTCTTTACGTTTACAGATACAATAGAGTTGTCATCATTAAAGCTTATTGTGAGATTTTTTGAAAAGATAGTCCGTATGTATGGTTTGCATATAGGGATCGTGGCGTGATGTGAAGACACAAAAGAGGTAATAGTAAAATAATGTTTTAAGATTTTTGAAGCTGTGCACAGACCCTTGACGTGGGGGAGAGGGAGCTGGGAAGGGAATCTCGTATTTATAAAATAAGGAAAATGATCGAAGCCACTAAATAGAGTTGGAGATCGAGACGCAAAAACTTCAATTCGTTCCAATCTGGGACATCCGAGTGACCTCCTGCTGCAAAGAGTCACTGATCTTACGTGCTTCACTTATAGTAAGTTGACGTTGTGGTCCAGTCCAACTGACTGGCAAACGTTCTTCAGCAAACCACTGCCTCAGGTGTTCCCGAGGGACGTATCGATATTGCCCTTCGCCCAATGTAAGTATAGTTAAAGCAGCCTCTCCTCGTGTGATCAACGCGTGTATGGAGTCAAGAGGACGAATCAATGCTCTGTCCCGCATTAAACGCACCCGTGCAAAATCAGTGAGTGAGAGCGCCACGGGACCCTTCGGTCCGAGTTGTACAGTACCGGCATTCATCATATCAGCAATACGTCCTGGGTCAGGTACGCACGGCGCATAGCGCTCGCCTGGTAAGACGTCTGCATGTCCAAGTGACGCATCATGTTCGATGCGCCCGTGGCGGGCAAGGTCATGTAGGTCAAGTTCATATCGGAGTGAGAACCAAGAACCTGTGAAATGACCACATAGTACGAAACCAGCAATCGCCAGTAGAAGAGCAAGAGGTAGACTTGTGTTGTAGACTGTTCGAATGGCATTTACGAGCTGAATGAAAGGGAGGGATCGGCCGTCGTGAGGACTAGTGTGGAGTTAGTAAACCCTTCCTTTTGAAATCAATATAGAAGTACCTACATATAAGAGTGGTTTGCTAGTGAGTTCAATGCAGGACATGGAGAACGACTGGCGCCCTCGGGAGCAGGCCTATACGGATTGAAAGCTCGTGGAGTAGCCATGGATTTGTGATGTTGAGGTTGCAGAGAAGAGGCTGACGGATACGGAGATGTTCGAAGGGAGACTTGAATGGTTATTGAGTCTTAAATAGCGGCTAGCATAGGCTACCTTTATAGCCTAATAGACGTGGACTAATAAAGACATAAATACTCCCAGGGGCAGAGAACAAGCAAGTATGTAAGATTAGGAGAACGCCTTTATAAAGTCTATTATACTTCCAAAATAGATCATGGCCAGCAACACGCAAAGTGTGGTGCAAAGACGTCACAGGCAGAACTGTAATTTTGTCCACGGTCCAGACGACTAGGGCCTACGCTTGAGCGCTGTGTATTTGTTCTTCACAGTGGCCATCATTGCATTGTGATGAAGTCCTTGCCTACAGCGTGCGACACTTTGCACTATTAACTTGTGTTAGGACTATCCCTATGCGTTGTGAATGTACTATTCGCTTTGATGCCGCTGGAACTGAAGTCTAGTTCTAATTGTGATTGTCAAAGTGAGATTAAAATCATAATCACACGTGTATATGATAATTCTAGCGGAGCTTCAATATTTAGACTTCTCTATATAAATAACTATAAATAACAATCTCTCAATAGAGTATTCCCTATAATCACGAAACCTTAGAATCAGCGGCGATTTCTTCATATTGGAGAAGATAATTTTCATTATGAAAATAAACTGAATAACACTTTTCACACACAACGTAACACGATAAGACTGTCGTGAAGTAGTGTACGCACGGGTAGATCCTAACAATAACTATAATAGCGACGTTCTAGATTTGTTTCTGACTATTACACTGCAATATTGGTGTAAAAGGTGGATCTGGTATCACAAGTTACAAATACAGATATCTTACAGTCATTCACGTACGAGATTAGATAATGCAGAATGAAGTAGGGGGTCTACGTGGCGAGAAGTAAGACCAAAGGGTAGCAAACTACCAATTATAGTCTGATGTGTAGTCGTACTATCCTGCAACAGGAGAAAGGAAAGCAACACGGAAAGTGATTAATTGAGAATAACGAGATGTTCCAACGGTTGAACAGAGTTGTAATTATTGACCATACTCAAAATAACCTGTTCTTCCCTTTGTCTCTACGCAATGTAACTCTACTCCGCGTCGTAAGAAGTGCTTCGGCTCGAGACCCAGATGTTGGTGCATAGGGTGACATCTTCTGTTTCTGTTTCATGATATCGCTTTCACGTCGCGCACGGGTCTCTTCTACAGGAAAAGCACTACTTTCGGATCCACTACGTGGTACATCTAGCTTTCCACTCGCGCTCGACATTCTATTCGCGCGGGTAGATGGGGCGAGGAGCTTTTGCCGAGACTGAGTCACATCCATTAGGAAATCATTCATTTTTGAGGTCGGTGTAGACAAAGTATAAATTCCTGATCCGGGAGCAGGTGTGAAGCTCCTAACAGAACTTTCGCGTCGACGGTGCTCCTCAGCCGCGGAGCTGAGCTTCGATAAAGCATCCATAATCCCATCATGATGACTATTATTGCCATCATCCTCTTCATCACCTTCTTCCTCTTCTTTATCGGAATCGATGTTCGATACTTCCTCTTCTTCTTCCTCGTTATCATCAGTATCTTCGTTATCTCTATCCATTGGCTCGCTTAGTAGATTGTCTACAGCGTCTTCTTCCATATTAGAGCTTCCCTTAGTAGTGACGTCCTCTTCGCTTCCTGATCTTGCCATCGTGGCCTCATTTTCGACATCTTCTTGAACAGAAGTTATGCTTAACTTTGTGGTGCGTCCGCGGTGACTTCTTGGAGGAGGGAATGTTGCTTCTTGTGGCTCCGCTGACCGCGCTCTAGCCCGGGTATTTCTGTATGGAGCATCTGAAGTACCTTTCCTCTTACTGGTAGTTGCCTCGGTGCCCTCCTCTGCGATAGTGATCGCTTTTAACACTTCACACTCTTCTTAGCAGCGGATACTCTTGCAGGAGAAGTCTGAGTTAACGAAGTGACCTGAGATGGATGTACACTAGTATTCGTTACTGGCCTCCTTCTAAGGGGAGCTGTGGGCACTACGTCCACTGATTGTTGCAGGTTTGGGTTGACCAGGGTACTGATGCTTCTTGAAGGGGGTTGTACTTTACTCGTAGACGCCTTCGCCACACCAGGCCTCTGGGCTCTTGATGATGCGTTCCCACCACCCTGAGAGTTCCTTGTCCTTGATGATGAAGCTTGAGGGGAATGTAGTGAAGGACCTGGGTGAGTGTTATCGGCAAATTTATTAGGGGTTCCAACAAGTGTCTTTTGTGTATTCAACGGAGCTTGTTCTGAGGAAGGCTCAATATGCAACGGTGAAGCTAAGGGTATAGATTCCGGGAACGCATCAAGCAGTTCCTGTTCGTATCTGTGAGATCGATTAAACACTTAAAATTTCTATATCTCAAGAGCAGACCTACGAATCTCCCAAAACCTTACTGGGACCTGCTCTCGAGTCAACGACTGATAGCTCAAGATATGAGTTCGATAATCTCCTTCTGAATGTTTGGCCTCGATCTCTTCGATATTCCCCTGAGGCATCATCTCGTTGCGACTCTACGGAATCGCTGAGTTCCTCAGAACCAACTCTTCTGCGTTTATTTAGTTGCTGTTGCACTTCAGAAATGTCAATTTCATCTCCTTCCTCCTCCTCCTCCTCCTCCTCCTCCTCTCTTCTTCTTGTTGCTCATAGATCCGGGTTACTTTAGAGCGTTTTCCAGAGCCACCTTGATATCGTCGATCGTAAAGATACTCGCCTTTATGATCTGCCCGTGGCGGATGCAACTTTAGATACTCATCGATGTATTCATCTATTTTTTTGCAGTTGTTTCTATAGTGATCTCTCCAAGATTGCCAAGAGTGCTTTTCAGCCCAAGGATAGTCTTGTTTCCTGTCCTTTAGGTAACATAGGGTAGCATTAGTGCAAGTAATAGTTAGGAAGTGGAACTGGGATTACAGGATCACATAACTCCTTGTACACATTAAAACCAAATCGACCTCCAGCTTTCTCATCGGGTATCCGCGTAGCAATATATTCTGCTAGTTTCTTATCTTCTTCCGGCGTATATGGGTTTCTGTAAGATTAGAAGGTCAGAGAGTACAAATCAAACATGAAATACAACCTAGTAAACTTAGACTTACCTACTCCCAGGAGCTACTCCTCCCATTTTCTTCTTGTAGGCAGTGATGTCTGTGTGAGAGTAGTTTTTCGCATTGATGCAGCGCCGTACAAAGCCAGGATCTTCAACGTATACTGTCTGACTATGAGAGTAGAACTTGTTCAAAGGTTTTAGTTGTTCCCAGTCCGCCAATATCGTGTCTGACTCTCGTTCAGTACTCCATACAACACCGCCATATTTCTTGTAGATGTGTCAGTCATGTGTGTCACTTATATATGTAGAAACTCACAATAATGTCCTCTTCTAATCTTCGGCGTTGATCACCACTTAATGAACTATGTAAGAAGAAATGCACAGGACTTTCATCATCTTTGACGAAAATTTTCTGAATTTCTTCGTCTTTGTCGCTCTAATATGGGTTTTGGCGTATTTCAGATCAAAAATTTTCATATTTGCATAATCGAACACTGTTTCTTACCATTTTACTTCGTGGTTTAGTCTGAATCTCGTTACGATGCATGGTTGAGTGTGACACAACAGTCACATGATTAACGTCACACGTGTCCCTAGCTTAATTGAGTTGACTCGCAACTTCGTGCTAAGCACACATTGATGCAATCAGATCTGTGTTATGTGAAAGTGATTTCAGACTAAATCTCATAAAAAATACTTTACTTATATCATATATCAGCTAGCCTCTACTCAAATGACTTATGTCCCCCTCATCTTCGAAAAAAGCAAATTGAAAATTCATCTAATGTTGATACAGTTTGGAACCGGAATCAAAGGGCTTCGTTGGATAACCACTTTTATAGTTTGGAGGAAATAGGCACGATCTTTTCGCGCTCTTGTGGAGAGCTGAACACACTCACAGCTTCATCCACTCATCCACATATACCTTTACCGAGTCCCCAAAGCACCAGTCCGGACAAATCCTCAATCACAACTAGCGATGTTGTTGATAAACAAGAGAAAGTAGTCACACGTACAGAGGATAGTACTCAGGATAGCCTACTTTGTATCATAATTCATCTCGATCAACATCCCGAGTGGAAAACAAAGCATAAAATCTTTGCAAATCAAACTTACATGTTCTTCCTCGTTCTCAATCTGAAGGATCAGCAAACGGAGAAGCAGAGTACCCACTTTTTACACAAGTACCATTCATCCATAGCAATAGCTCTCGTAGCTCCCGTTTCGAGTTCGGCGGTTGGTGGAAGCTGAAGGAGACTCAATTTTTAGCTCCACACAGTAAAGAGCTAATGGATACTTCGATCAGAAATTTAATCCTCAGCAACAAGGCACTGCAGTACAGAATAGTAAACGGTTTAAGGTGAAGAAGAGATCGGAAGAAGCCTGGCGTGAAGGTCTAGCTAAAGAATGGGCAGTAATCACACTTGAATGTAACTCTTCGCGGACGGATCCGCCCACTGCGCCTTCTTTACGTGCGCTTCCAGTCTCCAGAATTCCGGGCTCATAAGGTAAGGATTCATAGTCCTACGAGTGTAATCAGAGCTTACATAGAAATTCGGTCATGTTTCTCCCATGAATAGCTCCCATATTAACAGGGCAGTCAATCAAATGATGATTAAATACATATGTATATAACACTTTGTAACATGAATTTTACTTCATCTAAACCTAGCCTACCGATCATTCAATCTAAATTAGTGATGATCTAAAGGAACAAACTCGGGTCTTTGCAGTCCATTGACCTAAGCCTATCAATTAAAAATATGTGCATGTGATATATAGCTGCATTGGAAGATAAGCTATTAGATCATCGTTATTGAATGACGCGAAAACTTGAGATGCATACCTGAGAGGCATCTACCTCAGGATTTGTTATTTCCCCAATATCCGTGAGAACTGCCTGTCAGAGAGCTACCGTAGACTCCAGCAGTCTGAAAATATACACAGTGTCACATGGTGGACGCAAAGTTTGTGGTGTATGTAAAGTTCCTCATTTTTTGGAGTTTCTTACTCGAGCACTGGCTACTAGAGGCACACCCTGATAGTTGCGGGTTTTTCATATTCAATCGATTGTAGCATACTAAAGCAAGCTCAAAGCGATACATATCAAGATACAGCCTAGGTAGCGATCTTTGTATATACTACAACAAGTGATTTGGATAACAATTGCTCTACGATATGGTAATTTCCCTTCACATTCCAAAGAAACTCAAGAAACCAGCAACAACACCTCCTACCATGGCTCCCACTGGACCCAGTAATTTTGCACCTATTGAGGCACCTGTTGCTATGAACCCGAGTATAACTAATAAACGGTACCCTCTGGACTCATCAGAGGGAAATCGAAGTTCTTCGGCATTTACTAGAAGCCTATTTTGATCTATCAATCGATCCATGACGAGTGCTTTGAGCCTCCGATTTCTCAATACGAGCTCCTGTATATGATTATTGTCCCCGTCTTTCTGAGCTGCATCAATATCCTGTTCATTCAGACGTATCAGCTTCAGGTCCCTTTTATTGAATTTGTTAAGATCTGTGGCAAGTCCAGCCCCCACAGTAGTGGAGTCTAGCTGTCTTCCGTCCATAAGCTCTTCTTGTAACAGGAGTGGTTTAGGATTGTTTTGTAGTATGGTACTGATAATGAGCTTTGCTGAGTCCAGACCAGCATTATGACGAAATATCTGAGCACCAAAATCAAGGAGGGTTTTGAAAAGCATAGTTTTCGTCTTGAGCTCTCTTTCGCGTTGTTCTCCATCAGCTAAGTCAATGGTATCCCACATCGTAGTAACAATGATTACGTTCTTTAGACACTGGATGCCAACCAAATCCTGAAACATCCTAAGGTTTCGACGGTTCATCCCTCCAAATCTATTATGACTGATATCATGCATATACACAACACCGCTTAGGCACCTTCCATCCGCAAATCTATAGAGAAAGCCAGTTAGTTGGGTTAAATGTCGACATTTTGTTATAATTACTCCTTGTGAAGAAAATCACCAAGCATCCTTAATATATCTGTGTCGCTGAGCTCGTCTCTTGAATCATCGAAACCAGGGGTGTCTATCAGAGTCACTTTCCGCCCAGATGAATGAAAAAAATCATATTTGGCGATAATATCGGTCTCAGACTCAAGACTATGGCCGATTACAACGTTCGTATTGCCAGTGACAAGCTTGATAAACTAGAAAGACGTATATCAGGACCACATCTCGGGTAAAAAGACCATTCTTACAGATGATTTCCCCGTTCCTGTTGGTCCCATAACTCTGTTAATTAGGTTTGTATATATTAGTATGTTCTTTAGTAAGGAGATGCTCATATTCCATACACTATAGTGGCATCCATAATGCTGTTGATGGTGTTCTACAAGTCGGTCACGGCGAGGTCTGGCTAATAAATCTAAATGCATGTAACACGATACTTGAGACTTTTATATGCTACACCCAGCTACTATAATACCACCTTAACCTCTATATCTAGTTCTTAGTAGCCGGCATTCAATAAACACGATGGGGCCATAAGGCAAGAAATCGAGTGTGTTGAAAGTAATATCTTTGTCATCAATAGTGTGTTACATACAGGGGGACTTCTATTTACGATAAGAAGAAGTTAGTATACTAGATTATTGAAAGCCAGATGCCTTTCAAACTATCGTAGTTCTTGTATAGACAAAGACCTACCATGTGACTAAATCTTCTAGATAACACCATGCATACACGTTCAATATTCCTCGAAGTTGAACAACTTAACACTTACTAGTTTCCTCCTTATTTAGTGGTGAGAATCTCTGGAGTGTACTCCATCTATCAGAGCCGTAACACATTCTTGACATAGATAGATAGAATCAGTGGTGATGTACCTCACTTTCTCGAAGAGAGCACAGAAATTCTCCTTTTCCCAATTAGAGTAATCGGTTAATTTTCTTCCGTGGATAGAAGAAATCAAGCAAGTATCCATATCTTGCAGAGTCAGCCAGCATCTTGCGAAGGTGCGCACAGAAGCTGTGTCGAGCGCACAAAATAGTGAACAGTTACACGCACACGTGTTGTAAGTTCAGGCAAGCTCGAAGCCTGGAAGTGATACACTTTGGAAAGGTGTAGCTCTTCATCAAGTATATAATCTATTGGACCCTTTCCTTCTCTCACTTTCATGTCGGGTGCACTTCCACTGATCTTCTCATAGAATATGACCATATTGTGCTAGTTAACACGCTTTCTCCGAAAGGCAGCACTGCTTCAAGTGCCCCTCAAGATGTTGATAGAATGGAGCTGGTTTCTATACTTAGCGTCATCTACACACTGTATTCTATACATCAAGGGTAACGGCAGTAATCCGTCTACACTTTGATCGGGGATTAGGTGTATCTCAGGCCCTTGTCTCGTTTTTGTGAAAAGCGAAGTATTATATTTGATTCTAAGTACTCATGTTGAGTGTATGTTCTTGTATTCTTGATTTGTACATCGGAGGTGGCGTCCCTCGGACCGACCCCTTACTTCAGATTTGTTGCATGTCAAATGAATAAGTCCTCTTTGAAGAACGTGCGCAAAATCTCTATAAAAACACGTTTACTCTCTCATATCATGATATGGGGTGTAGACATTATATCTCTGTTGTTAAATGTTGAGCACAAGCACAAACATTATCAATATCTCGCAAAACCTGACATAGTCAAGCATGTATTCCATACTGAGACCGGGTACATGTCTGCTTGGTAAGCTTTGACAATGCTGACGCGCATACACCTAGGTTTACATATATAAATTCTTAAGACTCGAATATACGCAAGTAGAAGGGCTCATATGCGCATTCACGGGATAGAGCAGAGTAAGAAAACACGTATACCCGCCCATGTTTCTGAGTAAGCCTTTGGTAAGACCCTTATCTCCGCGTTATTGCATTTCGAAATCTACATGTAAAGTCGACGCTGTTTGATATCGATATGTTACTTATCATATTATCTATCTAACTCCCAAGCCAACGTTATCATGTAAGTAACGATTTCAGAGTAACAAAGTCAGGAGTTCCTAGTCCAGTAATCGCATCCCACCCTATATGTTGTACGCATCAGCGTTAGCACCTGTTTAAGAGATAAAAAAGGACCTTCAGTAGCATTGAAGCCTTTGGAATAGTCAGTTAATTTCCTCTTTGTATGTATTATAAAAAGTCGAGAATACCTGGGGTACCGCATCCAGGATTATTTCCTTCTATTATATCCACCAAACCTGTCAAACAGACTCGTGAGTAGAACTGTATTACAAGATTTTTCTTGATAAATTTATCAATCAATTCACCAGAGAACCCGATGGAATATAACGCGGGATTCAAAAAACCAAGGGGTGGCTTCCCACTCGAAATACGGGCATCATTAAGCAGCGAAACTATAGCGGCGAATGTCGGAGAACTAGCAGATGTACCACCAACTGACTCAACACTTCCGCCTACAACAACTTGAAATCTTTTTTATTGTCAAACCAAAGTACATATCGTTAATCAGTACATATGGCGAACGCTTACCCTTCCCCCTGTGCGCTGACGTCTGGCACTGCTCGGCCCTCAGGACTGTAAAGATGATGAAATTGTTAAAAATTTTGGAGAACATTGCATAAATATAGAAATCCGTACTTGAATAGCCCTGCGTATGTATCACCCAGTTTTTCAAGGAATGGTGGAACCATAGCGGACTGATACTCTGGCCGGGGAAAGTAGACAGAAAATCCGCCTTGAGAAAATCCGATACCTCGTTCCGGGGCAATGTGGAATGTGGCACCCACCTAGCATGATAAGCATAATCAGACAAACGAACTTAAAAATATGTGCGTTGTAGGACATACACTTGTCACAAAAGGGCATGTAGCAGGGAATACCTGTAGGTGTTAGTAAGTGCCGAAGATATGAAAAAGAATCCCTATTTTATTGTACTAAAAGTATAGCATGCATACAGGCTGGAATATCGTCCTGTTTGTACCGTCGTTGGTCAGGCAAGTTCCGGCGCCAACCCCACCGTCCCGCTGCTGAACATAACTGATGCACCACGTGCCCCTAGTTGGGCAAACAGATTGCAAGCACGACTGCACATGTTGCGAGGATTTAATTAACTATTCAAGAGAAAATGAGAGTTTCATTGAAGAGTAGTGTTCTTACACAGCAAATTCCTTTGGGAAGGTCTGCCTTTATGAATTTCAAGAGATTGTTCGATAGTAAGTGATAGTCTTGTAAGTTTGTATAACACGAGCTCACTCGTCACCACCATAAGAAGTCGTGAAAGATAATGGTATATCGTCTTGAGACAATACGAAATCTAACCAATCAATATACGGTTCGTCTCTCTGAGGTGGAGTCACAGAATCATTGATAGTCGGAGCAGTTCCTGGAGTCGTATAATAGATGTTGGGAGTTGGGAATGTTAGACCGGTAGTGTACTGGTTATCTAGGTTCGCCTAGAAAATATTTGTGTTACGGTTTAAGTATACCAAGAGAGTAGTCGGTATTCAGAGGAACAAAAATGACTGACTTCTACACCTGGAATAGACTGGTCATTGAGCCCCCATCAACCGAGATGACTGAAATATTGAATCCGACGGCATCAGGGCGAAACAATGAATAGAACGTCTACACTAATGATGAGCGAAAGGAACTTGGTATTCACTAAAAAGTTATTATTCACTTGGAGATCGGCAAAGTTAACAAACTTTGGGACATCAAATCAGAAGTGAATTATAGTAAGCGGATTGAGCTCATCTACTTGTTCTAGATAACCAGTGACACCAATACTGTCCCTTTTTGTGAGGCTTGTGGAATATAACCCTCTGTTCGATACAATTGCATCAGGCAGCTCGGAGTTATAGTTGTATTGCAGCTAGCCGAGATGTTCTGCCCCGCGGGACCAGTCACGAAATCATTCGGGCTTGTATCTTGTTTGGAATCCTCAGAGCTACTTTCTACCTTTTCCGTGAAATGGTATGTAGCACGCATTTCACGTAAGTTTCCGAACATGGTTGTCGGTTCAATAAGATCAATATGCTCATGCAGAGTCTGCGGTATCCCATAGGACAAAGTCCGGATAACATGTTTCCCGCTTTCTCTATGTCGATATTCGTAGTATTTAGCATCTAGCATGGATTCGATTTTCGATATTGGAAGACGAAGACTAAGCCAGTCACCCGCTGAGTTACGCGATACATCCCTGGAAACGTCAATACCAAATCCCTCAAGCCAAGCATGTACTTGATCGACAGTATCTGGATGTGGTCTTACGAGTTCTTCAACTTCTCTATGTTGTTATCAATCCAAACTCAGAAGGTCATAATGAACGAAAGTAAATGGTAATGAAATCGTACAAGCGAGACAAATGCTGGCCATACTGTGGATGGAGAGGATCGCTAACTCGATATAATATGCTTATGAGCTCATCGAGCCTATTCTGCTTCAATCCAATCCTTAGTGGAACGAGATGATCAGTAGATGGTGTATCATGTAACTCCCATCCTTCAGGAATTTGCTTCCAAGCATGCTTAACCTCAAGTTTAGCACACTCGATTGAAGCGACGTGAGCTACTAGCAAGAAAACGGCAAGTAGGATGAAGAACATCGGAACTCATACCTCAGACCTGAAAACGCTACAACCATTCATATCTCTTATAGACAGATCACTTGACCAGAAAATTTACTTCAAACGAAGCCGGGCATAAATCGATAACAACATAAAATGCAAATTATCTTGACTGTACCTCGTGGTCGGTTTGTTGACTTGATCCTAATACATGCATTCCGTTCTCATGGGCCTATATTTTTGGAGCGAAAGCATGAGCTCACAATCAAAACAAGGCGCATCAAAGGGGAGGTGGGAATCGTTGCACATTAAGGAAGGTATACAAGAATGTCCGCTACTCAGAGATAGTAAATTTCGTCTTTCAAGAAGAGGCACGCGCAGTATAGAAGGCAAGAAAAGATAAGTGTAATTAATATGTGATGTTATCAGTTTTACAAGGATCATCTTTGTCAAAATAAATCATCTACAAAGTCAGTGTTATTAGCAGGACCACAACGCATATATGGCATAGAAACATACCTTAATCAGTACATTTCCATGAATACACGAAGTTGATAATAATTGTTTGCTTCTCTAATTGAGGTAGGATACTCCAGTATACGGCTCCAGTGTCTAAGAGCAAAAACTCCAGAGTAGAGCTTAAGACTCAAAAGAACCACAGCAAGTTTCCAATGAACATTCGCTAGTCCCAACGATAAGAGCCACGTCGAGATCACCCTAGTATTAGTCAGAAGCTTTTGGACGTCTCTCCCACAACCCCTTCCATCCACCATTCTCGGCCTGCCCTCATATATAATATGGGGCTCGGCATAAGCGAGCCCACAGAACCGTCAGATGTCCTCCTCATCAGTGAAGAACTCATCTTCCTCTTCATCAAAGGATGCTAAGTTCGTGAAGTCGACCTTGTAACGGAGGATACCGCCAATGCCACCGAAGCCCTTCACAAATTGAGCACCTTCTTGAGATTTATCCGTGACAAATTCAAGATTAGCACCAAAATCTTTGTATGTGTCTGCGAACCATTCAAGTAGAGATTTTGGCTCCACAACTTGTTCCATCTCAAGACCTGTTGACTTGTCAATGAACTTTTCACGATCCTTTTCTTGCTCCTTGCTAGCATGGACGATAATTTCCTCTGATAGTATATGTTAGTGAGTAAAGAGGTATGCGAAAGCGGACAGAAGCTCACCCCCGGCAGCATTACGGAGTATATACCGAGTGATGTCAAGATTCTCCCAGACGATAAGCGTTTCGATGGCACCCAACTCAAGACCCTTAAGAGTATCATCCACACCGAAGCAATATTTGCCAGTGTCTTGGCTGATTTCGTCGAAGTATTTCTGGATAAGTCTTTTCTCCTGAACAAACTTCACATTTGCGAGGGATTCCGCTGCAAGTTCGATAGCCTATAGGTAGTCAGTACTCCATAACTATTGAGTTACTACATAAGAGTTGATTTATACCTGATTGAATCCATTCTCACCACCATAACTGACATCAACGATTTTTATGATCTTGGCTGCTAATCTTTGGTCAAGCATGTCACTCTGACTCAATTCGGTCTTGAAGTCTGCACTACCGGCTAATACAAGTCCGCTAACATTGACCTTGTCGTTCGTGATGAAGTGCTGTACAGCCAATTCGGCAACCTTTCGGACGTAATTGTGCCTTTTTTCGTCACGAAGACGCGAGAAACGCAAGGCAGACTGACCACCACGACCATGTTTCTTAGGAGATCGACAGTAAACTTGTGAATAATTTCGCGAGTATTGCCTGCCAACGTGCCAAACAGAGAGCCGTTTCCGTCCATAACAATAAAACCAAATCGCTGATCAGACTCCAAAAGCTCAGACAGAGCCTCCGTGTGGAACTTGTTGTCACACAGGTAGAGTGAACTGAGAGCATAATTGAGCTCGAGAAAAAAAGGATCCATAAATCCATGGATGTGAAACTTACGTATTAATTGGTTTGTGAGGTTCAAAATCAAAGGAAACCTTCTTTTCTTTTCCTTCGTCTGTAAGAATTGTACCAACAAATAGGACAAGACCATTCGGAGGACACGATTGTAAAGTTTCAGACGTTGCTGGGTACTGGTAATTGCGGCTAACACAGACTGCCTGTTTACTCGAGATTTGATATTTGATGCTGTTCCATATTCCTGGGTCAACATATTTGATGCCCTGGAGATTTGATCCTATTACAGAATGAGCTGGGCAATAGAGTCCATTTTAACAGATGATATACCTTGGAGGGAGGATCAAGCTGATCATAGACGTTCCAGCTCTATACAGAATTACAGATGTGGCACCATATTCTATGAGAGATATAGCTTACCCCCTTGCTGAGTCCAAGCTCTTGATGAGCTTCTTCATCTTCCACATCTGTATATTTTGTTCTGCTGCATCTGGCAAAGACATCTTGGAAGATCTCTCTATATATGCGTTGTTATTTCAACGAAAAATCCCCCTTTAAGTGACACACAGAAGTAAGAGAAAGTATAGGGATGTCTCCCGAGAGTAAGTGAGCGTGAAAATGGCGTACAGAAGCAAGATGGGTCTCGGGTGATCAAAGTCTGTAACGTGTCGTGTGCAATCCAAGTGGAGATACAAAACTTTTGTTAAGGGCCGGCGTATTACTACAATTAATTAATAGAAATTTTCTTAATTCCATTCTTATTTCTTCAAAATTAACAGTTTGCTAGATGACTAAGCTCATGCACATTCGTATATCATATCTATAATTACATCCATGATGATGATTCTATTGAGAATATAATGACTGGAAAAAAGCAGGATTCGTCTATTAGTCACAGAGTATCCCAAGTGTATGATTTGGGGTTATATAAGTTGCATTCAAGTCAGAATTGTGATCATAGAAGAACCTAGAAGCATATGATAAGCACAGCCAAAGGCAGGTAGTATACATCAGCGTCTTTTAGATGGTATTGTGGTACATAATGGACAGCGTTCGACATCTTGATGCTCAGATGTATCCTCTTCAACACCTAGTTCTTCTTTCAATTCTTTTGCTGTTTGTGGGGGAGGCTATCAGAGATAATATGCCACAGACTAATAGAGCTTTTAGTTAGACTTTTAGACTCTAGATTTGAGGATATATGGCCAAAGCGGTGAAGAGGATATGTGTCATACTTATTGTATATTTTGTGTCTTCTAACCCATTCAGCTCGCCACTTGATCCAGTCAGTGTCCAATTTGTCAAGGTCATCTGCGGTCAAGAGGGAAGTCCCCGTACGTAGAGGTTCTAGATAATCTTCGGTTCTTTTGATCTAATGTGGACTGATGTCTGAAGATTTCATGCATAGATAGATGCATATACTCACAGCTGTATGAAACTTTTCTTGCTGAGCGTCTATTTCTTCATCCGTTGGGGTACTCTTCAACTTATTAATTTCTAGAAAATTTGAACGAGTCAACGTTTTGTATGGCGTGCATAAGGATCGAAGCCAGCCGAGAACCTGTATTTGCCTTCTTAACATCCTCTTGAAGGGCTTTAATATCTTCTTCTACTTCTTTATGTTCGGCCTCAAGTTCGGCGATCTTTTCGGGGGAAACGTCTTCTAAATCCGACTGCTTTACTACGTAGAACACTGTCTTTCCTAGGTCATCACTAGTGATAAATAATTTGACTAGGCGAGGTGAGTGGCCTCAGCTAACCATATGGTTTCTGAGTAATATCGCCCTTTTCCGCCAATGCTGCAAGGATTTTCTGAGTCGCTGTCTTGGGTACCGCACCTTTCAAATTTGCAGAAATATCGACAGCACCGAAAGGCCTATTCATCTTTGTAAAGTGTCAAGCACCGCACACGGTTTATCTAGGAGACCAGAAGATAAAAAACCTTCTTGAGATAATTTAGGACAACATCTTCCGCTGATTGTGTATTATAATTTAACCTTATATCAGCGCATATAGAATGAGATACAACCCTACCTTCTTGTCCCTTCAGCACCTGCACTTTCTCTGCACCGTCTTTGCTCTTTCCGGGCATTTCGTATACGTGATGAACAGGAGGATAGATGCAAGATGTCTACTTACGGTGTGATATGGCCCAGACTTGAGCGCGTCATGTCACTGTACCCTGTCAGTGTGACGATGAACTGACAGGTAACATGAGTTTAGTAAGTGACTTAAAAGATAAGAGCCGATGTCAAAATCATTATTGTGGTATCTCCACGGGCGCGACTTGAGTGGTGAGAAAACAAACGGAATAGAATAGAATAAAGTTTAGTGACTTACAGAAAGGTTATCTTCTTAAATAGGAAATCGCGGCTCTTTATCTAATATCCAATTTTTACTTACGACTCACGCCTAAACCGCCATCTTCACTATACGAGTACTATGCCAGTATCTGCAGAGAGCATTGAAGCTACCTTACGTGAAAACATCCCTATAACGTATCTAGAAGTTCTCGATGAATCAAACGGATGTGGGGAGAATTATGCTGTTTTCATAGTAAGCGAGGTAGGGGGTGTCTTATCAGATAAATTTTTTTCAAAATAGATCTAAAAGTCACTTCTTCAATAGGCTTTTGTTGGCAAGTTACCACTTGCTCGACACAGACTGAGTATGGGATCTTTACAAATAACCAAATCTTGATTGGTCCTAACCTACCGATAGTAAATGATGTATTAAAAGACCAAATCTCTCAGATGCATGCATTTTCGCAGGTGAGATGGGAGACTCTAGGTGCCGCTTACTCACTATGATTATTTAACTTGACAAATTATAGAAACACATGACTCCAAAACAGTATGAAGCGAAACTTGCTGCAGAAGCAGGAATTTAATGTGGAACTCTACATTGGGAAGTTAAACCGTGCATATTTGTATATTAATTGCTTTAGTATGGGAGGTTTTGTTCAAGCCATGGCATTTCAGGATAAACATTAGGATAATGATATAAGCTGGTATGAGTCGTGTGTGCTACATGCTTAAAATACATCTATTAAGAAATCCGGGGTGTCATTTGGTATGGGTGATACTGGATTATGAAGCTATGAATATTGAAAAAAGACTAAGCCACTCCACTGTGAACAACTTTCTTCCCCTTCACTGATCTCCATTCCATCTACACGAAGGTGTCATTAGCAACCTCATAATTATTCAATAGAGATTAAAAGAACGTAAACTTACAAAGAGAGACATGACAAAGGCTGTAGCTGCTACAGCTATTGGAAGTATGAATGCGGTATCAAGAGCAGCAGTATATGCTTGAAGTACTCCTGCCAGTTGGTCTGCTGGTACATCTTGTCTGATATACGTTGCTCCAGATGAGACGATATCACTGGGATCAATACCAGTAGTATACTCTGGAATTTCCTTCGTAAGAGAATTTGAGAAAACGTTTTGTGCTATCGATATGGAGATGGCACCACCCATAGAATTAAAGAACATTATCATTGCATCTAACGGAAAAGGTCAACAACATTGGTCATAAGATTGAAGTATCATGTTACTGACTTCCAACTGGCATGTCTTTAGCGCTAAGAACTGCTTGCACTGCCAAGAATGGGACTTGAAGACCTGCTCCAGCCCCGAGCCCTGCTAGGATCTGGTATCCAATCCAATGACCTGCACTTGATGCGACGCGAAGAGTGAAGATCAAGCCCGAGCCAACGGTAAAGATAGCAGCGCCAGTCCACATGAACGGTACATAATACCCTATCTTCGTGATCAGACCACCAACGATTAACGATGCAATAGTAATGCTGATGAGATAAGGGATGGAACGAATCCCGGACCCTTCCGCCGTTGTACCTTTCACAGCCTGGAAGTAAAAAGGGAGGTAGTATATATGCGTGTATAATCCCATGCTTAAAAGGAACGTGTAAGATGAGCCAGTAAAAACAGTCCTTTGATGAAAGATGCGCGGCGGAATGGTAGCATCATCCCCGAGGCGAAATTGGATGAAAACGAAAACGACGATAATGAGACCGAATCCTAGGAGTAAGCCCCAGATCCTTGGGGAACTCCATGCATACGTAGTTCCACCGTCCTGGAGCGCTAAGAGAAGGCATACTATAGCGCAGATGAGGAAGAAGGCTCCTAGTATATCAAGCTTCTTTAGCTTCTCAGTTACCGTTAAATTGCCTACATCACGTTTTGGAGGCTTAAAGAACAAGGCCACAGCGAGAAATGCCAATCCACCAAATGGAAGGTTAATCTTTAATGAAACATTAGCATAAAAGCAAATTTAGAGACTAGTTTTATACTTGCCCAGAAGCACCATCTCCACGAAACTTTATCAGTCAATGCGCCTCCTAGAATCGGCCCGACAACAGAAGCTATACCAAACATCCCGACAGAGCAGCAATGTATATTGGCATTTTTCTTAATGGGACTGAGAAACCGATAATAGTCATCCCCCAGAGAAAAGTGCAGAAGCGCCAGCGCCGGCAACCGCCCGTCCAATGATGAGCATCGGAGAGCTTGTTGCGGAAGCACAGATGATTGAACCAACTATACACAATTCAAATTACCTGAAAATTTTGAATCAAGCCTCAACACTTACTTTCGAAGAGGACAAGGGCCGAGAGATAGGTCCATTTGACATTAAAGTATGTATAGATTTTCCCGAACGACTAATCATAATCATAATCTCATTAGTAGTGGATTCTGAATGAGAGTCGAATTTAAACGCACCGGCTGCAAGCTCGTAGTTGTAAGCAAATAACTTGAACCATACCAGCCAACATCATCTAGCGAATTGAATACATTTGTTATAGTGGGTATTGCAGTGGCTATATAAAAAGCGAGGTCAGTGATTACATATTTGTTGATTGGCAATTGTGAAACATTAGAAAAAAACCTACCGATTATGGTATTATCTAAGGCAACCTATATACGATACATCATAATTAGACAAGGACCATTTGACTTTTGATAAGTTGTGGCAAACATACAACAAAAATGACGAGCGCTAGACCTATGGTAAGAAGCGCAAGCTTTGGCGCGGTTGGATATTCGATTTCCATGTTCTCTCCTGCGGCAGTGTCTTCCCCAGTTTTCTCATCTTCGTTATATACATTCAGCGTTCCTGGCGTGTCCAGTTCTGCATTCTTCTCTGATACAGTCTCCGTGATCCTGCCAGGTTCTTGAGTGTCGGACGTACGGCGGGACATGCTCTCTTTGATATCAGTCTGCATTGTCACGCAGAGCTGACAAAATCTGGCAGCCAGTTGTACTAGTCTCCCAGTGAGAAAAAAATCATGAGATCTTTATAAAGGACGGCGCGCCGAAGCGTCGTTTGACGGACAGCCCTTGCCGTCCTTAGATGACAATCTAGGCAACGCGCGCCTCACGCTCAGGGGTTATGTTTACATTCAGATGCCAAGCTTCTTTTAATCTTTATAGAACTTTCTTTTAGTCCCATAAACAATAGCCGCGATGTCGGACACACACAAAACGCAGAAAACTCCTACGGTCTGCAGAGTTACCAGACATTGATATTGCAAACTCATCTCAGACACGTAAGTAATCACTGAACGGCATTTACACATGTACAGATAGAAAGAGAGAACTAGACGTCGAAACTTTAATCCAGTCCCCGACTCTTAGCTTTTCTCAGACTTTGGTTCCGTGAAGTTGCACTCAACAAGGAGCGCCGCCAAACCATCGGGGGACGTAAAGAAGTCCATAAAGACCCACCCCCGTGGTATAGTAGCTGAGGAAGGCTCAAGTTGGCTCAATAACCATTTCCCAAGTAATGAATTCATTCCCTCGATACCCAGTTTCCATTCTGGGAACCCGAATCCTTTTGCTATAGTAGGAGGAAGAGCAAAAGGGAAAGAAGCCGCGGAGAAGAAGGATATATTTAGAGTGGGTTGAGTGTATCCACCAGGTGGTGGTATGAGATTTGTCGAAGCTAGAGTGAATTTGTCCGGGATTGACAAAAACGAGGGAATATTATACCTATGAGGAAGATGAGCTTACTTCCGCAGTCACTGTGCGTTAACGACTTACCAGTCACTTGTTCGAACTAAAGTGCCCTTAAGCGTCCACTGAAAGCCATCTTGCTGGCTGTCTGGCCACGTGGTGGGATGGATACCCATTCCTTCCAGTCCATTCTCCCATCCTGAGCCGTCCCCACCAAAACGACTGAGCATAATAACTTTTCCTCGTACTTCACCTAAATTCGGAATCCGATTCTCAAGGAACCACATATCTCGGCCCCCGGCCCACTGTAAAGCTCATCATGCACGAGTTGGGAAAACTCAGAGGGATTAGTCGTATTTGCATCTTCTTGTTTCATTGACATGACAATCGTTTCTCTGGATGTCTTCGGATCGGTAAGGAACGAATTCATTGCCGCCAAAACATCAGAAAATGGTGTAAATTCTGGCATTATTCCATGGTGAGCAACGAGACGTCCATCAACAACAGCCATTCGAACATCAAATACACGAATTCCAGATTGTAATTGCGTAGCAAATGGAGTAGACAAAGACTGGCATTGGGAGATAGGCCAACCATATAGTGAAAGACTGTTATAAGGAAGATCACTCCTTAATTGATAATAAAGTGACAAGCGTGAAAAAAAGAACACTCACGAGTCATGAGTGGCTTATGTGTAACGTTGTCAACCAATGATTAATGATGCTTGTAGACCCTTTTCTGTAAACATTTACTCACAGGGCAAGCAAAGATCAGAGAGAGGTCGACTATCATCCACATCACTCAAGAATGTGGATAGATCTCTGTTTTGGAGGATGTAAATCTCCCGCTTTGTACTCTTTCCTTCTTTGGTCTACGATTTTTTATATCAGATTTGTCCGTAACATCAGTAAGAAGTAGTGTAACTTGAACTTACTCGACGGAGAAAAACCCTCCAAGGCCGATTATCACCTTTCCTATCACCGACCAATACCCATCCTTTGTACGAATGACGCTCAAATTGGGAAGATCTCACTTCACAAATAAGTGCGGAACTCTCTGCTTCGTGGCATATGAACACTCCCCACGACATCTGGGTTTAACAGAGCTTATCGTTACCTCAGATGAAGAGCGTATGGAAACTAGTATAGGTTTAAGTTCTTGAGTACGAGAAGGAGTGATTGTGATAGCTTTATGAGATAGGTTATGTACTAATATCTGCATGCTGATGCACCTAGCAAATCTTGTGTTGATATTAGCTTTGCTTCTATATAAGCGAGCGGTTCAGAAGATACACAACGAAACCAGATCCGTCTCATTACGAACGTGTCTATTATTGGTTCCCACAGTCACAAAGATGAAGACAGCCTTTCTTGTCAACGTCTGGGCTAGAGATGAGACGCGACGACAGCTTTCCTATTTGTATCGTGAAAAAGGGGAAGAAGATAGCTAGCTCCCCCCCTTTCTAATCTCTTACATTTGAAAAAATCAGCAGACTATTCTACTTCGCGATGTTGCGTGTCAAGACGATCAAAGGAACTAGTCTGCATCGTAGAATTTGCTTAACGTATAAACAGATATTCGAAGATGCTTGATGGAGGTCAACTAGGTTTGAGTTCAGTAGTTCTCAGTTTTGTGCGGAAGAATTGTGGTTAACAGCCGATATTACAGCGGTGAATATTAGGGATACAGAGCAGAGTAATCTCGACTTGAATGTGTTTTTTATATCTAGAGTTCATCTTATCCTAAAGTTGACGTATTTGGGTCACGAGACAAATTTTTGTCATCGATTCAAGTCCCAGCCTAGTCATATATAAATTGCAATCATACACTAAGGTTATCAACCAATCCAGCCTTCTCTCGCCCCTTTCTCATTTGCTTCCTGAGCGATGTCTCAAGAGCTAGATGTAGGTGTGTCGGAAATCACTCGAGGTGTTTCCTCTGTCAACATCGAGAATGGTGTACCAGAACAGAAGTAAGTGCTATCCATTTATAATTATAAATTGATTGCATTCTCAAGTACTTGTTCTATATCACACCTCTCAAAGCCAAAAACAGTCAAGTGCCACAGAAATCAAGAGTGTCAATGCCAGTGCACATGAACAAGTTGTCACGCCTTGGGATGTACAAGGTTCCGTTACAGGCGATGGCAAGCAATCTGCTATAGACTACGACAAGCTAATCGTTCAATTCGGAACACGTTCAATTGACGAAGCACTCCTAGCACGCTTTGAACGTCTTACAGGGAAACGCCCTCATCCCTTTTTACGTCGTGGTGTCTTCTTCTCTCATCGGTGATTGTTCATGGTACTATCCTCCAGTCCGTTCATGTCTGACAGTCTTTGAAGAGAATTTGATAGAATTCTTGACCGATACGAGCAAGGGAAGCCATTTTTCTTATATACCGGTCGCGGACCAAGTAGCGATAGTATGCATTTGGGACATATGATTCCTTTCGTATTCACCAAGTGAGTATATGCGCATGAATGCTAATTCTCATATGCTCAAATCACGTCAGATGGCTACAGGAAGTATTTGATGTCCCTCTGGTCATCCAGTTGACAGGTGAATTACATCCACTCATATCAGACCACTGTGCTGATGTAGAATAGACGACGAGAAGTTTCTATTTAAGCACGAATTGAAAGTTGAGCAAACTCAAAAGTTCTCGCAACAAAATGCAAGGGATATTATTGCTGTCGGTTTCAAGCCAGATAAGACACTCATTTTCAGCGATTATGATTTCGTTGGTGGTGCATTTTATAAGAATGTCTCAAAAATTTCTCGTCAAATCACAATCAATCAAGCAAAAGCCACCTTCGGATTCAATGATTCGTGAGCTTCCCTTTTTTATGTCTTCGATCAACGTGCTCTTATATCTGGCTCATCCGTTGTAGCGATAACATCGGCAAGATCCATTTCGTCTCTATTCAAGCTGCTCCATCCTTCTCAAATTCCTTCCCACAAATATTCGGCGCAGAAACGAGTATACCAGCCCTCATCCCCTGTGCTATAGACCAAGATCCATACTTCCGACTTACTCGTGATGTCGCTGTGAAGCTCAAATACCCTAAGCCCGCTTTACTTCATTCGAAGTTTTTCCCAGCTCTGCAGGGTCCACAGACGAAGATGAGCGCATCGGATCCTAATTCAAGCATCTTTATGACGGACACACCTAATCAAATCAAGAATAAAATCAATAAGCATGGTTTCTCAGGTGGACAAGAAACAGAAGAAGAACACCGACGATTAGGTGGCAATCCTGATGTTGACGTTAGTTATCAGTACTTGAGTTTCTTCCTAGATGACGATGAAGAGTTGCAAAAGATATATGATGTACGTGTGATGATAACAACTCTAATCCACAGGATTAAAACAATACAATTTCAGGATTACAAGGCTGGTACACTCTTAACCGGTCAGTTGAAGGCTCGATGTATCAAATTACTACAAGAATTTGTCAAAGATTTCCAAGAGGTGATTAATCGCGGAATGACAAAACTGGTATTGTAGCTAACGATTTTATTCCTTGATAGCGACGATCAAAAATCACAGATGATGAACTTAAGACGTTCATGGATGGCTCAAGAAAGATTGATCCCAGCTATGGCAAGTATGTGGCACAGCCATCTGCCTAAGGATACTACTATTGGGAGATTATACATATAGACGTATGTGCTTTGTTAGGAAGAAGAGAACAAAGAAATTGCTATATTTGTGATGTCTTTGTGGAGGAGTGTCAAGTGTTGGCAACGGCAACGATTGTTTGTGAGTATTGTATTGTGACTGTGGTTTACTATCACATGCAAATGGAGCATGCTAGAAGATCCAGATCAACAACAGCAATTTGGTTTAAACTCCGACGATTTCATCAACCGCCCAACCCTTTCTTTTTTTGACACAAACCAAGGCCCAGTTTTATATCTCGACTTTCATTTTGTCCTCAAGATATCAATGCTTATCTGTCTGCTTTGCATCTTTACCCTTATCCTGTCATGTTCTCGATGTATTTAGTTTGGGTGAGAGGTGGCTGGATGACTCATGTGCAAACAATGAAAATTGATGATCGGCATTTAAATTTGTGTCGGAGCTTAAATTTAGTAGCCGAGGTAGTATATAAGGGCGGCTCTCCCGCACTTCAGACCACCCCCTCCCTTGTGACTCTTCGTGTCATAAATTACATAAGCAATTTTTCCTAAAAACACTGTCCTACCCATTTGATTGAACAGAGATGTCGTTACCTACACGCTCCGTTGCGTTTGGACGCGCACAACCTCAGCAGAGCGCTTATGTACAGCAGCACCTCCAAGCTCAGCAAGCTGCTCAACAACAGGCGCAGCTGCATGCTCAACAACAACAACAACAGCAGCAGCAGCAACAGCAACAACAACAACAGCAGTCGCAAACTACTCTTGCTTTGCCTTCGTCGTCGAATATCTCATTACCTGGTCCAAATAACTTTTCTTTACCTGGTTATAATGTTGCGCAGACACAGGCAATGCCGCAAGCTGCCTTCCCAGCGAAGCAAATCCAAACAAATACCACTGCCGGACCTTCATCTACATCCCCAGCCCCTTATGCCGCACCCGCAACGCCTGCACCCCTTACATTAGAACAACAACACATTACGGCTGTTGAGGGTATCATCCCTACTCTTCAAAACATCGTCGCAACGGTGAATCTCGATTGTCGTTTAGATTTGAAGACCATTGCTCTTCATGCTAGGAATGCTGAATACAATCCTAAGGTTAGTCACTTTAATAACATTGTCCGCTAGGTGTTCGTGCTTCCCTTGCACTTCACTAGCGTTTTGCAGCCGTTATCATGCGTATCCGTGATCCGAAGACTACTGCCCTGATCTTCGCGTCTGGAAAAATGGTCGTTACTGGTGCAAAATCTGAGGATGATTCACGTTTGGCATCGAGGAAATATGCTAGGATTGTCCAGAAGCTTGGGTTCGATGCCAAGTTTTCCGAATTCAAAATCCAAAACATTGTCGGAAGTTGTGACGTGAAGTTCCCGATCCGTCTAGAAGGTTTGGCGTACAGTCACGGGCAGTTCAGCAGTTATGAACCTGAGGTGAGTTGCAATATATCGTGCGCAAAGCGAAATTTTTTTAATACTGATTTGATTGTAGCTTTTCCCTGGGCTAATCTATCGTATGATCAAACCGAAGGTTGTCCTCTTGATCTTTGTCTCAGGCAAAATAGTGCTTACTGGAGCAAAGGTAAACTGTCTTTAAATTTTGTGTTGGATCCGTTTTAAATGCATACAATGACAGGTTCGAGAAGAGATTTATACTGCATTCAATACAATTTATACGGTGTTATGTGAATTCCGAAAGCCGTAGAGCTTATCACCTATTCACCTTCTTTCAATTTGGGTTTTACCTATTTTCTTTCTTCTTCACTTACGGCTGTGCAAAAGCCTTATGCACTACTGTGCTTGGTCGAGGTCGCTGAACCAACACCTGTTTTTTTCTATAAAAAATCATCTGATACTTGCTGTCTGTTACATTATTGATTTCCTCTTTTTTTGGACTCCTTCGTTTCCTCCACATCTTTAGTTACAAGAACTCATCATCATCCATGCATGTTATCCATAATCATTCTTCTTTCCCATTTCCCCTTGTCGTAGTCATTAAACCGTACTGTATATCGAGTTTATCCAATGAATTCCTGTAGAACAGAGACAACTTATAGCATGATACAGTTTTATCAAGTCTACTGATATCTAAATTGAGCGGATCTCCAACCACGTCAGCCTATTTGAATTTGTGGCGGCTAGTAAAAAGCAGTGTTAGTTTTAAAAGTAAGCGTCCTGACTGAAGTTTAACTAATTTTGACCCTTCGGAGTCAAACCGAAGAGTCTCAGAAAGATCAGTGTTGCATCATAGCTTAGACACCAAAATGCGCAACTCTCGTGGTTGTGGCACCAACGTGTATATACTGATACTTTGTACCTGGCTTTCCGTAACTTTTTAATGTATAGTCCGGTGTTAAGACAGTGAATCCGTATTACTACGACAATGTTTCTTCTACTCTTTTTATCATCAGGTTCGTCAAAGTAAGAAAAGTGAAAAAAGGGGGCTAGGAGATATTGATTCTGTACTCCTAGCGTTGGCGATATGGATACTCCAACCGAAAGTGCAGAGTAAACATGGTAGGGCCATTCGTCCAATTGTGTCAATATCGCGCCTGACGATTGAATGGGCAGACAAAGTTTCACTGCCCAAAACTAACACATCCGATCAAAATTGACGTTGTAACGAATGGGCTGGCAATATGAGCTAGGTTTGTGTACCTACTCAAATGATGTTCCAGCTTTTTATATTGACATGGCGATTATCCCAGAAAAAGCAGGTCTGTTGTTCCTTCGGGAGCCGCTAAACATATCTCCGTAAGGGTAGATTGTCTTATATAAGCCATTTTGATCGAATTGATGGGGGGCTTTTTGATTCCTATAACGATTGTAGACTAGTTTGTACCGCTAACGATACTTAGTTCATCAACCAACCCTTCCGCGAACCGGCCCTCTACAAGTATCAATTGCTACAACATTACTTTTTTTTACCTTTCGGATCTATTTTTTTATCTGCATGCTTGGATATCAGAGAATGTCTTGTAAACCCTTTTACCGGCCATGGCTTATGTTCGATTATGACCTGAGACATATACTGAAGTCGATCAAAGCGCCTGAGGAGGGATCGAGGAACGGCAGATTATTTGACTGATTTATAGGTAATCCATACTTCAGCACAGGTATATATAGAGGGGGCGCTCTTTGAAAAAATCCTTGTTCCCTTTTCCCCTTCTGCACTCTCCTAATTAAGGGACTCCGCATCCACTTTTGCCTCTTCATACCAATCGTACCTGGCTCCACCTCTTTAGCTATGAGCTCTATTGGATCTTGTTCGAGCAGCTTGTAAGTAATTTCATACCTATACTCATCACTACTGTAGCCTAACTTAAGGACATCCATTCAAAGCACTTCAACCTCTACCCTACAAGGATCAATCCCCCTTCAAAGAAAAGTGTCTTTACTTCTCTGAAGAGGCTAGTCACTCCTTCGAAGACTAAGCAACAGCCAGCCCCTCGACCTGTCTCTCCAAATACCCATAATCGTCGAGTGGAAGCTCTGAAGTCAGTTGGACTGCTTAAACAGAGCCGAGTCTATGGACCAGCGTATAGGGATGATGATGATAATGCAACGATCGTATCGGATGAGACAAATGTTGCAGCGGATTATGCTCATAAGAAGGCGGAAAATATCAAGGACTTGATCCAGTTTGACGAGGTCAGTATCAACCTTCCCCTCCCCCAATTCTTTTTCTCCCCTTCGCCGCAAATCAAACATATATCTTTCTTGTCCATCAAAGAATCCAATACGCTAATATGTATTTAATTAAATAGAGTGATGACGTAGAAGCTTTGAAAACGGCTAACATTCACAACACAAAAGAGAAGATTGTGGATGTGCCTTCGAGTAACGGAACAGAGACTCTCATACCTACTCTTCAGCAGATGGGCTATCCCGATCACGGAGCACCAATCACGGACACCGATCCGAGTTCGAACGCCGGTGTTTGTAGTCCATCAAGTGAGGATATGTCGACACAAAAGACATCTTCAATCCAGATTAGGCGTCAGGGTAGTATCTCTGCCGAAGTGGACAAAATTGATGATGAAGAATCGCGACATCTCACAGAAGTTGCTTACTTGTATTAGTCCTTTCTTCCTCAACTCATTCACTTCTTATTATTTTATGATTCTTACTCATACAACTGCACCGTGAAAAATAGTTCATTCCTTATCTCTCGTCTCTCAAAATCTCTCCTCCTTCTATTGCTATTTATATTTTATCTATTGCTAGATCTATTGCTAGAGGCATTTTTCTCCTTTCACGGATAATTTTTTATGGAACCCAATATCACAAATTCACATTCATTCACGTTTTCATACTTCTGTATTCAGGGTCACATTCATTAGTTTTTTCTTCTACCTCATCTGTAGGCAATATCATGCTCATGTAGTAGTAAAGCTGCTTCGTCATTATAATATACCTGGCATTCTTCGGCATAAGTTTGTTTACTATACTTTACTATGGGGGTATTAAAAATACAAATACAATGTAGTGAAAATTATTTAGTCCGTATTAGATCCAAGAAAGGGAGGGGGAGAAAATAGTAGTGAGATATAAGTTAATTTTGAATTTATGGTATGTAAGACGCTGCATAATGTTCCTCTTCGTCAGGGTCGATACCAAAGGCTACACCCAAGACTCGACGTTTTGGTGTACTGCTAGTATTGTCTCGAGTTTTAGCCGCTCTCGACTCCAGGTTCGCAAGAAGCTTAACCTCATTGAGCTCCGAAGCTGCCTGTGCACGTAAGAAGTTCGCACTTGATGCACGATGTTGGAGGCACCTCGGCGGAACATAGCCTTCAAGAGAACCGATGAATAATCCAGAACGAGTCTTTTGCATCGGTTCTCCCTTTGAACGTAGAGAACCGCCATTCGTCTTTTCTAAGAGCTGTTGAATGTTCAGTGACTCCCCTGGAGGGATTGGTATTGGTTGAGAAGGGGTTACACAAGGTAGGTCAACCTCTTTACGAAGTACATGGTCGATGTCCACTGCGGAGAAGAAGGCTACACCCTGGGGAGGTCATCCATACCAAGCTTGTATGCAAAGAGACTTCGTGTCCATAGATTTGCAATCTGCAAGGCCAACGCCGCTCGATACCTATCTTTCTCCTTTACAAGATAACGCACCTCATCATGAACGGAGATCAGATAACGAGCATGTATCTTATATTTTTTGCATAGGTATTCCATCGAGACGATCAAGAGATGAAGATAATCAACGCCGGATGATTGCACCACCCAATTGATCCGTGAAGTCATGTAATCTGAGCCAAAACCGGGTTTAAGATATTCTTTTGACAGGGCATAAGTAATACCACAATTGAGTGCGGGGGTAAGCGGCTTATCAGACATTGCGATTTCTTCCAACTTGTTGAACACATAACTTTCGCTACCGCCGTACCAGAATTTCCGGCCAAAGTAAGTTCCTCTATGGGTATTCCGCCCTTTGGTGGACGAGTATAATTTCTCTGCAGATTGGTGTGCATTCTCGTGAAGCATATTGGGATTGGATTGAAGAAGTAGAAGAATGGCGTGTTTCATCCCAGCGCCGTAGATACGCGAGTAGTTAAAGACCTTTGCCTGGTCACGACTGATACCCAAAATACTGGCTGTTTTAGAGTGCAAATCGGTACCCGCAGACTTAGTTCCTTCCAGGGTCATCCATCCAATTGCTGTAGCACCATGAAGCCCGAACTGAGCGTCACCCATCACACTTGAAATCCATAATTCCTCAGAATCGACATCCGCACCGACGATTGAGTATCCCGCGGGGCACGAACCATAGCTTTTAACTCAGACCCGACCCGGTCCTCTTTTGCATTACTAGCAGTTAACCAAGTCCTCTCGATGGCACGTCGCGTCACGGCACCCATAGTAATGACCTGAGGAATGATCATACCAATCTTCGCTCCAGACTCCTTAGATGTGGGTTTGGCACCCAATTGCACTTTGTCATTGTCCCAGACAACCATTTGGTTCCTTATACGATCACGAGAACTAATCCAATAACTACATTGAGCATTCATCTCAAGTGCTGTCTTTGTATCTTCTGCAGGACTCGTGAGCGTCCCATCCTGAGCATATTTAATAAACGTCTTCCCAAATGGGTTTCCAACGTTCGCAGTATCACCATCTTTGTGTGGCAGTTTATAGAATGTATACCCATCTGTGATAGTTGCCTTTAATAGCGCCGCATCAGCAGCATTATGGAAGTCCAGTTTATTTTGACGGGTCTCAAAATCAACATCAGGATCAACTCTAAAGACCCAACCATACTCTCGGGAGTGAAATAGAGGGCACCCTTTCCAGCTGAGATGCAGTAATAGCGGGGCAACCCGGCTTCTTACAGTCAAATCGAGAGATCCCGGGGCATTCCATTCTTTGGTTTCGCTAGATCCCAGTACCATTTTGGCCAGACAATTGGTGTCGTCGTGGGAGTAACCTCAACAACGTGTCCAGAGGCCTCAGAACGATTCCATTTCAACTGGGACATCCAGGGGTCATTGCTTAGTCGGGCTTCATTATCTAAGATGTCTTTAGCGAGTTTCATGATTTGTGAAGAGACTTCATTATTGTCTAGTTCAAGGCAGATATCTCTAGCTAGATCGATGTTGTCACAAGTCATGAGCCCGGATTCTAGAGCCTTGAGACCAACCGTCTTCCCCATAATAATGACAAGACGTGACTTCCGGTCCATGGGGATTCTAGTTTTCCCTTTTTCATCAATGTATGTCCAACCCTGTGTACTTGAGTAACGAAGAGGCTTCCCCTTGAAATTTAATCGTAGCAATAAAGGAATAATTTGGTTTTTCACAGTAGCATTAAATGGCCCTTTTTCAATCAACGCCCTATACCATGGTGGATCACCGACGGAGACAGCCTTCCGTTTACCCTTGTAGCATTTGAATCTCTATCAGTACCAAAATCATGAAAAGGGAAACATACAATAAGAATACCTTGGATTTACTTGGTTGTTCTACTCCACGTGATTTTCCTGGGTTTTTCGGTGTCCAGTCCAGTTGACTAAGCCATATATCATCTTTCCAGAGTCCATTGTCCATTTTCCCTCGAGCCTCCTCCGCCAGAGCTTCTAGTCGTTTTTTGATTTTTTCCTTTAGCTCTACATAGACATCTTCCGCATTCTTCAGATATGTTTCCCATTGCTCATTGACAGTCAGGAAACTCGAGCCCATTCGTAAAACTCCAGCAAAAGTTACTGGACTCGGGCAAGTTTTTAAGAAATCCGGGAGTACTTCAGCATAAACAGCATGAGTTACTTTAACATCGGATGAGCAGTAGTCTAGATAGTGATGTATACCGTCCCTGATGTCTTCTCGAGAACAGACCATAAAATCATTTCGTGTCTCTTTTTCGACATGAATTTCACAGTACAGTTGAGCTACATCTGCGAGTGAGTTAGCAGAGGTAACTTCCTCCCAGCTCGTCGACGATGCCTCAGCATCAGCAGTATCATCAGCAGATAGCTGTGGGAGTGTTTCAGAGAATTGCTGTTCATGGCGTGATATAGGACATTCAGACACATCGGATTCTAGGTCGTCCTCTTCCTGATTCTCGCGAATGATTTCCTCCGCGGCAGCAAAAGTTTCATCTCTTTGCATTTTATCTTTTTCCTTTTTTTTTCGGTATTTCAACCAGGCTGCCCGCTGATGGGAAGAAATACCTTTGACAGCTACATGTAGAGACATTGTGTCTAAGAATCGTATACAAGAATCATCAACATGATATTCCTCATTGATCCGAGCACGATCATAGGAGACATTATGACCAATTACTATCTTATGTTTTGTTCTGTCACCAAGAGATATAAGTTGTTGAGGGTCTTCCGTTTCCCCAAGTAACCATGGAGAGATCCAAGTATACCAGTGCGTTTCCGATGCAGCACATGCCATAACAGCATATGGACTATAGTTAGGCATAGTTTCGACATCAAAAACAAGCGTCGCCTCTTCTGGGGCAGAAACTGGTTCAAAATAACTATGTCCGTCAGGGAGGTAATGATATTTTGTCCAACCGGAGCGAATATGCCAGACGTCGGGCTTGGGGGGCAAGGCAGCTTTTGCGAAATTTTTTGCAAGACCAAGATATGGTTGAGCTGCGTCATAACCTATGCGATGAAAGTGCTCATCAATATTCCTCCCTTGCAACGGGGGAGGACAAATCCTGTGTCGGGGAGGACGGATCCTTGATATGGGTCAAGACCATGGGCCTCCAAGTGCTCACGAGCCATGTTTATGTATCTCCTGTCGGGAGGGGGAAGTTGGCACCCTTGAAAATCTGAGAATGTAGTTGTCTGGACAAAAGTTGTACTCCGACTTCATTTCGTTTGGCTGTTTGAAAAAGCTGAGCGAAATCAATATATGTTGAAAAGACCTAAGAAGCTTACGCTTCTGTTCCTCCACTTTCTCAACTCTGATTGTTTTTCCTTCCCAGGAATTCTGCTTCACTGGTTTTACAGTTTTCACCCGAGCAAGTCTTTTCGGAGCCTGATCCTTTTCAAACTGTTTGAGCGCACTTCTGAAGCTGGAGGTGTGTATAACACGAGTTCGGGAAGGTCCTGCACTACATCCAGCTCTCGGAGTAGTAACCAACATCGTGTTTTGATGTTGATAAAAAGTCCAGTGAAGGACAGACTCTCCGTTGCGGAACTGATAGTTTGGGAGGAAGGGGGGGGGGGCTCTAGTATATATGACTACGGGGACGAGAAACGATAGCAAATCCCAGTTACCAGAATACCCAATAGAGTCTCGGTTAACGCGCCTGTGGCTATGTCACTTATATTAATAACGTTCTTCCAATCCTCAGTAATGTTTTTCTCTCTTTATGACAATACTTAAAGGTAATTAATCATATGGTACAGACTTATGATACGTCTGATCTGTTTCTGTCTATTTATAATAGAAAGACCTCATGTCTAATAAAGAGTGCTTTTACGTGTAGAATAATAATGATAAAACTTTGAAAAGTATGAAAAGTGAAATCTAGATTCGGAGACGTGTCACATCCGTGACACCGAGAATAACATCCACTCCCAGTAACTCGCGATGAAATAACAGTGGACAGTACTGTCAGGATGCCTCTACCTCGTCTCAGCCCGTCGTCGGGCCGCATCCATCTTTTCAACTTGAAGCCAGCAGCAAACTCTCAGAAGAATGTAATTAGATCTTCAATTCTCTTCTGGGCTGCCAGAAAACTGAGCTCACTTTTTTGCAGCAAAAACGGGTTGGTCGTGGTGACGGTTCCGGAAGAGGTGGGACTTCGGGAAAAGGTAATAAAGGTCAAAAAGCTCGAGCGGGAAATGGGAAGGTTAGACTAGGCTTTGAGGGTGGTCAAACATCAATCTTGAAGAGATTCCCGAAGAAAGGTTTCACGAACTAGTGAGTTCACACATGACAATTTATAAATTATTCCTAAGTGTATTATAACAGTACTTCAAAGACATGGGCCCCCATAAATCTTGACCGCCTTCAATTTTGGATTGACCAGGGCCGTCTGACGTCTTCACCAGAGAAACCAATCACTGCACGGGAGCTTCTCTTAAGTGGTTGTGTACACAACGTTCACGATGGGATTAAATTATTGGGAAATGTCCGTTTTGTCTTTTTGATTTTCAGGTTTTTGAATGGTACTAAAATTTGAGAATAATTCTTTGAAAAGGGCACGGAGCAACTGAAACAACCTATTTACATTGAACCATCACGAGCTTCTCAGACAGCAATAAAGGCTATTGAAAAGCTTGGTGGGACCGTTTTTTGCAAATATTATAATGCATTGGCTCTTCGTGACTGTATCAAAGGCAGAACAGACCGTTTGGATGCTGCACCAACGAGGAGACAAGATATCCGTGCGTTTCTAATCACATCTTGCATAAGCATACAAATTAATGTAGTTTTGATAGATTGGTACATGAATTGGCAGAATCGTGGATATCTCTCTTCAACAGCATTGAAGAAAAACCCCTTAGTGTCAGAACGCTGGAAAGAGATTGCCAGCCAGTTAAGCCGATATAAAACGGAGGAGTTTGAGAAGCCTCCCAAGAGAAATTAGAATCTGCATTATAATGTTAATATCTTAGTGGTACCTAATACATAGTAATTTCAGAAATGGATTAAGTCTTGATTAATTTGACTCTGTGTTCATCCTATCTGGTGATATACTCCTACTCCTCGACCTGAAGGGTGAACCAGAACCAGAACGTGAGCGAGATGGGCTTCGAGACACAAATCGTGAGCCCGTGTCTGACGGCGAACCACCTCTTCTGCTATCTGGCGACCGGCTTCCCCTGTCACTAACACTTCTAGTAATACTTTTACTCCTGCTTCTACTAGAACTCCTTTGGGAGTGTTCGCTCCTCGCGCTTCGACTGCTACTTCGACTTCGACTCCGCCCACGATCACTCTTACCCTCCATAGCATCGAGTAGTAAGCTTTTTCGAGGGCCAATTTCACCATTCTCTTCAAGCACCTCACGTTTTTGCAACCGAGGAAGAATAATGTCACAAACCCTCTCTTCTCGTAGTAGCTGGTCGATGAATTCGTCCATATAAGTTAATGAGTATCCTGCTGCATAAATAACATATTCAGTTAACACACAAAGATTCACTTGCACGAGGAAAAGACCGAGCTTACCCATATTCCGTAACCTGAGTTTGCTATAATCTTTCAACAAAGGTTCAAGAATTTCGTATACTTCCACCGCACTGAAAGTCATACGAACATACATTATAGCCAATGCTCGTAGATATCTATGACAATACACGAGTCAACTATAAAGCTATCGTGGTCACCTAAACCGTACGTACTTGAATTCTTCTACTTGTAGATACTCAATCAAGATTTCTTTCTCTGGTTGGATTTGTAGAAGTTTTAAGAGCAGACATATGAATTCTGTTGGTTTTTGATTTCCATAGACACCACCAATGGCATTTAGCTCGATTGCCTTATCGATAAGAGTTGCCGCTAGATGTCACAGATACTTAACTGTTGTAGAATAGGAAGTTAATTGAATGCATACCAGTGAGCGCAAAGCAGTGTTCCTTCCAGTACTGAGATTCATATATACGGTTTCTTATGATAGTCTCAACTAAGAACTGGTATATTCAGGTTGTTGACCTATCAAACATAAGCGGTTTGCACTTACTTGAGGATTTTGTCCGTGGATGGATAGGGCACCGCGTACTGTGGTATTTGCCATGATGAATGAATCGGGAGTAGAGTCGCGTGCGTGCAACTGGAGGTTGATCTCATACCTCCATAATGTCACTTCATAGACAATCTACATAGGCATGACTGTGCATCATAATTCTATCACAAGCACATATTTAGCACAGAAGAATAATCATGTTTACAGTGGAAATTGCATTTTATTTAAGTATCTACATCAACATGGTACATATAATCAGCACTCTGTAAGTCCCATTGTTACGAGGTCATTCCCAGCCTAAAGTTGAAGGTATGAGATAACGCTCTCAAAAATTATATGCAAACTAACCTTTATAAAGTAGTAATCACCTTGAAAAGAAAAGAAAATTAGTACAACTGGACCTTGATGATAACCACCTAAAGCAGATTGGACAATGTACTCCTTAATTAAAAGATATATTCCTGGTGGATCGCGTTGTCCATTCTGTTTTAGGCGGATAGAAGTAATAGCTCGTACCGTATACAATTCCAGTGAGCTCATTGCCTTGCGGCTCATTAACAGTCCCATTAGACAGGAGACTTTGCCATTTGGGACGCCATGCAAGATCTGTGATTCTGTTAATAAGCTAGGATGAAGCTGGCCTTTAGTGTTACCGTCCGTTGGTGGAACGCCTAAACTCACAGATATTGCAAAATCGCTCCAGAGCTTAGCACCAGTTATATTGTGTCTAGATGCTTCAATGCGAGATAGCAAGAGCAATCCGGTTGCGGCAATAGTTGCTGCAGAACTATCAGCCGGCCGAGGAGGGGGCACAAGTGGTGCGTCAAAGTCCCTGTGGAAACCAGTTAATGCTGTATCTCTTATCGATTTGAAATTTCATCACCATGGAACAATACCATCATCTGGCATTGCGCTTTTGAAGTACGTTGCCATTCGTCTAGAAGTGTCTAAATATCGTTCTAATTTCGTGTTCTCATACACTAAATAATAGAAGTTGGCCAATTTATCATGTTAAATTAGGTCGAAACTGACTAGTTGCAAATCCATAAATCCCCCAAGCCTGCCCACGGCTCCATGTACTATTATCAGCGTACCCTTGTGCCGTTCGCCGTCTGATCACGTCTCCAGTAGTCGAATTATACTCAACTACATGATAGGATGATCCTAGGAAAGAGCCTCAGAATCACCGAGTGTGTTAATAGAGTACATTTTTACCATCGGGACGGATATGGTTCTCCATTGTTTTATCCGAATGGCTTATAGCCATATGTCGTAAAGTATTATTCTTCGTTAAGCTTTCTGAAATGAAAAGAAGCTGAGGAAGATCCTTATTAACAGCTAGTTCCTCTTTTCTCCCAATGAATATTACCCACGTCAAGATTCATCATATTATCAATTATGACCTTGCATTGAGTGTTACCGATTCAGTCTTGTTTAATTTTCAGTAGATCTGAAGGGGTACCTGGAAATCCGTCGGGTCTGCAGTATCCCAACTCCGGGTACACCCAACAATTGGACTGAAGCGCGCGGCTAAATCATCAGCAAAACCGTTAATCACTGCAATTGCTGTTTGGTTTGTCGATTTGCTTGGTTGTGGTATGTGAGATAACAATGATACGCATCTTTGATTCGAATAGAGACGATACCTTAATTTAAGCTCTTCTTGGAAAGGAAAGCTCACAAAACCAACATCGTGTTGTAAGTTGTTCTGGGTGAACGCTAACGGAGCTATCGCTTCACTCCACTGGCGCCCAAGGCCCAACCAATCAATTTTGCTGCCAAACGACGGACATATGGTTGTGCGTCTGTGGAGCTCATACAACGTCGCGGGGAAGAACCCAGATGTCCATTGGTTAGAATCGAAATACTGCCAGACACCCTCTACCTGGTCGGTAAACTGGGGGTATCCGCTCGGGGATCCTTCGGCAGTCTTCAAGATCTTTCCTTGAACATACGAAGAAAATAATTCTTTTGTTGGTGGGAGTGCCAAAGAAAGACGTGGAGAAAACAGGAGGGCTAACAGTATAATTTTCATGACCTCCAGGTAAATTGAAGCGGTTGTTATTGAAGTCAGCAAAACCATCTTTACTATATATGCGCTCATAAGGTGGCTCCGAAGAGGTAGCGTGCCGTCAACAGGTGGTATGATCTGTTGTTAAGCCTAAGAACGGACCTAAACTATCCGAAATCCGCGAGTATATTCTTTAATTTGACTTAGTAGATCAAAATTCAAAGCGTGCTCCTACATCTAGCATACTTAGTAAAATGAAAAAAGGGCTTCTTCGGTTGTGCCCCTGACGCATGGCAGAGCGAAGTTGAAGATCTGAGCTTCTCTTCTGTACATGTAAGTATATGACTGGTGGATATTATATGTATGGTGTATCACGTTGTTGCGTCACAGCGCAACAACTCTACATTTTTGGTCTTTCTTTCAGTCTGTGAACTGAACAGTCAACATGTTTGCCAAGCAAACATTAATGCATATGTTATTCAATTGACCGTTACAATGTGATGTTCTTTGCGGTCCATCACAAAATGTAGAGATGGCTGGAGAATCTCATACAGATCTTTGAAAAAGAAAAATAGCAAAGGAATCATCTGTCTTGTAGAGAATTTATATGACTCTATTCCTCCGGAGTTTACAGTATGCGACTTTGCCATCTTTATTAACTTTATCTTGGTGGATCCAAATGTCTGTAAGTCACTCTGTTTGAATGAGTTTCACAGGCATACCTTCCAGCTGTTTTTCTGGATATACATATATCCAGCAACTGGTGGAAAGTGCACTGGGACAAGAATAACTGATTCAGATATTTTCTTATCTCAAGAAGATCATAGTTGGTTTGTCGATATCCAACCCAAGTATGGACTGAATTACTATGTTAGAATGTTCGAAATTTGAACCACTCGTCTACCGTGCCTTGATCTTGACTTTCCTAATAGCCTATCAGGGCGAATATATATAATGTAAAAGTCGATATCCTACCATATCCTGACTAAGCCATGAGATATATATTGAAGTTGTTCGAAGGTGGAAAGGGGAGGAATGGTAAGGTCATGATAACTTGTGGGAGAGAATAACGTACAAAATAATAATGTATACTAAAAATACAAGATATAAAATACGAACCGAGCCCTTTCCCAGTACAATAAGTATACAATGGTTTGCCGCTAACTGATAAACTTGTTAATAGCCAGCCTCGCTGAAATCATATAATTCTCTGCCAGCGTCTGGAGCAACTTGATTCCGAAGCAGAGGATCTAGTGATGATAATTCATCCTTTATTGCATTTCTAGCAATCTGATCCAGTTCTTTTAACAATAGTCCGACGATTTTCTACATGATGACATGAGTTAGAGTACAAAACGTCAACTAATGTTGCATCAGGCTCACCTTCAACTTGACATCGATCTTGAGTATCATGTCACCCAAGATAGGTGACCATGATGCTGGTGGACTCATCAACGCACCACCGCCTAGATTTCCAAGTTGGGTGGACGCATTAGCAATACCCCATAAGCTTCCACTTTCACCGTCATGGGAGTGATTATCCGCGCCTTGGAAAAGATACGACACTCCCGGTGCGGGGGCAAGGACCCCAAGAGGACCCATCATGTATTGACCGGTCTGAGGGAAAGGAGAAGGGCCAAGTATCTTTGAAAGGCGATGGTATACTTCAGAAAGGATATCTAAAAGTGATAATAAAGTTTGATGGTAATCTAATGAAAATGGCTAGAGCATATATAGAATTAGAGTCCATATATAGTGTACAAGTAATATGACGTACTATATGAGGAGCTACAAGGTAGGAAGTTTCTCCTGCCTCGGGAACGGTCATAGTGTAGTCGTTCATAGCGTTAGTCCCCCTCCGAGGCATTTTACTCCTATTGAAGAATGATCTCTGACGAAATGCAGTTAGACAACGTATACAAGTTATAAGAATGAGTTATTAAAACCATTTTTGGCTTGTAGTTTTCTTCCTTGGACTGCTCGTATTCTGTGAGTATGTTCAACAGGGATTTAAGTAGGTCATTAGGGTTGGTATTATCAAAGACTCCTGATAGTGACATTCCAAGGATGGCAAACGATATCGTACTGGATTAGAGGTAAACTAATAGCAACGTAGAAAGAAAACCGATGCTAACGGACCGTTTCTTCATCACAGTATTATTGAAAACGCGGTCCAGATCTGCTCGAGTTAACATGACAGTGTTGAACCAGTGACTCCGTCTTTGTGATAGTCAGTCTCTGATTAAGGGCATGGATATCTATCGGACACACCCTTCATGCACATTCCTCAGGTATGTCAGAGTAATCATCCTCTTCATTGTTAAGTCCCGGAGAGATTCCAGACTTGTCCCTTGAGGGAGAGCGGGACTGCCATTTGCACCAGAATTTAGTGGAGCTGTGGTGGATGCCACTGAGTCTGACTTCATCGACTGCGTATCCCATTCACGTTGCGAAGCTGTAGTTGGTGTTGATGTCCCGCCGTTGTAGCTACTTATGCCAGGAGCAGGAGGAATCTGCATTGTTAGCTGTGTCGGAGGAGCTGTTGGAGGGGGACCTGGGTTCCCTGTACTTGTCTTGAAAGAATTCAGTAGAGTCTGGGCAGAAGACTTGCGACGCATGCTGGGGCGCGATTGCCCAGCGCCTGTGGATGCCATTATGAGCAGCTTGTAGCAAAGGATGGCTATTACTTGTTTTGTAAGATATATCATATCCCTCTGGCTAAGCCTAAGATTACGTAATGAAAACAACAACAACCAGTGGTCAATGTCCACCCCTCTAACCACATTGCCACAGAGTTGTCCTTCTCCTACTCGCTATTGGATAACATCACCAACAATCAAAGCTACCAATATGGCTGATTTCAACTATACTGCGATTGCTCAACAGTTTACTCAATTCTATTACTCTACCTTCGACTCTGACCGAGCACAACTTGGACCACTCTATGTTCGGACATGTTTACATCACCTATTTCTCCTATACAAACAAACTAACGTCATCTTACCGATAGAGACCAGACTCTATGCTGACGTTTGAGGGTGCACAACATCTTGGTGCTCAGGGTATTGTTACAAAACTCCAGGTAAGTGTCTTTCTCCCTTGCAATCCGTTATTGATTAGATGACGGGCTAACCAATCCATAGGAACTTCCTTTCCAAAAAGTCGTCCACCAAGTCACCACAATGGATGTACAGCCCTCTTCACCGACTGTACGCAGCATGCTAGTTAGTGTCAGTGGTTTATTGAAGGTGTGTTCGCAAACTCGATCGAATGATCATCAGAGTCAAATTTGACTATACAATAAGGTCGACGATGGAGAGCACCCCCTTCAGTTCAGCCAGATATTCCATCTAGTGCCTGACGGTGACAGCTATTATGTGTAAGACCGCGCATATATCCACAACAAAGGTCCAAATACAATCAAACTGATTAAATTTTCATATAGATTCAATGACATCTTCCGTCTCAATCTCGGCTAAACAAGCCGTCCGGGCTTTGACAAAAGAATATTTTTTAAGCTCATCGGTCCAGCTACCTGGCCAGAGAACGCCCTGTTTGTTTGTATTTTTTGTACTAATCGTAGCGTTGTTAAGATTATCATGTAACTGCAAAGTGCCAGATATTATCAGTGAGACCTCTTTTCTCATTATCTTATACATCAAGTTAGTTTATTTTAGAACAGTATTGATGATATCCGAAAAAATTGCCCTTGAGAGAGAGAATGCTAGTATATGCATGCAAATACTATGATTATGATATGGGCTTTGGGCAGTACCCGTTTAGCACGTGATGGGCCACGCGTAAACCTATGCCTTACTGAATAGACTACTACATCTTCCTTCTCTTCATCATCCTCAAAATGTCTACAGGAACCGGTTTAGGAGTTGAAATTGTTCAAATTGTGAACAAATTACAAGACGTTTTCAGTACTGTTGGATCTTCTGGCAGTACAATAGATTTACCTCAAATATGTGTGATCGGTAGTCAGAGTTCTGGAAAGAGCAGTGTGCTTGAAGTACGTGGCTCCGCAGTACCATTGATACTCTTATTTGACAAACTTGCAATTAGAATATTGTTGGTCGCGATTTCTTACCTCGTGGTACGGGCATTGTAACACGGAGGCCTTTGGTTAGTATACAGATGCTTGAATGTCTTGAAGAATCCACTCAGAATGATAACAGGTCCTTCAATTGATAAATCGACCAGCTCCTGCTGGCGGTACACGTAAGTTTACTTTGTATATACCAAAAAATAACCGTTAAATAATCCTTTATAGCTCAACCAAATGGAATAACTGAAGGCGAAGAAAATAAAACTGAATGGGGAGAATTCCTTCATCTTCCAGGAGAGAAGTTCTATGACTTCAATAAGATACGAGCAGAAATCATTCGTGATACAGAAGCAAAGACAGGCCGTAATGCAGGAATATCGCCCTTACCTATAAACTTGCGCATCTACTCCCCCAATGTTCTTACCCTTACCCTTGTTGATTTGCCTGGTGTTACCCGGGTGCCTGTCGGAGATCAGCCGCGAGATATTGAGAAGCAAATCAAGGATATGTTGATCAAGTACATCTCAAAACCTGGTGCTATCATACTTGCTGTGACTGCAGCTAATGTCGATTTAGCAAATTCTGATGGTTTAAAGCTGGCACGTGAAGTAGATCCCGAAGGGACCAGGACGATTGGTGTGCTCACGAAGGTAGATCTGATGTACGTTATTTTTCTCTCTCTTATTACTCAAAAAAGCTTGACGCTTAAGGACTACCAGGGACCAAGGTACGGATGTTGTAGATATTCTCGCTGGTCGTGTCATTCCATTGCGCTTGGGTTATGTTCCTGTCGTGAACCGTGGACAACGAGATGTTGATCAGGCAAGATCTATTACTGCCGCTTTGGAGTCTGAACGCCAGTTCTTTGAGAACCATCCATCTTACAAAGGGAAAAGTGCTTATTGTGGTACACCTTTCTTGGCCCGTAAACTTAATATGGTTCATAGCTACTCTTCATTATAACGGACCGGCACTAATGCAACTTCTCATAGATTCTTATGCATCACATCAAAGCAAGTCTCCCAGATATAAAAGCCCGTATATCCCAGATGCAGCAGAAATACAATGCTGAACTCATATCTCTTGGTGGCTCAATGGGCGAAGCTAATTCAGGGAATGTAGTTCTATCTGTCATAACCGAGTTTACATCAGACTTCCGCACGGTCATTGACGGGAATACTAATGATCTATCGGTTAACGAGCTCTCTGGTGGTGCTCGTATCAGTTTCGTTTTCCATGAACTATTCAATAATGGTGTGAAGTCGATTGATCCCTTTGATCAAGTAAAGGACGGAGATATCCGTACTATACTTTACAACTCCTCCGGGTCTACTCCTTCCCTTTTTGTTGGAACGACTGCTTTCGAGATTATTGTTAAGCAACAAATCAAGAGATTGGAGGAGCCCTCATTGAAATGCTGTGCGCTTGTTTACGACGAGTTGATTCGTATTCTTGGTCAACTACTAGCGAAGAATGTTTGTTTCATCCCTCTTGAAAGGAAGTAAATCTCATACTAACTTCGCATGTGGTTTAGCAAGCATTTAGGAGATTCCCTCAGCTTAAAGATAGGTTCAACTCAGTAGTAGTTAACTTTTCAAGACTGCAATGGAACCAACAAATAAGCTTGTTTCTGACATGGTTTCGTATGTATATATCTTCTGTTATTCGTATTATTATTTTATCTGACTATTCACTACAGAATGCAAGCATGTTATGTTAATACGACACATCCCGATTTTATTTCCGGGCATAAGGTGAGACGAATAAAACGAGACCAAAATCATTACTAATCTCCTATAGGCAATGTCTATTGTACAAGAACGACTAAATGCGAATAAGCCGCCTCCGCCTGCAGCAGATAAACAGCGGGTCTCTCCCAATGTTATAAACAATAATAAAGACTTAGATGTAGACTGAAGAAAGAGGAACCGAGCTTCTTCGGCTCCTTCTTTGCTAGTGGCAAAGCTGCAGCAAAGAAGAAGGGAGGCCGGTTATGGAAGCCGTAAGTTAGAGATTTATTATGATGCGTACATTAAATCTTAACCTAGACTGGCTCGGGATCTCGTCCTTCGACACCCGTCTCATCTGTAATGGAACAGCCTCCCCCAGTTATACGACCTCAGGCCGCATTGAATGAGCGGGAAATAATGGAGACGGAAGTCATCAGTAAGTAGTATTTTTATCCAATGATCCAGAACAAATGCTAATATACTTTACTTCAGAGCTCCTCATTCACTCATACTTTAACATTGTGAAACGGGAAATGATTGACATGGTCCCCAAGGCCATCACACTAACACTTGTCAATCACTCCAAGGAGAACTTGCAGCGGGTTCTTTTACAAGAGTTATACAAGCCTGATGTCCTCGATGAACTTCTGAAAGAGTCTGAGTTTGTCGTAAATCGTAGAAAGGAGGTTGTATCGATGGTACAAGCTCTCAACAAAGCGGAAGAGTACGTAGGCATACATAATTCCGATTATCCTGTCTCATTCATTTTTACCTAGAATTGTGGCTGGCGTATAGAGTCTGGGAACAGATGCTTTCACTAGTTTTTCTTTTTTCTCTTTTTTACCTTTGATCTCTCTGGATATCCTGCTCTCTTCTCTATTTTCGAATTGCTCAAGTACTTAATAGCTTGTTCTACTCGTATTCATACTATTACACTGTCTAATACTAAGTTAATGTCATCATTCATATGGCATGTTTACAAATTGATATCAGATATGTGTATTATCTTACCTTCTTACGTAAGATTACACGACTCACGTGCATCGCGTCGGCTCTTTCCTAACACCCATTAACATCTGTTACATTAGTGTTACACTATAGCTTACCAGGAAGTTCAATCTCGTTTACTTCTACTCTTTATTTCGCTATTTACTGTATGTCAGCAGGGAAGAGCTACTCTCAGTCTCAGATCCAACAGATTTTCCACCGGAGAATGATGCACCAGGCTTACGCAGAATTGACGATTCACTACGTTGCAGGTGAGTCCTCATACTTCTGAGTGATCGGTTCGGATTCCCTCATGCAACGTAGGATATGTGGAGAGATACTTGATACTCCGATGACATTACAATGTGGTCATTCATTCTGTTCTGTGGTATGCTGCGGTTGCTATCGTCTATTAGGTCTTGTTAACACTAGCTTTCAGTGCGTGAGGCGATCCTTGCGAGACAGAAAGGAATGTCCTCAGTGTAGGAAACCTGCAGAAGAGCTTCATCTAATAAAAATAGCCCAGCTAGAAGAATTAGGGTATAGCTGGCGTGTTGCAAGGTACATACATACTTTCTACTTTTTCCATTTCCGTTAAGAATGTCTTTCCCATATGTTATTTATTAGAGAATTCATACTAAACCAAACGGCTGAAATATCAAGACTCAAGAAAAAGCTAGAAGAGTCTAAGCGCATCCCAGAACGGCCCAGAAAGAGGAGGAAACTCAGTAAAGATGCCCTAGTAACTCAGTTTCATCTGGTTCTGAGGAACTAGTAGGAAAGAGGGCTCATTACATCTGAGTGCTTCAAGGGATTCATCCGTAGGCGGGAACCAGTCACGGAGTCCACCTGAATATATACCTAGCTCAGATGCAGAGGAAAATGTGCCTGAAATACAAAGTATGTCTTTCTTCGTATCAGTACAGCTTATTACTCAGATCCATCTACAACTACGGAATATGTGCAGTGGATCAAGATGTTAAGTGCCCGCTATGCTCCAAGTTGGTAAAACTCAGATACGTGGATCCACATATCGATAGCGGGTGTAACATGTATTCAATAGCTCAAATCTGAACGGCCAAAATCAAATTCCAAGTCTGCATGGAGTAATGTTTTTGAGAATCGAACAAGAAAGAGTGGGGACAAGAGGTATGCAAAGGAAGATGGTTTTTCCAGTGATTAAGCTAATCTGTACACAGATTTGATGATCTCTCAGAAAGGTTGCCTAAGCAAAATTACACTGTTCTAAAGGACAAAAAGATACGTGATTTACTTTCAGAATATCGACTTTCAACGAATGGAAGCAGGGAGCAACTCATTGCTCGGCATAGCCAGTAAGTTTCAGGTTGTTCTTTTCAGATGATACTTTATTAACAGTACCTATAACAGATTTGTACTAATTTTTAATGCAAACCTCGATCGGTCAGAGCTGAACCGAAAATCTCTGAGGATTTGAAGAAGGAGATGCAAAAGTGGGAGGATAGTTTGTCTGTGAAAAAAGCAGCAGTCGATGATGTCAGAGAATATATAGTAAGCAAGTTCGTATCTTAAACTCTGATTCGCATATTAATGAAGATTCAGAAAATAAACAAATTGGACTTCAAAAAACATATCGAAGCAATAAAGTCACGCTCGGCTGGTAAACATAGTAGCACCAATCCAGGTATTGGCCAAAATACGTCGGGTGATAGTACTACTTCAAAGCCAATGAAGGCTGTGCCTCAAAGAGAAGAAACTTATGACTCTGAGCGAGCACCTGTAAAAGATCATATTATCATAGCTGATTCTCAGGAAGAGTCTGAATTGTTATGACGTTGATGCTTTCAACCCTGGTGTTTTCTGGTATGATACGAGAAATTTGGATAATGGGTTTACGTGTATGGATCATGAAAAAATTCTCCGACTCTATGTAGTAATATACATTGTACTTTAGCTGTGCTTTGAATACCCGTTTTTTGATGTTTTCAGGATGTAAGGTACAATTCACGTTATTATAATAAGTCTGACATGTAATTCACAACTACACAATATGACAAAATTATAATTTGTGATAGCTTTCGCATGAGTCACGTGTTTTGTCGTTTTCTAAATATACACTTTTGTTACATTACAAGCATCTTCATTCATGTACCGTCATGTTGTTTGTCGTGTAGCTGCCCCTGGATGGCATGCATGGAGGGGTGGTTTCCTGAGACAGTTTAACTCCAATCTACGCAAATTTTCTAGTCAGGATAGCTCAAGCGTAAATCAAACTACATCTGACCCCAAACCATCTCGTCTTGTTGCAACTGCTTTCGCTCTTCGGTTAGTCGCCGTACCGAGTAAGATTTACTGTATAATATACACTCCAGACTCTAAAACCTTTTTTTACCTATTTAGCTTGTCTACTCTATGCGGTACTGTATCATGACTTTGGAGAAGATGATCATGTATTCATGCCGGTACGCAACAGTTTTGCTACAATTGGTTATACGGGTTCTCAAAATACAGGTGGTCGCCTTTTAGGTTCGTAGATGGGTTCAAAAGCATAAGGAATCTTTCTTCACCCTAACTCCGGAAGAAAAGCGTTTAATAAAAGCTACTCGAGATGAACCCCACGTAGGTCCAGAGACTAGACAATAATGATAATTGTTACCGGCTTCTGATCGTTCAATGTTTATTGACATTCACACTACGCTACTTGAAATAAACACCTTTACGCCGAGAGAACGTGACCTTCTGCTTCGGTTGTAGCTATACTATGGTTCAGAGCTCTCTCTACCTGAGATATTGATTTGTGCTTTTTTATGTTAGCATCTAACTGTCAGAGTACAAGACCCATTAATCCGTTCTTATGATTATGCACATAACACTAGATGTTTAATAGAGATGATACTATGGAAGCATCGTGGTAGGTATCAGATGCGGAACTTCCAACTTCCCTTTTAGGCCCGATCGGCCCGATAGCTTTCGAACGCAGACAATATATTCAATATTCCTCTTCACCTGACTCCGGACTACGAGACACGATAAGCAGAGGCCATGTTGAGGACGCCCGGATCTTTCATGGGGGATGAAATATCGAAGTGCCATATGGAAGTTTTTTGTCTGAAGACTGCATATACGTATCAATGCTATATTGAATATCTATACCCTCTTAGAATAAAATAAACTGAACGTGATACCTATAAAAACTACTGAGCAGTGGATACTACTTTGCTGAACAATATTCCTTGGTCAACACAGTATTCAAGACTAAGAAACATGCACAAAAAAATTCTATCCTTATCGTCCTTAGTCCTTGGTCTGGTCCAAATGGTTAGTGCTAGGCGGTTCAAGAATCTTTTTACTTTCGGTGACTCTTACACCGACGTCGTCTCTGTCGGAGATGGTGGGACTGCTTGGCCAGTATACGCAGCAAGTTATGCGGATCTCGCCTTGTTTCCCTTTGCCCGTTCAGGGGCTACTTGTTCTAATAACTTGACGCCTAGACCGTATCCATCACTCTTTGAAAGTCAACTACCTTTGTATTTCACTGAACTATCGAATGGGACATTACATTTTGATATGGATGAAAGCATATTCACGCTCTGGATAGGCACCAATGATGTGGGTCAGAGTGCCCTGCTCACGGGGATCAAATCACTGGAGTGTCATTGGTGGATGTTATCAATTGCACGGTCAATTGGGTAAAAACACTGTATGGAGGCGGTGCTCGTAATTTTATCTTTCAGAACGTACGTCTGAAAGTCTCAATGTCTAAACTTTCTTCTTCATAAGTTATCTGTCATTCAAAGATGATCCCTCTACAAGACACAATTCTTTACTCCTCAAATTCGTATCCCAATAGATTTTGGACATATCAAAAAAATGCCACGGAATGGAGTCTATTCATGACAGAACTGACTCTTACTGGAAATAAGCTAGCAGAGTTGATGCTTCTGGATCTTCTACCGAATGTCCCTGGAGCTCATATAGGTTAGCTTTTCAGTTAAAACGCATCTCCATAAGTTCCTAGCGTTTATTCTGCCCTTTAGGTTTGTTTGATTCTCATGGGCTTTTCGCTGATATGCACGCAAACCCTCAAAATTATCTTAATGGGACGGCTCCTTTGAATGTTACGAGTTGCATCAACTCTTGTGTCTACCCTCTTAACCAACCTGATGCTACTCCACTGTGTACGGTTGCTGGCGGTACTGACCGCGATAGTTTCCTGTGGTACGTTTTATCACGAACACTGTTGATCATATAAAAAATCTAACACATTCAAGGTTTGACGAGCTCCATCCATCCGAACAAGCAGACCGTGTTGTTGCTCGAAACATAGCCGATGTAATATTGGGTAAAGCAACGAGATGGATTAAGTGGTTGAGTTAGCCCGTTAGAGAGAATTCCCAAAAAGAATGTATTTCTAATCCAATATATTTACATGTTTTTCCTATAAACATGTTGATATTAGTGAACTTTATGAGGTCCCTAAAACTTAGAATCAATTCCGTTCCGTTCCCTCCTGTAATTGCTTAGTGTGAATGAATCACAAGACAATTTTCCTTATGGACCATTTTTGCTGCGGCCCGAATATCTAAATCGTAATAAGAGTATATAACATCTTATTAACGGCTTCGCTTTGACGGATAGTATCATAGTAATACCAGCACACGAAAACTTAGTGAATATGTACCTCAAGGCATTATTCTTAATCTGGTTATGTTCATCCGTGTATGCATCCACACTAAGAGGAGAACTCGTACGGCAGCGGATAAAAAACTTGGTAACATTCGGGGATTCCTATACAGATGTTGTGAATACAGGCGATAATGGCACTGCTTGGCCAGTTTATGCAGCTGGCTACGGCTCTTTCAATCTCTTCCCTTTTGCTAAATCTGGTGCGACTTGTTCAAATAAGCTTACAAATCGGCCTGCCCCTTCTCTTCTGGAGAGCCAACTACCGACATATTTTTCTGTTGTGGATAATGGTTCACTGATATTAAATGCGGAGAGACAGTCTACACTCTTTGGATAGGCACGAATGATTTGGGAAGGGCTGCTTTGCTAACTGGAGATCAAGAACCAGGAGTATCATTGATTGAAATTATAGATTGTGCTGTAAGCTGGGTGACAACCTTGTACAAAAATGGTGGACGAAATTTTCTGTTTCAAAATGTGAGTTATTATAACCTTTAAAATCATGCGCACAACATCACTCAGTCATACTTCGATAATTATAGCTCATTCCTTTACAGAATACTATCCTGTATTCTAATAATACATATATAAATCATTATTGGACATATCCTCATAACGCAACGGAATGGAGCCTTTTTATGACAGAGTTAACTACGGTTGGGAATTCTCTTTCAAGGCTAATGCTTCGAGATCTCGTATCCTCGCTACAAGAAGCACACATCGGTATTGAATAACTGTTATCCCTTTCACTTCGATCTGAGTAGTAGTGTTTTAGGGATATTCGATTCTTACGGGCTATTCTCCGATATGATATCCAACCCAAGTGCCTACCTAAATGGGACCGCGCCTCTCAGTGTTACTACACCGATCAAGTCATGTGTATATGTTTTGAACGAGAATGTAGATGACACGGGCAATTGTACTATTGTGACAGGATCTGATCGAGACAGCTTCTTATGGTAAATTTGCTAACTATCAATCATCACAACCAACTAAGAAACGTTAGGTATGACGAATTACACCCTTCTGAGCAAGCTGACAGGGTAGTTGCAAGGGAAGTGACGAAGGCTATTCTACGTGCATCGGATAGATGGGTCGATTGGCTGAGTTAGACTGACATCTACAAGAAATCATGTTTATGTGACAACAAGATAGTAGTAATGACTATAGTGAACTGGTCATTCAGATCGTCAAACTATACAGGTGCCTCATAGAAATCCATTACAACATTACATATGTATATGTGTTGAATAATCAAACAATTAGATAAGGAGCAAAAATAATATTGTCCGAAATACCCGAAATAGAAAGGAAAAGATCAAATAGAGTATAAAAGTTTAAAATCAGGACACAACAACTAAAGAAAGGAACAGTGTTGCGATCATAACACACACCCCTGGGACAGATAGTGTGTCAGAATTGGAGGATGAAGAATCGGTGGATGACGAGGTAGATCCAGATGATGTGGATGTAGAAGTGCCGTTAATCTGTTCTGCGCGAGACTGGAATGCTGCAAATGTGTTTGGTCCACTTTCTATGGCATTAACAGAAAATACCATCCCTTGTCCACAGTGTCCCGTTTGTCTGCAGTACACCCAAACTGGGGCAGTATCATTCACAGTGATTGTGAACTCTGGTAAGTCTGTAGCATTCGCAGATACCGGCATGAATCCAGAGTCAAAGCCGACCTGTCCACTAGTTGAGGTGTCTCCAAGAGGTCGGCATGGGTCACCAAAGCTTGATTGAGTTGCAGTATGGTTTTTAGCAGCGAACTGGAATGTGATAGTATCACTCGGCTGTGCAGTGATATTTGAAGGGTTGAAGGTTAATGTTCCATTTGCACCAACAATAACTTTATGGTTCTGTGGGACTGTATCAGTGGGTTGGGCAGAGCCGGGGTAAGATCCATAAGTCGTTGTAATAACACTTCCACCACTAACTGTAACCGTCGCAGTGACAGTAACAACAGAAGGAGTAGAAGAAACGGCTTCTGAGGTTGTGGTTGATATCGAAGATGTTGATGAATTTGCACGCTGTTGGAATTCAAGCAGTTGTTCTTGGGAAGTCGGATTTACGCTAGTTATAGGATGTAAATAACATATGATAAAAATCCGAGCATAATAAACCTACGCAAAAACCATCCTTGTTGGCAGTGATTTACCTGCCTACAATAGAACCATAGGGGATCCTGAGTGCCAACTGTAGCAGTAAATGTAGGGAAGTCTGCTGTAACACTATCGGCAACAGGCATGCTATGAAAGTGTATAATTAGTCGCAAATACAATATACAAGTATAGTAGTTGAATGCACTCACAATCCAGAATCAGTGCCTCCACTCAAAGGCGAACAAGGCTCATCAAAAGTGGACTGCGTTACTGTGTGATTCTTTTGCTCAAAAGTGAACACAATCATGTCATTGATAGCAGCGTTCTGTATAGGAAAGAACATTAGTAAGAAGGTTTATACACTGGGATACCTCCAAAGAGATCAGAAACATACAACGAATGGTGGATCATAGCGTAGAATACCCGGACCACCAACTGTAACGTTGATCATAGCACCTCTAGCAGAAGAGAGTACTGTAGAAGCAAGCCCAAATGCGATTGCAGTAGCTCTAATCATCTTGAATTCTGTATATGAGGGTTGAAGTGATATGTAATTCGGTGCTAGTGCAGACCGATGAAGGATACGAGGACGAAATATCCAGGAGTCTGAGTAGGATGGAAGGTTGTTGGACTCCATTTTATACTCTGAGGACACATTATAGGTTGAATAATACAGGTAATACAAGAAGGCGCTGTGAATTTCAAAACCTTCATCCCCGGCCCAAAACACTGGAACCATACGCCGCATCATATCACACAGATTTCTTGATCCACAGCCTATGAGTCAACCGCGCCTACATTCATTGTTCTTTGGTCTTCTTACATACAAAATCTGGTGTATATTGTCTTAGTATCTTTTTTGACCATCTTATAAGACAATAGACAAAAGCAAGCTATATAAAAAAGAAATTTGGGAGTGAACGAACCAGTGCGTCGCCTCGGAGTAGCAGTGCATACAAGGGCAGAAACGGACGGAAGGAAGACGGACTTAGGCACTTCATTGGTTCAATAAAAACTTAAGGCTGATGTATAGCCAATTATCTGACAATACACACAAATCGAAGAACGAACCGTTGAACTCTTTACCCCGGCTTGGAGTTACGTACAAGTTTGATCCAGAATATTATAGGGTTTGTGCTAACTATATTTTTATATCGAGGCTTAACCAGACCTTGTAGGGGCGTTGTTGCTTTTGCGTTGGCCGTCACAACGAAGAAGGAAATCGGGTATAACAACGCCTCGGACATAGCAAATTTTTAATCCATTCGAAAAAAAAAGGTGAAGAATGTTTATGAAACATATATCAGGGCCTTGAGAACACCATTCAAGATCAAACATGACCTGTCATTTGTCGTTCAGGCCAGTTTTCAGGACTTCTCTGTAACATATGAAAATATCTAAGATCCTATAAATCCAATTTGAAGCCATACAAAAGCGCCCACTCTGCTAGCTCATCACGCTCCACATGTTCATGGCTAAAAGGAGAAAAATGGACATAAGTAAGACATCACAGGATGAAGTCAGTGCGCACATGAACATGTATCCCTGATATTTGAAAAATTATCCAGAAGAGTGATAAACTATGAGACTTCAAGTTCATATAGCTTCAAGTCATAAGTGTAAACGTCAACTGTGATTCAACCGTGAGTACCACAGTGTACGCCTTGACACGGAGTAAGAAGACAGATAGATTGTTTATTAAATTAGTATACATCCAAATTCAAGACCTAGTGGTATTTTAACAAAAGTCGGTGTGTGGACCATCCGAAAACAGGGGTAAAGGAAGAAAAAACCTGACATCATGTTTCAGGACTCAGCATTCTTATTGGGTCATTCAAGGTGAGTTTCTACAAAGTTCCCCCATTTCTCTATAATGGGCATCACGATCTTCTCCCATTCCTTGTCTTTGTATGGTCCTTTAGTAGGGCGCTTGAAGGAGAATATTTCTCTATGATAAGTCCCGCCTTGTTATGAAAAAAAATACAAAAAGAAAGTTTAATCGGCTGTTATAGTAATGCCTAGAATTTATATGGATCAAACATACAGTCTTCACACTGGATACGTGGTGGGCCTTTCCGCTTTTTATGCTTCTTAGTGGTAGTGCTCGAGCTAGAGATAGCTTTATATTCTACATTAGGAAAATCCTTGTTGAGATATGCCTCGCTCATGGTGAGATCACCTAATTCGAGATGTATGAGACGCTCAAGACGATGACAACCTCGACCTTTCGGTCCAGGTTGAACACATCCCTTCAGTAGATTGGTCTGAGAGCTCTTATTCTTGATGTTACCCGGCCACCAACCCAGTAGCATTTGAGGTTTAGATGCACATTGTTTTCCCCATTCATCGATGCGTTTGTTCAGGCTCACTGCTCTACCAACTTTGATCTGTATGACGTCCGAGCCATTAGGATCTATGAGCCTCAGTATGTTAGGAAAATCAAAGCCAAGTAAAGAGTGGTTCACTATACCTCCTATCAGAAATGCGTATATATATCCTGGCTCATCAGAAGGAGACAGGGGACTACATATCTCCTGCCTCAGAGCTACTTGAGTTTGATCCTCAAGGTAATTAGGAATGAAGTCTAGTGTTACTCTGTAAGCAGCAATATTTCTATGCCAATGAAGTTGAAAAGACTAATTTCTAACCATCAAATACTAATCGAGTCCCTGGTTTTTTCAAGGAAAAAAAGTGGGTGTTCTTGCTCATAATACCTTTAGCGTGCTGGGCGCAATACCTCTTTGCATTACCATTAGGATCGTCGATATTTATACCAGGTTCATCCTTTACTCTTCGGGTGCATTGTTTATTTCCCATAGTTTGTGCAGCACACTGAGTTGTCCCTTCTCCTAAACTACTCTTTGATGAACTCCCAGATGCATTGCTGTCAATCTTGGGGCGCCTCAGTCTCGGTAATTTTTTCGCTGAAGATTCAGGTTGATTATTTTGCTCGGGGCTGTCCTCGGAGATACGGTTACTAAGTTCGTGTCTAAGAGGAGGCTCCTCTGAATGTGCTCGCGGCGGGAGAGGTACCGGAAGTTGAGAAGGAAGTGAAGGTGTACTCCAGTCAAGGGCATGTTGCATGGTACGTGACATCTGTTGATTTGGGAGAGGCATGTACACGATCTGTGGCTGAGGCATAACACAGACTACGGGGAGGGTCGAGATTGAGGGTGTATGGGAACTCCATAATGGTCATTCGCTATAGGAAAGCTGGGTATGGAAGAAGAAGAAAAAGAACGGCCAGTATTAGCATTTGCTGGTCCATGCCTTGAATTCTTAAATTAGGTTGTTTTTTCAAATGTTTAAGTATATGTGATAACCATACTTGAAGCCACCAACGAAGTCTTGACTTCGGCGTGATCCGTCTGACAAACTAAGTTTGTTGAAAGCATTTGATACGTCGTCATCCTTCGGAGGAACTGGAGGTCGACTCATGTCTATTTTACTAGACGAGTCCGACTTTTCGGGTTTCGATTTCTTGTCATCGTGTTTAACAGCGATACCGCTGAATAGCTTGCGGAACTTTAGTTTATCCAGACTGACAATGAAAACAGAAGATTTGATTGTTTGAGGGGAGTTATGAGACTAGAGTAACGCGAACTCACTCTGCTAAGCGCAAGGAATCTTTGGAAAGTGGCTGTCTATGAAAAAGGTGTAAGGTCGTGGAACGAAGACCTGGAAGGCACCTTCTTGCGGTGCGTTGCACTGTGATGCTGTGTGACGTCCTACACGAGGTCAATTCTAATTGTTGCATCAAGAATCAACCAATGACGTTGAATAATTTAGCTGATAACATCACATAAGAGCAGGACGAAGGATCTCTGGCAGGTCTGAAGAGAGAAAAAATACGTATATTTTCTAGCGCTCTCAATAATTGAGACCTATCGTTTAAGCTGGTGATCGACTTTTTAAGCGTGTGAGAGCAAAAAATTTCCCCAGATTCCACCAGTACTTCTTCTCTTCGAGCTTTCATCATCATCGCGACTAGTCACTACTCCAGAACTTGAATGTAAGTTTTAATATACTTCCTTACTATTAGCCTTTCTCTTCGAGATGAAACGCACTGGGCTCTGAATCTACTTAGATGGCATGCACTACGTCCTTCGGGGCGGCGGCCTAGAAAACCGTTAACTGAATTTCTCATTTAACTTGAACTATATTCACTCGGATTCTTACTCTCGTATTAACATCTATACAGAATTTCAACAATGGCGGAAGTTGAGAACAAACAAGGAGAATTTCAAGCTTTAGTAGAGAGTATGACTTCAAGTGTTACTGCAACAAGGGAGTCAATAAAGAAAATTTCATCTCAGTGAGTAGGCCTGATTTGCTGCTATGCTTCCGAGTTCAATTAAATTTAGGGGCTAGATTAGACACTAATACAAAAGATGGCATATCCTTATTATCACTAAAGCATCATCTGATGCTATCGTACCTTCAGTCATTGGTGTTAACATCAACACACCGCATCCTTGGACACAGCCTAAATGACAGAAGCTCTTCACGGCAGCCATTTAGCAAGGTCGAAAGAGTAAGCCGAGGCTCGCGACCTGGCGACCTTGTTGACTCGATGATTGAGAATAGAGTCGTTCTAGAAAAGGTAACTGCTTTGGAGAACAAAATGCGTTACCAGATTGAGAAGCTGGTTCGCTTGGCTGAAGAGACTCCAGAAGAGGCACAAAAGAGTGTCGTGAATGGTAAATATACTACACAAATAACTATACCACTTGTAGGTTAATGTGCCTTTCCGCAGACCCTCTCGCCTTCCGTCCCAATCCTCAAAACTTAATGAACCAGGCTTCGGAAAGTTCTGGATCAGAGGTAGATTCTGATGAGGAGACACGGCAAACTAAAGCCAATGACGGAATATATCGTCCCCCGAAAATGGCTCCTATGCCTTATAACGAAGAAAACTCTCGTTCAAAGAAGGAGCGCCGGAGACCTATAACCTCCGCCCTTTCTCAAATCAGCATGAGCGCATATAATCCTCATGTTGAAACAACATCCGGATTAGGAGGTACACCGTCTTTGGCCTCCGCCCGTGCTCGTGAATTAGCTCGCATGACTGAATTTGAAGAAGAAAACTTTACACGACTTGTCTTGAAAAAGAAAGACGCTAAACGGCGCCAGAGAGATGAAGAGGATATAGCGTTGGGTGGCACTGGTGCTGGACTCACAGCTGGACCCCGTGGTCGTGCGCAGCGCGGTGTTGGTCTTGAAGATGAATTTGCCGATGTGTTCAAATCGGTGGGCAGGCGGAAGGACGGTGCAATCGGTGATGGGTATGAGGAGTTACGTCAACGTGGAAAGAAAAATGATGCTCTTTCTAGAGCCAGAATGAGGAGACAGGAAGATATTGATGTCAGTGAAGGACCGCGAAGGAAGAAGGGAAGATTTGAGAAAGACCAAGCGACTATGAAGAAGATATTGCAAAAGAAGAGGCGGTAGAGTCTGCGTTCCACTTTTTCTTTCACTCTTTCTTTCACCCTATGGCATAGATGTATCTGTATGAACTTGATAACATTATTATCAAATGTATAATGGTTAGAGAATGGCATATCTAATATTGTGCAACACCAAATCTGCTGGGTGCTAAAGTCATAATTGTTTAAATATCGAAATATCAAAGGTAAAATAAGGATGGCTAACGATACAATGGTGCGTATATGCAAGGAAGGGTAATTGATACATGCGAGGGGTATTTTGGGCGAAATCATATGGTCTAATTGTTAGAAGAAAGTGAGCATAGAAGATCGAAGAGAAAATGCATGTCATATTTTAGATCACATCATCTTCAATAAGAAAGTCCCAATCCATAACAGATACCCTGGGAGGATTTGAGTCCACTAATTTCCCCCCTCCAAACACACGGCGCCACCTTCCACCCGAAGAACGTTTACTCTTCTGTATATGTTTTATTTCCGACTCGGGGGCTCGGGTTAACACATCCCAGACACGGAAAATAACATTTCCACCAGTCTCAACTATGATTTGGTCACCGATCCACATGTGGGCAGCTGAAACACTGCGATTGACTTGGACTTGAGGGAGAACTTTGTCAACGAACGTAGTAGAAAACGACACTTGGCGGACATTAGTGCCCAATGTGATGAACCCTGTAAAATTTGAGGGCACCCAGATTTCAACATTCGTACCCCTACCCCCAGATATACGAAGATTGAAAGACCTGTTAAGGGCGTGCCGACACTGAGAAAGTACAGTTCAATATTGTATTGAAAACTGAGTTGGTTGCTGTTGGGCTCACCACTTTTGCGCGGAGTGATCCCGCGGCGCTGCTTAACAGCATATTTGTTCGATAGTTTTCAGGTTGGAGACGAGGGCGATGGGGAGGCATGATGAGATCAATGTCGATGGGAGCAGCTTCTGCGACTGCTTCGAAATCCCACTGGGCTCTGGGTCGATAACTCACTTTGTGAGAACCGGTAAACAAGTCTTCCTGTAACTTTTTGAGAAAGTTAGTTACATGTTGAGACGATTATAATCGAGGAAACATACACTGGAGGAACTTGAATTAGTTTGTTTATGATTCATGGCAGAGTGATCAAGTTTTGGAGTGAAGCCAAAAGTCATGAGAGGAGGAACAGAGATGTGGAGATTTGAGGCATATGATGTGTGAAGACTGATATTTGAAGCATGGAAGAGCGAGGGAATTGGATGGTCGGAAGTACAAGGGAAACCAAGACTGGTAAGGTAACGGAGACAACAATTACAACGCTTTTAGATGCCAATTAGCACGTGGCCGGTGTTCCGCGGTGAAATTTCACTTTGGTCGTAGATGTTAGTAACATCCACGCTTTGTCATAGCCACCGCTTGTATTTTTGCAGGTCAATGTGCATTATAATCATCCATAGTTAGCACACAATACAACGCTCCCTTTGTGATTTTGTCGCTCAAATTCTTGTAACAATGCTCATTTCTGCAATATCCTGAGCAGCTTCCCGGACCGAAGATAACCATCTCTTCCTATTGTTCCAATATACATATAATAAATTCCGCGTGTACATTGTCCTTCAGTTTTCCAAATTAGACAGAAACCAATTGCTGAATAAGAGGTTGCGTACTTGAAATGCTTGCCATCTATACCCGATGGGAAAACGTGGAGAGATTTTTCTATAGATGACCGTTCCAGTTCCGAACAATAAGACAAACAACAAACGGGCGAAATTCATCTCGTCTAGTGTGTTGAATTTGAAATTTAAGTAAGTTTCTCTTCGTTATTTTCCCTTTCCATTTGCGATCTGCCGCTTCTTAGATTTTAGCCAGATATTCGCCTACTATCAGTTCATCATTATTATACATTTAGCTAGTGATCAGCCTTGAAGTGTACTAACTTTTATTTTTTTCAATGAACAGTAGTCGAAAGAGAGAAGCCGTGTATCCGAACTACTCCTCCCCTCAATTGACCACGGCATCTCTACACATGACCAAAAAAACTTGTCAAGAGTGTGTTTCAAGCACCGAGGCACCATGTCAGAGTTGTAAGGCACTCTATGAACTAACCGCTCTAGACCGAATCATGTTTTGTATAGCCCATACTTCTCCTCCACCATAAGCCGAGACCGATACTCTGCATAAACTCTCCTACCTCGTTCATCTTTTCAACAACATCCAAACCCTGCGTTTGATTGGATTGTTGGCGAAACACCATCATTTTCAGATCACTGTCTGTCAAATTTCTAGTGAAATTTTCAAGGGTGCATGATGCCCATCGCAGTTTCTAGAAATTTATTCAGAATACGATGATAAAGCATTTAGGTATAAAAGCAGAGGCACCTTTATCTCACGGATATAACTCGCCACTTTCTCTTCGGGACCTTCAATGGCCAAAACGCCTGGATACCCGACCTTGCAGATGCCGTGAAGCCCGAGTTCCTTGGCTGAATGCTTGATAATGTATTTCTTTTGAGATGACATTATGTGATGAAAGGTGAGCAAGGCTCGTGCATTATTTGTAGCTGGAACCTTCATGTACTTTCAAAAGAATGAAAGTTACAACTTACTAAAGATAGAACGTCATATAATAACGTAAGCGATCCACGAAAACACACGTGTACAAAATAATATAGAGATTTTCTCTATCATAGTATTATAGCTAATTGTTACACGGACAACAACAAAGAAGGGAAATATTAAAAGAGAGTGAAACAAGATGTGGCTGAGTTTCGAGGATCCATGCGCTGAAATAGCTTACAAGCACACTAATGGATCAAGGGAGATCACTGTAATTGTATATCTTTTGTTTTGAAAAAGTCTTAGTATTTATTCTGATTGTTACATACCTTGTCCAAAGTATTCAGTATGGGCCACGTTTATACCTTCTGAAGGGATTGAGTCACTACAGGTAGGATCCTCCTCCCCAATGCACTGCTTGATGTTTTGTGGGATGGCTTATACTGCTTACTAAAGACAATAACGGTTGGTAAGAGAAAGAACATACATGGATCTATGAAATTCCAGAATTCCGTTTCACTGTTTACAGGGAGTATTAGTATCGATATCGGGAATGAAACATAGAGAGCTTACTGGTGTCTATACCCTAAGAACTCTGGGATGATAGTCGGAACGCCATCTAGGTGGGCCACATCTATCAGTCCATAGTATTTCAAAAATACAAGAAAACAAAGAGACCAGTAGTGTGGACAGCCCTGAAAATGTTCGCAGCACCGATCAAGTCTTCAGCCATCTGGGCGTATGCCGCGTTCCCCGTCCGTGGTTGCCCATATGTAAAGACGCGAAGGGGCACGTTAGGAAAGTTAGAAGCTAGCGATACACCGGCTATACTCGCGAGAGCCCCACCAAGACTATGACCAGCGGATACGAGAGAGTAGTTTGGATACTCTGATAGTTGATCCTCAACAACTTTAAGGATATCGGAGGCAACACTGTTGAACGCAGTGACAAAACCAGTATGTACCTGTGCCCCATCCATATTGGTAACACCCTGGGACTGTAAAGGAATAAGAACTATTTCTACATCTGTCGATAAATTCCCCAGATTCGGTTATACAGTAAGCTACTAGATATGCAACCATTCACAGACGATCTAACCTGTTAAAAAGTCCAAGGGCTCTTGGCTCCCTCGAAAAACGACTACTATCTGTTTATCAACATCATCCCGTGCAATATATCCCTGAGTATCAGTTAAATCGCTGTTAAACTAGTCATAAATACCCGATATATCTCAGCGTTTTGCATTTATTCTGAAAAGCTTCAAGATCTCACCGCCTCTACAAGCGTATTTCCGAGAGGCCTAGGGCAGATCGGCTGGTAGGCTCCGGATGCGTACTTGACGAACCGTGTGAGGTCGTCCAATGTGTCCTGAGATACCGTGGCCAATGCTACAGTGGCACACATAAGTAGGTAACCATAAGCTTTATTCAACATTTTGATAAAGTCTAAAGCGAAAGCTATTCGATGAAGGGGAATTACCTGGTTATCGAATGAGTAGTTCCTTGCTCCTGTTTTATAATCCACGTCTCGATCAAAATACACATTGGATTTGCATGCATGCTAGTATGGTATGGACCCCCTCTGAGGAGGATGTAGCAGTGCATGGCTACTCTCTCGAAATGAGCACCTGGACCTTTACAACCGGATACTCCCGTATGTACCTCTTTGCTATGATGAGGTGTAAGGGCAGCGTTCTAATAATATATACTTTGTTGGCCTAACTAATGCTTCTCTGCTTACATGTTCTGCAGCTCAATGCCAGAGCTCCGAGGGAACTCTGCATGTGATAAGAAAATTTTCCAGGTTTAGGATCAATAATGGTAATTTTGTCAACCACCGCAGTTGGTGGCTTAACTTGTGTTTGCACGTTCCCACATCCAAAAATACTAAGGGATTATTCAGTACTAAAGTTCCTTGGGTGACAATGTCAAACAAATTTCGGTCTTCTTCGGACGCGCTAAAGGGGGAGGAAATCTTCGCTGGTGATGGGGCTGATAATATTACACTATATCAGAATTAGACGTTTTTTTAACAATCTTGTTAACTACATTGTACTTGCGCCTCTCCATAAATGATAAATGTGTACCTTACAACCATCAAGATGGCAGTAGAGAGTACCTCTACATAACTAGTAGAGCTTTGATCGCCTTTTACTTGGTGGTGTTGGTGGGGACCTATGACTTGGAAAGCAAATATGCAAAATGCAGGTCAATACCCCTATCCGCGCACACAGTGCGTATCGTGCCCGAACGCAAATTCGGAAGCTGCCAGTCGGCTATCCTCCTTAGTTCATGACCTATTGGTAAATGCAGCTCACGTAGGCTTGGGAAAGCTCCGGAGGATATCAGAGAAGCCCAGTCCTCAATTCCGATTTCATAATTACTATAGACTTTCAGCGTCTTTAATTGATTTAGTCGGTCTCCAAGGCGTGAGGCAAAAGAGACAGCAAAAGGGACAGCAAGTTGCAAGTTGTGAAGTGAAGTACATGACGCTAGAAGGTCTTCACTAAGAAGCGGGTGAGCACCCAGTCGTGTATCATCTTCGTTTGTTGAGAAGACTTTGAGTATTTGTAGAGATTTTGAGGCCGATGAAAGGATTGAATTAATATCATAGGCTTGATTAGGGGAGGCAAACGAAAGAGATAATTCTTGTAAGTTCTCCCACGCATTGAGTGACACATCAGATAGCTTTCCCCCATCCAGGCGAACACCTTCAAGGGATAGTGACTCCAGATGCGGGGGCTTGGGCTTGAATGAATGTATTTCAGAGACATACAAGTCGAGGTTCTTGATCTCAAGGTGTTTCAAGTTTGTGTAACGAGAAGCAAGCCCATCAGTCCACCGTAAAGAAGCAGAGACAGATCGATTTGATTCAAAGGACCAGTACCACTGCTTTCCTTCGATCTTCAATCTCGAGATATTTTTAGAGCTTAAGAAACTCCGCAAATACCATTCTGCATGGACTGCACAGTCACCTCCAAGAATGAGTTGCTTAATACCTTCCAATTGGAAAAGTGGTGCAAGGCTAAGATTAAATACTTGTACTGTGCGACATTCGCAAGCCGGCCCCCCAGAGCAGGTGTGAGCCACTGGCTGTAGATTCAGTGCTGAAATGCGTCTCCCAAGAGCAGGCGATTCGATCAGAGTTCGAGAGAGTAGGAAGCAAGAGTGGTAAGTGAGCAAATTAGGAAAGGCATATAGGACTTTTCTAACTGGGCTGAGCCATGAAGAGGAGACACGGGCAAGGGGCGCCACATAAAAGGCATCAGTTGAGGCAGCTAGGTGTTCAAGTATGATAGGTATTAAATCATCTAAGAAGGGGGTTTTTAAAGGTGAATCCATGTAAGAGCTGGAGTAGCACTTGAGTAGATGGAAGCAAGAGACATAAAAGCAAAGGGTTATGTACTTAGCGAGCGGAGAGGAGCATCAAGACAAGGTTTTGCCACAAGAAAGCGCTTGCATAAATGGTCTCCTATACCGACCAACTACAGTCTCAGCGTATGTAAATTGTGGCGGCTGCCATCCTTTTTTGTCTACAATGCGCGAATGGTCTATACATCGGGCCCTGACCATTTATATATTTTCTGAGACGAATACCTCTTGGTATTCGTTTCATCCTTGGATTTGAACGTTGGTGGCGGATAGTTGCCTCGATAACTATCCCAGTCCAAATTTTGTCAGAAAATAGGATCAAGTAACTCTACTCGTTTATAGATTCAACTCAACCTCATCGGTTTCTTTGGTAGATGATGGTGGATATTATGAGATTGTGACATAAGTCGGATGATTGGACTTATTGGATGCTCGGATACTTTTTCGACCTTCAAACTCGTTGCGGAAGTAATTGCGCCATGATGATTTTAACCAATTATACATTTTTTCGAATGATTTGGTGCTCTTGGCTGACATCTGGAAGTACCGAGTTCGCCAGAGTGTTGTCATGTGCATTGTGCTTCGAATGATAGATGATTTCTTATAATAGTACTAACATTCTATTTCTTAAGTATAAATCTTGTTCTCACGCGTAATCTATACTTGTGAGCATACACAGATGCTTACATAAGTCACGACAGGCACCTCGTTTTCATCGAGGCGCGTCGGTAACACCCTCTCGTCTTTACCTTCTTCACCATTCTGTCATCGACAATGTCGACGCTCTCGAAGTTTCACCCCACTCTACCCGCAGCTGTCTCTCACAATAGCCATAGTGCACCATCACAATCAAAATCCCATGTACTCGCAGGGGTACAGGACGCGTATTGGAGTGATGATGAAGCGGTTAGATTTTACTGTTTTTCTTCCTGTACCTCTTTCATGAACTCATTTACACTTTTGTATTGCCGATAGGAGGATGCAGAGTGCCCGCTTTGCCTAGAGGAAATGGATATCTCTGACCTTAACTTTAAACCATGTCCATGCTCCTACCAGGTTCATCTTCCGCATACATCCTTTTAAAAAGTATCTCTTACCCTTACTTGTCTAGATTTGTCGTTTCTGCTGGCACCATATAAAAGAAAATTTAAATGGGAGGTGCCCTGCATGTCGTCGGGAATACACAGATGAAGCTGTGCAGTTCAAACCCGTCAATAAGGAAGAGTACGTACTATGTGGTATTATGCCACATCAAACTACATCACTTACTTCTAATCCCGCTCAGCCACAAACGTCTTACTCAACAAAAGAAACAACGTGAACGCGAAAGAAAGGATCTAGATGCTCTAGGGAGGCGCCATTATCTCAATGTTCGTGTCGTACAGCGTAATGTTGTCTATGTTGTCGGTCTTGGGGCCCGTTTTGCAAAAGAGGAGGTAGGTCAAAAAAGGCTGGATTAGCTTAATTGAAACGGGTTTCTGAAATGTCGGTGATTTCAGTTAATACCTACTCTACGGTCGAATGATTACTTTGGGCAATATGGGAAGATAACAAAAATTCTCCTTGTGAAGCGTACTCCACCAGGTGGACGCTCTCCTATTTTAGGTCTGTATATAACCTATTATCGTCGGGAAGATGCTGCTCGGGTTATATCTGCGGTTGATGGAAGTCCTTCTCCAAGTGGAGGTGGAGATGTCATGCGTGCTAGTTATGGTACAACAAAGTATTGTATATCGTTCCTACGAGGTCTATCATGTACAAATAATGGCTGCATGGACCTGCACGAATGGGGAGATGAAAACGATTGCTTTACTAAAGAAGACCTGACTACATTGTACGTGCTCTTCAAGTTGTCAGTGGTACATGTCCCTGAGTTAAAATGACTACAGGAAACATACAATGAAGGATACAGAAAGCAGACAAAGAACTACCACAGTTGTTAGCAAGAAAACTGATGAAAACGGTGGGTGTTTATAATTGACTAATACAAGTAACATGGGCTGAGATGTATGTAAAGTTGGATTGCCTCGGACAGCCGGATGGGGTCAAAAACCTGCTCTGGGGCCTTCATCGACATCAAACACTTCATCATCAAATACGATACCCGTTCGTTCTGCAAGGAGAGGACATCGTCAGACTCGGTCTGGAACATCTGGGGAGACCCGGACACCATCTACCACTGCACCGAGACAGGTTACTCAACAAGAACGTAAGATTTCAACAAGGACACCCTCTCAAGCCTCAAATTCTCGTCCATCCACTCCAGCGGCATCTTCATTGCCACAACGCCCAAGTACTCCTACCGGCGTTTCTACAACGAAGGCTGCAAAATCAAGAAGAGAATCACAGAACCCATTACCTCCTAGATCACCTACATCTTCTGTTGCTGTCGAATCTGATATAGGTTCTCTTGAGGCTGTATCCGCCTCTCCAGCCTTATCTGCTTCAAGAGTTTCTACGCCTCCTGTAGTTACCCCAGCGGCCCCACCGGGATTACCTGCAGTACCCCCAGGCCTCATGACACCGCCTCCTGGAATATCCACCCCAGCTTCTGTTCAGTCTTCATCGCCTCTTGTAAGAGAAGCATCAGCTTCCTCCTATCAAATATCAACTCAAGCACAAGCTCTACTTGATGATGTACGAAATCGCAGGGAGTCATTGGTACCCTTGGCATCCTTTAGTCCATTCCCCGATCTTGATCGTACGCTTCAGAATTTGAGCGGTGGGAATGGGGATACTGGGGGATTCAACTTCAACTTGGATCCTAAACTTGCTGTTGATGATGATGCCTTTGAGGCACCGCTACCCGATTTGGATGATTCGACCTCATTATCATCGGGAACTTTCTTTGATCCCTTTTCCAGCAACCGACCCAGTAACAATATGTCACCCTTCAACCCACCCCAGGTTTATCGCATGCCAATGGTCCCCCAGGTATGCTCTACGACGGTTTTAAAACACCTGGCCTGGAAAGGACATCGTCAAGTGCGTCGGGATACACAGGACCCTTCAATCCTTTTGGTGAAACATCGGAGGCGACTTCTCAGACGAGCTTCCAAAGGCCATCACCTATACCAGATGATGACTCGTCGAGACGTATGTCTCGATTTGGGTTCGCTCGTGAGAGGCAGGGATCCCTGGGGTTGATGAATTCCGCAACCCCTTCACCCCTTCTTAGTGCAAATACCTCTCTTTCTTCATTGTCACTAGCAGATAATGCAAACATCTCCTCCGCTACTAGCTCACACGCTCCGTGGCCATTCCAGAGGCAGCATGATTTTCCACCTGCTCCTCCGGGTCTTGGACCTACGCGCACTGGGACTCCTGGATCGGCTCGAGGGTCTCCTCTTGTACCTTACGCTCATGCTCAGACCTTACCCCCTTCGATGCAACAGTCTTCATACCCCTCTCAACCCCTAGATTTCAACCTTTTGATATGGGTCCAAGTGATGTTTCACTAAAGGACATGCTGGGGATCGGCAGGGATCGTATTCACGAACCTCGCAATGCAGCCTCTGGTAGGAGACTTTTACTTGTATAATATATAACAGAATCACCATTTGACGGAAATGTACTTTTGTTCAATTTATTTGAATGTTATTCAGACAATCATACACATAGTATATCTGGTGTTCCGTTCCAAGATCCAGCAATCATGTCATCTGTGCCTTATGTGTCATCACCTAATAACGGTGGTTTCCACTTTACTTCTGAGAATTCTTCGTCAGAGACTGGATTATCTTCACAACTTATGCCTAATAGACCGCCTGGCCTCTCGTATCAAAATTCACAACATCTTGGTTCTCAAGGATCCATTCCTGGGCAAGTTGCTTCTCCGATGATGATGGGTGGTGGTCCGATGCATTCGTCCATGATGCAGAACCAGGTGCATGCCCAGGGTCCTTTAGGTAAGTCTTCAGCATTCAATGTGTATAGTTCTTTCTCCACGAGCCATGCTTCCGCAGCGCGAAGATTGTTATGGTCATAGAAAGTCGTGGAAGCTAGCCTATACGTCGCATTGATGGATTAATTTCGTTAGAGTGCTATTTAGCAAATTTGCCGATTTGGAGTTGATATTTTTTGGGACTCCAATAAATCATGTTCCTCTCTCCCTCACCTTTTTCGTATTCTTCTCTTATGTCCATACATGTAGGGCTGAGCCTGTGCTAATACCTTTTTCATCCCCTTTTCTCGGGTTAGCCCCTCCAACACCGTCTTCTACTTCACTCGTGTCATTTGCGCCAGACTCCGTGACTGAAGAACATTCAGTTGAACCATCTCCGATACTTTCTGCTGCAGATTTTCCTGCTCTACCTACAGCTAATGTTAGCTCTGAGTCCCAGTCACAACCACGAGTTGATGAGACATCCGTAAAGGATGACCAAGCCAAAGTAAAATTGGGCCGTAAGGCTGCAAAGAAAGCAGCACAAGCTGAGAGAGCAGCTGAACGTGAGCGTCTTGCTAAAGAAAGAGCAGCTGAGAAATTACGTCTCGCAAAAGAGAAAACTGAAGAAAAGGAACGTATCGAAAAGGACAAAATGGAAGAAAAGGAACGTCTCCAAAAACAGAAAGCGGAAAGAGAACGCGTTGCTAGGGAAAAGGCAGAGCGCGATGCTGAGAAGGAACGCGCTGAAAAGGAGAAACAAGCCGCATCGAAAAAAATTGAGGCAAACAAAGCAGCCGCAAAAGCTGCGAAGGCAAAGGAACAAGCGGCAGTCAAGCAAACTCAGAAGTTAGCCGCGGCTGCAGCGAAGGCTGAAGCAAAAGCGGCAGCAAAAACTCAATCGAATGCCCAAGATGATACATCATCACCTATGCCTATTTTATCAAAGATGCCTAAAAAGAACAAACCTGTGACGAAACCTATCAAGATCCCCAAGGAGGATGATAGTGTGCATGATGTTCAGTCTTCTATTCCCTCAGCAGTGACTGCGAATTCTGAGTCAGTACAGCTTCCCGTTGTGAGGACTCCTAATGTTACAGAAATTGTAAATTCTTCCGATGCGGAGCTCATTGGCTTTAGTGCTACACATTCTTTCCACGATCAAATTCCTCGAACGGAACCGAAAAGTATATCTCAAATGTTACAGGAAATAAGCAATGAAAAAGGGCAATACTACCTAGATAATCATCCGTTCTTTGATCTTACCAAGATAAATCCAGCTGCAAAGATGGCTTTAGACTACGGTACTATGAAACGTGCACTTTCGGCCTTTCCTGCAGGTGGGGGATCGTTTGTGGACAATGCCTCTACTCGTCTTGATGACAAGACTGTCTCATCTTTCCAACAGCTTTTAGAGACATTGACACAAACGATGTCCGAATTGATACAACTTCTACCCCAGGCCACGTGGGGATCCATCTTTGATGTATTGAGCCAGGATCTGAAGGAGTTAAAGCGTGAGTATTCCCTGCGCAGCTCGACATCATTTGACGGGCTCGTCCATGATGATCTGCCGGATGATGCAGATGAGGATGAAGACGAGTTCCTTGAGGATCTTGGCGGAGATGCCCCAACATCAGCTATGGATAAGCGTGCAAAATGGATGGAAGTTCAACTAGCGAAACTTGAGGAATTACATCGAGATGTTAACTCTGCTGCTGCACGTGCGATTCTTGCTTCTAATGATCGTGGTTGGGACGTTCGTGGATGCCTGCCACATATCGGAAATACACTAGCACGATTTGAACATCTCGGATTCGTGGAGGAAGAAGGAAAGATGCGTTCAATGACGAAGGAGGAATTAGAAAAGAAACTAATTGTCGCAAAAGAGGCGGCTGTGTTTGCAGAGACGGAGTTGAGGGAAGCTATGCAGGCAGTCATCTCACAAAAACCATGAAATCACCAGAAATGGGTGGGCGAAGTAGAATTAGCACTTGAATAGATAAACATCGATTATTACAAAATTACTATAGTTGTTTGTGGATTGAAAAACTGACTGATCAGTAAAGCCTGGCCCGTTGCTGCGGCTGGTGGATGTTAATTACTATATAAGTTCCAACTGTAATTGAAATGCACCTTACTCTGCTCCATCATCTTGGATAGGTCATACACACAAATCAAGGATGGCTTCCTCAAAGCACCCGGACACCCATTTCCAATCAAGTCTTCTTGTCTTCCTTTTCCTTGTTGGCATGCTGCTTCTCATGATACTAAAGACAGAATACAACACTCCTCCAGCTCAAGTCCCGGCGAACTCAAGATTACATCAATTACTGTATACTGAAAATCCGTTATCCAACACTGAGTCTTTCCCAGCTCTTGTCCGACAAAAAGATGGATTTGATGCTTGCTCTTCTGGTTCAAATCGTAATGACATCATACCTGAAGGGGAAGGAGCAAAGGTCGAGATGATTAAGCTATCTGGATACTGGAAAGAAGTTCGTGCATCCTTTGGACTGGTTCCTTTACCTGATATTATTCGAGTTCCTGTAGAGTGTAGTACTGGTGGACACCAAACCCAATCTGACGCACTTCCGCAGCTATCACCAAGTGGTATGGAAGCTACATGGACTAAAAATTATTTGGGTTCTAGCCGTTCAAAGAAGACACATCTTTGGTGGTTAGGTAGACTAAATCCCAGCCTGCGAAGGAGCTTACAAGAGATGGGATCCGATATTGAAAAAACTGGTTCCGATTTCTTTGAGGAGTACAATTTATCTAAACGCCATGGAGATTCCATTTCTAAATTATCGTCTAAATGGAATATTCAAAACATAAAAGCATCGAAAGAGAAGGAACACATAGTAACTTCCCTTGATCCGCAGCCTAAGTCCAAAGCCGACGGTACTCTTCTCTCAGCTTTAGAAATCATAGCAAACGTAACTTTTGGTTCTCACTCTGCTCAGATTCCTAAAGAAGACTCGAAGGACTTACTTGAAAGCAATCTACCTACAACACCATACTCGGAATCGCCAGTAGACGAAAAAATCTCAGAGTCTCCTGGTCTTTTCTTATCCGAAGATTCGAAACCGGGGAAGGATAAGAGCAAGAATAATCATGCTACACTTGGATCTGTAGCCGCTGCTTTTCGTGCTATTGCAGCTCATGAACTCAACTCGAAGAGCCACAACCGCCGTCATTACAGTGACTCAGGCTCTCGTCCTCGCCAGAGCCCTGATCAGCGTCAACATCAGCAATATATACGTGGACGTCCTCATTCTCGGAGCTTATTCGCTAAAAGAGGCCTAGATCACGAATGATGACAGCTTTTTTCGGATTGCTCTTATAAACTCACTTCCAGCGAACTGTGAAGGGATGAAAAGAGGGAAAGAAAAGAACCACTGATAGACTAGCAATAAAAAGGACTAACAAGGTGATGAGAGTGGAGATTTGAGAAAATCCATCAGCGTATAGAGTCTCTTGAGTTTCATCCATTATATACCAAGCTTGTATTTGTAACCCCCTCCCTCAAAAAACACACACACAACAGTGTTTTATCCCTCTTAGAATCTGTTGTAGTTTTTACTTCAAAGTAGTGACCATAATCATCAAGTTATATAACATATACCGAGACACATCAAAGCTATAAATCAATGTAAGAGATCCCGAAACAGGATGGATAAGATAGATATAAATCTAGAAAAAGAGAGTTTAATCAACTCTGACATGCTTGCACAAAATCTTTGAGCTTATCCTACATAGTAGGATCTAATCGGGAAGGGAGTAATATGGCACAAGATTACAAGAGAAAATCCAGTATGAGAATGAGTTTAACAGGTAATTAGCATGACGAATTCTTCGCTTTCCTCCATTCAATGAAGTCAATTGTAAGGGTGGGGCAAGCCTAAGCATTAGGTATCACTAGCCAATAGAACTCCTGTAAAAACATAGTAAGAAGCGAAGATAATAACCCCTTCTTTATCATACTCACTTTACAGTACAGCGGAACCCGTACATGTACATCTAAGTATATAGAAGTGTGATAATAACTTATTTGAACATATTGACATGAGACTGTCAACAGTCATTCCTTACCATAGACCTCATAGTATTGGATCTTTTATATGTTCTCCTCTCCTATAAAGACAGTTGTTTCAATACCATATCTATGTATATTGGACGGCAACGTGCTTTTATAAATTCAACGACATTCTTTAATATGATAGGAAGTCACCAATAATACCGACTAAAAAGCTAAAGCATGCTAGCATGAAATAATGATCGTTGTTAGAGACTGTTAGAGCCAGTGATCACCTATACAATGGCTTTTCATCTACATATCAAAATTACGAGAATCTCTTCACAGAGTGAAAAGTCAGTACTTCCAATTCCTAGAGCAGGAAACAGCAGTGATATGTATATGGGAAACAACATGCTGTTTAATGTCATATCAATTTAGATATCCAATATTCCCTACACCCAGATAAGACAACAGGTGAAATGCATTTGATATGATTATTGTAGTAGGTGCCACCACAGACTTGAAATATATAAGCTCAAGCTGATTATCCCATTGAACTGTCATGAGCGACGTCTTTGGGCAACATATGATTGTTAGCAAAACTTGCATGTATTCACTTTTTTCTGACGACGGAATCGCGGTCTTGTGTAGAGACAACACATTATATCCCCAGCGATAGAGTTAGGTAGCATGCTTTGCAGTTCAACTCAGGCTTCGTCACTGTAATAAATTTAGTCCAGATTCATATCCAAACCACCTAGCCTCCGCGATGAAAACATATACAGGACAAGGAGAACACTCAGTCCCTTCCAAACACGCTAAGCTTCTTATTATTGTATAATAACCAGACGTCTGTAGCAGTATATTCCAAAGGATAGATCCAAAACAAGGAGCCGGAATTAATCTATAATTTGTAATGTTCCCTGTATATCATGGGCACATATAACGAGCTTGATCATCATAGAGTACAAGAAGAGATGTGTCGTAGGGAACCCTTCTGAACAAATGGCAGCTCAAATATTTGTGATCAGTTTGTATCCACTACGAAAAGAAGAAGTTTCACCCATATTCCCTCGAAGAGGTAGTTGTACATGCACAATTACACAGTTATATTATACAGATGCAAGAAAAGATGATTATAGATCGAAATCAAAATCATCGTCATCGTCGTCAATCTCCTTTCTTCGTTGATACTATAAACAAAGGTCGGAGCTTCAGCATAAACCATAGTGGTGTAAGCATGATATTTTTCTCTTACTACTATTGCGCCCTTCTTATTTCCTGCTTTCGACTGAGCATCTTCAGCCTGTTAAGGAAAGGTAGCATATATATTAGATCGTTCGTTAGATACAATAAATACGGCTTGTTTACCTGTTCCAGAAGACTGATGAGTTGTTCTTCACCCACCCGACCTCTCAATTGGCCAGTTTGTGCCATTCTTAATAATATGCTCTCAATCTGAGCTGATCGAGTTGGACTAACAAGGGAAATTCGTGCAACTGAAAGAAAGGAGTAAACGGGGGGTATTCAGTGAGATTTATAGAATACAGATATTTTCAATTACATACGACGTTCTCGAGCTTTTTGATCCAGAACAGTAGCTAGTAAGTCTCTTCGCATTTGTTCTTCCGCTTCACGCTTCGCTGTATCGGCTTCACCATTACCACCGGCTGTTGAAAGCCCTTGTGGCGCGGGTGATGGCGAAGAACTTGCATTCTGTCGTAGCTGCTGTAGCCTCGCCGCTCTGATCGCCGCTAATTCCGCATCTTCCATTGTTTTTGCAAGATATCCTTGATGTTAGGAAATAAACTTGCTTTCGAAGAGAACGACTTGTATGGACAGGTACAAATCAATTATAACTCTGCGATCGCGCGAAAGCTCACATTACGTCAGTTATAGTCTCTTAGTCAATGACCCGAGTCTTGTACTACAGCCATCATGCCTCCAGAAATCTACAACGCAAACCCAACTATCTTTACAACTTCTAGATCATCTAAGTCTTTGGCATCTAGCTCATTATGGATGGATGACTATGGCGCTTCATCAGACTCAGACGAGTCTGATGTAGAGGCCATCGGTTCAGAAGAAATATTTGGTACGCAATTGCCTGTATATTCTTCCATATATGCTGTCAATCAGTACATATACTGACCATTGATTACTCGAATAGATCATATTCGATCAATCAATGATCCTGAGCATCCGCTCACTCTGGAACAACTCGCAGTTGTTTCAGCTCCGCAAGTCGAAGTCCATGGAAACAACGTTATCGTCGAATTCACACCTACTGTTCCGCATTGTGGTGCATCTACATTAATAGGTACGAATAATCTTTCTGGACTAGGGGCTCCCTCGTACCCATACTCATGGCCCATGTAGGACTCTCAATACGAGTACGACTGATGCGCACACTTCCTCACCGCTTCAAGGTTGATATCCGTGTCAAGCCAGGTTCTCATCAAAGTGAAGCAGCATGTAAGAATCAGATAAGTCTAGGCGTTGAGGTTATGCTAATCCTGAGGAAGTGAATAAACAGCTTAACGACAAAGAACGTGTCGCAGCCGCACTAGAGAACAATGCTCTCCTGAATGTTGTGGAACAATGTTTAACACCCCTTACTCAAAAATAAACCATACCGGATGGAGTGCATGACTCCGATTCCAAATAGGCTGCATGCATATCTATACAACTTATCATCTAAATCAGGATAATATTTCAGTATGTAGAATAAGAACAGAACTTCCTAGAGATACATGTACAAGTACATAGCTATGCCGTAACATTAAGTGCACAAAACAGATATAACAGATTCGATAGCATGAAGAAAAAAGCAATTTCCGGGACCACAATCTCCGATTACTAGGGTAGTCATCGATGCGACCTGCGCCAATTTTGTTGATAATGCTGCTGTTTTTGTTGTTGCTGGAAGATACTACCATTAGCCAAGGGGCTCAAGTCAAAGTCTGATTGACTATGAAGACCAGTCCTAGATATATGCCCAAGGCCAAGGGATATCCCGTTTCCCGAGGCCTGTAGAGACCCATTTGATATTAGTCCAAAGGGGAAGTTCAAGTTATTCATTGATTGATTCATAAAGTTCACATTAGGTTTTGGCGTAGTCTGTAAGGGTGTTGGGGTGGGGGATTGAGGAAGGCCTGGTGGTTTCCATCCCTATTGTAGCATTTCGCTTGAGTAAAATGACTTAAAAATCTAGAAATGGAAAATTCTTACATATTGTTTCCCTTCCTTGTATAATTCTTCCAATTTTTCGTCCCATATACCTTTCTCTTCATATTCCTGAAATGCACGGAAGAGGAGCAACGCACATCGAGCATCCTCTATTGAATCATGCTCTCCGGACTGGATATTTTGTTTGAGGACGATCCAGGATAAGAATCGTAAAGAAAGACGACGATGCCGTGATTCTATGTAATATATATCCACAGTATCTAGAACTCTGTCTGCAGGTACGAAGAGATCTATTTCCAGATAAAAATAAGGAACATCAGAGATCCAGGCCTCAAGGACTAGAATGGGGTAACTAACTGATGATACGGAAGTCCTTTTTAAGACCATGCCCAATGAAAACGCACCCCAGGTCAACAAGTAACCTGAGCTTCTTGTACGCCACCTTCAATGGGACCAATGTATGCCTGGAAAGGTGAGGATCCAAGTCTCCCGCTGAGAACACAAAAATCAACAATCATATAGGACACCAGAATATTTACTGTCAACATACGTTTGATGCCAGAGTATAATGTTAGGTAGTCAACAATAGCTTCACTGGTATGGATATGATCGTCGATAAATGGTACGCCATATTTCGCCCCATCGGTAGCACGAAGGACGGACACTCGCGCGAGACCAAGTCGAGCAGGCCTAATGACCTTCTTTGTACCATCTGATCGATATTCAGACTCCTCCTAGTATAGCCATAAAGAATCAGACGAGTCGTAAATAACAACGGTAAGATACCGACCTGTTGCATTGAAACAAACTCAGCATCAATAGCAACCATAGTTCCTGGGGTGGGAAGCTCATCGAGACCCAATAACTCGTGTTTGATGGAAAGATTATCGCGATTTCTAGGAGCTATATCAGAATTGCTTCATAAGTAAGATCCAAGTTATCACATACACAGATATGTTTATGTCTCGCCGCAGGATAGACAAGTCAAGGTCTTGAGGAAGATCACTATAACTCAGTTTGTTGATCATATCCACCCTTTCGTAGTAAATAATAGCTGGGACCTGCACAATTTTCATCAACAAACATAAACTACTTATTGAGTTATATTTGAGAAGCGGGTTACCTTCCAAATCCCAGGGAATCCCAAAGCCTCCCGTTCCGAAACATTAGTGACAACGAAATCATTGAAGACTATCCAAGGACTCTTTAGCGAGCGCCTATCGCTGTCGGGAACTGGAAAGAAACATTGGTCCAAGATCATACATACACAAAAGAAGGGTAGATAACATACCTTTCACGATAGATACCAGGTGTCCATATTTCTTGCCCTCGGGAATGACCTCAACGATCATTGACTATATTAAATATTCACAATAAGACCCTTAACTCAATCGAAAAATGATTTACCCTAAGCTCGTATCTGACAACATCCGCCTCGTCAATTCCGTCTACTTGTCCTCGAATTTCGATGAATGGTTGAACAAATGGTTTCTGTCTATTTCGTTCATCAAGCCATATTCGGTGCGTAGGTAACCCAGCTTCATATATAGAAGTGTTCAAGGCTAAAATTGTCGGGAGGTCCTTGCTTGGGATAGACCTCCGACTTTCGTTAGTTGAGAATTGCTTGCAAAGGGGACACGTCGCTTTATATACACTCCCTCTGAGTAGAGATTCTCGAACAATACTGGCAAACTCGATGTTTGAGGCTTGTCCATTTGTGGCCTTGGATAGCATTAGTTTTAGATACTGTTATTCATAGGATAAGGCGGAGAGGCGGACACACAGATTTAGGGAAGATCAAGTCGATAACATGCGCCATATTTTCCTTTTGCCTCCGACCCTTGCAATTCGAGCAACTTATGTTAGTCTTGGCGTCAAGACCCAGCAATTGAGTGATAGGGGCAGCTATCATCGACGGGGATACATTTTCAGAAGGAACAATGAGCGGATTATGAGGGAAACTGTTCCCTTCTGAGCTTAGTTGGTCAAGTAGAAACCTATGGAATCCCTGGATGGTATCGCTATAACTATGCGCAGGTTTCCCAAAATCAATATGTGCAATTTGATTATGAGCTAGTTACCAATCGTTAAAAGGTAAGCCTGGGAAACATTATAATTCCCATACCTTGTGCAAGAGCCCCAACAGTTTTGCAGAAATTACTTGCTTGACAATTGACCCCCCTAGCATCGGTAAGCATCTTCATTGCAAAGCCGAGTTCGCACAGGAAACAGTGCTCTCGGTTACAGTTTGTCAAGATGTGAGATTCAGCTAGCTTGCGAATCGGGAGTGAGTAATGCAATGTTTGAACAAGGGAATTGGTATATGAGTTTGTTATGTGGGATTCTAGTCCACTGTAGTCTGTTTTATTATAAAATCTTTAATCACAGTAAGAGAGCAGTCAGAATTTGATGTAGGGTTTTGTTACTCACGCAAAGTCAAAGTCTTCCACCCCAAACTTTGAGTATTGGATAGACACTTCACGATAAGGTCGAGGTATCTCTTCCATATCCTCCCCAATGGGTGTGACAGGATCCACCTAAAAGTATATCAGTATTTGTTAGGGCAATTTCGTACGACCATTGCACAAACCTGCCCAGAACGGGGTCGTACACTATGGAATCGCCCTGTATCTTTCTTGACGTCAGCTGATACCATATTACGTTTCCCTTGTAACTCCTTTGGCAATGTTGCATAGGCAACGTTTTCATTAATCTTCATTGAGTTGAGAACTTGGGAGGGTATTTTAGGCGGAGGGGGATAAGACAGATTCGGAGGGAGGAATTTCGGTGTCCATGAAGAAAGTAACATCGTTTCATAGAACGGCATGCCAATAGAGTTAAGGGGTCTATCTCATAGTTTAGTACGTAAGAGTAGCTAAGTAGGATAAAACATACGTTGAATCCGTCCATGGGATATCTGGTAGAGGCTCTGGTATATCTGGCCATTCAATGGGTTGCCCTTCGAACCCATTAAAAGGCAAGGACCCCTCTTCATCAGCAGCCGTCATCAGATGTATATTACCGTCTCCATCACCGAATGCTAAGTAAACACCAGTTGCCGAGACTGCCACAGAGCTTATGTACGAAGACACGTCCAACTATACGGAACATGATACCGCCCGAGGAATAAGCAACTGAGGCGCATATAGTCAGTTTGTTCGCGTACCTGGTAGAACTCACCCCCGTCCCCTGGATTTGATGTGTCAACAATATTAACCAAGCCCCGTGTTGAGGTCACAACAACACTTGAGGAGCGTCTTGGAAGTATATTGATAAATCCAGGTCCAGCCGAAAATGAAGCAGGCGGGAGAGCCTTAAAGCTACGTAAGTCGTACACCTTAACTAATGGTTCAGGGAAGGGTCTTGATTGCCTAGAGAGTCCCAGTTTTAGAAAAAAACATTAATCCGTATAAAAATACATGTATTCGCCTACCTAACACTCCAGCCGATAGAAAATACGAGATTTCCGCTAGTCTCAAGACCTTGCACTCCCTTCATATGAGCTTTCACAGACGACTCTGAAAAGTCACCAGAAGCCTTCTTCCCTACTCTTACATCATGAGTTCTGATGTAGCCATCCATAGAGCCAGAGATAAGTAAGGTGTGTGATGAAATGAGATGTGTGATCAGTGAAGGCGCTGGCCATTGCTTAACAAGCCCCCCTGTTGAACTGTTTATCAAAGCCAGCTCTGGCACGTTCGTAGAGATAGCGATATTTGGAGATGAGCTTATTGAGTTGGAGAATGTTGTTACAGAGTGCAAGGATCTAAGAAGCAACTATTGAACTGCTTTGCGTATGAGTATCGGTAGATAGAGTGAAACCCTACCTATGGTACCAGTTATTCACACCTCCCTTAGACCATTGGCCTACCCCTCTCCCTGCAGATCCGAGGGCTCTTACATATTTATCACCAACGAGTATTTTCTTGACAGCTAGATCGCCCCCAACTGGGAAAGAAACACCGCGTGCACCCTGAGTTCCATAGTACGCTACTACACTACCAGTGTTATTACCAGTCCAAAGAGTGTCAGACACGGGATCAAAAGATAACGCAGATACAGGTTGAGGGTACAGGTCTCGCTGAGTTAGTATAGGCGCAATGGGCCTGTACGTCGACGACATCGTCTACTCGCCGAGCAACGGTGAGTTATGCTGTAATAGTAATTATAACCTTTCGCTGGAGACGCGTCGCATATTGCCGCGATGCTATGACCGCGACCGTGACTACAACTAGACTAGTTTTGAGTGCTGACTCTATGCAACCCTGTTGTCTATCATGACTGAGCATTGGACACGTCCTAGCCCACAAGAAGTACTGTGCGTATCATCTCCTGCTGACAGACCTCGTAAATTGACCGATTATGTTCCATAGAGTGGCGTATGATGCACTCTTCCGTTCGGATACACCTCTTTCCAAGATCAGGGACAATGCGTTTGGTGGTAGATTGTTATCTGACCTCTCCGGATTGAATGTGGCTGGGAGGAGTATGATGTGGAAGGTATATGCTCTGCTTCGTGCTCACTCTTGACTTGAGTGTACCCTAACGTAGCATTAAAGCTCTTCCTCATACCCACGGTACCCTTGACGCCTCCAGCAAGCCAATCTGCTGCAAAGCCTCCACTAAGCGAGTTGATGTCTCTTAGGAAGGAATACTCGTCCTTGCTACTTGAAAAGCTACGTGCTCCGGATGGTAGTTATGAAGATGGGTTTACCGTCCCAGGAATCAAAGGGAAGCCCCAGTCAGCTAAAGAGAACTTGAATTTACAAAGAAATAACCCTTTAAGTCTACATGAGGACGTGAGTAATTAATATCGTAGACGAGTGCTATGACTAATAAATATCTAGAATCCATGGAAGGAATGGTTTGCTGCAGTTGAAGTTCGTAAAACTATCAGACAGGATGTAGAAAGAACGTGAGCCATACTTGTTCGTGTCCTTCTTTATATACTTTCATATTCAGGTATTATGAGTTCCTTAGATTTCCTGACTTTGAATATTTCCAAGATCCGGAAGTACAAGCTCAATTAACAAATATACTCTACATCTACTCTGTCATGCATCCGGAGATAGGCTACCGCCAAGGAATGCATGAACTGTTGGCTCCACTTTTATGTGCTATAGACTATGATTCATTGACATCGGAAGAGCAGCTAGATGATGAAGTCATTGAATTCTGCAGTCGAACTTGGGTAGCCGCCGATGCCTGGGCATTGTTCAACATCGTTATGGATGGGGTAGGATCTTGGTATGAATGGCGTGAGCCAACACCCCCGCCCCTTCCATCTCCATTGAAAAACCAATATCGTCACGGCGCTCCCGAGGGACAAGGAGAGCTCAAGCCCTATGTAGCACCTATTGTTATCGCATGTCAAAACTTACAGTCCCATATGCTCAAAGTTACCGATCCTGTTCTATGGCAAGGAATGCAAAAGGCAGGGATAGAGCCACAAATATATGGGATGTAAGTACCACGGGACTCATATAAAGTACTCACTTAATACTTACTTATTTTTCTACTAGACGCTGGCTACGGTTGTTATTCACTAGAGAATTTTCCCTGCCTGATGCCATGATCCTTTGGGACGGGATCTTCTCATGCGAGGACACATTCGTTCTTGTCCCTTGGATATGCGTTGCGATGCTCATTCGTATACGAAATCAATGTAGGTTCCAGCTAAAGAGAGACGTATATTCACTATCTAATCAAAGCATTGCAGTGATACCTGCAGATTATAGCGGACAACTTACTTGTCTTCTCCGATATCCCCCTCCTCCAACGGGCTTGGACCCCACATCACCCCATCATGCTGTACTCCTTCTTAGACAGGCATTCGCCTTATACACATCTCCGAAAGCTTCGACTGGATCCTCCATAGCAATGGAAAATAGAAACCTGTTAAATATACCACTAGAGGTACCTGAGCCTCAACAGTCACCAACCCAGTCACGGCGGCCTATAACTAGAACACGATCAAATACAGACTCTAATAAGGCAGGGCCTAGTAAAATCCAACAAACTCAGAGCAGAACTCCTCCTCAGTCAACTCAGATCGGCTTACCCGAGTTACTAGCGAGAGGTTTACTTGAAAGGGGTGAAAGTCTTGGAATAAATAAGACTGTGATGAATGCAGTCTCAGAAATACGAGTGTGTATCATGATTCTTACATACATGACATTTTTCTAAGTGATTATACCAATCAGAAAAATATACCTGAACTAGCGAATCAATTTATTCGTTCTCCAGCAACCAATAATTCAGGATATAGCTCGTTCCCTCTTGTAGACGAGAAATATCCTGAAGAACGGCCACCATGGGAACACCGTACACGGAACGAAATGGAAAGAGAGATCGCTCAACTACGAGCTTTACAAAAGAAGCTTGGTGAAGCTGTAGGGTTAGCAGTCGATGCTCTATTACAAGACGAAGGAGAAAACCGTGAAGCCAATGAGTTGAAGAGGATTAGAAACCGAAAACGAGAAGCTATCGAGAATTTATCACATGTTCGAGATATTTTGAAGGGATCTACTGGGGAGATTGACGAGGAGCGATTGTTTGGTGAGGAAGAGTATCGGAGAAGACGGCAGTCTGAGCCCGGGCAGAATCCGCAAATAAGACAGACGTCCTCATCGTCCCCGAGACCGCCGGAGCCGGCTGTGGCTGCTGCACCTCGTACGTCGCAGGAACACAGAAGACAGGCATCGACTCCGACGATAACTTCAGCCCATCCTATGGTTTCTCTCCCACGGACTCCGCCGGTGTTTAAGTCTTCGACGGAGTCGGTTTCTGTGTCTCCAAAACTCGTTCAGTCCTCGACGTTACCTAGACAGAGGAGTGGTTCCCCGCCTAGTCAGGTTGTGAATGCACCTCGTTTGGCACCTTGGAATTATACGAGGACTAATTTTTCTGCTCCGACTATTGTTACTACTTCGTTACCTCGTGTACCCCCCAGGAGCTCTCAGACAACATTACAAGGTCCTACTTCGAGTCAGCAAACTCAGCAACGAAAGGCGAGTATGGACCCTCTCGGAGCAATCTCGCGATAGTAATTCTTTTTATGCATACTCATTGTTTCATGGACTTTGTTGGGTGCTAATATACGAAGCACACACCTACGACTGTACTCATCATCCACATTAGCATATCAATACTGCCTGTATTGACCTCCATATTATTTACTTGTGATATCTTTCTTGATAATGTATAGGGGTATCACTATAATCTGAATTTATACGACTCTTCTTTGGTATTTGCATTATTAGAATTACCATAATTTCAGTTATGTTGATGGTGTCGTGACGCGCGTGATTGTCCTGATTAAGTCCCAAGTATTCGTGGATTTTTGATCATATTGTACTTGTGCAAATTGTAGTTGTTCCTGACACTTAATCTGGCGTATACATCGTGACAAATATTAGATAATGTTCAAGTCATAATTCCTGTATTTTCTGCCATGTAAAGGGGTTAGGGGGTATTTATATATTTAATGGTATTTTTACGCTGGATATTTCTGGATATCTAATTGGTAATTTGTAGATACTGATATCCGAATCTGCCCGAGTCGAGACAGAGAGAGAGTGAAATGGACTCGCGGTTATTGGCCGACGGGAGACTATTACCGGATCCGGTTGAGTATGAGAGGGGGATTGAGAGGTAAAGAAATCACGACGCTCCGTCACTTTCTTTTGGCGGACTCCTCGTCATATTTCCTCCTCCCCCTCCCTATTGTATCACATCTCCCCCTTCCCTCTTTTCTCGTCGTCAATGTTGCGCAAGTCGCTGTTACGGCTCCCAAGGCGCCCTCAGCGCGCCTTCCATTCTTCTGCCGTCACTAAGCGTGTCGTCGCAACCAATCCCGTGAAAGCTCAGGAAGTAACCGTATGTCATCTAATTCAATATACCCACAAACACACAGTTTATCTTACTTCTTCTAATAGTCATTAGCAGCGCAGGGGAAATACCCAATATTTGATCATGAATATGATGCAATTGTTGTGTTAGTGCCATTAGCTCTATAAGTGAGAAGTAAAAGTCTAATCGCTAAGTTGGATTTTGTAGAGGTGCTGGAGGCGCCGGTTTACGAGCAGCTTTCGGTCTTGCAGAAGCTGGGTTCAACACTGCTTGTATCACGAAACTTTTCCCAACTCGTAGTCACACTGTAGCTGCTCAGGTATGTGTACAGTAAACTGTCCCGTGGATACATGCGCTAATAATTTTTGTAGGGAGGTGTTAACGCCGCTTTGGGGGTAAGTGTTCCGGTTACGACCGCGGGGTTCTTAGATACTCAACCAAAATTGAACTACAGAACATGACCGAAGATGACTGGAGGTGGCATATGTACGATACTGTATGTCTAGAACCATGAATGGTCTCCAGAATCACTTTTTTCTTACTGAGGCTTTTTTTCTAATCAGGTTAAAGGGTCGGACTGGCTCGGTGATCAGGACGCAATCCATTACATGTGTCGTGAAGCTCCTAACACTGTTATTGAAGTACGTAACTACTTCTATATTTGCACTTCTAGTTTGTATGGCATGAGATTCCTGACTGTGAGGGCTAGCTTGAACATTTCGGTGTACCATTTTCACGAACGAAGGAGGGTAAAATCTATCAACGTGCCTTTGGTGGTCAATCTCTCAAGTTCGGTAAAGGTGGACAGGCATACAGATGTGCTGCCGCTGCCGACCGAACGGGACACGCTATCCTTCATACACTTTACGGACAATCGTTGAGACATAACACCAACTTCTTCATTGAGTACTTTGCCCTTGACCTTATTATGGAAGATGGCGAGTGTGTTGGTGTTATGGCTTTGAACATGGAAGATGGTACTCTTCACCGTTTCCGAGCTCACAAGACTGTGCTTGCTACCGGTGGTTATGGACGTGCATACTTCAGTTGTACAAGTGCTCACACTTGCTCTGGTGATGGTAATGGCATGGTTGTCCGTGCAGGGTTGCCATTACAAGACTTGGAGTTTGTACAGTTCCACCCAACGGGTATCTACGGTGCTGGTTGTTTGATCACAGAGGGTTCTCGTGGTGAAGGAGGATACTTATTGAACTCTGAGGGTGAACGTTTCATGGAACGTTATGCACCAACTGCGAAGGATTTGGCATCTCGTGATGTTGTATCTAGGTCTATGACTATTGAGATCCGTGAGGGTCGTGGGGTGGCCCGAGAAAGATCACATCTACCTTCAGCTTAGCCATTTACCTGCTGAAGTCCTACATGAACGTCTGCCAGGTATCTCCGAGACAGCTGCTATCTTCTCAGGTGTTGATGTCACCAAGGAGCCTATCCCTGTCTTACCTACCGTCCACTACAACAGTAAGCACCAATGTATATTCACATGTTTATTGATATTCTGACGCCAAGTCCTCTAGTGGGAGGCATTCCAACCAGGTATACTGGTGAAGTACTTACTATTGATGAAAATGGAAAGGACAAGGTTGTCCCTGGTCTTTACGCCGCTGGTGAAGCTGCTTGTGTCTCAGTACACGGTGCTAACCGTCTTGGTGCAAATTCGCTTCTTGACATTGTTGTCTTCGGCCGTGCTTGTGCTCACCACATCAAGGAGACTCTTACTCCAGGAAAGCCGCACAAAAAAGTTGATGAGAATGCAGGAATGCAATCAATTGAGTTCCTTGATAAGATTCGGTCAGTATGAAACTGGATCACCTAGTGAAGTGTAAATGACTGATGTATATAATCTTTTTTATAGTACGTCTGATGGACCCATCCCTACTGCTAAGTTAAGGTTAGATATGCAAAAGGCTATGCAGACCGATGCTGCTGTCTTCAGAACAGAAAAATCTCTTGCTGAGGGTGTAGAGAAGGTTACTCAAATTTACAAGGACTTCGACAAGGTCGGCATCAAGGACAGGAGCATGATCTGGAATTCGTGAGTTCTATCAAAACATTTTCCATATTCCTTTTTAATCTTGCTAATAAAAAAATCATGAAATTCTACTTAAATTATCTGTTATATAGTGATCTCATCGAGACGCTCGAACTCCGCAACTTGCAACAATGTGCAATGCAGACTATCACAGCTGCACTCGCACGTAAGGAATCTCGTGGCGCACACGCGCGTGAGGATTACCCAGAACGTGATGACGAGAATTGGATGAAGCATACTTTGACTTTCCAACGGGACCCGTCGAAGCCGGATGTGGAGATTAAGTATCGTAATGTTATTGACAAAACGCTCGATGAGAATGAGTGTAAGCCCGTTCCTCCATTCAAGCGTGTTTATTAGATGGATGCCTTTATTTGGGAAGGAATTCATATGCACGAGCGGCCAAATTACTACTACCTACCTTCCCCCCCCCCCCTCCTAAATTTACTACTACGACTGCTGCCCTGCTAGTATTTCTGTTGCTGTGTGATTTCCGTCTTTTTTTATATTCATCTTTACTTGGCTTCTCTCTCTCCACTTGCATCTTCATTCCTTCTACTATATTTCTCATCAGTCGAGAATGTTGCCTCTCTTGCTAGATCACTTTTCTAGTATAAAAGATACTGCATGTAGTCCGGTTCCCAATTAATTGAACTTCCTTGCACACCTAAATTAATCATTCAATGATACTTGAAGTTTAAATAAGAAAATCAAGTTTGGCAAGTAAATTTACTAGTTGAATTAATATTGATACTGGCAATAGTATATATATATATATAGAAAGCAAATCTGATCAACGCAGAGGTAACATATGATTTACATACCATATTCAGCACTACGCCCTAGAATATCACGTGTCCCATTTTTTACTCCTCGTACTACTTGTGATATATCATATAATTCTGAGTACTTGAAGCCACGATGAAACCCACACTAGCATGCCTTTCCAAAGCTTCCAGGAGGCCGCTAACTCCAAAAAGAGGCAACAAAGATTATTATAAAGGTACTTGTCCTTATTACTGATTATCACCCTCTTGTCTAGTACTTGTTACTGAATAAATGAAATTTCTTCTTACATTTCCCGTGCGTCCTCGTACGCTGTTTTATTTGTTTGCATCATTGTCTTGTGTGGGTGTATGTGGTGTGTGAATGTTATTTTAGGTACTCGACAGGCTTCACTTCCTGGTCTTCGTACTGGTGCTCCGGGAACGTATTTTGGGAGTGGAAAAGCTTCGTATAAGTTGCTTGATGAACGGGTTAGGGTCTACGTTGCTCCAGTGTTGATGAACTGAATTCGTCTCCTGTATGTGTTTTTCATTTTCTTTTGTACACTGCCTCTCCTCTTTCTCTTAATCTGTGCCTTCTGGATATGCGATTGTTTGATACTGATTTGAGTTGCCTTCTTTCTGTCTCAATGGCTGCTTGTAATGGTGGATAATTCTTACGCAAAAAAAACGATGCTTGTCGATTGCAATTATTACTCGAAAAACTCGTTTCAACACCAACACAATCTGAACCTCCGCCCCGTCCCCTTCTCTCTGACCAATAACAATGGAACAACACCCCCCCCCCCCCCTCCACACCCTTTCTTTCTCTCGGAATATGACGGGAATAGCTAAAGCCCTATGTCCAATGGATGACCCACATCGAATCAAGCCAGAACACCAACCACAAGTTCAACAGATTCGTGAGTAAGGGAATCACGGGCATGGGATATCTCAAATACGTGAATTCTGTGCGGGAGGCCGAGGCGAAGAAGGGAAGGGAGGAGAATAAAGCTTTGAGTAACTCAAGTAGCTCCACGGCCTAGAAGTGTTAATAGAGAGGTTTCAGCAACTCCTTCCTCCTATTATATCTCTCTGTCCATGTGCTTGAGTATAGGGTAGATGCAGAATGCATATCCGATGATATCGACATAAACTCATTGGACCATCATTGTGTCATTTCCATCCACCCTTTTCTCCTCCCTCGTTTTTTGAACAAAACCTCTTAAATTACTGAATAGCTATTTTTCTTTTCATCTGGCATTAATTTGTATAGTATTGAATTCATATTGACTCAGCGTGGTCCATTAAAGAAAACAAGTTATGTATCGTGAAGTACAAACCTTCTTATTCTCATTTAAGACTAGAAAAAGGTGAACATAGCGGATAACAAGAATAGCGAGTAATGTGACGGAATATATAGATGACATGATTGCTGCATAATGCAGCAGTAGTGATGGTTAGGAGAAGAGAAAAGGCAATAAGACGAGAGAATATATTATGAGTCAAATCAAGATAGAAAATAAGAGGTGTCGACTTTACTCCAAAGGCGAATCCAAGTCAAACTGTTGGAATCGCGTTTCAGAGAAATACCTCGCACGAACAGTTCTCCCTCCAAAGTACCTTCCATCAAGTTCACGCACTGTCTTCCAGGCAGCAGCAGGTCCAGCAAAAACAACAAATATACGAACAGCATCCGGCCCATCACCCAAAGCGGGTTGGACAAGATGTACTAAAACCCTTTGTACAGTCCCATTCTTAGCACACTCATCTCCAATTTCTGTTCGCAAATCTTCGTCGTCTACATCCTCTGGGCCTACCATGTTCGTGAGAACAATGATTCTACTTGGTTCTCCAAATCGAATTAGGTCTTCCCGTGTTTTGGTATCCTCGTTCGCGTTGATTATACGACCTTGAGCACCCAAAGCCATAGCTCCCATCCCAATTTTCTCCTTCGAAGATGCATTTTTATCTTTTCCTTTATTTTTACCCTTTCCTTTACTCTCTTGTTCAAACTTTTCAACAACTAACGCATTGACAATCCCATCTCCTGTTGATCCAAGACCTTGACCTTCTTTATGACCCCATTTTGCCATCATCCGGGCAGCGAATCCTTTTGGCTCGGACCTAGTGACATGAACATTATTAATATCCGGAAAGAGAAATAGACGGAGATCCAAGCATACGTTTCCTCATCCTGAGAGGCTTCGGTGACCTCCATATTCGTTGTTGCCGACTCCTCATTGCTTTCAGAAGCTTGCGACCCTGCAAGTTTTGCCAAGCGGGCAGCAATAGCAGCTGCTGCTTCTCTACTGTTTTTCACACGTGCTTCGAATACAGGGTTTTTGGTAGACCCGCTGGTAAATGTGGGTGCTTCTAATTCAGGAGGTGGCGGTGGTACGGCTGGAGGAGCAAATGGATTGAACGATAACGGCGCTTCAACGGATGGAGACCTATTCATAGAGGGCTCTGGCACCTGTACTGAAGAAGATACTTCCAAAGGTTCATCATATACTTGAGATTGACTCATTGCCAGGCGTCGTTGATATACTTCTTCACCAGTTTCCGCTGATGGGGGTGGGACGGGTGGATTGACTCCCTGTGACATAGCTAATCGGCGAGCATAAGCCTCATCTCCCGTCATGGAGGTATTAACTACTGCTGGGGGCCCATAGCGATCATTATCTTCCTCCTCTTCCCACCGAGCTATAAAAATGAGGAGGCTGAGAATGATATATTCGACTTTAAATTACAAGGCCATATTTACCATTCTTTTTTGGTCTGTCATCGTCATCGCTATAAGAGTACTCGCTACCAGAGTAGCTGCTGTTCCTAAAACGTTTACGGTCTTGTTGACGTCTCTCCTCAGCTAGCCGTTCTCTCCTTTCTTCGTGTTCACGTTTCTTCCAAGATTTGTACTCATAGTAGTCATTTGGTCTCGCGGGATTGTAAGGCTCCAAAGGATCCCACGTTGGCATAGCGGGAGCATTCTTATTCTTAAAACCACTATGAATATCCACTCAAATTTAATTAAGGAAAAGCACAGGAAAGCTCACTTTCTTGCCCTTTCGTTTCCCGCTCCCAGCATTATTACCCTTACGACTATTAGATTTAAAGCCATTCACATCGTCGTCAAGAACCATGGAAGGAGGTTTGATTTTCTTTCCCCATCCCAGAGCATTCGGTCTCTCTAGTTCAACTGGTTTCTCTTCCTTTGGAGCGACCAAAACAGGGGCCGCTGCAACAACGGCCGTTGACGAAATCGGGCCTGGTAAAGATGGTGCTGTTGTTATCGCTTCGGTAATCTGGGCTCCTACTGGCAGGGATCGAGTCGTAGTAGTGGTTTTCGGCTTTTGCTTAGGTCCACGACGAACGGGTGCGAATGCCAGTGCGGCCGACCATCCTGGTCATTATGCATATCAATTTTTACCAACACGTAAAAAGCCGGCAAAAAATTGGGAGAAGCAGTGAATGCATTGATTCAAAAGAATTTAATACAATGTTTGAATGTGCTGCGGACAGTAGATATTTATACCGGCTGTAGGCTTGCTTGTGGTCGACTCTGGGCCAACAAGCAAACTTTCTGAAGTATTATTGACCTCAGTCGTAGGCTGAGGAATAGTTGATGTTTCCGAGAGCTTGTCATTATCTTGAGGTAGTGGTTCAAGTGAGCTTTGAGGTGCGACAGTAGAAGATGAGAACTGAATGCCTCCATAGAGACCGCCTATTTTTCGAGGAAGTTGCGCCATGATGAGGTTCAGTTGCAAGTGAGAGCTGCTGTTATTTGCAACTCGCAAGTAGGCAGGCTTTTGTGAAATTATTGTACTAAAACGGACTTACAACTCAAAAAAACTGACTAATAAAGCCATGAAAACTTTATTATTATGTAATAAGTACTATATGTACTAAAACTTTATTACCAAATTTAGGAGTTGCATACTTCTCATCTCATACACAGACTGAGACTCTCAGTCAACGCAATGGGGAAGAAAGGCGGTGGAAGTTCTAATACAGCGAACAGAAGACAAGGAGGTCCCCGAACTCGCGGCCGTAAAGACTCACATAATGTCCATGCAAGAAAAGTACAACACATAGGAGAAGACTTCTCTCGTCCCGAAAGTGCAATTGATGATCTAGGTGAAAGCTCTCAACCTCACCTTGACGGAGAGTCGGGTTTAGAGAACGCGTCTCAAACCATCGATGTACCTGTTGCAATGTGGGTCGGTAAAAAACAAGGAGAATGTTACTATTTGAAGTATGGCTAATGTATCGTAAACTATAACAGGATTTCGACCATTGCGATCCACGACGATGTTCCGGTAAGAAATTATCTCGTCTCGGCCTCATTCGAGACTTGAAGGTTGGCTCTCGGTTCAGAGGAATAGTGGTCTCGTATGTACTATTTAACTCTCTTCACCCAACATTTTCTTCATCAATACTAACACTTTTTGCACTTCAGTCCAAAAGGCTCAAAGATAATAAGCCCGGCAGATCGAGAAATTGTAGCTAACTCCGGCATCGCCGTAGTTGAATGTTCTTGGGCCCGACTGGAAGAGATCCCATGGAGGAAGATCTCAAGTCCCCATGAGCGTCTACGTAAGGCTTTCTAAGTCTTCTTTCTAAGTCTTCTTCATACTGTATCATTCTCTGTTGACCCAATGACATGTACAGTTCCATATATGCTTGCAACGAATCCAACAAACTATGGAAAACCTTGGCGCTTAAACTGTGTTGAAGCTCTTGCTGCTGCGTTCTATATCACAGGCTATGACTCCTATGCAGAGCGGCTTCTCGCGCCGTTCGGCTGGGCAGGGTCTTTCTACAAAGTGAACAAGTATGTACATCGGAGCCAATTATAAACCCTATTAATTATTGACAAAATGACCTTAGACCATATATTGAACGATACAGAAAATGCACATCGTCAGATGAAATATCCGAGATGCAAGAGGAGATTATGCGTGAACTTGAGGAAAGTTATAATCAATCTCGTTCAGAAGATCGTGAGTGCTGAGTGCCTCTCGTCATCTACTTCTTTCGGGAAGATGCTAATACTGCTCGCCAGACGGCGATGACCTATTAATTGAAAACCCAAACCACCGACATTTCAATATGGACTCAGACTCAGACGAAGATGATGATGAGTCCTCGGAATCTAGTAATGACGAGCTAAATGAAGCAGACCATCCCCCTAACTCCGAACCTGAGGAATAAACCATGATTAGCCGGCCCATCTTCAAACAAGCACACTTCCTATCCTCGCGTTTTTTTTCTGAAACTGAAATCAATACACAGACACAGTGGTTAATGAAGCAAGGTGCGAAGGATTGGTGATATTCATAATTCCCATTTCTCAAATTACTAGCCCCTTTTTCTCGAGGGGGGGGATGAAGGGGAAGATTCATACTCTTCACATTGCCGCAATATTCCAGAGGTCACCTGCACCAATCACTTCTTCCATGCGTCAATTATGGGATGTGCCCCTCGAAACACCGAAGCAAACTCTCAAAACCACTATCGGATTTACTAGTTCCGTTGAATGTAACGTCGACCTTGAGGTTTTTGATAGAAATAATATGGAGGTTTGGAGAAACCCCGTAGCTATATGTTTAAACAAAAGAAGAAAAAAAATCTCAATAGATAAATGTCGTCCCTGAATTGGATTTATCATCACTCCTTGTATCCCGCAAATAATCTTTTTGATCAAGAGCAAGGAGTAATCCAGTAGTAGTTCCTTGCGCCAAAAAGAAAATGATACGAACTTCGGGGGTCAGGTCAAAAAGTCGGATCGGTAAACAGAAGATTTCAAATTCGAAAAATATCCCACACCCTTCTCCCCCAAAACTTCAAACTCAGTTCCAGATTGAGTAAGAGGGTTTTTGTGAAAAAGAATTTGTGACTTGAACTTTCGCAAGCTTAAGCGAATAAACTCTTCTAAGAAAAAAAAAATAAAAGAAGTGTGATTTCTCACTAAGGTAGGGAGGTCATTATTTCTGGTTTGTAATTCAGTTGAGATAAGAGTTCCGAAACGCAAACAAGTACCAGCTTGGTCAAAATATCTTCTTTTTTCCACCCCAACCGGGTGCAGTATCTGACATACATGTAAATCACATATCAGATATATATCTAGGTTTCCCGAAATACATAACAATGCGTCCATATAGAACATTATCAGTCACCCGTAATATCATTTTCCATTTCCCTTTCACGATTATATCTCAGTTCAGAACCACATTGACACAGAAAAGCTGACTGTCTGGCTACGCATAGCATGCCACCAGCCGGGCGGGAAGAAAACAACGTCGCCGGCCTCTAAAACAGCACTCATCGCGACTGGAACTACCATCTCTTTGAAGACGCGGTCTAGGTCATCCTCATCCGCGAAAACATCTAAACGAGAAGTGTTGCTTAACATCAAACTTGGATCTGTTCCGTCTTGCGCAGACGCTGTATTTGGGCCGGAAAATGGAGAAATGAATCTCGAAACATCTGGAGGAGCAAGCCATATCAGTTTTCGACCTACAACTTGTGCTGCCACAGAAAAATCTCTAGTTACTATATTGAACGCTAAGAGTCGACGGGTAAGCTCACTGTACATATTATAATAGGGGTCCTGAGAGATGAATAAGATTAGTTTGCAACTTCCTGGCTTCTGTTCACTTACTATATGTGCAGGCGATGTAGCGTTATTAGGACCAATCCATGTATTCAAAACTAACTGATCTTCATTGTATGGAGGTTTATACTGAGGATAGTACTTCGGTGGGGGTAAGGAAGTATATACATAGTCAGGAATTATGATATCTCTTTGCAAGTTGGGGAACTGCTTGAAAAGATCATACTGTGCTAGGTATAGGGGTTCATCTGACATAGGTTCTGTGCCGTCTATTGAATAAAGATAGTCCAGGAATTCCTCCCAGGGTATAAATCGTTGAGACCAGTCATCTGTACGGTAGTCGCCACCCACTTCTACTGGTATTAACCGACCCCTTCCCGCAGATCTAAGTAGATAATTCTTTGAAGCCCACGAGTTATCTTGCACCGCTGGCCAATCAGACGAGAAGCCTCGTAAAATGAACGGGGCCTGACTTAGCGAGCGGAATAAGGACAATGATGGGGGCGCTTCAAGAACTGGTATGGCGAGTGCTGCACTTGGAAGTTTCCCCCTCCCAAATGTTGTTACTATTTCTTCTGGATATGTTATATTCATCACTTGTCTAAAAGCAGACTCCTTTAAGGGTAGGTATGATTTTTGGATGTACTCAATAGTGTCTAGCAGAAGGTCAAGTCTGCCTTTACCAGGGGCACCTGCTATTATTATTGCACGATCAAGGATGTGTATTATATTTTCCCAGAACGATATGTCATTAGGAGAGTTCTGTTCGTTGAGACAATCCCGCAAAGCCCATATCAGGGAAGCGTCAGTATACAATCTACGCCAGGCAAGAGAAGTAGGTGGGTCACGCTGTGATGACTTCATAGCATTGTGAGCTTCTTTACAAAGTTCCGATAGGGTTAAGCTATAGTTTTCCTCTGATCCCTGTTCTTGAATTGCGTTGAGAAGGACGACGGACTTCTCATGACCACATAGTATGAAATCTGAGATTAACCGATAAGGAAAGAAGTTGTATGTACATAATGACTAATCGAGATGCTACCTTGTGAGATGTTGTTCTGTAAGTTGCAGATGTCTGATTTAATAGTGTGTAGAGCGTGGATTGGGAAGTTGAGCATAGCTGCAAACAGGAGAATGATGTTGTATTTATATTTTTTCAAAGGAACATGAGGTCACGTAGTGACGTATCGGGAAACGGCGGTGGCTGTTCGCCGAAGTTTTTCGAACTCTAAATAGTTTTTGATGGCGCTAACGCGTGGGAAGTTTTAGTATTTTTTGCACGACCGGGGTACTTTATAAAGACTCACGGGCAGGCTGCCGCATCCCACAACCCAGATCGCGACACCTGCTATATCACGGCTACGCGGCCCGGTTCTCCGGCCTCCCCTTGATGACTTCCAGGTCAGTTACTCTGTCACGCGTCCCTCAGCATCTTGAATTTGATCCGCTGAAATTATTTTCTCATATTTACAATCTGGTTTTGATGATTTTCGCAATGTATATACTAGGTTAGACAGGCTCTTGATTCTACTAGACACTGGGTCATCGACCTCTGTCCGTACAACTGCTGCTAAACAGCTCGCCCAGCTTGCTGTTAAGAGTATCAGAAGCGATGTAGGGGGCGACGATGTCAATACTCTCCGTTTACATGGTTCTCTTGATGATCCATCTGCCTGGGCAGAGCTTATGTCAGTCGTGGCTAGGGTAAATTCTCTTCTATCTTCAATCTAATGTAAAATGGCTCACTTTTCTTCACAACTCTAATCAGGTACTTCCTTACCTCCATTCTCGATCTCATGAAACAAGATCTGCTGCTTCCAATGCTCTCTCACAAATTTGCTCTATGGTTCCTTCATGGGAACCCCCAAACTATAGTGTGGACTCAAAAGAACTAGCTACACTTCCTGCTCCGGATTTTCCTAGCTTTTCGGTAAAGCAGCTAATGGAAAGCAAAACCCGTCTCCTCGCTTCTTCTGGAAAGGAATTTTCAAAGCCCACTGGTATCTTTCAAAGTGCTGCTGAGGTGCGCAAAGCCCGAAAAGAAGCCATGGGTCGACTAGGTCTTGACTTCCTCAACGTCGCAGAAGGAGATGACATGGACCTTGAAAAAGAACTTGCGGCTGCAGACGAAGCTGATATAGAAGCTGATACGAAACCATTAAGTCCCGATGAACCCAATGGACCAAATATTATTTGTTCCCCAGAAGCTAAGAAAGAAAATGTACAAGTTGAACGTCTTAAATCATCAACACCCGTTCCTTCTGAAGATGACCTTGCTGGCATGTCTGCACGAGAACGCAACCGGTTAAAGAGGAAGCGTAAGCCAGGTAACTCCGCATTCGTAGCCGCGCCTCCACCACAGAATCAGGGATCCAAATATAATGCAACAGCCGGTGCTTCGGGAACAAAGTAGGAACTATTCTTATTTCTCTTTAGAACATCACCTTTAAGGCTTCTATTGACCATGATCTTTCATTATACATCTTTTCTTTTTTTTATATCATTAATCAGGGCCCGCCTTGTTTCTGCTCCGACAATCATGGTTCCAAATCTCGTACTGAAGATACAAAACCTTCAAAAAGTCCTGATCGGGTCATCGTTGATCCATCAAAGGGAGGTGCTGTTGAAGCAAAAGCTGCTCAACAATCAAAAGCGCTCGAAGTACAGCCTGGTGTTTGGGTATGGGATGGAGTAGTAAAGGTACTTGAGGTTGACCTCTTTAGCCCCGCTTGGGAGGTTAGACATGGTGCTGCAATGGCTTTGCGTGAAGTTCTGAAAACGCAGGGGAAATGTGGGGGGATGAGAGGTATCTATTTTTTTTACACTCACTGAACCTGTAATAGCAAGTACTAATCATGACCCAAAGCTGATCTCACTCCTGCTGCGAATGCTTTACACCACGAACAATGGTGCAACGCCCTTGCTGCGAAGTTCTTATGTGTTTTCGTCTTAGATCGCTTTGGTGACTTCGTCTCAGACCAAGTGGTAGCCCCAGTTCGCGAGACAGTTTCCCAAACACTTGCTTCACTATTAATCCACATGCCACGACGGTCTGTCCTCCATGTGCATGATATACTTCTACAAATGATAAAACAAGAATTCACCCTAGCTCCGAATTCCCCTGAGCTTAAAGCCGTTCGTGGAACTAATGGAGTTCGTCGTATCAATGGCAGACAGTATGTTTGGGAAGTCCGACACGTTGGCTTACTAGGAATCAAGTATGAAGTTGCCGTCCGATCCGATCTTGTGGACGACTCGAACGTAAAAACGGAAGGCGTAGACGATTATACAAGTGGAAAAGAAGTCCTACGCGGTGTTGTAGATGCTGCTGTACTTGGGTAATTGACCGTTTCTTCCTATCTACTATCATTATAAGGTTTACGCTTATTGTTCTCTCATCTTTCTTCTTCTTAAGTCTCGGAGACAGTGATGATGATGTTCGTGCAGTTGCTGCATCGTGTTTACTTCCAATCACGGCACAGCTAGTTTCCTATATACCTGAGGAACTGACACGTGTTCTGTCTGTCTTGTGGACTTGCCTTGGTGACATGAAGGACGATCTTAGTTCAAGTGTCGGTGCCGTTATGGACCTCCTCGGGAAACTTGTATGTTACGATCAAGTTATCGAGATTTTCGCAAATCCTCAAGCCTTGTAAGTTTGGCCTGATACAGTATCCGAGAACTTACTTTGATACTTCCTTATTCAGACAACCTTTGACAGCTTTAGCTCCCACACTCTTTCCCTTCTTTCGTCATACCATTCATTCGGTCCGCCTGGCTGTTGTTAATATGCTTCACTCCTTCTTGAAAGTATCGAGCCTTTCAGTCGACTGGATATCACCGCCATTCCTTCGCTTGCTTATACAGAATCTAGTCGTGGAAGAAAGGAAGGATGTTCGAGATGCCACTTTACAACTTTGGGCGACCTCCATCGCTAAACTTGGCACCAAATCAGGGTGGATGGAGGCCACCGTAACACCGCAGCTTGTACTTGAATGGTATGCATTGGCAATGACACCCCTTGGTGCACCTATAGATCCTGCAACTCTGTATCATCCCTATATGGACTCTGCAGTTAATTCGGGGCCAGAACCTGAGCGACATAATGTTGACAAGAACATGCTGGCTCAGGATTTGACCTTGATATCTGTTGAAGTTATATTAAGGGCTCGTATAGCCGTTGCTAAAGCCTTTGCTATGTTATTAGCTTTATGGCCTACTGAGAGCGAAAATTCTCTTGATGATGTGTTCAGACCGATGTTAGCTCATTATGTGCACTCACCTAGCATGCTACAAAAGTTCCTTGCAGCGGTTATTGTTGAGGAATGGGCTCATGAACATAGAGCAAGACATGAGGGTGAAAAGGCGTCTATCGTTCATCAATCTAAACTGGCGATGGACTTGGGTGGAGATATTTTGCAATGGCTGCAGAGTGACCCTCCTGCGGCTTATCATGAGATGATTGTTTCTCTCGGAAGAATATTCAGCGAATGTAGTGCTTTATTGCAGTCCTTTGTCCATGACTGTAAGGTGCCTCAGGCTTCAATACCGTTCCTGGGAACGGAGTTGGATGTCAATGGGACAGATGAAAATGCGTTTACTATAGCTACGGCACAAAGAGTCGTTGGTCCTATCTTTACTCAACTAAAAGAAAGTTTGGGAAGAGCAAAGAAGAAAGAACTTATATCTTTACATGAGAAACGTGTTCGCTTGGAGGCATCTATACAATACTACAATGAAGTCAAGAGTCAACATGATGTCCGTGTCTCAGCGGCTTTCGCCGCCGCTTACGTCTCCTTGAAGTTACTTCCTGATAAAGTATCGCCAATAGTCAAAGGCATCATGAACGGCGTGAAGGTACGTCTATCATATACGCCTTCTTAGTGTCCGATACTAATACATTTCAATCTAGATCGAAGATAACCAAGATCTGCAGACCCGGTCAGCTTCAGCGGTTGCCGCATTTATCGAAACATGCACCTCGATGAAGATTATGCAACCGCCTGAAAAGATTGTTAAAAACCTTTGCACTTTCCTTTGTCAGGATGTAGAGCAGACTCCTGCCTTCGCCTTGACAAAAAGCACTGAAAAGGGAATTTTGTCGGTGAAGTCCATTTTGACAACTGATGCTCAAATGTCAACTGGAAGAGCTCTTAAGGGAGTTCATGCGGATGCACTGTCTGATGAGGCTGCAAAAGCGAAGATCTCTCGTAGAGGTGCAGAACTTGCGTTCATGCAATTGTCCTACAAGTTCGGTGATACATTATTCGAACGTGTTCCAAAGATGTGGGAATTCATAGCAGGCGGCTTACTGGCTGCTTTCCAGACAGGTATGATCGAGTATCTTATTCTTTTTTTGAGTCTTCTGATCGGTTTTACTAGACTCTCCTCGGGATGGAGATAAGGCAATGGATAAACAGTTCGGACAGGATGTGATTGACTCTTTGAGTGTACTAAGGGTCATCGCCGCTTCATTACATGAAGGCCTCCGTTACCGTTTAGTTGATTTACTTCCAAAGCTGACTCTTGCACTCCGTAGTCGCTATGCCATTATTCGACAATGCGTAGCAAGGTGTTTTGCTACGGTTTGTGGTGTGATCACTGTGCAAGCTATGAAACATGTAATCGAACATATCATTCCACTGATTGGAGACTCTAAATCTACCACAAGTCGACAGGGCGCGGTTGAACTCATCTATCGTAAGTGATCCATATGGCATATGGAGAAGCACTATACTATAGTCTCTAACATCACCCTAGACGTTGTACAGGAACTCGATATTAAAGCGTTACCTTACGTAATTTTCCTGATTGTCCCTATTCTCGGACGTATGAGCGACACAGACGACGATATCAGAACTACGGCAACCAACACCTTTGCTTCTCTAGTAAAGATGGTTCCTCTTGAGGTAAGGGTTGATCTCGGTAAAATGGTATTTTAAGAATAAAAGTTACTTAAACAAATTTTGAAAGGCTGGGCTCCCTGATCCTCCAGACTTCTCAGACGATTTACTCCGTCGCCGTGACAAAGAAAGAGCCTTCCTGACCCAGTTACTGGATGGAAGCAAAGTTGAACCTTATACCCTTCCGATTCCTGTCAAGGCAGAACTTCGCAAGTATCAACAAGATGGTGTCAACTGGCTTGCGTTCCTCGCTAAGTTCCAGTTGCATGGTATCCTTTGTGATGGTTAGTGGTTATTGCTTTTATCCTTAAGGAGTTAGTTTAATCGGTTTAAATCTAGATATGGGTCTTGGTAAGACATTGCAATCAATTTGTATTCTAGCCAGTAAACACTTTGAACGTGCCGAAAGATACAAGTCCACGAAGTCCCCGGATGCAGTCCATTTACCATCGCTTATCGTATGCCCTCCAACTCTCACTGGTCATTGGTATTATGAGATTCTCAAGTATGTTGACAACCTTAAACCGTTGATGTACGTCGGTTCTACTCGCGATCGTCTACGGTTGTTGCCTAAGATATCCGACTATGATGTAGTCATTACTTCATACGAAGTAGTCCGTAATGATATTGCGAACCTTCAAAACATCAACTGGCATTACTGCATCCTTGATGAAGGACACGTCATCAAAAATTCAAGGACAAAGTTGACGAAGTCTGTCAAACTTATACGCGCTCATCACAGATTGATATTATCTGGCACACCTATCCAGAATAACGTTCTTGAGTTATGGAGTCTATTCGATTTCTTAATGCCGGGCTTCTTGGGCAGCGAGCATGCTTTCAATGAGCGCTTTGGGAAGCCTATATTATCAAACAGGGATGGTAAATCAAAAAATGATGAGGCCGCGGCACTTGCCTTAGAGGCTCTTCATAAGCAAGTTCTACCTTTTCTGCTTAGGCGTCTTAAAGAAGACGTTTTGCACGATCTACCTCCGAAAATTATCCAAGATTACTATTGCGAGTTATCGGATTTACAAAAGAGCCTCTATGACGAATTCTCGAAATCGAACGCTCATGGGAATGTAACAGACGCAGTTCAACAAAGCGACACAAACAAACAAGACGGCAAGCAGAAGCACGTCTTCCAATCACTGCAGTACCTTCGCAAGCTCTGCAATCATCCGGCTCTGGTTCTTAAAAATGATGTCGATGCTATTAATGCTGCTTTGGCAAAAGTTAATATCAAAGATTCCTCCGATGGACTCCGAGATATCCAACATGCTCCTAAATTACTGGCATTGAAGTATGCTATCTTATTACATTCTTACATATTCTTCTTTTCTCACATTCATTCTTACAGGCAACTTCTGCTCGACTGTGGTATAGGTACTGGGTCCGGCACATCCGTGGACATGGGGAAGAGCGAGTTACTAGACCCCGAGAGCGGCGATTCTTCGAGTGGTGCATTCTCACAACACCGTGTGCTCATTTTCTGCCAGCTTAAGCAGATGATTGATATCATCGAGGCGGATTTATTCAAGCGACACATGCCCTCGGTGACCTACATGCGTCTAGATGGTGCCACTGATTCAACTAAACGACATGCAACGGTCCAGACATTCAATTCGGACCCTAGTATCGATTGCTTACTTCTCACAACTCACGTTGGTGGACTTGGACTCACACTTACCGGCGCGGATACAGTTATTTTTGTAGAACATGATTGGAATCCGATGAAAGATCTCCAGGCGATGGATCGTGCGCACCGTATTGGTCAGAAGAAAGTGGTTAATGTGTATCGACTAATCACGAAGGGAACTCTCGAGGAGAAAATCATGGGTATGTTCCTACTTCACAAGCTAAATTAAATATCTTATTCAGCGGCTAAACGTGCATCCTTTCCCCCCTTTTTTACAGTCTCCAACGCTTCAAATTAAACATTGCCAATTCTGTTGTCACACAACAGAACTCTGGCCTAGATTCAATGGATACTGAACTCGTGCTTGATCTTTTCAAACGTACGACCGCGGAGGAAGATGCAGCGGCTGCAAAGAAGCGAAAAGAAAAGGGATCTATTGGGGAGGTATCCCAGGTCAAAGGAATATCCTTGACGGGCTGGAAGACTTGCCTCAAGAAGAAGAATATGAAAATCTCACTCTTTCGTCTTTCATGGATTCGCTTGGACGGTAGAAACGGTTCATCATAAAGAGAGAAAAATAACACGCTTGCTTCGCCTTCAATATCCTTATTAGCTTTTACAAACACTCTACACTTCTGGTCTTTCGTTTTTCATACACAAATTACGATCCTCTGAAGTATATTCGGCTTTTGACTCGAACAACTGCAAATTCGATTGTATAATGGGTAGTATAGCACTTTGTAGAACAAGAAATTCTTTGTTATTGTATTAATACAGTATAATAATGTTTGCCTCGATAAATTCAACCCTATATTCAAAGAAAGAGAACGGTAAAACAAGCAGACGAATATGTGAGTCTCCTTCCCTCATCCTAGGGTATTAATATTAGAAGATCAACAATTGGGACGTTGAAGAGAATTCTCCGGGGAGGGGAGGTCCTACTCAGAATGTTTGATATGGGGCACCAGGCCGGGGAGCAGTTATTTGAAGTTTGCGCCGCAATCGAGGAAGGGAGAAGACTATCAGTAATCCGCAGACGCCTGCAAGGACGCCTGCAATAGTTCCAGCAATGGCACCCGGGCTAAGAGTTTTTGAACCTCCGTGTGAGGTGGGGGAACTTAACGACTCCGTTTCGGAGCCAGTAGTAGAATTGGGGTCTACTCCCGTTGATGAAGAGGATGAAGAGGAAGTGGAAAGACAAGATTCGTCCCCCCACTATCATTACCATGATTAACGAAGAATGTTTGGGATATGGCTGATACTAGGCCCATTTGCCCGTATCTGATGCAACGAGGGCGTATTGCCCTACGGGGACATCTACTTGCGGCCATTGAATAACACAAACGGAAGCGTCCACCGAACTCGAAATAGTACGTGAAACAAGTGTGCTTGTCTGCCCAGAAGATGGACTTGTATGGATTTGAACTCCCCGTTCATTCGTTACTACTATTGATACATTTACATGTGCAGTCGAATTAATAGGGGAGTAGGTCCACGTGAACAATGCGGGTTTGCATAATGTTACATTTCCTGGATTGGAAAACGTGAATGGTTCATTGGAAGTCTCCGAAGGTAGAGGAGCAGATGCCGATGTTGATGACGCTGAAGGTGTAGACCCTAAAGCTGCAGTTGATGTTACTGTTACGGTAGACGAGACGATATTGACAGAAGACGAACTGGGCGCTGGAGAGTTGGACACACCAGAAGACGAAGATTGTGGCTTGTCGTCATCGTCGCCGTCGTCACCATCGTCAACCCCGTGTTTACCGTTTACTGACATCACAAGAAACAGAGAAAGGGCTTGTAGTAGGACTTGTTTTCTCATGCTCCTAGAAATTAAGGCGTCTAGTTGTGAGCCTAAATCAAACACAGGATCGTCTGATAAAACCTACAAAACTTCAGAAAGTGAGTAAAGGAAAGTCTTAGTTAGCGAGTTTTAATCCAGGATCAGTTGCCACTAGTATTCTGCTTCTCAACAGCACAAAGCACGACATAAACTTGGAAGAGAGGAGAAAGAGTTTGGGTTCTGTTCCAAATAGGGCAATGACATTAGAATTATCTATCGTGGGTACTATGATTGAATACTAGTGGGAAATCGTATTCGTAATATGAGAACGACGGAGCGCTAACCAACGCACTCACGCGGTTCAGATAATATTCTCAAGGTGCTAATAGAACAGAAGTATAAAAGAGCCTGACAAGATTTAAGGACATGAGAGTGTTTAGCCATAGACGCCGGTACTTGTTTGGAGACAGACTCTAGATATTTGTATTTTAATAAGGCTTCGAGATTACTAGAAGAAAGTCATTAATCCCACATCAGCTTTGTCTTTCAATGTTTCTTGAGAGCTAAAATAGCCACACACACTGCAGATGCGCGCCGTGAGTGACCTAGACAGTTCCATCGATTACTGAATAAGACTATACTCGAACAACTTCCCGCGCTGCAGGAGTAGGTTGATTTTCGAGAACAATCTTCCAGAATATGAATGTGATTGATATTTATAGCCACATCAGCGATGTCATGTCTGTGAAAAAATAAAACCATGTATAAAAATGACTCGAAGACGAAGCGGACATTACCAAGATTTTTTAGGAAAGTTTATTCTCCATCTACAAGGAACCCCTTCCCCTCTCCCCAATCCAGATCCTTTCCTTCCCCTTTTCTGGTTTCTGATCTAGATTTGTTCAAGGGGTAATCATCGCACAAATAAGAGATCAAGAAGGGGATGGGACCATACCCAACTCAGCTTAGTTGGAGATCTTTATGATGCAAAAGTCAGTTGCGTCCAGGGTCTTCTCGTGATGCAATCAAAGTGTGGTAAATAGTGAATTATCAAAGGAGGAACTCTCGAGCTCCAAGGAAAGTGCTAGAAAAACACGATATGAATTGTATAATCTTGAGCGAATACCCAAAATAAAGATAATTCAAACTGCAAAAATGCAAATGGCTTTATCTCGCTCAACCCTTAGAGCTTCCCCTCTTAACCCTCCTCCGAGTCATCCCCTACCCGAAAGAGTTCTTTGATAAGGGATAAGGGAATTAAAATTTGCTTCCGTTTTTTTTTATTCTTTCAAGTGTTCCAACAGATTTTCGGCAAACTGCGCGGGATAACCTTAAACTTCCGTGGGGACGTCGATCCTTCTTTAGTTAAGCCACCCTACCAACGGAACAAAGTACACTCCGAATATGGTAAACCGAGCGTGTAAATTTGCACAAACCATTTAAAAAATAAGGAAAATCGAAATTGAAATATAATAAAAAAAGATATTCTATTAAATAATAAGAGCAGTGTTCGCTTTATCGAAATTCCAAGTCTAGGCATCATAGATTGTATCACAACATGCAGGTTTAAAGCTCGGCCTGCCGTAATAATCTAGTGCGGGTATCAGTAGAATCGACAAAAACAATCATAACAAGCATTTCGAATTACATTCTAATCGCCGACGATATCATCTAGGGTGCATTTATATACACAAATCATCATTGTCGTCATCACGGATGCGGAAGGACAACAAAAAAAAATAAGTTTTCTTTTTTGAGGAGGGAAGGGAAAAAATATAAGATCACATGAAAAGAGGAGAAAGAAAACCCAAAAATTCATCCATGATCAAGACATAGAATGACGTTCTCTTAGTGTATGGTACAAGTTCACACTCCCTTCTGGAGAAAGCGATCCACCTTCCATCTCCTCATCTGGAGATCGAAGAAGGTCTGTAAAGTCCTCGTCCGTATCTATATCGCCGTCCCACGCCAGAAAGAAGTCGTCTGTATATTTCGACTCATCAAATGTGAAGTCAAACGCAGGAGCCGAAGGTGCATGGTGCTCTGGTCCTACGCGTCGCGGTGTAGGGGATCGCCTAGTAGACCGTCGTTCCGGAGAGATATTCAGACGCCTCATGGCTGTTTCCATCACCGATGTAGGATCATATCCAGTTCGTGAAGACGCTCGAACCTCTCGTTCCGTTGGAGTTGCGATTCCCCCATCCTCCCGGGAAGGTGTGAACCCACTGAAAAACAGTGTAAGGACCTCAGGTGAGTGATATATGGTTTTATAGAAAGTGTTTGAAGAGATGAAACTCACGAGTACATGTATGGGACCCAGACGTTGTGTTGCTCAAGGTGGCATATCTGTAGAGTAAGCGTGTCTCCGCGTCTAACATTTACAACCAGAGGTGCAGGGAAATACGTCGTGAACGGCCGCAGGGACGCACTGGACGTATCAGAATCGTCTATGTTGCCGAGATGAGTCCCGAGTCTCCGAACACGTACATGCGCAGCGCACCGTCAGGGTCGTATCTCCTCAGCACAACTATCCTTCGTCCCTCAAAACGTTCAACTTCGTACTCTCCATGGTATGTTTCGTCCACGGTGCGTCCAGTATCGAAATATGCTTCTTGTATATAAACCACGTACTGTTCCATGATACGGTTCACGCGTGCCGTACGACTAAGATCATCTTCGAGCGATTTGCATTCATCTAGAAGGTAGGCGAAGTCTGTTTCTGAGATGGCATGGGCTTCAGCCAAAAACGTGATGAGTGACCGAAAATTGTTGCCAATGCGCGCTGTAGGATTCTTAATGTTCACAGCATTTTCGTTTATAGTAAATTTTACTATATGAGGGAAGAGGGTTAGCATCATTCGTCCCTGATTATTGATTACTTGCCATTTAATGACCATGCAAGTGAGTCAACCCAATTTACAAGGGTCTCAGCGGACATACGAGCTGTCTCCGGGTAATCGGGTTCACCTGAGCTCATGAGAAAGTTAGCATAAAAGGCCCAATAGAATGGAGAGAAGCTCAGAGAAGCAACGAACCAGAGCTTTTTGAGCTGAAGCTACGTAGAGCTCTTGTAAACTTGAAAGCAGATCTGTATTCGTTGGATGACATGGTTTCATCTATGTGAGCAAGCCAGGCTCTAAATGCATTGCCAAACGATGGGTCCTATAGCCACACGTTGAAATCAATTAAAAGCACAGCGTATGGAGACAAGAATCAAACTAACATGAGTGAAAGCAATGAGTGCATCGTGGGCGAATTCACGTTTTTGTTGATTGTTCTTCTGCCTCAAACGCTTTTTAGCGCGTGGAGATATTGTTGCAGAACAACTCGAGTTGGACGACGCTTCGGCCATCGCACATGGTGCGTAAGGAGTAGCACTTGAGAGACAGAAAGGACAAGGACGTCGAGTGATGAACTAAATGGTATACAGTTTCGAGATGAATGGCCTCTCTTTAAGTCGAATTAGACTGTGCACGTGCACGGCGGCCCCACGCACCGGCGGATATTGAATTGGTATTTACCTTGTACTTGTTTTTCTACGTCTTTTGTATGCCTGATCTCTGTTCTTTCTCGGTCTGTTTTTGATAATTAGATCTTTCTGATAGCAAGTTTATTCCCTATAATCGGCGCCTTCTCCCACCTATTCTTTTCTATTCAGGACCATCCTTCTCTAGTAAACATGAGTCCGATGTCATTGTTCAGCATCTGGTAGAAGAAAGTAACTCTGACCCGAAGCAAGGAACTGATGTACGTCAACTTGACCGACTTTCCCTCGTTCTCCCAACCGCCACAGAACCCGGGGATCCAATCATTTAATTCATCTTGTGAATAGCAGTTCGCTCGGAAAGTCGCATAAGTGCAACCCTCCCCTCTACTTATGAGGGAAAAAATGTGTTTCCGTTGTTCCTTTTGTGTGGTACCCTTGAAGAATCATCAGCCTCACAACTGACTCAGTACCGGGGATCGGATTATATGAGCGAAGGAGGATAACCCCAACACCTCCGCGGAAACATGTGGTTTATCCTCCCACCTACAATTTAGAATAAAGTCAAGGTCTTTGGGCCCATGCGTGTAAAGAAACCGCATGGGTCAAAATAGTTTCTTACGTAGTTCTCAGTGGCTCAGTCGCCATATCAAAGGTTTGCTTGCGCGACCTCGCACGCCTTAAAATGTCTTTTGATCTTAAAGCGCTTTCAATATCATTTGGCTTGGAAGGTAAAGGCTCATGCCGTCATCTGCCGTCGGAGTTTTAGTATGGATAGGAGTAACTCTAAAACTTTGGCGAGACTCTTGATTCTATAATTTGAGTATGTGGGGAAGAACTCAGGTAAAAATTCTGTCCCAGATTATGAGCTGACGATACCCAGGAAGAATATGATATATATGTCGAAAACTACTTGCCTTAGGGGTTCACCCGAGTAGCTTGTCATTGGTCCGTGATTAATCAAGATCTAAGTTGTATAAATTTGTGGAAGTGTTCGAAATTGGTAGCTAGATCACCGCTGGGCCCAAGTGGCTAAGGTAGTTCGTAGCCGAAGAAACGGTAGATATATAGAAAGCGAGTATATTCAGCAAGGTGTTGTAGTCTGATGTATGGTGTTAGAGTGGCTCCTCCCGAGAAGGAGGTAAAGTTGATGGCGGCATGATCTTTGAAATTCATCAAACTCTTCAGAATTAAGTGTATATCTTCAACTTGTCGAGTTATCACTGCTAATAACGATCTGCTTACGGGAATTGAAAATTTAGAAGCTCAAGGGTGTTCAGTATGTAGTAATTGACCTTCGCCGTTGGCGAGCGAGGCGCATGGTGTAAACTTAATCAAGTCCTAGAAGGTAGGAAAGAAATGAGATAATAATCACTACCACTGCCACGCACGAGCCTGCACATCTACAGGAAAGAACTTTTCTCTAGCAGAACGGCTCAAAATATGGACAGCGAAATCTCCAGCATCAAGCATCCCCCACCCATCCTGAATACGACGTTTCCTGTTCGGTGGAAGAGTTTGTGGTGGATCTGTTGTAAGCAGCTGTGAAGAGAAGGAGTGTGAGCAACAACTATAATTAAGGCGACTATCACTTAATCAAGTGAAAATGACTAGAAGCTTACTGTTTTGCGCACTATTCGCATGACGGATTCCACTGCACCACGGTTTTCTGTTCCCTCCTTCACCTGAGAAAACACAGAGATGTGTATTCGTATTTTTCAATGTCGGAAACACGGTTAGAGAAGTGAATAAAAACATGTGCTATACCTGAGCAATAACAATCCACTTCCAGAGACCACCGGTTGTATCGGGTACACCAAGTCCAAATTCGGTACGCCCTCTTCGTCGTCTTCCCTTCGGTAAAGCAGTTGGCAAAGGAGGACCCGCCTGACTCGGTAGTGGGGAACGGACCTCCACGTTTCCAGGTTCTAGATGGGGTGATCTACTGAGTTCTTCATGGAGCTTAACGAGGTGTGGAGGTAGTTGAGGAGGTAAAGAATTGTCTGAAATAACTTGCTGCTCTGCATCGCGTGCTGGCTGCTGCCGCCGATTTGGAAGTGGGTCAGCATCAACAAACCAGGGCGTCCGTTGATTCGAAATGGATGAAAAGAGTCTTGAAGATGGTAGTCTGCATGTCCTCAGCAAACTGTGCATCACCGTTAGAAGCTTAAGTGGATTGGATTAGGTCTGTCGATCTTCTTTTAAAGACATATACAGCTTTTGGTACTTTTCTATTAGAATTTTCCCTTCGCCAACCGAATAAAATTATAAATATCATATGTGTAGAATTAAAATCGGCTACTCCCAGAAAACTCCCCAATTGCTTGTTTTTCTATCGACAAGCCCCGCATAAACGCAAATTAAAATTAAGTGAACACTGGAGCATTGTATTGAAAAGAGAAGAGCAATGGGTCTGGCTGGTGTTCTATCTACAGAATCGGTCTCATAAACTTCACAATAAGAAGGTCGAGAAAGGGCCCAGAATGGGAAGGCCCCGGAACTTGGCTGTTTAGACGGACTCTGCAACATGGAATATGTATATATATCGTTTAAATAGATCGTCGTTCGAGCCTCTAACATCTATGAGCTTATGTTTGTGTACGTGTGAAGTAGGCAACCTAAACAGACTTAATATAGACCCTAAATCATTCACCACAACTAATATGTTCTGTAAAATGCGAATTGATTGAGCAGCTCGCAATTGGAGTCTAACAACATACGATAAAACTAAGTAGAAGAGGATATAGAATCTAGTAACCGCGATACAGATATCCGTTACGAAAGTCCTTGAGACAGTAATAGAAAGCAACATACGAATAAATATGATACGAAAGACATCTTCCTCGTATTTCGAGCGCTTACTAATTTATGGACCTTTGTTATGACCCAAAGGTGCCAAGACAGTGGAATAGTCTCCACGGTCCTGCTTTAGCAGATTCCCGGGCCAAAATGGAACGTAAATAGCAGTGGCGAGGAAGAGCGGGAACGTATCGAGCATATAGAAGAATACTGATAGTTTATTACTCAGCAAAGTCAGTCAATTCAAGGCTATAACCTCACTCACTCTCATGACTTATCAAAAAACCTTGTCCTCCATTATCAACTTGCTCCGCGATTCGATAGGCACCACGGACCTTTGATGCCGGTTAGTCACATTCACAACGTATAGGATAGCGTTGTACTTACAACAATAAATACAGACGAGAAATATAGTACGTAAATCAGTATCCATGGGAATTCCAGTCCATAGTTTGGATCTTTGTGTAGGCGGTAATGCGAGTATATGACGATGATGATAAAAAGGATATAGGATATCAACTGTAGTATGAGGCCTATCTTAAGTAGGGTCTTCGAAAGACTCGCTAACCCAGAACTGCTATTAGCACTAAGACCCGCCGCGGAGCCCTATCAGTGTGATTAAAAGATATGTTCGGTGAGGAGTAGGACTTCCTAGCTTACTTGGACAATGAAGGTAACGACATCACTAGTAACGAATATTTTGGAGACCAAGTTGGGCCGTATTAAGCTATACCCAGGACGGTCGCCTACGGATGCTCTCATCATCCTGCCATATACTATATAGTTAAATGCAAGGAATGTCGCCGGAAGAACTACGATGAAAAACTGCGAAATGGCGAAGATTCCAATACTACTAGGGTTATCAACAGAAACCTTGCGCAAGAAGAAACCGACGGAGAAACCTAACACTATTATCAGTAACATGGTATATTTAAAGTCTGGACAGCGGTCTCACCTAGCACACCGATGGGGAGACATAAACCCCACCAGCTTTTTGACCGATATAGGCGAAACGATAGGGCAAAGAATAATGCAAGGTATATGATCCCTACGACGATAGCTGCTGCCGTATTCGGTTCATAACCTATAAAATGATCTTTCAGTTTTTGAGAGAAGTAAACTTGGCTGTCTGTTCACCGAAAACAGCCTTTGATATATCCGTGTAGCCTGAATCAGTTAAAAAAGAAGATTACTGTAAACGAAGAGAGAAAGTACAAAGAGAAAAATTATTTTACCAGACATCCGAGTTGTAAGTTCGCTCGCCTTTCAGTGAGTTTGTGATATCTGCCAATGCATCATACCCTCCTCTTTTATATTCTGTGATCTCTGGTCTCAGGGGACCGATTGGCCGCAGCCAACATTAAGGCTATGCAAAATCTTCCTTTTTCATGGATACTTTCCTGCAGGACCGTGGGGAAATCCGACTCAACAATTTTTTTAGACCTTTAACTTTTCTACAGGGCACCTTAGTATAGTCTGAATTAAATAATACTAGTAATTTAAACAATATCATACCTGACGTGTCTTAATGGTTGGTATATGTATTAAAGAAATGCGTCTGTCCTGTTGTTAATGTGGCGTGGGAACCATAAGAACCGTGGGAGATACCGATACTGTAAAAAATTTCCCTATTAACATCCTAAACCTGTGTCTAAAAGGTCCCCTGAAAATACTGACAAATGCTTAGTTCCGCATCCAGACACGGATGGCCCAACAATTGAGTATAAGGCTTGGTTCAGACTCCGCGCCATCTGGTTGCCCATCCGGACATTCTGGGATCCAAATTATACTAATCTGCAGATCGTCTTTGTCAGTTTTACCTTATTCAGTAATACTTAACATTTCAGCTTACCGATTGTATAGTTTTTGTATTACCTAATTCAGCTGAGAATTTATATCACTGAACTTTTCCCTTTTGCTGACCTAGGCATTTTCGGACATCTATAGGATCTGAGACATAGCGCAGAGAACTACTGAGCCCATATGTCAACAGTGAAATCAATGTTATTACTTCGAACTCTGACCCCATCGATTTTTTACTGCGTTCAGAGATTTATGGTAGTGGTAGTAACTAACTCGTTGCAATATCACTCTACCATTTGCCTCAGCATTGCCTGTTAAATCGGCCAGTAAGCTTCGATCAAAGAGACCTTAGGGTTTCCATCGCCTTGCGTCTTTCTGAGGCTTCAATTCTTTGGGGTACGGGTATTTCTTGGCGTCTTTCTGCTTGCGGCGTGTGAACTGTTTTAAACTCAGCATTCAAGAGCTGACACGTGAAATGATGATCTGAAATGAGTCCTAAAATTGGTGGCCTCTATGAACTTGCCTCTCGTCTGTCAACTGTAACGAATAATTGATACAAAGTCGCCAGGGAAAATGGGTCTAAGAGTAGCTGGAATTATCTGTGTAACCTCTTTCTTACTTGGTTAGTAATTCGCCAGTGGCCTCTTTGACTCTGATGTTTTTGTGTGCTAAAGCTCATTTTCAGGTATTCTTTTTGTCCATTGGATTGCGGATTCGTTGACGCTTTGGAAACCTCTCATAACTCCCGAAAACGTATGGACATGTGCATCGTATTACTCTCTGTTTGCACGGGCACCTCCTGGGATGGGATTTGCATTGGCAACTGTGATCACTCTTGGCGCCGCATTCATACTATGGAGTTTTGGTGACGGCGCCGCTGGGAACCTGATGTTTGATGGTGCTAGCATATGTAAGTGACCTCAAATAATGTTAAGTTTATTGCCGCTTACCTCACTTTCCGAATAGTCCTGTATGGAACAGCGATTGCAGTATATCTTTACAAGATCGTTCCTTGTTCGTGCAAACTTAATTTCCCACAATCTATCTTTGCCGAATTAATCATGTAATCCCATACAGCCTTTCATGAAATATTCTCTGCCATCCCTACAATAATCCCTGATGTTATTAAAAATAGCCCCGTCCCCATGATGCTGAAATCGGAGGCGTTAAATCTTGCTACTGCAAATCTTGTATGTAGTGTTGCCCTTACGGGGGTCATGGCATTGCAAGCAGCTAGATGGTGGGCCGAACAGGACTCTGATGACGAAGACCAACCAGAACCAGGTGTACCTACACCCGAGGACTCGATCCAGCTACGACAGGCTCGTAAGCTCTTACGCCGTGACAACATCAACACGAGCTCCTCTCCTTCGCTATCTACTACTCGAATCGAAAAGTCGAGCAGCTTACGATGATGATTAAAATTACGATTGAAGTTATCAGACGTACTGAAAAGTTTTATTATTGTCATCTTATCAAAAGTTGTCTCCGCATCTGTTCTATCAGGTTATTAGTGTTTCTTCTTCTTGTTATTATTACTAACAGACATGGACTTATTCCAATGATCTTGTGGATGATGTGCTATCGTATTGTACTTAGTTAATCTTCGCTATGTTATGCAAATGAAAATGGAGTAAAAGACTTTCATGCAACTCCGCACTCTAACAAAATAATACATAGTTAAACTGTCCAAGATATGATGATGTATTCAGGACAGCGGGGTACGCAAATATCCGTCAGTCGATTATTAATCTGCTTTCCTTCGCTTAGATGCTTCAGAAACATCCGCCCTCCTACCGGCGGCATTTAACGATCCAGTAACTACGGAGTCGCGTCCAAAACGCGCACCCTCTCTACGCAAATGAATAACCTCAGCACCGCTCCCGGGACCGGCCCCCTCTTCAATGCTTTCGGCTGTATCGTCACTTATCCCCATCCCTCTTTTTCTTCCACCACCATCACCGAATGAGGAAAGTGGGATCATCGAATTCGATGAAGTGGCACTACCGCGAGTGTAGTAAGAGGAGGGCCGATGTCTGCTACCGCTGCTGCCGACGCTAAGAAGGCGTACGACCCGATCGTTTATCCACAGTACGATGGCGAATACAGGGAGTCGGATAGGGATGAAGGGGGACGGGTATCGAACTTGGCTGTTATTGAAATCATGTGGAGAGCTTGTGACTGCGGTTGATGAATGAGGATTCGGGTTGTACGGATTCGATGGGACGGGGCGGGCATGCATCGCCATGATGATATACTAAAGTTTCCCAATTCATTTCAAAGTGAGGGGATGAACAAAGAAAGAAGAAATGTTAACTGAAGAGTGACTGAATGATGAAGTTTATCAGTCAAATACGCTTACGCTAGGAAGTACTAGGGCAAAGATAGCAGCATTTGCTAGACTACTGCCCCACATGCATAGTGCGGACGAAGGAAGGCCTATAGATCATACTGATATGAACTCATTTGATAAAACAAGAAGCCAGATAATGTATTGCTTACCGAAAGCAAAGTAGTACGCCCAACGTTCTTCAAGGTGCCTTATTCTCTGAGAAAGGGATAAACCTCGAGCTATCCATATAAACCTATGAATGATATCAGATTCGGGCAATACAATACAACGACCGAAAATGACATCAAATACATACTCAAAACAGTAATATCTATAACCCATAATGAATATAGAAAGTATTAAGAATAACGAATGACATACGCATCAACCCAACAGAAAAACGCTAGTCCGAGTGCATTCCCGATTACCGGTACATATCCTAATGCAAATGCAATGACTATCGAAGTGCAGATCATGACGGCTCGGTATGCAGAGGTGGCTAGAGCAGTGAGTATACCGGTATATGTGGATGGAGGGGCCTTCCGAGCGCCATGCCGGAGTGCATACACCCTATTGGCCACAACGGTACACCAGGAGCTCTGCGATTATTTGGTCAGCCAGGCCGAACTAATGACTTCGGTAAGAAACTGGGCTACAACTAACATTCAAGTACAGCGAAGTGCCCACTACTGGAAAGAGCCAGAGTACTTGATAAAACCAGCCTAGGTTCCTATGAAGCCATTTTTGTTGATCTCGTACAAGAGGTTGAAGTAAAAGGTCAAAGACATAAATTGAAGTTAGGGACAAAGTGTTAAGCATTAGAGATTTAAGGACATTTGCTCGGATTTCTGCATCACTTCTCAGTTAATACATGTTGAGAAATAATGTCTCAAGAATTGGTTGAGTACAGTAACTCACCTTAGGACTGTAGAAAGTACAACGTCCCATCGGAATGCATCAACAAGCCCACGCCAAGCCCATGAAGACTGAAGGGTAGCTGTTTCGGGTAAGGATAGGAAAGTTGGATAAGACGAGCGTGCGTATTGAGAATGGAATGGAAAAGAGGTTGAGCTTGATACATTATATGATTGATCCAGGCCGTTGTCTACTGTAGGAGTCTGGTTCAATTTACCATATGTGTGAACATCTGAAGATGGAGAATATATCCGATTCGAGTAAGATGAATGAAGTTCGTCACGGTTTTTGGGACCCTGGGCCATCGTAAGTTGAAACACCCTTCAAGAGCAGGGGTAGAATTTTCGATATATTATTTGAAATGCACACGCGCGCCCTGTTACCTGCGCGAGCGCGGTTTGCAAATGACCTTCACAAAAGACGAAGTGAAGCGTGCTGGATGTTGTAGCTGAGCAATATACTAGGAGGCGGCCGACGCGATCAAGCTTGAGATCGGTCGCGTGATGAAATGCTCCTGAAATTAGGCGTTTGCAGCTTATACTGAGAAATGTATACTACATAGTCATGATATAAGTGCTTGAATACACAATGAAGCATGTATCAGTTTCAGATGTAAATGATCTAGAGGAAGGATCATTCTTCATTCACGGTACAATCACGTATGAATTTGATTGTGGGTTTCCTGATCTTTCAATGTCTTACAAGATGTATGTTGCTTCCATTTGAGCAATACTACAATGATAGGAACGAGTTCGGTTACTAATATTGGTCCCTTTCGCGGTATCGACATGCTTTAGTTATGCCCTGATTAGCTGGAAGACCTAAGAATTCCAGGTTGATACCCTGAAGGTGAAACAGCTCGCTATAACAGGTGGGATCGAATCGACAAGTAGCGGCCCGTTATTGCATTCTGGATGTGTTATATTTGTATGGGCCATATACACAAGTCTAAGCTAGTTTCAAGTTTAATTGAGGAAGATATTAAATTGAACACTGAAATGATTGCTAAAACGGAAGACTCATTCCTCCGGCAGATATTTTCCCATTGGAGTTGTAATTGATGGCGTTGCTCGGCAAGGGAAGGCATGATGAAATAGTGAGAGCATCAGAAGTTCAGAGGGTGGCATGGACAATAATTGTCGAGACATGTATATGTGATTAAATGTCGAAGGTAGATGAATGATCTTCGACTCTTGGACAGGTCTTGTTGCGAACAAGGATGTTGAAAGTGACTTCTAGTGAGAAAAAAAGAAGAGGGAAATACGAGTCACATTGGGGGGATGACATTTTGAGAACATGGGTATCGGAAATAGGGATTATTTTGGATGATAGGGCCGATGGGCGAAGTGCTGAACAAGTAGAATTTGTTGATTTTCTGAGTAAAGTTTTAGATGGATCATATCTGCTGCGAGGGAGCGATAAGATGGAGCGGTAGACGATGATGTGCTATCTTTCTCTTACACTCTCACAACTCTTGACTATGCCTACGATGATGTTGTACAGAATGTATGCTACGGCGAGGACGAGGCAAAGACACGGTCACGTTTCGGAATTGTCTCAATGTCTGGTACGCGATAGGCCCTCAAGCCAGCGCGTTTATGGGCGCATTATGTCATTCGGAGCAAGTTCAACTGCAAATAGTGACCAAACATCCTCTCCTCTCCTCATCTCACTCTTCTTCTTCCCACCCCCTTCCCATCTTACATTTCGTTACGCCTCTTTCTCTAAGCATTCTATCTGTATCCTTCAATCCTCTCAGTTGCTTTTATCGTCGAAAAATCGGTGTAGAGGACGTTGCTACAACTTTTTTTAAACGACTGACAACCGCGCCTAATACATCGGCTGCAATTTATTTGTATCCCAGTGTATTGTGGACCTACAAACCCGCTTCTCGCTGTCCTCGCGATCTCGTAAGTTTTCTCGTCTCTATTTCGATCTCTGTTTCACTCTTTATGTTCATGTTCTTTGGCTGCCTTCGACCTATCCTTCGATTACTAGGTACGTTTCCCTATCTACAACCGTTCATTATCGTGAGTATTATTTCGCCGGACACATCCGATCAGAGGTCTTGGATTACAATAGCCTCATTTTTGACGCGTGTTGTCATCCCCATAGCTCATCTTTCAACAAAATCTTCATTGTGTCTCATCGTCCCAGACCGCCTACCAAAGAGGTCCATTCTCAGTCGCGTGACATCATAATATTTGTTCGTGGCGTCCTCTGTTTATGTTGAATCTACAATCGTGCTAACGGCTTTCTCATTCCTCAACCACCATCCTCATCCGTCGCTGCCGTCATGCTCGCTGGCCATGGTCCATCTTTTCTTGACTCTAGAAAACGCAAGCGTACCACGGACGACACAGTGTACGCGATGTCTCCATACTTTCCTCTTACATCGAAGGCCTATCTTCAACCACCACCGGCACCTTCCCGCAAGCCGAGTCAACGGCTTATGCGCCCCGAAAATGATTTAGATGACTTTCTATCCTCAGATCTAGAAATTTCGTTTGCTTCGACGATGTCTTTAAACTCTCCTCCAGGATCGCCAGAACGCAACATTTTTGAAGATGAACCGAAGAAGGTGGATCCAGTGAGCGTCACCTCGCCAAACGCGATGGATATCTCTCCCGTCCCTTTGAAGGTCTTCACAGCACCGTCAGTTGCAGAGAGTAAGTCTCGTCAGCGTGCCTCTACTGTCTCGCGCATGTTCGGGCGCGACATGAGCAACAACGAATATGAATCTGAATCTATCTCTCGATACCTCTGCTCGTCCTCTGTGAAAAGCACGAAGGGGCTACAACGCTCGGCTTTGCCAACTCAATGGATAAATCCCAAATCCAAGGAAGAGTTTGTAAGTGAAATTCTCATTGAGACTAGTTTATATCTAAACACGATTTCCTCCAATTTCGAACTCGTGTCTCCCTATGAACCTCATTTCGTGGTCAGCCTCCTCAAGTTTACGATGCTGCTGACAAGCTCTCGGATGCCATGGATATTGATGACTGTATCCTACCCGCATCTTTGACTCAACCTCATTTGGATGAGCTCACTATCAAACTTGCCCCTGCTGCTGATATTAGGGACTTTTCTGGTATCTTCTTTGACTCTATGTCACCTCCGAGGGCAAGCTCACCGCCTCGTCGTCCCCTAAAACGTCGATCTTTATCTCCTGAAGGATCACCAAGACAGCCGCCTATGGGTCATAAAAGTAGGCATAGTGAAGAAACTGAATTTGTGCTCCAACCCGCCTTCGAGGAATTTTCTTCTCCCGCCCAATCCTCTCCGTCTGCTCATGTAATGGAAAGATTTGCAAGCGCCGGCGGAAGTATGTTTGGAAAGGCAATCAAACCACTTCCTGCTCTGGGAATCCAAGGTTCATCTGGCTTGTGTGCGAAACGTCCTAGGAGACCGGCAATTTCGGCTTTGGGAACTTTGGAAGGTCAATCAAAGCAAGCACTTTTGTTCATGGATCCGAAAATGGAAAAAGAAAATCGTTTCCTTGAACTTACAGCACCCCGTAGAGCGTTCTCAGCAACAAATGCTCCCAAACCCAGTAGCCCAACAGACAATGAGTCAGATGCACCGGATTTCTCTTCACCCGCTGCTCACGCTTTCGCTAAACGCCAGACAATGCGTACGCTACGTCGACGGGATGGTACTGATGATTTCCGGAGTAACAACATAATCCGACAAAGAGACGCAAACCCGGTTGTACAGTCTCCTCTAAGGAAGGCAACAGTGCCATCAGAAGTATTTGAGAGTCCTAGTGCACGTTGGCTCAAGGGTACTGGCATCCCTGGTTTCGGTGACAATGAAGCTCATGGAAAGGTCTTGCCTTGCGAGAAAGTTTCAGAAGACGGATTGATGCGCATCAGTGTCCGTACTGTAAGTTAAACCTGATATAGCTTTTCTCCATACACTTATTGACTTATTACATTAAGATGAATGAGCTTATTGCTGGAAAATACGATAGCAAGATAGCATCCTACAAGGTAATAGATTGTCGATTTGACTACGAATATCAAGGTGGTCACATAAAGGGTGCTATAAACATCAATACTACAGCTGAGATTGAAGAGTATCTTTTGGGAGAGCATGCCGATAAACCTGTCCCAACATGCAGCGGTGATAATCAGAAGAAAATCATATTGATCTTCCATTGTGAATTCAGTGCGAAACGTGCTCCAACTTTGTACGTTTCCAATTGTCCGCTTACGGAACACCACTAATATTCTTATGATAGTGCTAAGCATCTTCGTGCAAAGGACCGTGCTATGAACAACCATATGTATCCCCGGATCCATTACCCTGAAGTCTATGTTTTGAAAGGAGGTTATAATCAATATTTCAATGAATCAGCTTTTTATAGTGAACCACGCGGTTATGTGCGCATGGATGATCCACAATATGCCCGAGACCGCAGGCAGGATCTAGATCAGTTCAGGACTAAGTCACGCTTTGGTAGGACAAGAAGCTATGCTTATGGAGAAAATAATAAGTCCTCAGCTGGCCAAAGTTCGCATAATCCATACTCCCATCATCAACGCCATACGGCACCAAGCAGTGGTAGTACAGTATCATCTTTGTTCCCTGCTGTAAATGCCGGTCGTACAAAGCGCTCGGGAACTATCGGAGAAGCTGCCGCTCCAGCTCCATCCTATCTGTCAACACTTGACGAAGATTTGAATGTCGGCATGACGAGTGATGATAGTTTCGCAATTGACGGTGTTGACAAAAGTCCATGTCCTCCACCTATGGCGAAAAAATCAGGACTAATGAGCATGGCCATGCTTGGAGCCCGTCGGAACAATTCCAGTGGTCGTGGCCCGTTGCAAAGAGCTCATACCTTTGTGCCAACTCGTTGAGACCGTTCCTCTATTGGAACAGCTTACATTAAGACTCCGTCGACCCAGTTAATACCCAGCAAATCTATACTCAATACTTATAACCACAGCATTGCATTTCTACCGATTTGTCCTACTTCAAAATTATATATCATTAAGATCGTACATGTTTTTGGAAGCAAGATCCCGGACCAGACACTGTTATGTTTTATGCAGGCACACTATGACCCTTCTCACTCATTTTCATCTATCATTGCAACAATTTCACGCAACGGATTCTACCTACGATGCATTTAATTAAAAACAGATGTGGTTGACCCGTTTTTGTTTCAGATTACGGTCGATGGTTAACTCGGTTACCATCGGAGCGGACAAAGCTAACCCACATTGATTCTGTAACAAATCTACTATTTATAGACAGTCAAGTTGTCTTCCATCCAAGTACGGCTTTTCGACCTTAACCCCCCCCCCCTCCTATTTTAGCCAAGTATCTGGTGCTTGCTACTCAACATTTCATTCTTGTTTACCTTCAGAAGCCATCATCATGTTTCGTCCTACTTCTAACCCTATTGCATCCTCATTGAATTCACCCTTGCATCTCCTTCAGTTCTGCTTTTCATCTACACTGTTTTGCTATTCCTTGGTATTCTTCTCCCATAGGCCTGTTTTTGCCAGCTTAATCTTTCGATATTGGTCCGTGTGTTCTCCATTCTTTGTTGATCCGAAGCCTCGCACCTGGTCGTCGCAGTTGCTTCATTGTTTATTTGCTTGTTCCAACCCCTCTCCATCCGGCCTTTTTCACTTATTGAGCTCAGTATTGGATCAAATTTTATCCCTAGAACATCCCTCACTACATTTCAATTATCTACCTGCTTTTACAAGGCAGCAAACTTGATCCTTGTTTTTCTCTTTCAAGAACTTGAATGCATCGATCTTGGGACATTGACAAGTACATATTTTTTTTCTCTTTGTTCTTTTCTTGCTTCTCTATTTTTGGTTTTCCCTTACATTTCCCCCACTTTCTTGAATACTTGAATTCTATAAAGCCTGTAGCGTTGTAGACATCGTCGTCGCCTGTATGCAGGCATTGGCCATTCACGTAGCACTTCACTTTTCCTTTGACGCATGCAACCAACAAAAGTCCAATAAAGCATTCATTTTATTATAACTCATCACTGAGCTTGGCCGCAGCAGCCTCGAGAAATATGTATGGGTGTAGTTTTATTTGAAGGGTATAAAATTGGAAGACTGATTGAACCTTACTCCGAACATCTGACTAAGAATGTTATCAGAGCTGATTCAATAGTCCCAGAAATGGCATCACACTTTCGGCGGTGCATCCCTTTGCCGCATTATAGTTTATCAAGGTATCCATCGAGCCACTAATTGACACTATATTATAACCAGACAGAGGGAAGCCGGTTTAGATGGCGGCCCCAGTTCAAGATGCAATATTCTCCTTGGTGATTCAATCACGCAATATGGGTGGGATGCGGGCTGTTTTGCCCAGAGACTAGCTCGTGAGCTCTCTCTTTCTTTTTCGCTTACCCCTGCGTACTAGGTCCTAGATCCTCCCCACCTCTGATCTGGGAGAAAAGTACTTTTCGATGATCCGCCAGATTATATAAATTTGTTATACGATTTACGATTTTCTTGGGGGGACTCATTTGGCTTTTTTAGAGGACTACGTTAGGAAGTTGGATGTACTTAATCGTGGGTTCTCTGGGTATAATACAGATTGGGCGATCCCGGTGTTTAGACAGGTAAGTTATGATATCCCCACCCTCTCTCATTTTACATTACGTTTTCTGGTTATGAGTTCGTATGTATATATCATCATTGATACAAGATAACGTGTATATTTCTGACGTATGAATAGTTCTAAAAGGAATTTTCTTTGTCTCTTTTGTTAGTGCCTCTCCCCACCTGAGACGCAGTCGCTAGCTCAAAAGATCCGACTCTTAACAATCTGGTATGGAGCTAACGATGCTGAGATACCACCTTACTCGCAGCATGTACCTCTGGAAAGATATCAAACAAATCTCGAGACGTTGATTCATATGGCGCCTCGCGATACGCGCGTAGTACTCATTACACCCCCTCCAGTTAACGACTTACAATGGGGTAAACGGGTGGAGATCGGGAAGCCTGTGGATCGGCAGTTTGAAGTGACGAAAAAGTATGCGGAAGTAGCGAAGAGTGTAGGGATAAAAGAGGGTGTTCCGATTGTAGATACTTGGACCGCATTATGGGAAGCGGCAGGAAATGAACAGAAAGGGTTGGATAAGTATCTGAGTGATGGGTTGCATTTAACTATTGAAGGTTATAATGTAAGTTTTCGCTATCCTGTATCTCAGATCTCTTTTTTTAAAACGCCCTTTCCCATATCCCTCGTTGTCTGATATCTGGTTACTTTTGTACGGCAATAGATTGTGTATTATGAACTCATGAAGGTAATTAAAGAGAGCCTTCCGGAACTCTATCATGAAAACCTCCAGGAGGTATTTCCACTGTGTGTACATTTCTTTTTGAAACCCAACTTTAAGTATGAAGCTAACCTTCTGATATTTTTATCAACAGATGGGATAAGATTGATACAAATAACCCACTTCAGTCCCTAGAGAAGAGAGAAGTTTGACGGATGAATTAACGGTACTAAAATTACTTTCACTGTATTTACGTATGCATCACAGAAATATGATGCCATAACCGTATAGAGTTATACACAAACCTTGTACAGTCCAGACTTATTTTAGAGACTAACCGAAACCAGCCCACTCAACGGAAAAGATGTCCGCCTCCTGTGCTTGATCATCCCAACAGCAGAGGAGATGAGCTTTCTTTGTTGCAGTTCCCAGTCGCCCGTGTCCTACGATTTCCATTGGACGTATTGGTGAGGAGGGCGAATCATAGACAGATGCAACAAAGTGCGAATGGTACCGTAAAGGGTCACCTGGTCATGAGTATCAGTCTGATTATCTCCAAACTGTGTAGCGGAACATTTTGCTCTTCAGAAAGCGAAACGCACCTGGATATACCAAGTATTCCCCTCCAAATTTTATCCCACAACCCATATAGTATCCCCTTTCCCATAGAGCACGGAAGACTCCACAACGAGCCCTCTCCTCGGACGTAAGAGGATATGACCAGATGCCAGCATTGCGTGCGGCGGCTATCGTATGATATATGTGTTCTTTGGGACAATACCAGTCCAGTCGGCTGGAAGATGTCGGGATTGTGATAGTATAGGGAATCGACGATCCTCCAGTAACAGAAGCTGGGGTAGACGGACGGGTCACTTCCGATGCATTTGTCGATATAATCGGATGCGGAGGTTCAGATGTATCTGTATCCTCGGTTGTTTTGGCGAGCAAGGCAGTTCGCCGCTCTTCACGTTGACGTCTCCTCAAGATGGCCTCCTCAGACAGACTTTTACTTGCGGCGATATTGCCTGCTCTGCCTTCCTTCAGAGCAATCTCTTTTTGATGTTCTAATTTACGCGCTTTATTCCACTCTTCTTGCTGTAGCTCAGATGGTTGGTGATGTGCGTCTTCGTCGTCTATAAGAACAGCAAGTTCTTTGTTCGTAATATTATCGATATCAGAACATCCACATTTATTAAGCTGCTCTTAGGCACACCTTTCTCAACAAGTAATACAACCTCTTCAGGCATGAGAAGTAAAGGGACACCTAAGAATACATTCTGCTGCACGAGGTGAGGTAGTGCTCCTGTAAGAATACCACATATTCGATGCTGTGTCCGCAGCTTCTTGATGTCTGTTCTTGAAAGAGTGCCAGTATTGTCTGAGCTTCTGCTTCAGCATGAAGTAGAACTCTAATGAGCAACGGACCTTCCACATCCCAAACATATGCCTTATGATTTGATACCCGAATCAGAGTCTTCTCCACCGCAGCATCCATATTGTGAACGTGTGTGTCCACGAGAACTATTGATCCAGTTTGTCCAAGTATTCATGCAAACTAAAACCAGGTCTATAGCTAACTATGGACGCGGAGAATGAATCATCAGGATCCGCAAGCAACTCTCTGATTACCTAAACCGGAGTTTTGCCACCGGGCAAAATGTCATTATTATCGTATTATAAGCAGAAGACGTATAAAAGCATCTATATTTGATACTTTGTTTGTGAATGCAAGTGTAAGCAGGTAGTGTGTAAGTGTATGGAATTTGATCTTGAAACTGGACCTGACATATCGCACATAAAAAATTATATCAAAGAATCAAAAGAATCCCGAGGCATCCCATGGAGTTCAAATATTGATCATCTTTTCGTTTTGTGCGGTATGCTTTTAAATTAACTTCTGGAAAGCAAAGTATCACGACCACGGGTCTTCTGTACTCAGAACAGCAGAATATATCAAATTGTGTTGTACCGATATGGACTGACATCAAAAAGGCCAATTAAAACTCAGTCTTGTTCGTTTGTAATTGCCACCAGATAAGAAGAACAATTTGGTTCGTAGATCTCGAGATCCGAGTAGAACTCTTGAACACAAGTTAGGAAAGAGTTGGGAAATTGTTGATACATATAGCTGGCTCAAATACACTGTCTTACCTCACCGTTGTGGGCACTAAATATCAAACTTAACATATGTATATACGTGTGTTTATCGAGAAAATCGATATCTTCAAATGGATCTGAATATATGCTAGTAAAAAGATGCGGTACCCGCTTGTACAGTCAACAAATTTCTCTCAAGAAGAGAGATAATTAGATAGATATGAACTTTATTGAAAGTATGAACCAGGATCCGGGTCCTCCCGTCAATTCGACTGTCTTTAGAAGGTCAATATCCGTATGCTTTGGATCCAAACAAATCCATCTTGCGTCATACAGCGGAGAATTGATTTCAGAGTGCAAGATACTTTGAACACACGACTTTCATTGATCCAAATTTTCCGTGTTCCTATTGAAAAAAATATCATGATAAAATCAAATTTAATAGATTTTGCGGCAAAAGCCGAAGTGAATGAGTTTGTTAACATACCGACCAAATTACTTACCATGACCACAGAAAATCAGCCAACTTGGTCGTTAGAATGTCCGATAGACAAAAGGGTACGAAAGAGAGTTCCTTATTTCATACGGTATACTTAACTGCCCGTCCAGTGCAGCTCTCGCCGTTCTTGACATTGCTTCTCAAACGTGTTCAGATGCAATCAAGGCTTTACGAAACACAGAAACTACGGTGCAACTAGACGCCGATGGAAACGCATCCCTCGAAACCAAACTCAGGGATTTTCAATCTCTACTTTCGTTGCTTTACCACGATACTACCAAATTGGCCATCGCGCTAAAACCTAGTAACCCAACATATCTTGCTGCGATCACACCTGGAAAGGATCTTGGTTCACATATAGATGCATTAACTTCATGCGTCTGTAGTATTAGCGGGCATGAATATGGTCATGTACTGATCCGTGAGCTCCGTAAATCGTCTGAGGATGTCATGACAGCATTGGATGCCGTACTTGCTGTGTACTTGGCCCCAATGAACCACATAAACAAGAGGCGCGAGAAGACGAAACAAATGAACCGTACCTTGTCAAGACAGCAATCATACATGAGGCCATCGAGGGTGCACGGGGAGGACCACAGTCTAATCATGAGGCAATAAGAAGGTGTTGGGAAAGCGTTTTGGGTGGTATAGGAGATTGTCTTAATGAAGTGAGCGAAATGGTGGAAGAGGAAGAGGGGGAAGAGGAAAACAGTGATGACATAGATGGCTGGGATGAACTTATCGTTTCAGCCACAAGACAGGAACCTGACAAGGCTACCTCTAAGGAACTTGCCTGCATGAAATCGGTGCGTATTGCTCACTAGTAAATTCTTCGCCCTTCCGTTCATATATCTACATCTACTGACTCATCCCCTCGGCGTTCCTTAGACTCAAAACTTGTTCAAGCTCACACACACTTTATTAAAACGTGTACTCTTAGTTCTTCTAGGGTCGGCCCTACCTCGAGTCTTATAACAGTAAATAATCTCGATAAACTGTGGACGGAAGCCTCCGATCTTCTCAAGGCTTCAGACGAACTTGTCAATGCACTTTACGTTCCACAATCAAATCAGGTACTTCTCGAACAACTTAACACATTTATTTCACATGTAATCGGCATTAAAAATGTGCTCATGGCTTCGCATCTTGTAACGCAATCAGCATCAGACTATGACTTCGACCAGGAAACTTCTTACCTTAGCAAGACGTTATCTTCTTTGTCGTTGCAGAAGCTATCCGGAAAATTGGAGACCACAGCGATTAAGGAGCGAAAATGGTTTGACGCATGTTTCGTCCAAATATGTAGATGCTCGGATACCATGTGTTGTGGGAGTGGGTCTTAAAACACCTGTTGTGTAGATTAGGTGGGTCGAGTCTGTTATGTTAATAAATGAGATAGCATCCGTTGGTTGGAAATTTCACTGCAAATATACCGCTCTGGCTGTCTTTAGTTTAGTCGGTACGTCATTACTATCGGGTAAATACTCAAGAAAAAGGGGGAACGTGCAGTTTCTTAAAGTAGTGTGTAGCATATGGACACTCAAGTTCCTCCATTCAGATAGGTTGGAAATAAATCCAATTATGTCCCTTAACAAATACATGTGTTGCTTACACTTACCGCCTAACTTTGGGGATCTGATTCAAAGGTTTCATATCTGTTTATTCCGCCTTTACAACCTAATGTTTCATGGGTAGCACACTTCCTCAAATGTAATCCCCAAGCTTCGCTATTTTGGCTTATACAATGGATCTACCGCGGGCTCCGAACCTTGTCCTTTTTATCAAGACTCAGTCCCGTAATCCCAATAACTTCTATCCGAGGTTTAGAAAGATACAAAAATTTTATACATCGACTTACGTGTGACCTATGCGAGACTTGACATTATTGGTTCGTAAGCAACGCCAATGCTTAGCCTTTGACGAAAACTTTGAGTCGAAAGAAACATCACAGGCTTACTAGGTTTTTCAGGTACGAAACTTGTATGGAGTCAGGTTTGATTATAGTATAGGATGATCTATGGACAGCGATCTCACCGCTAGCTTCTTTTCGAATTCTTTAGCGTTTTGCCGTATACATTTATGTAATTTAAAAGTTAAAGAAGCACTAGGTCTTGTCCTTTTTGGTCAGAATTAAACTGCAGCCGTGTCGGTCATAGCATTGACGCTTAGCTTAGAACGAGCTGAGGTTGCCTTGGAAGTGAATATTAAAAATCCGTAACATAGATTCATTACATGTATGTTATTAAATTTATACACCTTACGTAACCGAAGATTGAATACCGGTCCATCGGCAGTCGACCGGTTGATAATGTTCAACAGGGATGTCTTGAACGTCGACGACGAGCCCTTTTTTACTGAAAACTTTCTCCGCATTGCGGCCATGTTTCATGTCATTGGCACCATCTGGTTTCATTAATTGCATGATCACTATGACTTTCTGGTTTCATATCATCTGCGGGTCTTGAGCGCCTTCGACTCCCTAGATACTAGTATTCTACATACTGTTTTACTGGTACTATGACAAGCTTTATCCTATTCTCCAAGCGAGGTGTTCTACGGCAGAAGTTGATTTCTAATCGAGACGCCATTTCTCTGGATATTTTCTGGATAATTTATTCATTTATTCATGTCCTAGGGTCAGGTGCGGCTTACCCATTATTATCCCTACCGATCCATTTCTTATTCTAATAACTGAGCACATGAAAAAAAGTTCTTCGAGGAAAGCTTAGTTTCAATGTGTGAACAAAACGTCAGGAATCAGGAAGACTCCCAACTCCACAGGCCTTCATCAAACCTTTCAGCGCTTCTGTCGTACTTCCTGAATTGATACTGCTATTATCTCGGGCGCGGGAGTATCATTCTTAAGGATATATGGTCCGAAATGCGGCACCCATGAATTATGTTTTTTCTTTCTTTCATTTTCGCCGAGGTGCCGAATCACTTTAATGGCCAAGAGATGAAAGAGGTAGGTGTACCACGCACTCTCCCTTCGCCTAAGAGCCGCTCCCGCCCTGCCCGGATGGATTCCTATCGAAATATGGTCCACAGACCGAATCAGACGCCTCAAGGAATGAGTCTCCTCGAAGCGATCGCGCGATTCCAGGCATTGTAGTCTCATCTTCAGCTCCCCGCATACATGAGTTGCATACGGCAACTCCCCTTTAATACCTAAACAACATCATTCTAATAGGTACCAAGTAAATAAGAACGGTACATCTGGAAACAAGATACCCCGGCTCCCTTTTCTTGCTACACTCCGTTTCTCTCTGACTGTTACAAAGCGCTTGTTCATTTCGTCATCACTGTTTATCGATCTACACCCCCCTCTTAAGAAAGGCATTAAACTTCCGTCGGCCTTACTAGATCCCGTCGATTCAGGTCTTGCTTAAAGTACGAAACAGTACAACATTCTTGATCGGATGTACATTATTAATCTGCCTCTGGACCTCTCTTAAGGCAGGAAGCTTTTCTTGTTCCGCCCTCGTCCTTACCTCCGCCGACCCCTTCATTGACCCGTCCCAGCATTGTCCGTCAAGACCTTCGACGATCCTCCGAGCTATCATCACACAGCCCGAAATCCCTGATCTCTGAACAAAGTCTATTCCTTCCGAGGTTTTTTAACCTTCAATTACTATTTGCCTAAACCATGTGGTGAGCTATTCAACCTCTTGTTTACGGCACGGATCGCTCATTTATCCCTTTATCTTCGACTTCCCCCCATCGTTTCTTCTTTACCGTGGATTCAATTCCGAAGCCACCGTATTCTCCGTTATATATTAAACAAGAAATGTGGCCACAGGACGTTTACAGGGGACCAAATGATTGACTGTATGGACTCGACTTGTGGAAACAGTAGGGCACACCCCACAGACTGTAAGAACTGCTCACACAATAGATGGTTTGGGTACGTACTTCTATATACTTGTCTAAAACTATAAAATAAACTAAGATGTTCAATTTCTTTTCTTTGACATATCCTGTGCTTTGAAATACATGTTCTTTGTCATCTCGCTCATCTCGCTCAATTTCTCGACCCCACCCGCTCATTTCACTTAACGTACAAATCAACAGACAACCGGAAAGAGTCATCTCAGAAGAGCTTGACAAGAAGTGCGAGCTTTGTGCTCAATAGTTATGTACTTGCCGGTCGAGACATATGCCGCGAACGTTTGTTATGACATGATGACCTTTTCATATGGTAACAAGAGTATGCAAGGATTTGTTTCTATCTTTACCATGATACTACTTGTATGCAATGCAATGTACCTTCTCCCAACTCAGATCCTATCATAATACACTAATAGGTACACTGATATTTAACTCTACTTCCCCTAACATGTGATCACTTAAACCTCCATCACCATAAACATCGTCTTCATCAATGTCTAAAAGCGCTTTCTTCTGCGACTTTGCAGCTTCTCGTTCTTGCTCAAGTTCCAAAGCCCTCTGTTTAGCCTGAGCCTTTTCAATGTCTGCCAGTGTCCAGAGAGAGATACCAGTTTGATCCTCTGTATGAGTCTGAGAGATCTGTCGCATAAAAATCTTTGAAAGAACTAATGCCATATCCGTAGACAAATTTGCAGCTGTCTCTGTGATGTACTGGTTAATCCAGCGCGGCAGCTTAGCGCGTTTGTCTGCTCTTGCGAACCGCTATACGGTGTTTTGCATGTACCGATAATGAGGCCGATAAAGATACTATTGATTAGTTCTACCGAATATTACCAGCTTTGGAATTTACCTTGTCAGCAAACACCATGAGCCCCCAATCAGTTTTACCACGCAGAACGCGTCCAACACATTGCGCGGCGTTGCGCATGGCATCGAATCCCAGAAATTCCGATTCTCGTATCCGATATGCATCTCTGAGATATTCTAAACGGGCCTGAATTTTTTTCACAGGTCAGCCACTTTTTGAGGACATTGATGATTCACGGACGGCCGGACCTTTAAAATTCGACTTTCTGTGTACTGATATGGAACACTGTTAAGAATGAGAAGAAAGGAAGTATGGGACTTCTGATGCAATTCGACAACCGATACAGTCTTATGTACTCACCCGAACATAATAACGGCTCTGCCATAATTGTGATCAAAATCAATACCTTCTGATACCTTACCACGAGCGACAGAAAGCAAGACGGCGCCCCGTCCATTGTTGCATGCCTTGCCCCAGAAAGAGTGAACGATGAGTAACACGTGATAAATATATTGAGCATACCCTTCGATAATTTTCTAGAGCAATACTAGTTTCATTTGCATCTGGTGTCTCCACAAAGATAAGCTTATGTTTCCACACTTCATTTAAAATTCCCATGTCATTCCACGCGGCAACGATGGATTCCATGTACAAGTAACTTGGAAAGAAAGCTACTATCCCATCCGGAACAATTTTGCTATATTCGACAAGGATACTACCAAAGTTTCGCACGACAGCAGGATCGTTTCTTACTTCAAACCTAGAGCTGATCGCAACTTGATCACTTCCTCGCGTGATTACCTTGAGTTTTTTAAATATAAATATATCAGATAGGAGATTTTGAAAATGACAGATTGCAGCTCACAAGCGGCAGGAAGGAATTACGGGTGAGGGTCATTGAGTACGATTCTTGTACCACAGGAGTAAATTGCAACATCTTTGGGTACATATCTAACGGAGATATAGTCCCAGAAGTAATAACAACACTGCTGAATCTTTCAAATACAGGGGAAATGGCCAAGGAAGGGTCAAGGCAACTTTATTTACATTGGAATCAATATCACTCAGGGGTTTCTGAAACTTTAGGCTCACGTTAAATGAAATATTGGATTAGGTACTGTTGCATTATCGGTCTCAAAGGGCTCGAGAATAAGCAAGAAACCTACATCGATGAAGAAAATCAGACAGTTAATCCAGTATAAAATCACATTACTTACCTTTTTCATATGTGGCCACAATGGTGGCGAAGTTCGCAACCTTCTGAAGAGAAGAATATTCATCTAGATTAGTCAGCTCGAGGGTTCGAACAAGAGATGTTAATCGTTCCGAGCAGAACCTAAATATACACGTTTTAAGTGATGATCCTATCTCTCCGCGTAAAAAAACCTACCGTAAAGGTCTCCTTTCGATGAACGTGATGTCCTTAAGGTGTTGTAAAAAGGACAAGGGTGTTTCAGCAACAACGTGAAGCACACGCATACGGGTTTTCAGATACTCGACGAAGCGCTTCAAAAAGGCTACGAAGTGTTCGGCCTTCCTGATATTCCCAGGGACGGCTTCCTTTAAAAGGTCATCCGGAAGCACTGAAGATTTAGGGAAAAAATAGGCATCACCCTGATAATAGATTAGGAACAGGATACGAACCTGGATTAGCCATGACAATATCTTCTTCCCGTGCTTCGTCGGCCTCCTGTAAGCCTTCGACGAGCTTTGAGTACTCGTCTTGTAGGCGTGAGGCATCATTAATTTTTATTCTAATTGATTATCAATCGAGCCGAAGCTATAGGAGATAGTAAATTTGACCTACTCTTCGATCTTGTCGCCTAGCTTTGTCACGCTTCTAGCGGCAGAATCCAGCATCGGTCGGGTTAAGTCGATACTCATGGACTCGATGCAAACGTTGTCTGGGTTTAGGAAATTTTAAATATAAATAAAATCACACAACTATAGAAAAATACCAATATTATGGGCTTCATCGAAAACCACAATAGCGTCCTTTGAAATACTTTTTGAGACCTGCTCGGCAACTTTTGGATCAAGAAGATAATGAAATGAATAGATGATAACGTCAACATATTCCATCTATGACTTTCCCTTAGTAACCTGCAAAGTCAAAATTTTTGTAAGTTACATACCATCCGCCGTATCGTAAAATAAGGACAGACACCCCGATCCCGGCCATATTGTAACACATCGGCTAATGTATGTATTCCGGGGGTATAAGGTGACCTGGTTCAAGGAGACCTAATTCCTTGGGTAAAAATAAGTTTAGATTTTATAATTTCACGATAGTGACTGCATTTCTTACATCATGAAATGTGCAAGTAGGGACTGATCCTGGGTTGTTTCGTGACCTCTCCATCGTTGATGCGGAAGTCAGATCCCTGCATCGTGCGTCAACCACTGTTCCTTTCTTCAATTTTGAAACCTACGAAAGGGTAAGCCAAAGCTACTTGCCAATAAGTAGTTATATCACATAGTACCTCAGGATGCAAACACAAGTTTTTTCTACTTGTCAGTCCCAGCCCGGTAAATTTTCTCTCTCTTTCTCTTTGTTCCTCATCTTCAGCGTGTTGTATCCTGTATTCCATTAGGCGTTTTAATTCGGCAAGAGCCTTTTCGATTTCAGGTACGGTTCGGGAACAGTAAACTAATTTGCGTTTTGTGGGACAGAACTTAAGTTATACAATAGAGTTTATATTAGAGTAGTTCTTCCCAATGGCATGCTACTACAAACCTGTTGGTAAGATACAATTAGCGAAAGTAATGACACAGTCTTTCCGGTTCCCGACGGCATCTCAAGGACACAATGGCCCTGAGATGTTGAGCACAAAGTCAATATATCGAACGAGGTAAATTCAAGCTTCAACACAGACCTGTGCATCAAGGGTGCGTTTGAGGTCACACATGTAATGGTATTGCTCTAAGACAGTAATATACGTGAGTGATTTCAAATGAGGTTTATGGAGCATTTCAAGACACCTGGATAGATGCGGTCATAAGGGAAGATTATCTTCTATTAATTAGTATTATGTTTTGAGTTCATATGTAAAGTTCTTGGCTCACTGGAAGGTCGTCGATAAAGAACTTCATGATAGTTGGAACTTGGAGACAGTAGAGTGACGCACTTGCTTGTGACGCGTGGTTACCACATTCACGTGCCGGCTTCGTGACGTGACATTTTGGATAAGATTTAATTCTTAAAGAGACGTTTACATACTCCTTTTACACTGATACGTATCTTATGAAGCCATTGTGCTTCAACTGCTTTTTCTTATTCGCTACCCAAATCGCAAGTCTTAAATAAGATCTCCTTGAAGCCTATATTTATTGGGACTTATTCTTGTTTCTATTCTGCGGAACGAGCATTCCGGTCTTGAGAGAGTTCATAGATATATTAATCAATACTAGAAGCATGTCCGAGTCGGCATCATCTCTACCATTTACGAAATTTGCTTTTAATACGGTCCCAAAGTCAGCTGAGGGGCATATAAACGATATTCAGAGCAACTGCAACCTTACTTCTTTTCTCTGTGTCTTTCGTTATACTTGGTGTCAGTCATTTTGACAGCAGTTCAGGGGCATATCTGGTTGAAATCAGCATAATGGAAGCTCATAAGGCGAATCGAAACAGAGACATACGAGTAGCTATCGTTGGTGGAGGTATGTGTGGCCTAGTAGTAGCAGCAGGGCTACTCAAGGCAGGAATTGATGTCAACCTATACGAGGCTGCTGTGAGTACTTATTTGAATGTCCTTATGATATATCAGTCTAAAACTATGTATAAGCCGAAGTTTGGAGAGATAGGAGCCGGTGTTGGTTTAGGTAAGCATATAAATATAGAGTTCGTGTAATCTCTTCATGGGAATATCTGTCTGGCCATGACTTTCAGGTGCAAATGCTATTCGTGTTTTACAGCATTTAGGGATGCTGAATGCTGTCGTCGAAAGTGTTAAACCTGAAGTCCCAGCTCCTCGTTCTGTGCTTTTTCGCTCCGGATTTGGAGACCATAAGATATTATATGACGTACGTATTGATATATATAAAGGGTGAAACTTCTATCTTGAGAGTCAGTATCAAATTTAGTACGGACTTTCTCCAGAAGATAAGGGACTAGGAATTCATAGGTATGGCCTTCTTTGATATCTACCGTGGGTTGTAAGAGAATAAAATTTTCTCAGAGCAGTATTCCTTGATTCAATACTTCCAATGGTCGATTCTTCCAAAGCACATCTTAATAAGCGCTGTATTAATCTACGTGTTGATGGAACTAGCTTGGACTTTCCTCAAATCGAGCTCTTATTCTCAGACGGGACTAATGCTAAAGCGGATGTTGTCCTTGGTGCAGATGGTATACGATCAATTGTCCGCACATTTGTTTTTGGTGACGAAGAAATAAGTATTGGAAGTGATACATCACATCTAAACACTATCAGAACCAACTTTACCCATACTTATGCTTATCGAGGACTTGTTCCTCTAGAAAGTCTGCGAAGCTATGGATTTCAGACTGACTTAGACAAAAGACCTCAATGTTTCTGTGGGATAGGAAAAGTTAGTACTTTTCAAACTTGTATAGATGCTGTCATATAATCTGGTTTGTTCGGTCAGCATGTCATAGTATTTCCAATTTCAGACGGATCCATTGTAGGCACCTGTAATATTATATGCTCTATTTATGAGAGTAATACTGATGTACACTTAAAATCACGTATCAAAGATCAACGTAGTCGCTTTCACAAGTAACCACACCCTGCCTTGGAGCGAGCAACTACTACCTCCTGATACGCCATGGGTCACATCACGGAAACAATCTGAACTTCTTGAAGCCTTCTCTGGATGGGGTCCAGACGTAGAGAACGTACTCAAGTGTATCACGAACCCGAGTGCCTGGGCTGTGCATGCGGTTGACCCGCCTCTTGAGTCTTACGTTGGAAAGGGGGTCCGAGGTCGCGTCGCTCTCTTAGGTGATGCTGCACATGGAATGTTACCTCACCTAGGTGCAGGAGCGGGACAGGGTATGGAAGACGCATATTCCCTCATCCGGCTTCTAAGCCACCCGCAGGTCTCACGCGATAACATCGAGGTACGTCCTTGACGGACTACAAATCCACCAACACACAAAAAAGAAATAGATGATTTATTGTCCTTTGCTATAAGCGACCTTATTTTATCCTGTTTAGAGATATTAATGATCCCCCCTATTTCCCTTTCTAGGACGTTCTAAAAACGTACGACGCTCTTCGTAGACCGCGTGCAAATAGAGTCCTAGTCGAAAGTACCCGATGTGGGATGTTCTATGACGGTTTTGGTCCTCACGGATCAGGGGCAGCTCGATCCTCTTCTCCATCAAACACTATCAATACCTCATCTGAAGAAACAAGAGATAGAGATCTAGAATCCGGAATTCGGAGGGACCTAGAGGACAATATGAAAAAGATCTTCGACTGGGTATGGCATTATGACCTGCGGGCTGAGGTTGATGTTACTATTGAGGCTCTTGTTCAAGAAGGCATCTTCTCTTCAAAGTAACACCCTGGTGTATTGTTAAGATAGTAATTGTTACGAGAAACTCACGCCGTTCTGGGGTGCCTTGTCGGATTAGATATAAAGAAGAATTATACATGTATATGCACTGCAATTTCAAGCCTGGTTATAACAGCTGGTAATTGTGAACAAAGGGTCGTGTGAATAATATAAGTAATTGTAGACTTCTAGTCGGATAAGGATAACTAGACAAGGCTTGGTCATCTCGGGCTTGGGTCATCCTCAATTGTTCAGAAGAAGGATGCGAAAATAATGGAAAACAAAAGTATTGCTTTTGCAACTCAGAAGCAAAAAAATGCGACCGAAACAAAAGACATGTCAGGACAAGATCAGAATTCATGTTCAAGTTCGTCGCGCTGCTGTCCTCCAGACGCAATAGCCGGTACGTCGGGAACCTCTATCCCTCTTCGCTGGCCGTAAAGCCCACCCTCGGGGTCTTCGGGGAATCCAATATCATCTACGCTCGTCAAACTGCTCCTGCGATCGTACTCTGCATTTCCGTTCCCCACACTCGGTCCATCATTTTCTGCACCACCTACAGTAGATCGACCTTTGCTACGCTTAACCTTTGATTTGCGTTTCTTGGGCCTCTCCTCAGGAATGGAGTACGCATCTTCTGTACGCGCCCACCGATCCTTTTTCCCACTCTTCTTTTTCTTCTTGCCTCCACTAAGTATATCATCAGCTTCCAGTGTGTCCTCGAAGTTTGCTGGGTAATGCCACCGCCCTCCGCCGGCATCGCCTGTCGACCTGGAAGCAGAGTCAAGACTCCCCGATGATTGTCCGTAATACCTCTCATCGCTTTGGCTCCAAAGACTATTGTCTTTGTTCTTCCGACTACGTTCCCGTTCCTCTGGGCCCAAGATTGACTCCGGTCGGCTGTTAGCATTCCCAGATCCACCGTTATCATAATCATTAACAGAGCCGACCTCGCCTTCGGCATATTCTTGGCCCTCGAAAGTTGAATGTGGAAGGCGGTCATTGTATTTTCCTGCCCATTGTGAACGTTTTTTGTTACGCTCTATCTTTGAGGTATCAACTAAACCATAGCGTTGGGCCCACTTGGGAGTTCTGCGGTGGTTTTTGTTATTGCGGATATTCTAGGCAAGATCAGAGATGGATTTAGAAGAATTAACTTTGAGTCTGTTTGTTATAGACTCACTTGTATGTAGAAGTTATGCCCATGACCTATGCAGTTTCAAATTAGTAATTGATTTACGCCTTGAATATATCATATAAGAGCTCCACTTACCAGGGATATAACCACATATTGTAAGTAAGAGATTTAGCCAAAAATCACGACCGATTCCGAAACGGGCGGCAACAGCTGTACATACCATTCGCAGTTTCATAATTATATGATAACGTAGGATATTCCCCATGTATCATAAAGGAACCACAAAAGAAAAGAAAGACGACCAAAAAAAGAGTTGGGTGGTAATTAAATATGTAATAATGGCAGATACCATCAGCTTCTTAGACACCACGAAGTCGGAATCAGGGCAGACTGAGATTTAAGCTTACCCAGAGGAGGGAACAGCGTCCCGAGAATAAAGAGAAAAACGGAATAGGCATGGTGTCTCCTCGGGGTCATATCAATCTTGCTACTCATGATCGGCTGCATCGTGAACTTGGCTTAAGACCTCTGTACTCCAATGTTGGCTCTAACTGTCGAGGTTGATATAGTTCTTCTGACGTATGAGCACTATCCTCTAGTACACGACCGCTGAGCAGACACGAAGTGTTGGATTGTTATGTTGGTGGTTGGCGAGGAAGATGTACTTGAACGTGTGTTGGAAAGCGAGAACAAAGTGCGATGTCGATGATCGTAGTCGCGACTCCGGTCTCGGCGCAATAGTACTCAGAATAGCTACTTACAAAAATCTGATCTACTTGGCACTCACAAACAAGGAGTTAAGTACTTGTCAAAGGAAGTAAATGTTTTGGAGATAGTTATTATTTCCCGTCTAGTTTGGACGTTCAGCTAGTTTTCCTTATAGCATACAAAATCAATTAATCGGACAATATAAGCACGTGATTGCTCAGATAATAAAAAGGCACAAGAACTATACAAAGAGCATCATGGTACTCCGTAAGGTCAAGTAGTATTATTGTACCAAAGACATGCTAATGGTATGACTTTCCATAACAGTCTCTACAAAAATCAATGAATGCGCCTTATATGCCGGACCTACTCACCATCATACTGTAAGGCACTTGATCCTGTCTAGGGTAGTCAAGAGAACCCACCTACAAATCTAACATTAACTATCGTCTGAATCGGACTATATCCCTCCCGAAAATCTACAAATACTACTAGTGATATGACTGTGCGAGAAATTTGCTTCGTATGTACATGTACATTTGGGTATTGTACCTACTTCGATATACTTTGTGATCGATAGAAGTGCCATATGGACCTGTGGAGGTAGCAGTAGTTCTTCTTGGGTCTTATGAGCGCATTGAACTAGAGAAAATATAGAATCCGAGGAAAGCTGGGCCAAGCCTGTCAGTGTCATGCGTACAGACAAAGTGGTATTGCTATTAATGCTAAGTTCGGGCTTCTTCTATTAACTTTGGGATATGCACGTAGATTCTATAACACCGATCTCAGCCACACAGGGGGAACACAGAAGAAATCCAAGTACTTGGAGAGTGCATGTAAATTCACAACGGATGCCTTTTCTTTACTACCGTATCCATATGTTCTTTAAGGTCTCTTTTGGCACCGAGTATTAAATGCATTCGTTCAGCCCAGCGCTTACCAGATATAACAATATTTTCTGTTTTCTCTTGTAAGAACTTCCGGATTCTGGCTTCCTCCCTCCGAAGCTTGCCCCCGCGCCATGTCCGCGTGTCCAACGTGTCAAAGTTAGTTTCATTAATAAGAAATCATTAAGAATGGCTTCACTAACGGAACAAAAACGTGTTTGGATTTTCCGATCTTCTGCTTGTTCCTTTTTAGATCTGTAGAGGCTTCGAGTTTTTTTGCTTACTTCTTTGCAGTGAATGTATTATAGTCTTTCTTTAGTGAGTTTGTCGAGTTTTGGGGTACTGTGCTTCTTGCATTAAAGCATCCAACCCATGATTGGGCGCCAAATAAATGTTGAGATGGAAGAGCCCGACACTCCTGCACTATTTTAGCTTTTGGGAGTGAAAGGAAGAAACGTCACATAGCCCATCGGATCCATCCAAAGAACAATTTGTTCCTGAAGAAATCTATCAATCGACCCGGGTAAGGGAGTCGGTGACAAGGATGCAAAAGAATGCTGTTAACCGAGATGAGAGACGGGTAGAACAGGGTTGTGGATCAAGCTCTACGGATGACTTTTTTGTATGAAGAACAGTTTTTATAAATTGATGAGCAGTCAGGGGATGATATGCCCAGGAGGACGACGAGGATGTGCAGGAGCAATTAAAAAAGAAAGTATGAAATGGAACTCTGGGCCTCATACAGTTACGCCCATGCTAGGGATAAGGTACAACAGGCTACACGATATACGGAGATTCCGTCGGAACCCATGGCTATAAGTTTATTGATAGGCTATAATGTGGCCCTTTAAGTCCAAACCTTCTATTTCCATTTTTCAATCCCTTGTTTATATGTGACTGTATGATGTATGGATTACATTGACTATATAAGTCGATATTGAAAAGAAAAATAAAGAAATTTACCCCCGTGAAGACCGTATGCTTGGTACTAAGTTCAGTACCTATTTTACAGGCCGGCTCTGATCCTCAATAGATTGCCCCGAGCAGGCTAGCACTTCACATGTAACATACTGCACGGTCAACTTGAAACGGGGGTTAGGTGCAAATTTCTTGGAACTCAAGCTTGGGCAAACAACAGATTTGAAAGAGTATTAGTATACGATCCTCGCTTTCCTTTTTCTCTCAGGTCTGATCCATGATACCTATTCTAGCAGGAGCCAAAATAACCACGCACTGACCACCTGGCCTGTGCGTACTATTGTAACTGTAAGTAGTCTATTCTTTCTACTTAGGCTCATACACTTCGATACCTTTGACTTACTGACCTATATCACTTTTTTTGGGGAATCTATCTACTCTGAATAACCACTCATGTTGTCAAATCCAGTGTCAGAATACTTGAGGGTCCTGCAGCAATGGACTTGAGTGAGCGCGACGGGTCTCAGAATCAAAGTCAGAATAGAGTACAGAATCTGAGGTCTCCTGGGCCGCTTGATTTCTTTCTGAATATAGGGACCGAACACGTCGACCAAACAAATATCGACGTCAACGACTCTACTAATGAAAGCTCTACTGCACGTGGAAACACGGCTGATAGTCTTGACATCGGTAATACTAACAGCTCAGAACTGAGTGTACAAGATATGAACATGGACCTCAACTTAAATTTAGACATACTCACTGATGCTGCACAACTCTTTTTGCAGCCGCATAATCACGCTCAGTACCATACGACAGCATCATCTACGGCTTCAACGGAGGACATGCATATGCAATTACTAGATAGCGAATTTGCCTTTTTACTTGCCCAAGCTTCAAATACAAGTACTAGTAATCCTCACCTGATCAGTGAGGGTCATCAGAAAGCAAGCTCGGCTCTGACAGACGAGGCTACTCCTATATCGATTAACGAGGGCAAGAACAATGTTAATACCACAAGTGAAGACAAACATGACGATAACACAAACGAATATAGAAACCATGGTGTTGCCTCTTCAAATGTGGTTCAACAAAGCCCACTCTCTTCTAACACTTTTCCAGACACGATCTCTGATGCCAACGGCAACTCCTATCTGGCGAATCTCCCGGCCGTTCTGCAGATGGCACAAACTATGCACCCTCACTCTCAGAACCAACCTCATCGAAAAGAAGCTCAGAACCAGAACCCTTCGGACGCTACTACTTCTCCCAAAGGTAGGACCGGACCCGAATTTGTTGACGATAAGAACGAGGAGCATCAATCGCAACAGGGGCATGACCTTAATCACTTCTTTGCCCACCTCGAGGCGCATCTAGAACAACAACATCAAGCCCGCTCCCATGCTACTGCGACGGTATCCTCATCTGGAGGTGGCGATCACAGTTTTTCAACTTCTCCAGCATCATCTGGTGGTATTGTACCGGATATACCAAATCTAGATAATCTCATGATCCCTCTCTTCCATCCCCCTCCACCTTCGTCTCTCTCCACTTCTACTTCAGGCATTGGTGTTGTCAATAACGATGATATTCACAGCTACTTAACTAGCCTTGGACAACCTTCAGTATCGGTATCAGTGCCGATGACAGCGGGACACATGCCTTACTACTCCGGTATTGACTTTGGACCCTTGGAATCTGGCATCGGATCTGGATCTCGAGGAGCAAGGGATGGATCTGGTGTTTCAAGGGTAGCTGACAGAGGCGAAGTTGAGTCGGGAATTGACTATGCAAGCAATATGGGCGCAGGTACAAGTAGCGGGACAAGCAAGGGGAAGCAAAGGGCAACAAACAATTTAGGTGCTAGCTTGGATGGGAGTGACAGTAATTTACAGACCAAGAGGGGTCGAAAACGGGCTAGAACAGGGTCAACACCAGTATCTCATGTTTGTGAGTACTGTCAAAAGTCGTTTGGGCGAAAGAGCGACATGACGAGGCATGCAAGGATTCATACTGGCGAAAGACCATTTGAATGCCCTCATACAGGATGCGGTAAAACATTTATTCAGGTAATTCTATACTTCGCATATATCTCAACGCGACTTGTCTAACGCTTTATATCTCGCTAGCGTTCGGCCTTACACGTTCATCTACGAGTTCATTCAGGCGAACGGCCCCATACATGCGAGTATCCACTTTGTTTACGCACATTTAGTGACTCGAGTAGTTTGGCTCGACATCGGCGGACACATACAGGGAAACGTCCGTATAAATGTGAGGTGCCAGACTGTGCTAAGACTTTCACTCGGAGGACGACTCTCACAGCTCATATGAGAGGACATGATCCAACCTGGGAACCTGATCCAAACATGTACGTATCCCTGTTATTTATGCCCCTTATCCCTCCTTTTCGCTTTTCTAGCTGAGGACCACTAAAAGTTCGAGGGGAACTTCTTTGAGCCTTATTTTATTCCTTTTCACCGCGGCTATTTAGTCTTATTCAGGATCTGAACTCATCATATGTATATTAAACCCCCATCACAGTCGATATAGTTTCAAGGCGAAGAAGCAACGGACAGATGCCAATGTGATTGCAGGGGATGATATAAATCTTGATAAGGACTTGGAAGAATCAGTGCGAGTGTTGACATCGTTAATCACACGTGGCGGACTACCTTCTTCATTGGGCCAGGTACAAGAGGCAGGACCGAGCGTTAGTGAGCAGACTCTTGGTGATGCAATTGGAAGTGAGCAAAGTAGGGGGTGGTTGAACGATCGAGTGGCAGAGATCAGTGTCGAAATTGCAACTGCAATCGCGCAGGCACAAGCCCAAGTACAGAAACAACTTATGGATGAAGAGGGGGGGAGCTCTGAAGAAGATGAAGGTGATGAAGACGACATGGAAGGAGATGAGGTTTATGATGAATATATAGGAGGTGGGCTTGCCGATACACGAATAGGAGGAGCTGACGGGAGAAGGAATGTTCCAGTAAATATTAGTGAAATACGGACGAGCAGTGCTCTTGAAGAAGGTAATGACGAAGACGAGGAAGAGGACTTCCCAGTTCCACTTCGAATCAGGAGAAACAATAAGGACAAAAGTACTAGAAACACGAATAATAGTAATAGTCTTCAGAGAAAATGAGTTAACACTTTCCTCCCAAGTAATATCTTCGGATATCAAAGAAGGATGTCTGATTCTAATTCATATTAGTACGAAATTTCGAAATCTTACTTCATCAGGACATAGGTTAGTATTTAATTGCTTATAAAATTAAAGAAGATTTCAGTCAACGATCAAGATTCTAGATATTAGACTATTAACCTGATCACTACTCTATATCATATTCTTGTCAGTTTACCCCGACGCATCAACGTAAAAGGGTGCAAAGGGACATTCAAAGAGCTCCATGCACTGGTACGTAAGCAAAAAACCTCTCAGTGCCGAGCGAGAGACCAAGAAAATATATCTAGCGTCCTTCCATATGTACTATACTATGGCTGGATAGCTTAGATATTAATATATGATATATGCGATATAATTATCAACCTAATCAAGAACCACCAAGATCATTATCAGCCTGTACATCACTCGTTCACAATGTCGGATAAGCTTAGATTTCAAATTAAGTTTCAATTCCCATTAGGAGCTCATACGGGCCTCTCAGTATATCTGACTCTTAAACTCGGACTGATATCTGTTTTGATATATATATGTACTTTCTCAATGGAATAAAAAGGCAATTTTAAGATATAAAGTTGTTATTATCCACATAGGACGATAGTCGTATATATGCTGATAACTGAATAAGAGCATCGACACTAGTAGATAGGTCAAGGTTTCCGATGGCTGCCAGTACGATTCTTGGTCTAGAATGGACTAGGGATATAGCCTAACGAACCAAAACAAGAAGTGCAAACTCATGAGACATGCATGGTGTCTAATCGTGCCGGAATAGCAAATTATAATGTCATTTCTCTTTCTCTTATCGATGTCTTTAATAACATAAATGACCTATAATGTATCTATAAACCTAGATCTCCATTTGCTAGCCTCCTCCTTACTTATACCTCTCGAGTAGAGTAGTGCCGATCTACCAATAGTTGCATTAACACACTGTAGCAGGTTCTGGTCGATCCACCCGGGTAGTGGAGTTTCCGTGGAACTTTGGTTGAGGGCGAAGGTATCATTAAATCCGTCAAGTGTAAGTGCGATGCTACTGGCTCGGTAGTATTGAATGACTTCTTCCGGCTTTGGATTTTCTGGCTCATTAGAATCAGGATCGAACATGGTGATATTCTGTGCACTGATAGTTTTGGCATCAAACTTCCGGTGACAGGTACCATTGATAGTCCAGAGCAGCCATCTGGTAGTCTCATCGTCTGCAACTATGCGGAGAGTGGTATTCTGGCTCGGAGATTGAAAAGGGAGTGTGACGAGAACTCCACCCGGTCTCAAGGTTTCGTTCGCGTGTCCGTACTATCATAGTGGCAAGGTGCTCAGTGTGTGAGTCCTATTTTGACATAGAAAGCAACGTACCTCAGTAGGGTGCAAGTATTCTGGCTCTGTTGTCGTAGTGCCCCAGACGACTGGCCAGAAGTAGTACGGGAAGTCTCGTCCTGATACACCTCGAGAGGTGCCGCTTAAATAACCGCTCCCATATGTTCTAACGACAGATGATATAGTATTGAGCTATAAGACGTTATATATCTGTAGGACACACATACCTATTTCCAAATATATTATCGTGAGTACCTCCACCCCGTAGTCGGCCAGCAAATTTTTCTCCAGGTGTAGTCTCCGTTTCATTACTGCCAAAACCATAGGCATATGCGACCAGTTCGTCAAGTAAAGTTGATCCATTGTATGCACCTCCTATGTAAGGCGCCTGTCCAGTATTTCCGTTTCCTCCTCCATCGGTTGTATTATCTCTGCGACTGAGGCTACTTGTCCCTTCTTCATCTCGTCCCCAGGGTGTGAAGAGTAATGGGATGTACAGTAATGGGATGTACATGGCACCTTGTGATGTCCAGAGTAGTGCAAGTGGGCTACTTGTGTCGTATTGGAGCGTCTGTTAAGGTCTATTGAACAAAAGATTCGAGGCATATATATACAAGTATAGGTACCAGTAGGATCGTTTTCAGATAGCATTTGAACATCTCAAGTCATACCGCAAAACATATTCGGATAACGGAAGGGTATGAATCAGATTTCACTGCATCCCGGGATACGAGAACAATAGAGAACATAGAATACAATTAAATTTTATTGGAAGTTTATATTTCATGCGTCCGAAACATATATTGCAAGGTAAGACAGGTGGCTTGATATTGCTATGTATGAACAAAAATGGTAAGCCGGCTGCTTATGTAGCTACAGTAGATTACATAATCATGGAAGAAGAGCCGTCAAATGACAATTATAACTCGAACAAAGTCAGAAAAGCAGTCTATATCTGGCTAACTGCACTAAGCTATACAGGACCTCTAAGGGGGAACCTCAATACAGATGCCTTACACACATATCATGGATTTTATCAAATATCCAATACACCATTAGCATTCCATGTAACAAGGTGCGCAGCACAACAATCAGCTACGAAGTACATGTAAATACAAGCATCCTATCCAACCATGTCATCAAGATCGTGAGATATCGTGTGTTAAGAGTACAGGGTTTCGCAGCGGAAAAGAGAAGAATAGGAGGGGAGGTTTGAAGGGAGATGCACAGGTGTGAGTGTGGGTGAACAAGTAAAACAACAAGAGATCAACGTAGTCTAATACGCGGATAGAAGTAAGAAAAGATAAAAAAAACCGAAAAGGACAGTACAAGAAAAATCATCAAACAAGGGTCCATTCCATCCGTCAAAAAAAGTCATTTTCCTAAGCCCAGCCTCTGCGAGACATACCCTTCTTTTTACCATACACGTCGGCGTTGAGGAGCAGGACGCCTGCGGACAGTAGTTGTAACTTCTGGTTCCTCTTCTTCCACATATTCCGGTTCTGGTATGGTATCATATATAATCTCCTGAACAGTTGTAGGAAAAGTAGGCAGTTCAGTTGTTGACGCAAACAATACTGGAAGCGGGAATTCAGCTGGACGAGTACTAGCTGGAGGGGGTGGAGGTGGAGCGACCTTGCTAGTGACGGTGATAACAGGTTTCGGCGGTGGGGGAGGGGCTGCAGGACGTTCTTCAGTGTATTGTACGATCTTTTCGGTTACTGGGTACGCCTAAGATAAGGAAAGTATAAGTCAGCAAGGTACTGAGCGAGAAATTGGAAAACTCCCGTCCCGAACCCCGGACGAAGGAGGAAAGGGACGATCCGTACATAGAAAAGCAAGGAAAAGCTAAGATATACGGGAGACAGGCAGTCCTCCTTCGTCTCAGAGCTCGGACCGACGTGGATTCGAGAGAGGTACCTTGACTTTACGCTTAGCAGGTTGCTCGACGATGTACTCCTCCTCAACCATTTGGGGTCAGTTCCAAGGGCACTAGTTAAAGTATATTTTATCAGCCAAAACAAGTTCCATTAAGTCAACCGTGGGAATGTACATACATGAGCTGCTCCATAATCCAAGCCTCGCGACGTTGCGCGTCGTGTTCCCGACGATTGACAGACTCCTCACGTCGGCCCATGTCCTTTTCACGCTCGGCTATCTTAGTCTCGCGTTGAATAAGGTCTTCAATACGACGAGTAAGTTCTGCAGAGTCAGCAGTCGGAGCAGGGGGAGGAGGGGGTGGGGGTGGAACTGCAACTGCGTTCTCGTTGTGGTGAATAACTTCCTTGTAGATAGTTTGCACAGGTGCCATGGTTTCGATGTACTCCGTCACCGTTGCATATGGCTGACACGTAACAAGAGCCCCAGCAAGGATGTCTGCTTCACGTTGGGCAACTTCAGATTCGCGCTTTGCAACTGCATGTTCGCGAGTTATGAGAGCTTCAGAGCGGCGAGGGTTGAAGAAGGAGCCCCAGAGGCCAGCTCCATTGGTTGTCGAATCACCACGAATAGCTTCGGTGGGGTTGGCATTGCTGGAGGATCCTGGGAGACGAGTTGACGGTAACGAGAGCATTACAGCTAGAACGGCCAAAACAAGTGAGAGAATCAACAGTAATGTCGTCGATGAAATTGTGCGATGATGGTGATGCGAACGCTCGCGAACAACGCGCTCACGCTCTCTGTCGCGGTCGTGATGAGAGGACGACGGGTTTGCCATGTTCCTTACGCTAACGGAAGCAGAGGGGGAAATGGAGGTTGGAGCAGAGACGCGGCGGCTGGTGGGACGCTCGTAGGTGACGAAGGAGGTTGTGGCCGACAGAGTGGGCGAGATGGGGACGCTTAAAAAGAGGCGGAAGAAGGGGTCGCTGGTCAACGTACGTTGGGACGCTAAAAGTCAACCTTCCGTAATAAATTCGATTTCACTCTTTGTTTGGCTACCGTCACACACGAGGCCTATTATTTGCACACCATTTACTCTAAAAAAACGTCGTATTCGACTTACTCGACACCGGTTCATGACGAGCCGCAGATGGAAGCTGAAGAGACATGCAATAATTTGGGTAATCAACTTTTTTTGGTGAAAATGTGGCCCTGTAGGCCTAAATGAAGTGCCCAAACGGAAAATATGAACGAGTCTCAATGCCCCAAATAGGATACTATCCGTGTAGATCATCAATGTATCTCTGCATGAGGAAATCTTTACCCTTTTGAGAATATCATAATTTACATCCACGGAGGCAACTGCCAACGTTAACGTTGCTAGTAAAGCCTACTGCTGGCCAGCACTAGCTCCCAATACATCCTTGTTCTTAAACAAGCACCATAATTGACAATTATCTTTCACAGTGACCGCTTCTTCGCAAGTAAGTGAGTATGTTTTCTAGATTTATCATCAACACAAATTTTTTCTGATCTTTTGGTATTTTTCTCCCTTGAGAATGCCCCGAAATGGCCTGATAAAAAAAATGAGATGCGATGCAAGGTTTGTTGTGTTCCATTATAAAATTGGAAGTGAGCTCAGGCGTTCACCAGTGGTATAATGATGTCGGATGGCCTCGGATAAACCCAGAGAAAGTGAGACTGGGACACACAGACATAACGGGATGTATGAGAGACGATAGTATCTGTCATTTTGCTCATCCCAATGAAGGTTCCATTTGGGCAAATGCCAAGCTAGCCAGACCTCCCAGTCATAAAGAGTATCCTGATAGTATTCTACCTCGCACGCCTACACCGCCCTGGCCAGGCTCTACGCGTACGGATACAAGGTCTCCATATGTAAAGCAAGAACCTCGTTCACCCCCGGCTTCTTCTGCTTCTTTCACGTTGGATACATCTAAGGCCGCATCTCACCATTCTCGCTCTCGTTCTCACTCTCGTATTGACTCTCAAGAGCATTCTCCAATGCAGTCTAGGAGCAATCGTCTATATAACTCGAACCGTGAAACATTCAAAGATAATTTCGACTCCGGGAATAGAAAAGTTAACCATTTTCACGATTTCAAACAGGATGCAAGTCGTGGTCGAAATTTGGGCTATCCCAGGGAAAGAGAATGGGACAGGCGGAAAAGTATCTCAGATTACAAAAGACGAGAGCGTACTCCAGGAAGGGGGGAGATCGATCGTACTAATACCTTCTCTGGGGTCCCAACAAGTCCGCTTGACAAAAGTCAATCAATTAGAAGGTACTCATCAGATAACTTGAAAACGCAGGAACCTCCCATAGAACCTAGCTCTAATTCCATGTTAGCGAAAGACAGAGTAGATCGTACGCTTCTCTTTCATTCTTACTCTTTCAACATACTAAGTCTTTATTTGTGTACTCTCGTCACATCGACATACAATCTGGACATTGATGATCAACGGACTTCTCTTGCATGCATCGTACAGCCCAGGATCATGACATAAACATGAGCAGTGGGATGTCATCCGATCCCCCTGCTCCTTCTCATTATCCTCCACCATCAAGTAAGCGTGGTTCTTCAATCGCATCTAGCACAGCAGCCCCCCCTCCCGACTCCGCAGCTACGCTTGCGATGCCACCTCCAGAGACACCATTCTCGGCAATCTCAACCACAGTCGGCCATGTGCCTCCCACGTTTCCAACATTCCCATCCCTGATATTCCGAGAAAGGAAAAACTCAGTGATGAAGATAACTACAAAGTCTGGGACAAAAGGATCGAGTGTGTTTAAATGTTTCTGTTGATTAATATTTCGGTGATTGAGCTGCTACCTGCAGATTACTCAGTGTTGCACTACTCGCTCGGAGGGAGCTCAAGAAAAATTTAGAAGAACTCAAACAGCTAGAAGGACTTGGTGACTCCTATCAAACTCTAAATCTACCCTCTACAACAAAGGAAAGATTTGCGGCCGTACTGAAAGCAACTAAACTCAAATGTGAAGCAAGTCGGGCAAAAGCTGAATTGACACACAAACAGATCAGTGCCCTTGATTTCTGGCCTGTACGCCGGAGCCTCGATTCCACAGGTGAAAGCAACGAAGTAGTTGACAAGCTACTTGAAGAGAAAAACGAGAAGCTACTGCAAGATGAACACCGTGAAGTAAAGAAAGAAGTCGGCGAGCTCGGTGATCTGATGTCGCGACTTGATCGTCAACTAAAAGAAGTAATCACCTTTGTCACGTCTTCTCGCCCTGGATTCAGTGAAAACACTTTACCTTCGAATTCCTCTATAACCTCGGCCAATGCTGTCCCAATGGATGTTGATACTCAGTCGGATCCCCCTCGAGGTGTAAAACGTCGGAAAACAGGTGATGGAGAAAATACATATACTAGCGATACCGCATCGGTGTCACCCCAGAAACAACAAAGCCCAGCAACCACTCAAATGGGTCGCAAGGAGCACAAATTAATATCTCATCAAATAAAGAGTCTAGAATCGCGTTTCGAGGAACTGGAAAATATGTTCTATCAATCAGCAGACCATGAAAACGACGAGATCACAAGTATAGTAGAAATTGAACTAGAAAAAGTACGGAACGACATAAAACGGCTTGTCAAGCGAGAGCGGGAAACTATAATACAAACAGAGAACAATTATCATTCAGGCCTTCAGGACGATTTGGCCATACTAAAAGGCGAAATCAATTCGTTATCTATGCGTGCAACAGCAAAGCCTGTGGATGGTGAAGCACGAGATGCAGAGAAGTATAAACTTCAACTTGAATATGAGCAGGTCTGTTCTTCATATTACCGCTGATCTTACTGAGAATTTATACTCTTCTAATACTGTTGTAGCTGTGTGACGCGGTAAAGAAAGGGAAACTGCGCACAGATGAACTTCAAGAACAAATACGTGCTAGCACAGAGGAAGCAAAAGCGTTGCGCCGTTTGGTAGAACTTGCTCACCGGCCACCGCAAAGTCCCTCGGTTGACGAACTTGTTGATCTTATTCTTCCTCGAGTTATGGATACCGTTCGCGGCGAAATGGAGGAGCGCTTCATGCGACATCGCGAAGAAATAATAAATCTTATACGTGAAGGTGCTCCTAGGATGGAAACACTAAATGAGAGGGTCAACAAAATTGCAAGCCTACCAGAGGCGTATGCAATCCTGCGAAATCCAGGTTATGGCAGGGAAGAACCAAACGGATCTAATATATCTCCTAAAAATTTCTAGGCTCAAGCTAAAATATGAATTAGATTCCGATACATTATTTTAGATAACGTATGTCTCCGGGTATACTATATCTCGGTCAGATACTATCTTATGTCCTTTTCTTGTTCTATGCTTTACCGGAAGGTTATTTGCAGTCGATTTATTTACGCATGATAATTTACTTTGTACTATACATATATGCTTCTTTAGTACGCATATGTATATATTGATATAAACAAGACCTTACTATTATTCGGAAAAATAATCTAAAAATCACTTGGGTCTGCATATTGCGAATATTTCTTTAAAAACTTGTTGAATAACCTGAGGGTAATGTTTAGTAGAAAAATAAGAAAAATGAGAAAAAATGTGAGTGGTCCCTCCGAGACTCGAACTCGGGACCCTTGCATCTCCAGGGTAGATAACCTCATAAGTACAAAGCACTACCAACTGTGCTAAAGGACCCTTTTCTCACGTTTAACTCCTGCAGTTAGCACAATATATAGCGCATATTAGAACTGCGTTGATGAGGCTACAAACATCCTTTCCGTCGTATTCTAATCACTGTTTACATTAAACATCTAGTAAACTCATAGTAGAATACTCTGTTATATACCTCCCGAAACAAAAAAAACTATTATTATCGCGATTAATCCGGATACAAAGGTAGTCAGATCTGTCCCGTAGGTTCATCTTACAAACCTTGTTCTTATCTGAAATCTTGGTATACTTTGCATGCTATTTTTTTTCTCTATATCTTTCTTTTTTAATACGCCTAAAGTTCTTTTAATGTTCTGAATGGGGATACACTGACAGCAAGGTAAGTAGGTGGGTATGGAGTTATTTTATCTCTTCTGGGTTAGCATATGCATCTTAGATCACCGTGTTGGCCTACTTGTACAGAGTAGTATATTAGAGCTGAAATCGTGGATTTAATGCATATATGTAGGCATGCTTGTGTAAAGTTATGACATCCTACTGAAATGATACGAAAGATAACCTACATAAAGCGCGCCCGTTCATGGTAGTAAATAGTACATGTAACAACGGGAAGTTAATAGATCCCCAAATTATAAAGTAGACGCTAGACGATCAAGAGAAATAAATGAATATTAGTCTTCCGGTGACGACAAAGGGGGCTGTTTAATTTTTAGTTGGGGCATAAGGCGACTACAACGTGGTTTGGCCACGCTCGGGATCACCCATACGATGTACCCTTGTACTTGGACCGATGGGAACATTACTCATATCTTGTGGAGTAATCAAAATAAACTGTTTACACTCCGCCGTGTTTGCTGTTTCAATCTACGAAAAGTGATGAGTTACTGAAGTTGTTCAATTTCATTACTAACGCACCAGCAATTTCATAGCTATACGCCTATTCACGGCATCCATGAAGACATCGAACTCGTCTTTATGACGAGTCAGTAAGGGTAACGCAGGCACAGACTGGAAGACTTACCAAGGCAACGAATAGGGCAATTAATAGCCTCCCAAAGGGATAGTAAGAGACATATTGTTGAAAAAGATTTTTCCCCTCCACTGAGTGCTTTAACTTCTTTTGTTAGGCCTTGAGTAAACGCTTGATCCTCCGTCTGTATCTTCAAGTCAAGTTTCTGTTTTTCGTGATTAAATATGACTTTGCCACAGAAACCACGTTTTGAGAGATGTGTTTGAAATTGTAGTTTCGTTCGTATAGCGATATGACGACGGAAATTGTGCCACCGTCTCAATCGATGTTGCACGGATTGTTTCAAACCCTAGATAAGGAAATATCTGAGTCTGAAGCGGTAGCATATAGATTCTCGGCATACTTTGTTAAGTGCCTGCATTTCTTTGATGTCCTTAACTGCGTTGTCGTACGCATACTTTGCGCGGCGAAGTCCATCTTCAAGATCATCTATTGTTGCTCCAACTCTATCGTAGAGCATTAGAGGCGAAAACACAGATGGAAGGCAGTATCTTACTCTCTTTCCTGTCTCTCAAGAGCAGACTGGACTGATTTGATATCACGTTTGACTTCGGCAACAGAACGTGGATTATCAATCCGTACTCCTTCACATAATTTTTCGGCATCCTTAGTCCATTGCTAAGAGAGGTTAGTAAGCAGTACTCAATGGAGAGAAGATAAGGCGAACCTCATATTCCTCTTGTAGTCCTTGTGCCTCATTTTCAAGGATTTGCACAGAGCTCTGAGCTTCCGCGAGCTTACTTTCCCAGTGCTCGATCTTCTTTTGCGCTTCGACACGCTCTGCCGCTGCTTCAGATGTCAATTCCTAAATCATAAGTATACCTATATAAGACAGTGGCAAACATGATTAATTACAAGCTCACGATTAAACCACCTTTCTTTTCGTCAAAGGCATTAATTTGAGCTTTAATCTGTTCATGTTTGGCTTTGTATAACATGTGTTCTTGTTCTGCAGCTGCTTTCCGGGTAGCTAGTTCCTTATATTGTTGCAAGGTGTTCTCCTTCTCTTCCTTTACCTCCTATATATATATCAGCAGCTTCCCCCGCTCACGAAAGTATTTACTACACACCCGCAATCCAGCCTCTAGTGAAGCCAGGCCAGGGGAGATGTCATTACTTTGTTGATCCTCTAACGAACGCTGTGTCTGCCTCATAGCAAAGAGCTGGTCATTTATACTCTTTGCAGCAGCCTAGAGTCGGGGAAGGGTTAGCCTCTTTCAATTCATATATATGTAGCTATACCATACAGTCAGGGATTGATGTTGTCCATGCAGTTCGTCCATCTGATTCCGAATCTGTTGGACTCGACCCTGTGCATCTTTGATATCCTGAGAAGCTTGATTTTTCTTGGTGAGAAGTTTCCTGTTACATGAAACTTGGGTTAATAGCAGTAAAGGAAATCAACATAAGGAATGGACCTACTCGCGTTCTTCTTCTGGATCAGTATGTATAAAAAGGCGTTGCCTATAATCACCTGGCCTCAACGCTTCAAGGGGTACCGAAGAATAGCCGCTTCCATCACTAAAAATAACTATTGGATGAGCCCCGGGTTGAGCTTTAATGAATATAGTAGACTGACGCATATACTGTGACCCTGTACAGATCTAAGGATATAGCCGTTCCACCATGTATTTTTTCAACTGCCCTTTCTGCTTCTGATCGAGAGGTCGCGACTATAGTCCGTTCAATACGAGAATGATTTATAAACATCCGTTTCACGAATTCGTTCCTAAACTGAGGGTATGGTAAAAATGGATGGTCATAATACAAGAGTTTCAGTATCCACTGACTTCAAGGATACGTAGTACGGTCCGATAATTGTCAGGCGGTTCGCCGCTTGAGTAATCAAACTCGTCTTTTTCGGTTACAATGATTTGTGTCTTTGGGCTACAGTAAAGACATTTTTAGCGTTTAGTCTCCAATGAGAGTGAAGATTATACTTCTGTGTGCGTATCAAGAATTGCTTCAATTTATCTCTGTCTCGGGCGTCGGTGATAGCAAAGGATTGCATAAGAGACCCAAGTGTGATGCGTAGTACTGGTGCAAAAGCCTTGTCCTTGAGCGAAACAAATAGCCCAAGTGGACCTATCGGTTTTTCCCCATACCATTCTACTGAGTCTATGAGTCTGCGCAATTCAGTCATGTTTTGCCCAAAAGCCGCAACTCGGTCTCTGCCCAGACAAACCAGTTGGTCAGCTAGCTCTCGACACTGGTCATAGAGTTCCTTATGGCCTTTCAAGGTTGTTTCGGCTTCAGTGCGTCGGCGCGTGAGCTCTTCTCGCCGATCCTTGATCCCCTGTAACTTTAGCTCCGTCTTTCTCAGCTCTTCCGTATGTGTCTCTATATCTAACTTGACTCTCTCGAGTTTAGATTGTAGTTCTTCCCGTTCGGCCTGCTTGTCAACTTGGAGCTTTGCATTTTCTTCTTCAATTTGGCTTTCAAATTCAGAAATAGAGTTTTTAAGCCTCTTGATATCATCGGATATCTTCTTTTCATCATTCTAATCCGTCATTAGTATTACAATATTAACTATGTAATACTGCTGCTCACCGAGAACTCAATGAGTCGTGCTACACTGGCACGTAAATGTTCTTCGAGTTTATGTTTTTCTGCACTTAACTGGTCGATGTTGCCAAGGTCGCGAACCTGAATCTCTAGGGTAAAAATAGCAGCTGTAGCTTTTTCGTATTCCTCCTAAATGAGTATTAATATTGGCTAAGCCAGACACGTATACCACCTACCTTAGCCTTGCCCAGACTTTCTATTATTTTGGGAATTTTTCTGGACCTCCTCGCAACCTCTTCAATTTGTTTTGTCATTGCCTGCACGCAGAGTGAGCTTGTCAAGCAATTTCTATTGAGTAATTAATATAAGCATACTTCTTCTTTCTCTTTTACAAGCCCCCATGCCTGTTCATGTCTTAATGTCCTTATTTTCCCCCGCGTTTCCAGGGCTTTTTTAGCGCCCTCATAGCGAGCCTTTGCATCCTCGAGAGATTTCTCCAGGTCGGGAATCATCTCCTCTTTATTCTTGATTATCTTGTATAGTCTACTAACATTCGCCAAGATAATTTCATACTCTTCGCTAAGTTGTTTGAGTTGGGTTCCCTTCAAGAAAAACTGTATATATGGTCAGCACGATATAAGCCGGAGCAGGTGGGGTTTCTACCTCGTATTTCTGGGCAGAACTTGCACCTCCCAGAAACTGGCGCGCAGCATCTTGAGTAAATTACATTCGAGGTAAGTAAGATTTGTTTTATCATATATCATATGAATAACAACGCGCACCTTGTGTCAAGACATTCAAAGGGTTATCAACTTGGATGCCCATGTGGTCAAGGATCGCGGATAATTCCTCCTTCTTGTCACTTATGATTTTTGCATCTTTCTTGCCCCTGATCTTGTAGCCACTGGTCCCTGTTGACGTAAACCTCCGCGTTATAATTATTCCATCTCCATATATATCTTTTTTGTATGCTTCGGGTCCTTCATTTTTGAGTGTAATTGTAACTTCTGCCCAGCTTCAAAAATATCACTAACCCAGCTAATCATCAGGTTACGATTATACGTACGTTTTCCCTTCCTGTATGAATGACTTGAGACCATTTCCTCTTCCCGTTGTGGCTGCCTTTCCTCCTAAACCTATCGTGATGGCAGTCAACACTGCACTCTTTCCGCCTACGTTATAATATTGATTGAATGATTTCAAAACAATGATTAGTAAGAAAAAGATACACACTTCCGTTGTGCCCTGCGATGCTATAAGAAACTCCCTTGAAGGTAAATTATATCCAATACGTACCAATAATGAAGTTAATCTGCGGCCCAAATTTAAATGAGAGACGAGGATGGCACATGAATTGTATCATTTCTATAGCATCTATGATGCCATATTCAGCAACTCTCTATTTTAAAATAAGTTTTTAGAGCAAAAGGATGTATCGAATGAATATATGCTTACGCCCTTCCTCAAATTACTAGCTACGATGGCCCCGTGAACTCTTGGATCATCATCGGATTTTGCAGAGCTTCCTTGTCCTTCAACACGAGTTCGCTTAGGTAGTAAATTCCCTTCGTGCTCGTCCTCAATATCTCCTGGGGAGTGTCGTTTACCCATTGCTTGAGGGCTACCGCTGAGTGAAAGACGCGATTGATCTCTACAATAAGAGAGACACGCGGGCGTGATAGCGAATTACATGGTGACAGACAAAGCGCGTTTGTCACGTGTTCTCTTGTTACGAGCGCGCTTGTCTTTGGATGCGTTTTGCCATATTTAAAAGTTCAACACCGACTTATCAGTTCAGGCTTTTGCTCATATTTGATATGCTTCGAAAGCTTGCGCAGAGTAACGCAAGCAGCGTGTCAGGATCTCCTGCGAGGCGTAAGAGTATATTCGCCGATGTTGGGACTAACACACCGCCTCGTTCTCCTCTCTCCACGCTTTCGAATGGACACACTAGCCCAGGTACTCCCCGAACGCCTCGAATTACGCAGCATAGGTCACCTGTAGACCAGCCCTCTCTGTCTGCCTCAAGGCAATTTGACTGGGATGCTGCAAGGCAGAGAAAACCTCCACCATATGGTACTCCTTTAGAGGGAGCTCGAGCGAAAGCTGCTAGAAAAAGTGAAGCAAATACAAAAAAGCGTATTATTAGAAAGAAGGGCCTTATAGAAAGGTTGCACATCTTGTTTCTGCTATTACATATCTCACTGAAAAACAGCCAATCGAAACAGAGTAATGACTTTCCCCGGCAATGTCATGCATCATATTTCAATGTTTCCTAATAATTTACCTATGCCGGAACCAAAAACAAGTGCAGTTGTTTTGGGAGGAACGATGCACGTAGTGAATCTTCTTGTTCGTCTTTCGCATAGTCGCCATATCGCTGAGGAAGAAATGCCCTGGTCAGAAATTTATGGTGAATCTAAGAGCAGCAGATGGGTTAACTGGGTTGGTCCTAATTCTAGATTAAACTCATTACAAGCTAATGGAAGCTCTAGACGACAGTCTTCACAATAATACTCATTTGCTCTTCATTCTTCAATACTTTTCGTCTTCTTTCCCGAATTCGAATATATAGTCTTTATCATCGTACAGAGCCTGTTAATTCTCCTCATGCCTGCTTTGTGACAACGGAGCTCGACACCGATCCCCTTGAGGTCCCACCTATATCGTACAGAATCCTCTCATGGCTTGCATATCAATTTTCAATTTCTTGGCGTTTTCTCCTGAATTTCAAGCCACCAGCACCGCGTGCTACAGGAGCAAATGTTTCTCGATTTCAACAGCTTCATATGTGGGATCCTAGTGAACTTGAATTACGCCTTTTTTCAATCTACTCCCCGGCACACGCTTTTCTGTGGATGGTGACTACTGGTTCTAATTGGATCGTCATGTTCATCATTATGGGCATGGTCGGATTACAAGTTAGTTTTTTCTAACCTCCTCAGGAACTGTCTTACTGAAGCTACCCTGTATAGATTCATATGCTTATCAGTAGCTACGAAGGCCTTTTGAAAGATAAGGCAATTATTGCTTCTGAGGTCATGAATGAATACAATAACAAAGTATGCCTGCTTTTCATATCTTTTCTTTCAGTATGTATTGGTGCTTAATGGGGTACTTTATTGCATTGCAGTTTGTTCATCCTCGGGTCTTTCCTCTTCGTGAGGATAAAGCTGTTATGACACATCAAGCGGAATTTATTGAATTTTGGAACGAATAAATGCTGCTTTAACATCCCTCATATAATTGACGGCTTCTTTTATAGATTTAATGACCACAAGATGATCTTATTCTTCTTCCCCTCATTTCGACTCACATACTTGTATCACTCCAATCATGTTGTATCTAATCTTCCTCGAATGACATTTGAAGTGCTTTCTGTTTTTATGACCGTGTCAGTATAACATATTCGTGTATGAGTGTTAAGTTATTAGTTACCGGCCCTAAACTTGATTAAATTAGTCGCTCTAAGTTATTAACATGGGGTATGCCTCATCTGTTCTTTTGTTTTGCTTTACTGAAACGCGATGTCATCTCTGAAAATAAAGTTGTCAAGACCAAAAGCTCGTAATCCTTTGGTACGCTGCCCACTGTCACAACGCTCTCAAACTCAATATTACTAATGCATTCTTCCCGAAATTGATGGGATTCTCATATGTAAGCCGGAGTCACGCAGGAAGGAAGTAAACTCTGAGGATGAGAATACAGTACAGTTGACTGACGACATTGGTTAGCTTTGCCCTACTTTCTTCGCCCTCTACCGACATCGCTTGAAGTATCCACAGCTCGAAATCATTGCAAAATACAGGAAAGCATAGAGACTGAATTTCATTTCTACAGAACACCTGTTAACTATGCGAAGTCGGAAACATAGCCAAGTTACCGAGGCACAGAGCCTGTTTGAAGACGTCATGGATGTTGATATTATCGGTGGCCCGTCAAATCAGTCGGAACGAAGTGTTTCTCCTCCACCACTTCGTGAAAAATCGTCGCGGAAACGAGGAAAGAAGAAAGTAGTATACTCCGACGGAGAAGGGGACGATGAATTCATTGACGCCGGGAGAATTGTTAATGAAGAAGAAGACGAAGAGTTTGTTGAAGAGGACTCTCCCGGAGGAAGTCAGGGAACTTAAAGAAGTCTGGAGCTGGTATGAGGAATCGGGGCAAAGGTTTGAAGGAAAAAGAACGTAGAGGTACTGTCAACGATATTGTAATGAAAGATGAGCGAAGGGCTAGCGGAAAATCATCTGAAGGAGCAGCGACAATAGCAGGTACAAAGAGACGACGCGAAACTATATCTGAGCCCCCAGTGGAGGAAGGTGCCAATCCTGAAAACAGCATCTCACGAACTTCATCGAGCATCTCGCTTAGCCAGCCAAAGGAAGAGACTCTCCCCCAGCAACTATTCAGCCTCATCTAAAGATGCGAAAGCTCCCACCCATTAAGAAGAACAAAACGGCAATATCATATACATCAGGTCCTTCGACACCCGTCTCATCGAGAGGTGATTCAGCAGCTGGAGAATCCTCAACCAATCCCGGGCTTCCTATCCATGTTTCATTGCCCCGAAAACCCATAGCACCTCTTAAAAAGACAAACGACATTGATCTATCAAGTCCAGATATCTATAACAGTCTCTTTAAAGGGGTAGCTTCAGCCCCAAGAGTCGGGGTCAATTCGAGGTTTGTAGCAATTTTTTCTAATAGTTTTTAATAACGAATAACGGGATAAATCATGGACAGACTAAAGGAAGAGGAACGTCGTAGGGAACTCATGAGGATGCGAGATGAGACACGCGCAGCTCGCATGGCTGAGCTTCAGGTTCGATTTCTAATGAGCTCTCTTGCCCAATGTTTGACGAATCACCTATAATATAGAGGAACTGTTTTGACCTGGCAGCAGGTCAAGAGAAGGTGGCGCGCTTTGAAGCATCACTTCGTAATCGTAATAGTCCTGCTCTCTATCCAAATCACTTGGGCTCCGCAATAAAATACTATGTAGGACGAGGATATACTCAACCCTTTCAAGGCTCTCCTCCCAAGAGACTATAATCTAAACACCATAATCATCTTCTGACCTGGAGGCGGACGAGATAGACGTATCCGTACTTATATGGCCTTTAAGAATCCATTCGGAAGGGAAGTCCAGAGTGACTTTACATCCGGACTGTTGCATTCTCCTAGCTAATATCATTCATCCCACCCCCTAACTGTGACATGAGATGGGTGATTTTCATCAAATATATTGGCATGTCAATAACAATAAAAACTGAAACAGGGCTTTGTAATTTACACTTGACACTACCAGTAGAATCAGAGAGTATAGGATAATAATTTCACTTCATTACGCTTGTTTCCGAAAGCCCACCAAAATATATAGTGAAAGCATGCACTAAGAAGATTACCGGCGAGCTCACTCGCGTATATGGATACCACTCAAACCAACAATCTCAGTAGCGAGTAGAGGAATGATGAAGTGTAACTCACCCTTCTTGACCCAGGTGAGGGTAGCCTCAATCTCGCCATCTGGCTCACCATTGTAGTAAGGAGCTAGTCCCCGTCGCTAGATGAACCAACCTAGGGGAATACCAGTGTCAGTATAGATACGACTACTCCAAAAAGAGGAAACATACAGCCAAGAGAAGGATAAGTCCAGGGATCATTGCAGAAAATGCCGTCCCATATTTGAAGCAGCGGGAGTAGCTATTTCCGAGAAGACCAACACTGCACGACCCAATGAGCGTTACAATTAGAGCATGATCCCCCAGATTGGTGTGGACAGCAATAGCATGGGCGACCCAAAAGGAGGCACTCGCAATAATCATCGTAGATAGCATTTGCCGAGAGAACCATCTCTGTTGGAAGAGCATAGCAGATACAAATACGAAGAGAGGTACGATGAATATGAATATCCATGTCGGGATAGGTTGCTTGTACCAACTGTAGCTTTCGTCTCGATAACAATCCTTGATGAGACTCAAGCCGCTGGAATTAGAGAATGTGATGGTCTCCCCATCAGTCGCATTTCCCGACCCTCCGAGGCCATCGCTTCGTGCTATTCTGCGCTGTGTCGGTGCCGTTGAGTATAGTAGAGTTAGTGGCCTGGACGACCTTGCCAATTATTTCGAGTTTCTTCTTCTTATTGAAGCCAAGAAAAGATCGGTCCCAATGTACTGCCCAACTCCCTACCAGCAACGTTCATAAGAAGTCGATACATATTTAAATTCAAATGTATACGCACCACAAATAACAAAGTAACAATACCACTGAAGAGTTTTGCAAATCCCGAAGCCCAATCACATGAGGCGATATCCAAGAGACTCGTCACTATCGAGGTAGATCAATACCTATCATTCTAGGAGCTCATTACTGGTTAAACGTACGGAAAACAGAAGTCGGGAGAAGTGAGATGATAGCTCCCGATGTGATCGCAGTATAACAGAAGAACTCTCCTTTAATGCATGAAAGTCCACGTGCAGCGACGGATGAGATGAAGGCCAAAAAGAATTCTATAGGAGAGGGTGAGTAGTAAGGTTTCTTTTCCTTGTCCATCACCCAGACAATTAAAACGCCTAGAATACCAGCAACACACATATCAAGGATACTGCCTCCAAATGCAACCCCGCTGATCAAGAAAGAGGAAAAAAAGGAAAGGACGGGACGGAATTTAGGGTGATATATCGGAGGCGGAAATATTCGTTCAAGCCTGTCCTTCCCATTTGATAGCGAGAGCCTGGAACCGAGTATATCTGCCTCTATTCTCGACACATCGTCGATTGCATTGAAGTTGAGCGAGGTCTTCGCTTCGATTATTATGCGGTAGCTAGTTCTAGGGAAGTGTAGAGTGACTATATTCGTCACATATTGGACCCGGACATAGACATTGTAGAGTTTGGCGATTGTTAGGATTCGAGGGATAATCCGATGAGGAGGGCTTCCAGACTTGAGTTGAGCCTTCGCAAATGCTTCTAAGAAGTCCTGGACCTCCTTTTGTACATCTACACTTGGCTCTTCATCGGTGGCATCAGACGAAGGGGGTGTTTTTACTGAGTCCATTTGGAGGTCAGTGAGAAGAGAGTGGTGGATCAACTCCGACTTTTAAGTATGCCATTGAGAGCAGTCTGGTTTGAAATGACGAAGAACTTTCGTCAGACATGAGCAGCTACTAGCAGTACATGGAGACTTGAAGCATGCGATGCCACAGTGACAGTGATCTTGGACGAGGCTTAAAGTATCAATCTCAGAAACGAGCGATAATAATAAAGCGGGATGTAAAGTGAACATAACTAGAAATGGAAGCTTAGTATTATCCAAGTTCCCACGATTCTTACCCTCACAAGTTTAGAATCGAAGTTCATATAGAACATCGCAAACTACTACTTACATAAGTGCATATCTATCTTTTGTTTATGAATATAATATAAGAACCAGGAGCCTGATACGGGACAGATCATGGAAGCTACTGTGAACTTTCTCGGCTTGTCTGACTTGAGATGTGAATTCTCTGATTCACATGTATTCAACGGGCCAGGGTATCTACATACCATACTTCACTGCATGAACAAGATCTTACAGATCTACTAACAAATCGCTACCCTAAGAGTCAATGGATCTACACGCAAGGAATGAGTAGAACTGACACTCTAGAATCACCATACCAGAACCAGCCCTGTCAGAGCTTAAGCTTGATCCTTGTCTTCCCCGCTACTTTCTTCTTATGGTAATTCCCGAGCTTTTACGCTGATACGGTTGCCATCCTATCATCCCATCAATCAACAGGCTTAAGCTAATCGCTATGTGCATTGAATGTGTAAATATGTGGCTATAGCAAATCTTATCATATCGATCTTCTTCTTCGCCCCTGTTTCCGCAGTTGGTATCTGTTTGTTGATAATCACAGTGATCATTGCATTATAATGCCGTGTGGATTAGTTTTTTTCTTTCTTATTTTTTCTTTTTTCTGGGGTCTGGGGTTAAAAGTGGCCACGGGGTCACATCCAAATCATATATTTATTCCCTTTGTTCCCTTTGTGAGTGATGAGTTGATAATTAAGGCGAGAGATGTAAATGATCATTGGTACAAATCCGGATACTTTCACTCACTATAATCATATTCGACCGTCCATTACTTTCTATCAATATCTTTTAACTCATTCAGTTTATTTCTCGCCTCAGCTTTCCATGTTCTCAGATCAAAATACTCATGTGGCTCGCTTTGCTTCTCTAATTTTTTCCAACAACTTTCGATTACTTCCCTGTGTATCCTTCTTCCCTATAAGTTACAAGAAGATGAATTTTTTGATAGTAGAGTAACCGATCTGTGCCTCGGAAATTGGGATAACCTTATAGGCAATAGCTGAATTCTACTAATTTAAGACTTAGTAGACAAATTTGCGGAGCTGTAAGTCAGAGTTAATAACATAGACTTACATGCACCCTTCCTCGAATAATTTATCAACCGTCGATGGCCATGAAACAAGTGTGTCCTCATATCTCAATGACTGTTGGTCCTTACCCCTTTTCTTATACCATATATACGGGTGGGTATGCGAAAGGATGCCAGGAATCGTAAGCGACTTACGATTTTTGGTTATTTTCTCGCCTGAATTCAAGGAAACGCCCGCTTATGTACTGGTGCCTGGCATCCTTTCGTATACCCACCTGTAGAATATCAGATGAGAAATTTGAAAATAAGACAATATCCCCAATAGACCGGGAGTTTGGTGGGTCCGCATTGATGTATTCATACTGAGAGTTTACCGACTTTACTTATTTTTAAAGATGGACATCGCCCTTGGCTTTCTTGTACGTATAAGAGGGTATCATCGGCAGCCAACTTTATTGAGTCTCTTTGATACAAGATATATAGTGTATCCTAACTCTCAATACAGATCTATATTGATTAAGGTTACAAGTTTGTTTACGCACGAGGATGGGTGCAAGTTTTTGTTTTCATTATATCACGCAGACTAGATGAATGGATTAGGATAGTAAACTACGATAAACATTGCATAAAAGACTATGGTAATTTTGTGGATTGATGGTGGGTGGATAGATATTTGAAAGACCCGAGAAAAGTCATGTAATAAGGCACAGATAGCAAGCCATCATTCGTTATCGGTGGTCATGAGATACTGCTTACTTTGTTCTCGCTGTTTACACTCCCAGCTGCCTGATTAAGAATTGCTTCTCTAATGCGGTTATAACCTTTCCATAGAGCTTGCCATTCAGCGTCTAATACATCATCAAAGGGGGATCCCTCATTTCCGTCATTTAAGCCCAGAGACTTAGTATTCGCACCAGCCCAAGAGAGCGCTCGTTCGTAGCACTCAAGTGCAGCTCGATACTCTCCATCCCGTTTACTTATAGTTTCAGGGTCGAGAGTTGAAGAATTGGGAGAGGAGAGTTTTTTCCATAGAGAGCGCTTTTGCGAAGAAATTTCCCCGCTTGCATTAGAAGGTGGTGAAGAGAGGGAAGACGCAATTTTCTCATGCAATACACCAGATAATGTCCAAGCATGCATTGCTGTGCGTCGAGCATCTCGTAATAAACTCATAGATGGAGTTTCTAGCGTCCGTGAATTATCAAATTTCATATCAACCCGTGGTATTTGTTCGGTATGAGATTTATCTGAGACCAGTTGAGATACAACTTGCTTTGCAAGGTCAGCAGCTTTACCGAGCTCTGTCAGAGTTTCATTTGTTTCAGTATTACGCAAAGTATAGTTCACCTCAGCTCGATGCAGCGTGAGTAGCGAGGAACGATGAGCGAGATATAAGTAATGAAGAGCTTGGGGAGCTGACATGGATGTTTCATTTCGATCATTGTACAAGTCTGATAGAAGCTTTAGTCCGGCATCCTGGATAGACTTTGATTCCTGTAAGAGACCTGACTGAGCATAGTATGCAGAAAGAGATGATATGATCGAAGCGAGAATGCGCTGTGCATAGGGATCTACAGGAGGTTTAGAAGGTAAAGAAAGATTTTCACCGATGGGCTGTGACTGAGATTCCTGGTCAATCCTGCCTCCATACAAGATGTCCAGTGATCGACCCCACCATTCTTTTGCCTCTTCAGTGTCTCCTAACCGCGCATTAACATCGCCCAATTTCAATGCGAGTTTAGCTGCATCTTGCTCACTAACGCCCATTTCCCAAACCTGTTCGTAATCAGCCCGGGCGTCATATAATGTACCTTTTGATCCTATACGCTCGAGCGTTGCAGCATGCCGCGTGATGATCTCAGAGATAGTTTCGGGACGGAGAAGTTTCCCCGCACGTTCACGTTCAAGAGCAAGGGCAAGAGCAATCCCGAGGAAGTCATGGGCAACCTCCAAGCTAGCCTCAATAACAGGATTCTGACTGGAGGCATGTTCAACAGACGCTGGTCTTAGTATGCTTGAACCCGTTCCCCAGTGCTGTGCGATCCAAGCCGACCTCAGTGAATGGGCGCCCTTGAAACCGAGTGCTGGATCTGTTCCACCATGCGAACCCCCAGTCCAACGCTCGGCTTCAACGTTCCAACCCCATCTAGCTAGTTCTCCATCCTTATCTGGTTCAGGCGCCAGTGCAAAATGCTCAACATATTGATGCGCAGCTTCGAAGGCTAGTGCTGTTCCTCCCGATACAATGACAAGACCTGCAACTGAAAACTTGATAAACCTAAGCCAGAAGTTGATTGAAGATAGGGTTGGTCGTGCAAAATTCTGTGGAGGTGCACCAAGTTCGTCAAGATCTTGAGGATGTGTGCCTTGGCTTGCGTCATTTAACCTAGTAGGTTCGGCATTTGAACTGTTAGTTCTTCCGGAAGACGGCAGACTTGCTTGTTGAGAAATCCGTCTTCTATACTCCTGTAATATTAAGAGCTCTCTTGAGGAGACAGCCAACCGTGAAGGTGTTTTTGATGCAGACAGAATAAAACGATGCATACCGAAACGCGGTGTGTAGACACGGAACCTACAATGAAAATGATGTTGTCATCGTCGCTTACTAAGAATCCAGTATATTTACCGCCGATCTTCATGATCGGCTTCGGCGGTCAGCGGGTTTTAAAATATAAACAGCTCCCCAAATAGGGCACAACAGTTCAGGGTAAAAACTCGAGAATAACGAAAAAACCTCGCCTTGAAGCACAGAATAAACGCATACAAGTCGAATTTTATGGCTGGTGCTGAAGCTAAATCGGGTCGACAGTAAAAATGTGAAGCACCAGTGGATTTTATGGCAAAATAAGTCCGATACTTCGAAATGCCGAGAGAGGATGAAATACAAGCATCCACTAGCTGCGAATTGCACGCTGCTTACACAGCTCCGGATGAGAAGCAGCCGAAGGGTAGTAAGGTCATGGGCGTGGCGTGTGTGTTTACTAGTTGATTTCTATTTCGTTCTAGTTCGAATTAACACGGCCATCATCAAACCTGCCCTTACCCGCACGTGTGGACTATCTCGATACTAATAAAAAGGACGATGCCCTCATCCACAATTCCTTCTTACCGTCCTTCCCGGTCTCTTCCTAGCAGACTTGCTTGGAATTGTGTCATAGTGCTGCACATCTGAGCACAATGAAGTTCTCAAGTTTATGCACAACACTTCTCTCTTTCGCAGCGATCGCAAGTGCTGCACTTAGCCCGACACCGACGAAAACAAGGCGTTGGGACAAGGGATTCGTCACGACTAAGAATGGACAGTTCATTAGGAATGGCGAGTAAGTAGCCTGCCGGTTCTATATACGCGTTGCCAGTTCACTTCTAAATATTGATGACACTATTCTTATCTTAATAATTTGCCTTATCCCAGGCCGTTCAAGTTCTTGGGCACGAATGCATACTGGTTGCCGTCACTGAACACGATAGAGGATATTAACAAGACGATCACGAACATCAAAGCTAATGGATTCACAGTCATTCGAACTTGGGCGTTTAACGGTATGTTCCGCTCTTGTTTCAATATAAACGATCTTCTGGGCTTCTATATGTTGATTAATTACCAAATTAAATGTTAGATGTTCCAGAGATCCCTGTGAATGGAACATGGTTCCAACATATTGCAAACGGAACTCTTACGATCAATGAAGGTCCGAATGGTCTACAGAAGCTGGATGCTGTAGTCAAGATTGCTGAAGAAACTGGCGTTCTGCTTATCCTTTCCCTTACTAACAACTGGAACCCCTTGCCGTTGTTGGACAACACAACTGTAGTTAGTGTTGATGCTCCTCTAGGGAGACGGGATGTTACAGTTGGCACAAATAGCTCTCTGCCACGAAACACTCTATCAAACGATTATGGTACGTATCAAAAACTATGTAGCTGCTTTGATGCGGAGTAATTGTCCTGACGTTCGCTCTTGACTAGGTGGTATGGATGCCTATGTACGGGAATTCGGCCAAGAGAGACAACATGACGAGTTTTACTTGAACAATACAATTGTTGATCTATTCAAGAATTACACTACAACGATTGTTACCCGATACAAGGATAGTCCAGCAGTGCTTTCGTGGGAGCTAGCCAATGATCCTCGTTGTGGTTCCTCTATTAATGCCAGTTCTGTATGCAATACCACTACGGTCACAAACTGGCATGCGGATGTTGGTGCTCACGTCTCCTCCGTGGATCCTAACCACATTGTCTCCTCCGGGGCCCATGGATTTGTCTGCGAGGACTGCCCTAAGTTGTTCCCCGTTACACCTACCCCTGCTGTCTCTGCGACTCCAAGCCGCCGCAAGCGTAGCTTAAAGCCATTCTCAATGGATCGCTACATCCGTGAGGAAAAAGCGGAACGCAAGAAAACCCGAGAGATTAAGAAACGTGAGATGCTTCAACGTGGGGAGGGTTTACGAATCCGAGGACGCTGGATTGCTTCTAGTAAGTCTCGAAATTCATTCCTTTTTTCTATTTTCGGTGACTTGACTCGTATGCGTTGGGAAATATAGGACAAGCCGATACTTCTGGGATCCAGACAACGGGAACGGCCTTTGACGGTTCAACTGGTGTGGATTCACAGGATATATCCAATATTCCAGCCATCGGGTTCAGTGCTTTGTATGTATCATTTTCCTGAAATTCTTTTTATAAAATTTGGGTTCTAGCCTGCCTAAAAGAGGGAGTCGAAGCTGATCTAAATCTTATCTTACTCTTCTATGCCCGACTCTTCTTCGCACCGCACATGAATTGACTTGCGTCGATACATCCGAATTTGGTCTCGTGCTCGCTTTGCTGATTGATTGAATGATATCTATTTCCTTTTTGCATTCCCTTTTGTCTACGGAATACAATAATATCATGACGCTAGCCAATTTTTCCCGGACCAGAACGACTACTCTATTCTTGGAGTTGATCCCAGTCTGTCTGCAGTCAATAACACTATCAACCAGGGCAACAAATGGATCCAGATTCAAGCCGAGCTTGCTGCACAGTAAGTATCTTTTTTCATTATGTATAATTATTTCATATTCTCCTCATATTTCTATGTTACATATTCCACTCCACATTGCTTTCGTTTTTCTGGAATTTGATGTTTGAATGATGCTCGATACTAATCTCGGTTCATCTTTCCTATTCGAAACGTGCAGGATCAACAAGCCAGCAGTCATGACGGCATTTGGTGTGGTCACAAATGACAACCTGCCCTTCTTCGTTCCGTTCAATGAGACAACACCTCCCTTCCCTAATGGTGTGAATATCACCAATTCTACAGGCGTCTTGCAAAAGCGTGTCGAGGCAGCAACGAGTGGAGTATCGAACGAGGATCAGAACACTATGTACACCTCTTGGTTGTCAACAGCTGCAGGGCTTGATGTGAGCGCTTCGATCGACCAGTGGTCACAAAACGGGTTGACAAGCAACGGTGGAAGCTCGGTATCCCAACCTAACACTGACACAACGGGTAGTACCTTGAACGATGACACCACAACAAGCTCACCGAATGACGGATACGCGTATACCGCTCCGACGAGTAGTGACACTCAGAGTATACTTGACTCATTGACAAGCTTGTTTAATTAAAGATGGGAGATGTGACGTTGTGTTGAAATGAACTGAATGATGGTGATGACAAATGTTACATTAAGCTATAGCTTTAACATCAACCCCCCTCCCCTCTTTCATCTCCTCTCCCCCCCCCCCCCCCTTTCTACGCTCGGCCTACGAAACGACGATCACCCATGAAGTGAACAAATAATTACGAACAAGGAGAAAAACGTGTTCCGACGACTGGATGATATGGACAATACAAATTTTTTCAAATCTTCCTCGAACTGTGACTTTTATTTTTTTTTCGCTTCGTACATCAACTTGGACGATGCTATTGTTAGTGTCACTTTCTTCGTTTACCATTCTTGCTTTTTAAGCCCGTGTTACTATTTCTTAACCTTTTTTTATCGGACACTCGTGACCTCTTATTTGCTTTTTGTTGACTGAATTTTGACTTTTGCACAAAGTCTGAGATTTGCTAGCATATTCACCCTTACATTTATTCCTCTTGGGTTGCTAATTTAGGTTCTATCTCGTGCAATGGACTGGTTGCATCTGTTTTTCTTTCAAGTTTCGATTTCGAGACGATTTTTGATGTCAAGTTATACACAGAATACACTGTAAAGAGAAAAAGTATGAATAGCAATGTTAGATGGACTTCCCTATCTCTAATCTGTCCGATTTAGTGTGCTTGCTAGGAATATTACTGTTATACCCGATACGGATGAAGGATTGTATAAATATACAATTTTCTAATATGGAAAACATCTAGGACAAGGTATCCGTGAGAGAGATCAAGAAGCGCTCCTTTAGTGCTCATGATTCTGAAGTTTCTTCAATTATACTAGTACGACATGGTGTTCACATGTCCCGATATAATCGTTCTTAGTAACTTAATGAACGAGGGTGTGAAGTGACCGTGACGGCACGCGTAGTCACAGTTATCGTACTCACGTTATTCATTTTTTGCTGACTTTGGAATAGGCAACTTGCAGTTCTCCTATACATCTGAGTCGGCCTGGGACAGTCAAATGCTTGCGTGTCGAGTCACTCTTCAGCAGCGTCCATTTCGCTCATGGTTGCTCGTATCTCCGTGTATTCGTCACCAACGATGTATCTCCTCCAAGCCTTCACAAGTCACTATTCTAGATACATCCTATCCAACGGATTCTTATACTAATGTGACACCAGCCATCATATCAAAACTCAATGCACGTCTTACAGACAAGCCCGCTCACCCATTAAACACCCTTAAATCTCTTATAGAGTCCCATTTTGCCGACTACACTCACTTCTCTCAATCTAATCCCCCACCTTCCTCTTCTATATCCCTTTCTCCAGCACTGTGCCGCTCCTCTTCAACACTCTCCCCACTCGTCACCCAAGAACAGAACTTTGATAGTCTTTCATTCCCAGCCGACCATCCAGGACGCGCACAATCTGATAGCTACTATGTTAACAAAAACCTCATGCTCCGTACACATACTTCCGCACACGAAGTTGACGTCTTCGCAGCGGGTTATAACAAGTGGCTGCTTACTGCGGATGTATTCAGAAGAGATGAGATTGACGCCAGTCATTACCCCGTTTTCCACCAAATGGAAGGAGCTAGACTCTTTGATAGTTCTTGCAAAAATCCTGCCAGTAACAATAATATCAGTAGTATTAATGGTAATAATGATAGTAGCCATGAGCTAAAAGAGGAGAATGCGCGCCTCGAGTCTGAACTAGCTCTCCTTAGTGACCTAGTAAGACTATCAGACACATCCCCGCATGCAGATGCTCAGAACCCATATCAAGAAGGCCATGACCCGGTACTTGCAGAGCTCGTCGTCAAGAACCTCAAATACAATCTTTCATTATTATTGTTCAAACTCTTTGCAGGTGCCGCTGGTACTTCTCGGTCCAACCCACTCCAAATCCGTTGGATACCAGCTTACTTCCCGTTTACTAGTCCGAGTTATGAAGTTGAAGTACTGTTCCGTGATAAGTGGTTGGAGATACTTGGATGTGGTGTTGTGCAACAGCAGACTCTTGTCAACTCCAGTACGTCCTTTTTGAAGTCACTACCCCCCCCCCCCCCCACTCTCTTATTTTCTACTCTCAATCCATGTATACAACCCAGCATAAGATGAAGCACACTAATTTGTACGCATGAACAATGTACACAGAAATTCCGGACCGAATTGGTTGGGCTTTCGGACTAGGCCTCGAACGTATCGCTATGATCCTCTATCGCATCCCCGACATCCGTCTCTTCTGGACTTCAGATGAACGTTTCTTGTCTCAATTCCAACCAGGAAAAATAACTACCTTCACTCCTTACTCGAAGTACCCCGGGACGTCAAGAGACGTCAGTTTTTGGCTTCCCAATCCTAATTCTTCCCTTGATAAACAGGAAGGAGAAAGAAGAAGTTTCCATGCTAATGATTTCTGCGACCTTGTAAGGGAGGTTGCTGGAGATTTAGTAGAGGAAGTTACCGTCGTACGTCGTTTTTACAATATTTTTTTCCCTTGGTCTTAATTGACACCAAACTGACCTTTTTTAAAAAAATGATTTGAAATAAAAATTGCGATTTCTCTTAACAGATTGACCAATTCATACATCCCAAGACAAAACGCGAAAGCATATGCTACAGGATAGCATACCGTTCTATGGATAGGTAAGGAATAATGTTCTAAACCAATAGCACACAAACATACACACACAATACACATACACAACGTGTATCCAAGCCAATTTGGGATTACTTACTGACAACACTTGCCTTCTCAGGAACCTCGGAAACATAGAAATCAACAACTTAACAAATCTCATCAAAGGACGGGCAAGTAGAGATCTGGGAGTAGAGCTTCGTTAATTTCATTTCCTTTCCTTCTACTTCTTTCTGCTCCTTGCTTCTCTATTCTAACAAGATAAAAATTCGCAACTTCGAGCACGAAAAAAGAGGAGGGAAAGGATTAAAGAATATAATAACTAGATATATCGTGTAGTGTATCTTTGATTACTAATAATGAGATGCGTAATGGGGGTTTGGGTTATGACGATGCGGTTAATGGGTAGATGGTTTATGGCTATGGTGAATTAGTGTTATGATGAATGGATCGCGATGTGATGATGCTTTTTTTCGTTGAAGATGTTGCTGGTGGTAGGGGATTGGGTGAATAGTGGACGAACAGTACAGTACTACCCCGACTAGGATACTGGTCGAACTCGTAAACTGCAGGGATACCACGGAACGCATTTGATGAAGAAGGAATTCATTTTTCTACCTCAAAGTAGATGTTTCCGACTTCCTCATCTATGTTCTAGAACGACCCGGAAAGTAACTGTACACACTCTTCTCCCCCATAGGAAAGACGGAGTCTGGAGTCCTATGAGGATTCAGCAGCAACGCCAACTTGGGCGGCCCTCAATGTCCTATCCTTGATCAAGAATCCAGTTTTCTGGCATTGAATCACTGTACCAGGCGTCTTTCCGGGAACAGGGGCCTGGTACAATGCTTCATGCCTATTCGGATCAAATTGCTCTCCTGTAGGGTCAAACGGCTTCACACCATACTTGAACAGTGTTTGAAGGAGGAGTCGATGCGTCATATCAACACCAAGATGAAGTTCCTTGAGGTACTCTGAAGCAGACTTGCTGGAAGTGGAGTCGGAGGTAGTGGGGGATTCGGGAGAAGATGACGATGACTCTTCTGGAGAAGGGGAGGATTCTACTTTCAGCGCAGATTCGGGTACAGACTTGAGTGCGAGAGAGAGAACATCAACAGTTTCAAGTAAATCTCCAGCAAATCGAGAGATGGCAAAATCTTTCGTCTGTTCTTTCTCGCGAGCAGCATTTCGTTGAAGATTTAGGAAATCAGCTTGGAGGTAACGTAATCGACTCTGATGGAAGGAGAAAGGTAGAAGTCAATACAGAATGGCAAAAATGATATTCTAGGAGAGTAATAGAGAGGAAAGAGACATACAGTGAGGTCAACGCATTCGTTTTCCTTCGCTTTCAACTTCTCTTGGCACTCAAGAAGATCTCCAGTGTCCTCCTTCTTTTCCTTCCCATTCCCATTTTCACCCTCGTTCTTATTACTACTTTCCGCGTTTTCCGAGTGTTTAGTATCCTCTTCCTTGGTGTCGGTAGAATACATCCTCCTCCTATCTCGATAGCTCACAGTAGCACCAGCACAGCGGCTAGAAGCAGCTTGCGAATAGCTACGAAGAGCCGGAAGAGTCGTCGATCGTCGTGCAGCAGCAGCAGCAGACACTGAAGATGAGATGCTTGCTGAGCACTGGCGCAAAAAGGTGTTCATACTCATACTCATGTTCGTGATATTCCTGATCGTTAGCACAAGATCCGAGCTAAATAACGGATGAATTTTAAGCAAAGTAAGTGAGATATGACAGAGGAGATGTGACTCTTGAGAGTTGACGCACTCGAACGGCAAGTGGTAAGAAAGAAAAAGTTTTGGACAAGCGCCAGCGGAATTGTCGTTACTGGTTGCGGGTAAGGGAAATTATATAATTATGATCGACACGGGAGGAGTCCCATCACCGACGTTTAACACGTTACTTTATAATTGAACACATTCCCAAATACAAATCTCAATTTTTTGCTGATATTTTGTGCTAATTCCCAGTAACAAACTATTTTACACAGTATAACATGACATACTTCCCTCGTGTGATGTCGTCACATTTTTTGTTGTCGATTGTTGATCTGGACAGGAGAAGGAAACATAATTGATACAAGTTCTCAGCTATAAGCACGCATACAAGTACATGTACATGTACATTCCCGTTGACGAGAGTAAATACAAATATTAATCCGTCCACAGCTATTTCCCCCATGTTAACTCTTTACTTCCCAACAATGCCATTCAGTTTGCCCTCCTTCTCATGCTTCTCATAAATTTTCAACAGGTCGTTCACATCGTCCTTGCTGCCAAGGAATACTGGGCACCGTTCGTGAATGCTCTTCGGTACAACATCTAGTATCCTTCCTCTACCAGTCGTTGCAACACCTCCAGCTTGTTCAGTTAGGTAAGCCATCGGGAATGCCTCATACAAAAGCCTCAATTTGCCAGACTTGGATTTGGAATCATCTGGATACCCGAAGATCCCACCATAAAGGAGTGTACGATGCACATCAGCGACCATTGACCCGATGTACCGCGCGCTATAAGGAGCCTTAGGAGACGAGGATGTTGAAGATGGATACTTTATGGAATTGAGATATTCGATAACAGGTGGGTGGAAGTAGCAACTATTTCCTTCATTAAAGGAGTAGATTTTGCCTCGAGGAGGAATTTTGATCTGATTTGGAAATTATTAATGGTTAGATATATGTACGTGTATGTCAAAAGATGTAACCGTACATTAGGATGGGTAAGAATGAATTCGCCAGTGCGGTATCAAGCGTATACCCATTTACACCGTTACCTGTCGAGAGTACCAGATTACAAGAGGATCCATACCTAAACAAAATTCGGATTGGAACTTTATGGATAAGGCTTTACTACAAAACTTACATAGTATACCCGGCAGCCACCATTTCACTCCCAGGTCGGAGCACATCTGATATATCGCCATTTTCTGATTGCTAAATACACACGTCCGTACACACAGGAAGAAATTAGTCAGTCTATGCACTTTAAATACGTCTCCTTTTAAGGGGATAGTTCTTCCACACGAGACTGTTCAAATTATCATGCATTACTCACACATCTGTAAATACCGAAAATTGTTCCAATGTTCACACCGGCATCGATATTGGAACTACCATCGAGGGGATCGAAAACAACACAGTACCTCCCCTCAGGCGTTCCTCGATGATGATCGCGTCATCGAGCTCTTCTGAAACGAGTACAGCAGTCTTGCGAGAAGCTCGAAGGGCGTTGACCATGATATCGTTGGACAGTACATCAAGCTTCTTCTGCTCCTCACCCTGAACGTTTGTTTCTCCTGCAAGCCCGATTCTAGCAGATAAAAGGCAAGTCGGCAAAGACAAACGAATTGTGATGGTTAAGCACATACAAATTGATCAGTCGAGCCTTCCTCACATTCGTTGCAATGAATTTTGACGTTGTTTGTATCGCTGTGAGAAGGAGGGTGAGGTCACCAGTGGCCAAGGGCCCCAGCCGGAACTGTTCTCCAAGTATGTGTCTACCCGTATGGCCCAGTAAGAGATGAGTATATGCAGTTATTCAAGTTCGTATAATTATCATTGTCTCACCTTGTGAGTGTGATTATGTCTGTACTTGGAAATTCCTCAGCCATAGTTGTTGTCTGTGGTTAGTAGAGACCAGAGTTATAGTACGTCTTGTACAAGGCTAGTCTTATATCATCCAACGTATCAGTGTAAGGAACTTATACTATGACGCGCGGAACGGAGCTTAACGGAACATCACCTAATTCTGCCCCGTCGGTCCGGCTTCACGTGATATCACTCATTCAATTCCAAGTACTTGAAGTAGTACTCAACGCTTGATCTCTGAAAATTATCATCGTTGACTTGCACCGACTAATTCGTGTTGTGGCCTAAAGCAAGAGCATCCTTTTTCAGTAATACTGATGGGCCCTTTTCTTATCCAGCTCTCTGCGAGGCAACTAAAATACTCATCCTTATCGTCTGTGCTACAACTTTACACATTCTTACTGGCTTCCTGCATCCTCATTGACATTCATACTTCCTCCCACACGCATCTCTAGTTGTATTTTATATATTCCCACCTCATTCGGTCTCCCTTCATTGTACTTGTTACATCGCACTCGTATCTGATCAATACTACCTTATGCATTCTATTCGTCATCAACAGTGCCTTGGTATCTACATGTTCTCATATTCGCGGCCCGACTTCTGATCTTCACAGTGTATAAAACTTTACTTACTTCTTCCAGTCTCACAACGACGCGTTGCGTTCCCACCTGTACGTGATCTTTTCACTCATCTCTGGTTCGCCGTATAGCAATTCGCCATACAAAGACGATGTTCTTGTCCGTAATCATAAAATTATAGTGGCTTCACCGCTACTTTGCTTGTCATTGGATCCGAGCTAAAAGCCGCCACTTGTAACAGTGAACCAAAAATTGAGGGTAATCACATGAATGGTTAGTGTAAAATCATCGATAGTAGCCTCAAATAAAAACGGGTCAAACCGGAAGAAGGCTATTGACCTATGAGCAGTCACCTATTTAGGATAAAGCCTGGACTATGTGTAAGATTTTATACATCGAACAAGTTCAGACAACTCGTTTGGAGATGTTTGAGGCGCTGCGATTTGCGCTTAGAATTCTTCATCGAGCCACATACTCCTGATCAATTTAATTCTAATTACTAGGAAAATATTGCGGCCACCAAGCATTGGCACAGTGAAACCTGTTCTTAACATGCATGACATTGTTATTGTTATGTATTTTTTTTTCATTGTGATATAGGGACGTATCGAAACAAGGAATATAACACTTAACGAAACCTCGAGTGTTACGCCCACCGGTGTCTTAGAATCTTGTTTTCGTTGTGTTCATCTAATTTGGCCGCAACACAGTAAAGCTAGAGTACACATCGAAAAAGATTGATTTTAGTAGTTTTATCATTTATGGGCTGGAACTAGATGATCCGCGTTTGTCATTTCTCCTCAATTGTTGCCATTTCTAGTATGTTCTTTATAAATGTCTTAAGCGATATCGTTGTTAAAACTTGTACAAGTATTGAATATAGTAGTTGATAGAAGTGAAACAAAAATCTCCAAAATTAGTTCGATGTCTCATATCCGAAATGTATTTTGTCGTTAGAAGCAAGGCCTATCCGTGCATGATATTCCTAAAAAAAGTACTTCAGCTTTAAATCGAAGAACAGGGCTGTTGCGCTAGTTAGCAAGCGAGACAGGTGGCTCGACCACCCTCGAGACAGACTAATGAGAAAAAGGTGATATGCATATAGTATGTCCCACAAAGAATTCGATCAAGCGCCACTCAAATACAAAGAGAATTCGGGAGATATAGAATCAAGTAAAAATGTAATAAAGATCGTGGGATCTTCTGTTTGGTGGTAACTATTGTGGTCACACTCTATCCTTTGTGACATGTCACATCTCTGTTCTTATATATTTTACATGCAGAAAGCTGTGGTTTGTGTTAAAACCCCACAATCTCCCACTAGCTCATCTATTTTAGAGAGCACTGAAATACTTCGACAGCCTACTGCCATCAAATTTCATCCATTCTAGACGGACAATATATACCTGCCAATAATTGTATGTGTACCACCACCCCCGCCCCCTCATTAATGTTTACTATAAACCACATTGACTCAAGTATCCTCAAATACAGATGCCAGCTCAAAGAATTTCAAATCGCTCGAAGAAGGCTAAGTTGGTCAAAATGACTAAAGGCTTTGATTATTTTCGCAGCCGTTTTGATAAAAAGGCTGAAAAGGTGGCTGAGTATCCAGTAAGCTTTATCAGATTGTTTAAGCCATACATACTACCACAGACTTATTTCTCATCACCTGAAAAATAGAAATTGAAGAAGTGGAATAAAATCTACAAACGAAAGGAAAGTGATTTGATACCACTTTTCGACAAAGTTTGCACCGGGTCAAAATTCGACGCAGCGGTCCACTACCTGGTAGCGAAAGCTGCAATACCAACATTCAACCGCAAAATTGAAACGGACTTCAAGAAGTATACGTTCGAGGAGACAGCAAAGCGGATAGAGTCTGATGCATACAGCTGTCCGTGTGTGGTACACAGAAGTGAAGGAGGGTATCTCAAACAAGTACAAGTCTATGATACCAATGAAGTAAAAGATGCCCTGAAGCACTTTCTTCATACCCGCTTCCTTTTCATGAACGGTATCCACCAAGCACCAGACCATTTGGTTAATCCCATTATAATGGACCATTTTAAACAGATTGGATGCCTGGATGTCGATTATGAGTGTCAGTTCCCGCTTGCTCGTCTCATGTTCGCCATAAGCTCCCACATTCGCGAATTATGCAGTAAGCCACTGAACCTTGAAGTGAAGGAATATTCGGACCTTCGCCCTACTCCTCGTGAACTCGCGGAGTTTATAATTAGAGAAGAGATGAAATTTTATGAGGACAGCTCCCCGGATGTTAGGCATCCCACAAGTGATTCCAGGGAAAGAATTATTATCCACGATTCGGATACATTTGACGCTCTATGGATGAATGGAGGTTATAAACTCAAGGGGACACGCATAAGCCTAGAGATCAAGGAAGTAGATACTGAGTCTGCTAGTTCAGATGAACAACGACTTGACAGTAGGAAAGATAACTCATGTCCTACTACTCCAAGTCGGCTACCATCAGATGTTCCGAAGATATTGAAAGAGGGAGAAGGACAGGGAATAATTGCTAATAAAGGGGAAACACCGGTTGAGGGAGAACAGACACCAAGAGTGAAGGTAGAACAAGTGAGAGGCAGTAGTCTACTACATTCATCCCCGCAAGTAGATCAGATCAGCCCACGACAGATATTCAAGCGTCGCCGAGAGGACCGAGACCAAGAGACTGAACTTTCACCTATCAAAAGGCCACGACTAGCATCACCAGTAAATCTAGATTCAGTGTCAATTTTTGCACGCCAGCCTCAATTTACTGAACGCCAGTCTGAACCGGAGAGTTCACCTGTTCCGATGCTCGGGGACCAAGCTTTCCCGATGGCTGGATTGGAGTCTCCTAGCAGTCTTTCGGATGCAATCTTGAATGATAGAACTGGGGAGTTGATTGGAACCCCGCTGCGTCTGAGCCACTTCGCACGTAGTCCAGGTCTTTCTCCTTCGCCCACTAGAGCAAACTCAGGAATTATGCATGCCCTGGGTCTATTGACACCCAACGAAGATTACGATTACGATCCTTAATACAAGTAAGGACAAGACGGATAAAAAAAAACGTCCCATTGCGTCCGTCTCTACACCTTCGCGCTGGCCCCACTGATTGTGGATGATTACTGAACAAGCCATCTGATCACGCTAGCTGTTGATCCTCGTGACGCCTTCTAGGACCACATAGGAACAGACGTAACCCTCAATTGCACACCTCCCCGTCAAAACGAGTAGAAGTTTTGCTTCTTGGGTTTTCCTTTCCTACTACAGTAGGGTGGTAGTAAATCGGCCCGAGTCCGCTCCACCCTTACTTGTACTCCACGTCGAAATATCAGAAAACCCCAAAGGTTTTATTGGTAATCCGAGCCAGCCGATGGGTTGTCTTCTTTTTGCACACTGGTATTCTCCACAGAATACATAACGCACTGTCCTAGTAATTGACAAAGTGCGCCCTCCATATCCTTTTTCTCCATCTAGTAGGAACCGTGTAGTGGCTTAGATACTAGCACTTCTGTCGTCTTTGTTGTACAGCACTTATTAGAGTAGGCTCGATATGACCTCGTAGCACTGCCCATCGTGAACACGAAAACCCTTGTGCGCGAGCATCCTCACTCAAGTAGTACTCCTAGAGCTTCAAAAGATCGCGAAACATTGATGATTTCTACTCTTTGTGAGTATCCTCGAGACACTGATGTAGTCCATCAGATCAAAAACTAGTTGCGAACATATCCATACGACAAGAAATTACACGAAGAGGTTTATTCAAGATTTGAGATTACTGTGGAGCATCAGATTTGCCTCAACTTCGTATGTAGCAAGTTCACTGTGGTATTATCGAGTGAGTCCAAGGTATGTTGCGATATAGCTGTTGATATAGCTGTTGATAGAGCAGGGCAGTGGGTGTAAAATAGATGCTTATATAATGACATTCAGGTGTGACTTCAGCAATACTGATTATACTCTTCTTGTCTTCTTCCCTAATAGTTTATAGCTTAGGGCCGTTGTAAGGTACTTGCACGATAAACTCAACACGCTGTCACATCACTGTAACGTCACATGTAACGCGTTATGTCACGGCGCAAAATTCTCAGAAAAAAAGTTTTTTTTTCAATAATCCCTTATATGGCCTTTACTTGGGAGAATATTGATTTAAAGTTATAGAAAAAGGTTAAATAATGTATTTTATTTATCTATATAAAGTAACAAGTAATAATAAAGTCTTGATAATTCTAACAGGTTTGAACTATTTTTAGGCGCAGCTTGTTAGTATCGTTACATAATATTAGCTACATAATACATTATCTAAATATGGAAGTTTATTTGCATCGGCTAATCCAAAGCCCGGCCCTAAATGCGCAAAAATATGTGACAAAAAATTTAAAAAATTTAAAAAATATGCCAAAACATATAAAAATGCATTTAAAAACAATATTCGAGAAAAAATGTTTTTCCTTATAAGTCATTTAAAATTTGTAATTTCTGAATTTGCTTAGACCATTTCATAGATTACCTACTTTATTTACTTTTCATCTGCTTAAAATTATTATAATTTGTTGTGTAGAATTTAGGAAGTAAAAATATTTTTTGGTGGAAAGTGTGACAAAGTAGCGCGTTGAGTTTATCGTGCGAGTACCTTACTAGTTTACTAAGGCGCAGTGCCACTACATGGAACTTAACAAATACAATCAATCAACCAATTAATCTTGTCCTCTTCCTATTGGAATCACCCATAACTATTTGTCGTCTAAGAAATTGGTCGAATATTTGCATGATCTTTTGAGATACGTGAAGTTATTCAGCTCCCTTTTTATTGTACATTTTTTTGCATTTTATCTTTTTACATTGACTACTTAGAAATTGAGCCAACACATAATCTCGAAGAATTTTACGCATGGTACCAAATAGAATGTACCCTTACAAAGTCACACAGCATCTGAAACTAACAACTCTTTGCAACTACCATCCGATACTTCTATAAAACGTGTTCCAACTCTCTGACCCTGTTCCGCAGAATGGGTGATCCAGATCAAAGCTTTAGTATTAGTTGAGTCATCCTGGATCACATTTTGGAGATACTTCTCCACGCGCAGACTGGACTCCATGTCCAAGGCCGAAGTGGGTTCTAATCCGGACAGTGGAAAGCAACAACAATCGTTTAAAATCGGAAATGAGTATCATGATGATCAATTGATATTACCGCTGTTTACACAAAAATATGAGCACAACTTACCATCAAGAAGTAAAATCTCTGCACAATCTAATCCAACAGCTGTTGCCATTGCTATTCTTTGAGATTCACCGCCACTTAAAGTTGACCAAGGTCGGTCCCACAGTTCCTCGGATACACCCCACTCACTTGCAACTCGCATCGAGCGTCTAGCAAGTTCATCTATTGTTCCTAGTATTCCTTGTCTTTGATTGTGCTTGTGAGTACTGAAGGACCTTAGTTGAGTGAGAAAGTCGCGTGGTGATCCCGGAAGAAGAGAGGGTCTTTGAGGGACGTAAAGAACATGTGTTCGGTAAGTCGGGATACCTAAGAAGATAAGATAATAAAGCTAAATATTTGACTGAAAGGTATGCAGCCTGACACACCATATGACTTAGGCGGCCTGAGAACGGTTGAGAGATTGATATCGAAACAAAGAATGATTTTTATTGTTATATCTTGAAATGAAGGTAGATTAATGCTCACTTTCCCCTGTAAAGTATTTCTCCATCATACACGTTCAGATGCGACAGACATTTGAGCAAGGTAGATTTTCTAATAAATTGATAACGGGAATGTTAAACAAGGTTGCTAAAGACGAGAAACAGAGAAAAGGCATACCCACATCCACTCTTACCCTGTAGAATTAAGATATCCTTCTCACAGATGCTGAAAGAAACATCTTGCAACAAAGGAGTATCTCGATCTAGCTTACAGCTCAAATGCTTGACTTCGAGAAGCGTTCTTTGCCTTCTAGTCGACATGGAGGCAGTGAGAGCATAACAGGACACTAATACTAAATTTATATATAATTTTATGCACACATTACAAGTGCCGATCCACATTAGTGATGACGTATTTGTATTAATTTGGGATTCAGTTAGCTGATGAAGCACCAGCACAACGGGGATGAGGTGCAGAACATAAAAAGCAAACTGGACTATATGCTATGGGATGTAATGTATCTATTGCGATCAGTAGTCAAGAAGGAGTCCATTAAGAATAGCCTGGAGGAGGGGGAGGGTACGCGGATTGAGGGGCCATGCCCATCTCTTCAGGGGTCAATGGCGAGCTTTCAATCATAACGCCAACGCCAATCTTAGCGGCATTCTGCAGAAAATATATTAGCGTTGATATATAATACAGTTATATAATACAGAAAGTTAAATTCCTTTACCTTGAAGTGATCTATCTCTCCAGCAACCATAAAGGAGAAAGTTGGAGCGAATCGTTGTTCTAACAAGGCTGAGACCTTTCCAGTAGAATCAAGTTGCGCACGGAAAGTAGCCATACGTAAATCGTACTTCGCCCCAAGAGTCGCAACTCCTTCCCTTTTGCCGTTTGCAACCATGACCTGTAAGTCAGCAGCTGCTTCGACTTTTTCATTGAGCTTTTGCCAATAGGTAGCTGAAAGCATGCCCATCGGCTGAACCTGAGCAGTCGCTATCCAGCTTTTATCTGAACTGGTATACTTGGCCAAGTATGACGGAGCAGCAGGTATCTCCATTGGTCCACCACGCTGGAACAAGACTTCCGTTCCCAGTGCAAGATTTTTCGTGACAGACTGGAGATAACTTCCGATGAAAATGCCCGACCCATCAACAGGAGAAGGGTTAAGTGCCTTCAAGTTGAGCGAATAGTCCAGACCAGTATAATCATGTTCTAACTGAATCATACTAGCGCCTGGTTGTTGTGAGAGCTACAACATTTCAGTTCTAGCCATTGATCAGACATTGCTATAAGACCGTCTACCTGTAATTGTGCCTTGGTCACATTTTTCTCATTCCAACCGGCGTTAAAACGACCATTTACGGTGCCTTCGTGGTCTATCCCTCCTTGGAGAAAGACCTATTGGTAGAATCAGTAACATGAGCATTTAAGATATACTAAGCACACCTTTTGGTTTGCAAAGATTGCTCCGAAGTTATATGAAGGGAGTTGCGTTTGAGAAGCAAGGGCAAAAGAATGAGTGACTTGGAACGCTGGAGTTAAAGAAAGGGCCTTTGTTAAGTCCGCACGCGCTCCATCAAACATGTAATTGGTAAGGTGTGTAGCTAAAAGTGAAAGAGGATCAGAGATGAAAAAGATTGTCTGAGGACTAGTTTTTACCTTTGACTTCTTTTTGCAAACTCTCGACATTACCTGGGTAGGAGAGACCAAGACTCGACCGCCAGCGGGAGAAGCGGTCATAATTATTTGAGAATGGAGAGAAGAAGGAGGACGAGAAGGACGGTGCCCCCACCGCCGAAGGCGCGTTGGAGGCAAGGGCGGGAGCGTTGAACTGTACCTTCTCTTGCGAGGTGCTGGCTGCCATCGCGGTCGTGAAAGCTCAGTGTACGTCGAAAATTCCGTCAAAACGCAATCGGCAATAGGTAAACCCTATATTACCATAATTGTAGATAAGCAAGTGATGAGTGATCGACGCCCTGACACGTGAGTGCGCAGCCATCCATAGAGCAAGGCTCTCGAAATCATTATTGCCATCTCTTTTTCTTTCCACCAACATCCCCTTGTCTCCACTACTCGTCTTTGAGACGAGTCCATCTTTATCTGTAAAGATGATGACACCAATGCGATATGTACTTCTTGTACTTCTTATAATTGTATGCTATCACCTTTTCAATATTTCAATCTGAACTGAGCATTTCTTCTCGCGTTCTAATAGATTAGTTTACACTACATTCTCACCTTCACTCATGAAGCCTATGGAAAAGCGACTTCGATATCTCACATATCTAGTCAACTTGGCTGGGCTCAACCAAATCCTCCTTACAAGACCCCCCTTTCTGAAGAGTATTTCCATCCTGAGAAACCAGCTGACCCACTTACGAGAAAAGCAAATGCAACCTTCGTTGTTCTGGCAAGGAATAGCGACATTCAAGGTGTTGTCATGAGCATGAAGCAGGCAGAAGATCGATTCAACAAGGAATTTAACTATCCATGGGTCTTCTTAAATGAAGAACCATTTGACGCGAATTTTATCAAGTATGCAGATATATGATACCGTGATAACGTGGTAGACTGACTCTGGCTCTTCAGACGCACTACTGAACTCACGAATGCTGAGGTACACTATGGACAAATACCAAGGGATCATTGGTACCAACCTGATTTCATTGACGAGGAAAAAGCAAAAGCTTCTCGAGAACAAATGGTTAAAGATAATGTTATCTATGGAGGAAGCGTTCCGTAAATATCTACTCATTGCTACTCATATATGCTATTCATAATAAACCCTAGATATCGCAATATGTGCCGCTTTAACTCGGGATTCTTTTATCGTCACGAGCTACTACAAAATTACCGGTACTACTGGCGCGTGGAGTGAGTAATTAAGTATCAATAAAGATTCCCATGATAAAATACTTACACGTATCACGTACCTAGACCCAATGTCAATTTCTTCTGTGATATCCACTACGATCCGTTCCTCGTGATGGAAGACCAAAAGAAGGTTTATGGTATACTTGTTCCATCTCATATATTTTACCTCAGAAATAACGACGATCTCCCGACTATCAGGGTTCACCGTATCGTTATATGAATATGCTGCAACAATTCCAACGCTCTGGCAAGAAGTTAAGAACTTCTTGAAGGAAAACCCTGGCATCGTTGCTGAGGACAATGCCTTGAGTTTCATTTCTGATGATGGCGGTGAAACATACAACAAATGTCACTGTAAGTTTATTTACAAACATACATGTAGATACGTGACTTGATGAGCACTGCTTTTTTTAAAATCTCGTTACGCGACAATTATAGTCTGGTCCAACTTTGAAATTGGAGATCTGGACTTCTGGCGAGGTGAAGCATACAACAAATTCTTTGAATACCTTGATAAAAAGGGTGGATTCTATTATGAACGTTGGGGAGATGCACCTGTTCATAGTATCGGTGCCGCTCTTTTCGCACGAAAGGATCAAATTCACTTCTTCAGCGACATTGGCTATCGACATGAACCCTTCCAACATTGTCCACAGGGTGCCGAGCATTCCCGCGGTAAATGTTGGTGTGACGAAAAAGATAACTTTGGTAAGCCATTTCCTGTGCATAGAGATGAAACAATGAACAAAACCCTTTTTTCTCAAGATTATCAATGGTACTCATGCCTTAAACGGTATGATGCGCTCTTCACTAATTAGATAGATAATTTTGCTTGTTAGCTGTGCTACTATCCTTTTGTTTAGCCCATAATCTCTCAAACATATATCGCGTTGAACATTTACGGCAAATATTTTCTTTTCAATGTATTCATCTTGCATCTACATTATTTATACCAGCACTTGGTCATCGTTCGTTGCTATATATATAAACTAATTGATAATAACTTTAATGTTGAAAGAAATGCAATGTTGTGTTCGAAAGTGTACCCCAAAGGAAAGATCACAATATAGATTGTGAGTAATATTGGAACTATTAAGTAAATAAGGTAAAGAGTTAAATACTATCAATACTAATATGAATAGTTTGTTGAGTGGATCACACTTACCGAATCATACAGCCGGGTCCAGTTGGAACCCAATGAGGACATGACTAAACCGTCAATTAGTTCTGGTACAGTTTGTTGGTTGGACCTGGGATGGAATCGATCCCGAAGTTGTTGAGCGGTTTGCACTCCTAAGGCGGCGAAACAAGGAAGCGAAGAATCTGAGCGTAGAGTTAACAAGACAAACAAGATAGGAGTCAAACAATAAGATGAGAATATCTTGCCTTTTTGCATCAGCTCAACTATAGCTATGAAAAATAAGATAAGATTAATAACCTCACGCATTTTCATAGCCATGACTTATGACCCACTGATAATTCTATCGCAATGTTTCCTCGCCGCCTCGAACCCTTCGTGGAATAATCTTATAAACTCACGATAGGCAGGGCTATCAACACCGCCTAAAACCTCTACATAGTCAAATGTGAGCTTAAATGGGGCAGCCTCGAATCCGATATTTCCCGGAGAGTTGGAAAGCATGAATCCAAAATCAATGTGAATAAGATGTCCATCACGGTCCAGGAGGATATTTCCATTATGGCGGTCCTTTATCTGGAGTAGATAGGAGACAATAGAGTAGCCTTATTCAAGAGATTAGTAGTGATCCAGATGATGATGTCATCCTAACATACCTGCTAATGATCGAACGAAGTTCCGTTGAGCTCGAGCGAACTTCGCTGAGGATGGATCGCCATATGACTAGCAGATTGCCGTGAGTATGCAAGTAAGCTTTGGGCATAAAGATACATATGACTCACAACAATAAAATGGTCCAATAAAGAGACTGCACCTAGTCTCCCATCCGTTAGACGACGCGCGTATAACGCTTTCTTTATCGAATGCACAGAAACTGCATCAGACATCGTTTCCACTATACCAGATGAACCACCCGTGATAAGAATTTGAAACCTTGAAAAGTGTTAAGAAGAGCGCCGGGTATCAATATCCATCACACTCACGGTCTAACCCAGCATGGACAATTTTCGTCTTTCCATATGCGCTCAAACTCCCTAATCATCTGTATAGCTAGTTGTTCCTGCCTTAAATCTGCCCCAGTTTTTACAATAACCGAAACACAGTCCCAAGACGCAAGATGCCCATAAGGCGAACTTTGTCGTATTCTGCTCTAGTACACGTAGTTAGAAATCGCACAACTTCTTGTCATGGGGGAATCACCTTTTTTGCTGCCCATGACTCCGAGAAAACTACAGCTGATGGATCCTCACGATTGAGTGCTTTCCTAATTATCTGCTCATCCTCGGCAGTCTTCCCACCTCCAGGCCCGGCATCGAGGCTCAACATACTGTTTGTTTCTGGTGCGACTTGCATTCTTTCCATCCTTTCCTCTTCTAAAGCCAGCATCTCTTGCATAATTCTATCCCTGATTGCCGAGACTTCTGTTGGCTGTAGCCTATATCTCATGGGGCCTGGGGAAGCTGTTTGTTGGCTTTTTGCCGTACCAGCAAGTGACGGGTGAAGAGGTCCAGAGAGATTTGAAGTATTTACACCAGCAAGCCAATTTACCATTGGGAACCAGCTTGATACTGTGTTTTGGGGTTCTGGGGGTGGGGTAGGATTATCTGGGTTAGCTATGAAAGTCGCTTCCCTAACTAAACTTGCATTAAGTTGTGCCAACATTATTGCAGCCGTCCGCATCCTCTGACTGTACTCGTCAAGAGAGAGAACAGGAGGTCTTGAAGAAATACCAGATCCTTGTGAGGATTGGCTATTAAATGGAACATGCGCTGATCTCTCGGATTTTTCTGAGTTCGAGATATCGGGTGTAACTGCTGGTGAAGAAGGCGCAGAGGTGGTGCGTGACCATGTAGCAATGTCAAGAGCTCTATTCTTCGGCGGGGTAGGAGCAACAAACGAATCTGTCAAATCCGGCGTCTGGTGCACAGATAGGTCTTCTCCATACACTTGTTCGACGAGATCAATTTCCTCCTCTCCATTTACTTCACTCGTTGAAGCAATAGGAGATTGTCCTGCATTCCTAGCAAGAACATCAAAGTCATCATCACTACCCAGATCTAATGCGTCATTTGCACTTGAAGACTGGGTTACATTCATCCGAGTCGTGTTGTCAGGAGAGGTATGAGAGCTGAAGGATTCTTTATGGGTTTTCGATGAATGCAGTTCAGACCTTATGATGTTCCTCAGAAGCTCTTTGTTACTTCGTCTGTCTGGATCGAAGTCAAGGTCACCATTCAATATTTCCAGTATTAACAGGTAGGGAGCTCGTTCTGCTGAGTTGAGTACAACACTTTCTCCTGGAGGTATCCTCACAATACGGTGATGAGGTTTTGCTTTACCTGCAAGGCCTGAAGGGGAATCAATTCCACTACACCATAAAGGCATGCACACCTATCGGCTATTTAATCTGATGGTGATTTTACTAGATCAATGATACTTTACGATACCTCTGCTGGGAGTTTGTGGTTAAGAGAAGTCAGCTCTGCGCGAAGAGCACTAACTCTGGCTGGTTTAGGGATAACTAATAGTCGATTGGATATATTTTCGAGTGTCAACATAAATTGCACCTTTCAATTAACTTTCTTTAAAATGAAGCTAATTAGACATTTTATGAAAATCATACCTCGGAACGGCAATAATGAGCTTGGAGGAGATGTCTTTGAGTTGATAGGTCATAATCCTGTAACAGATTTCCTATCATGTCACCACTACCTGATTGCCTCGTTCTACGTGAGACGGATACAGCGGGAGAAGATTGAAACGGTAAAATGTTTGAAGAAGGTGCGTCTAACTGACCGAAGGGGTCATCAACAGTCTTAGGTCTCCGTATTCCGCTTGATAATATTGAAAGTACTGGAGTAGTTTGTGCTGCCTCTTGCATCTTCTGGGATTTGGATAGAGCCTTGAAAAGAAGACGTTCCTTTTTAGTTGACATATCCTTACTCATCGAATTCTTATGTCCAAGTGTGTAGTTATCTAGCTGGAGATCTTCAACTGACTGATTTTCATCATCTCTCTCCTCATCCCGAATTCATCCGGATTTTGAAGAGGAGGCGACGGAATGGGGGAGTCCTCATATTGGTAATCCAAGCTTCTCATATTGTTTTCAATGTCTTCCTGACGACCTTGTTCAATGGCGACTTGTCCCACTATCTTTGCGACCTGGGGAAGTCCAGGCGCTCCAAGAAGTAGACAACTCATACCCACTAGCGCCGGTTCCAGGTGGTGCTTGACACGATTTCGATGTATATATTTCCGAGAACGAACTTTCATGGATGAGTAGGGTCCAGTCACAAGGCCAGGGGAATCTTCAAAGATAATTTCATGACAGCGATGTAGGATTCTTTGGCATATGGAAAATGATTTTGTGTCTTTATTAGCTGCAAGGTCCTTGAGATGTGCTTGCATGAACCATAGCGTCTGCATATATGCGAGCTCTGTCATAGTGTGGAATATAAATATAGTGTACAGACGTACGAACATAGCCATATGCGTTGAACGTTCACATGTGTCCACTACAAATGACTCAAGCGCTCTGGACTTGGATGGTTTCGTTACAAGAAGATGGCTATAATCTTGATTCATTCTACTTTGACAGTGCAGCTAAAATAACAGAGTAGCGCACCATATAAACCCCCAAACGTCCCTAATTTCATTCAAATCAAACTCCCTTAGCCTCCGGGTTAAGTAGTATGTGATGCCAATATTATCATGGTACTTGTTGAGATACTGTAAAGCAACGTTCGTCGAGAAAAATGAAGGTGAGAGAAAGAGTCTTAACAGGAGAGCATGCGTCATGAATGTCCGTCGCAAGGTCGTCTCTGAGATCGTTATTGTTTTGCACTGTGCATGTATGGCATGAGCGTGTCACGATCTTCCACTAGCAATACTCAGCCCGGAACGCGTCTGGCGATCAATGCCGATCTTGACACGTATCGAGTACCGTTCGATCCTGGTGATTACTGCGCAACGCGTTTATTGAACCCTAGTCCTTATACTTATCAACGATGCTTGGATCATTGCTTTTGGCATTAGCTGCCGTGCCATACTGCTTTGCTGCCTCAAAAACACCTGTAGACCAACTTATAGAGCTTGCCGCAGCTTCACCAGACGGAGTCATCAGACTTGATGAAGCTGCATTCGATCTCATTACTTCTCCGACCCGTGAGTGGTCGGCGGTTGTTCAACTTACGGCACTGAACAAGAACATGAAATGCACACCTTGCAAGTAAGCATGCTACCCTCTGGGACTACGTGAATGGTGTTAAATCTCTCCTGTAGGGAATTTGATCCTTCTTTCCATGCTGTTTCGAAAGCCTGGTCTACTGTTCCGAAGCAGGAGCGTAATAAACATTTCTTCGCAGTTGCTGACTTTGCGGATGCAGAAAATGTGTTCAGAAGGGTAAGCTCATCAAATAATATCAAGATATAGTACATCGGATGCCGATAGACAAACAGCTTAATCTCATGACAGCACCAGTTGTAACATTTTACCCCGCAGTTCAAGGTCCCAACAAGCTTGCAAGTGGTAAAGTAGACTCTTTCAATTACGACTTCAACAATTTGTAAGATTCCCTTCTTCTATCTCTAACTTCGCATTACTCTTCTCCTATTAACGACACTCATTTTACGCTTTTCCAGCGGATTTGGACCAAAGAACTCTCAGACCACCTTTCTAACTTCACCCCAGTACCAATTCCTTACCGTGCTCCCTTCGACTGGGGACTCCTCATTTCCTCTGTATCATTCCTTTTAATTCTCGCACTGGCTGCTCGTATTGTCGCTCCTATTATCTTCAGCAGATGGACCTGGGCCATTATAACCATCTCAACTATGCTCGTCATGACCTCTGGTTTCATGTTCGTTCGCATCCGCAACATGCCCTATCGTACTCGCGAACATAGCATGATGCCAGGTTTTCAGACCCAAGTCGGGGCAGAAATATGGACAGTTGCCTTTAAGTGTATGTACCCTTCTCTCTTCCCCTTTGACAAAATACATTGTATATTTTGTCTGACATCAAACCGAAATCTCACTTTTTAGACTTCACACTGTCTGCCGCTTTCCTCGGATTAATCCTTGGTGCACCTCGTCAAAGCCGAAAACAAACCCAGAGAATAGCCATCTACGCATTCAACTTGGTCATTGTTGTGACTTTCTCAGCTTTGATCAAGGACTTTAAAGTCAAAAATGGAGGCTACCCCTTCTCTTACCTTTTCTAAGTATAAAGCAGCCTGTAAACACAATCATAACTTATGCAATGAAAATTGTTACTTTCCCTTTATAATTTATTTGAATACCGAAAGAAACGTGCCAATCAACTGATAAAAGTTAAAGCTCTAAAAACGAGCTTTTCATTATGTACCATACATAGTAAGATCCAAATAAAGCACAGATATCCACAAAAGTAAAACAGATAAAAAGTCTATGATGGCGGTTGCTGAAAAACATCTACATAGCGACTACGCACACTCTTTTTGGCAGCAGACTTAGGTCGCCCAGTCGGCGGAGGGGCGGTCAATGGAGCCATGACTGCTGGCACTTGATCCAAGTTACCTGCAGGCTCCTCAGGTATCAAGCTCGACCGAGCTCTTTGCATAGGCCTAGCTGACGGTGGAGGTCCAGAGCTTGCATCCATCGCCGACAATGGGCGTCGGGGAGGAAGGGGGGATGGCGGGGGAATATTCGATGTGGAGTTTTGCATAGCTTTCGAAGGGGAAGCAGTTTGCGCTCGAGACGGAGGGGGCGGGGGCAATGCAGGTTTAGCTGGCTCCGCTCCCGCCTAATAAGAGAGTAAGCTTTAAAGTTTTGGAAAAGGGTGAAAAATAATTACTCTTTTGTTGACCCATCTCTTGAGTTCTTTGTCATAATAAAATGAAGTTTCCTCCCCCAGATGTGCCTTGGTAGCTGTAGGAGTCGACGACCGAGAGAACCATCTTCCTAACCAAGTTGTCCCGATAGCAAGCTTTTGTTCTACTATTTCATACGTGAGAACATAGAGTTGGGATAAGCAGCAGATCTCTACACACCTGGTTTTACCGCGTCTTCTTTTTTCTCTTCTTTTTTCTCGAGTTTTTTCTTAGACTCAGCAACATCAATATCGGCTTTTTCCTTCGACGAATTTCCTAAACCTAAATCATCATCAAATTCCTCTGCAAGTTCCTCTCTCTGACTTGGGGCTGCAGATAACGCTGGGGAAGGGGTGAATGGACTATAACTATCCATAAGAGAGATGAACCCCGAGCCCGACTCAGTGACTGCGCTATCAACTTTGACGAACGACGACGCAGTTGGTGTTCGACCGTTGGTATATGCAGACGACCACCAACCGGAATCTTCTTGCTGATGCTGATCTTCATCCTTTCGCATCCCGTCTTTATCACTTGCCTGGCCTTCATTGATACTGTTACTTCCTGGGTGGCCATACCCCGATGATGAGAAACTTCGCGACTGGTTGAATGAGGTCGTTCCTGCACTAGCAGAAGAAACCCGGTGCATATTGGATTCTGGCCTTGTTTCAATCCGGTCATAACCCATCGCCGAAGAGGCTCTGTTCATTGGTATCTGGGACATCGTCATTGACCTCACTGCCATAGCGGAGCCAGATCTAGCAGGAGTTGCACTTGGATGTGCATTACCATTGGTGAATGAAGGAGCTGGAGACGAAACTCGAGACGTATTTGCTGATGAGATATTACTATAGTGAGAGAAAGTACCAGAATAAGCTGGGTTGTTTGATAAGGGATGTTCACCACGCGGTGAAGAAGGTTCAGGTTCACCAGCAACAAACTTAGTCAGTGTACCTCCGATCCAATCTCCAAGACCGTCAAGGCTTGGTTTAGCTATTTTCCCACTTATCCAGGATCCAGCTTTTTCTATCTCAGGATCACCATTAATTCTATTGTATAGCTCTTTGAGTTGCTCAGAGAACAACGATGACAAGTAAGGAGAAGGCCTAGAGGATGTGCTAGTAATCGATTCGCAATACCGTTTAGCGAGTTGGATATGACCCATCTCTGCGAGCTGGAGAGCGCGTATGAGGCGATAAGTTTGTAGATGAGGGAATCCTGGGAATGCCTCTTGTCCCTTCGTAGGCGTGTGTAAAGATAATGCGAACTCTAGTATCTCGCTCAAGATGAAATTATCGGGATTCAAGAAAAATAAGGGGTTTCGATGCGGGCTATGTGATCCCACGAGGACAATTCTTACGGATGGTAACCCAACACCGCCAATAGGTGATGTCTGCGGAGACAGAAGATAACTGGCAAAGCGATTGGTCTAAGGTGCAGAAAAGGTAGAAATACGTTGTGCTAACATACCAGCAATGTGCTGCCTCAACCCAGTTATTACTAATGAGGTAATCACCTAATGTTGTCAACGCAGAAGATGATTCCGCTCCCATCTGTCCGGAGAAAAGCATAACCGCATATTCTTGCCACTGGGATAGAATATCTGCAGGAATATTAGAAGCTTGAGAGGGATTTGGGAAATTAGGAGAAAGAGGAGTCATATGATTCATTGGAGTTGGCGGCTGAAGAGTCAGAGAAGGTCCAGCTTGTAGTGACTTTGTTGGGAAAAGATGTTGAACTATATCTGAATTAATAACTATTAAATCAGTCCCGGAGACAGATTTACATACCTGCCGATGACGCCTGCCCTGAAAACAAGCTATATGCGAGCCGTAAGCTCTCCCAGCCATTGGTGCATGGACCATCTAGACGAGATCCAGTCTTCATACCTAATTCCGAGCGAATAAATTCGCTAACAACCTCTTTGAATGCTTCTTTATCTAGGCTGCTAGAAATAACCATGGCGTGTGCCCACAGTTTCTCATCTAATGCATAATGATATGCTTTTCTCTTCTCACCACGAAGTAAAAAGCCTTGTAGCGTTTTCAAAGAAGACGGGCGAACAGCATACTCTTCTATAGGCTTTTCATTTGGATTGGAGAACCCAGAAAGGCCAGTAGCCAAATCAGCGCCTGTAGGTGTATTTAGAAAAGCGTTTGTCTCTGAGTCATTTTGTGAGTCATTCAACCGAGGTAGAACAGCAGCACGAGCAGCAGCTTCTGCAGATGAGCTTTATTGATACGTCTAAGAGCTAGATGCATTTCCAAGATATAAAAGATGAAACTTACTTTCCATGTAATTGACCATCATGCTCAACGAGAACACGCAGTAAACGGACTAGAATCAACTTCCCATCCGCTTCACGCCTCTCGACACTACCAGCAGTCAAGTAACCAAGACCGCTTTCAATTTCCTTGGTTCGTTCGCCTAGATATGCGAGCACTCTAGCCTTCTTATTTTTGGTTTTTGCATTACTAGAGGTTGTCGTGCGCACAAGAGTGGTTATCGGTGAGCCTGGGTCACCAAACAGAGGACCAGGATAAGTGGCTAACGAGCTATCGAAGGCAGTTTCAGGTATTAACTTATGCAATGGTCGAACATAGACATCTGTACACTTCCTAGAAGATAGGGCTACATCAAAACCAGTACTAAGAGTTGGAGGTGAGTGAAAACACGTGATAAGTTTTCCCCAAATCCGAAGCTAATTACAGGTACTTTGGTGGAAGCCCTTCCTAGGGGGTCATTCGTACCTAACAAGGATGGAGAAGGGGCGTAAGGGCCAGACACCGGAGGGACAGAATAAGTAGACTCGAATGATGAACGCCCTACTACGTTCGCATAGGAACCATGAAGGGACGCAGATTGGCCATTCTCGTAGCTTTTTTCAGGAGAAGATGGCAAATTATGTCGTTTGGAGGCACTATTAGATGGTGCATACAAGTCATACGCTTGATTGGAAGCAGTAGAGAACGTTGATAAGTTGCTCATAGAACGTTCTCGTGGAGGAGAAAGCTGATCCAGGCTTGATCTCGGAGGAGCATACTGATTTGATGGAGAATATGAATTTGAAGAGCTTGCACTAGGTCTTTCTGGAGAGATCATAGATGCTTGCTGAGATAAAGGCTTATAAGGATCGAACACAACAGCATCGGAAGGCTTATCAAGACTAAGGGTATTGGGACGAGGCATAACAGGAGAAGGCGTATCTCGCGTCAGATCCACAACATTTTGGTCTTGAGCTGCATAGTTGTTAGCAACCAAAGATGGTGGTGGAACTATAGATATCATAAGTGAGAAACCAGGATTAACATTTCTGTGCCCTTACCTCCAAAACCCGAACCCACGGATAGAGCACCCGGTGACCCGGCACGTTCCAAAGAGGTGCGGGATATATAACTATATGGATCGTTATGCTTCCCCCCTCATCAAGTGCAGAAAAACTTTGACCAGTCTGCGAAGAAGATTTCCTACTGTGGGTACGCTTTCCCACAGAGCCCGTTTGAGAGAGTCCTGAGTCACTGAATGGGGAGCTAGCACGATGTGATTCACCAGAGTGCTGAAGTTTATCTGAGGACGTCCGTGTTCCTGAGTCCATAAGATTTGGTCTTTGAGATTTTTTAGGGCTTGAGGGTGCGTAAGGAGAACCTGGTCTAGAGGGACAGCGGGTTGTCCTGAGCTGACATAACCCACATGAGAGGAACCCGCATCAGCTTTGAACATACTATTCGTCTCATGGCCAGCCTGAGTCTCAACAAATTTCTGATCTAAGGAGAGATTATTATTCATGTCTGCACTTGGATAATTGCCCCACGATACTAGTTCCTCTGCAAGGGTGTTGTGTTTATCGTAGTCGTCTGTTTCTTTGGTAACAGATGGCGTGGCATGCACCGTTGATACGGGTTGTTGAGGGGAGGCATAATTATCAGTCCGAGAGTCGTTAGATGGTACGTAAGCAGAATGAGATGGGTAAGTATTTGGTTGGACTTGATATTGTGTAGAAGGAGGGTTGTAAGGAGAACCTGCTCTAGGTATACCTGAAAGAGATTGAGAATAAGGTGATGGAGAATAATTCGTCGGAGGTGATTTTGAGATTGAAGAACGTGGTGGGGGACCAGGTAGAAGCACTATATTCCCGGAGGGTGGAGAAAGACCCGATCTTGTAGGTATTGGTGGTGGTGGGAAGGGCGAGGTAATAGCAGTAAATGGACTTGCTGGACTTCGCACTACATTAGTGTTTGCCATTTTCTTTGGTTTTTTGGTCGGCAAAGGTGGGTCATATGCGTTTGAGGTTGTGGGACGATACGGAACTGATGGAGTCTTCAGGGACTGAGCGCTTGCGGGCGTTGGAATCAGTGACCCATGAGGGCCCATCGCTGTGAAAGCTTGTGGTACTGTAGAGTGAGAGTCTTCTGTCAAAGGCTGGTTAGGGCCATATGGAGAGTTCCCAGTGGCTACACTGTAAGTGGTGGGTTGATCACTATTCAATGGTGGGTTGTAAGGACTATACGATGATGATCCAGTGATGGAATTGTAAGAGTTTGCATAAGGTGTATAGTTCACTGAAGCTGTACTAGGTGCGTATGTATCATAAGTGGACTGAGTAGAAGTTGATGAATGTATATAAGGAGAAGATGGCTGGGAGCCATATAAAGATGTTCTCGGAGCGGATTGCAAGTCATGAGTTGGGTCCAGATACCCATATGGACTTTGGCTTGGCTGTGTGCTATTTAGCGATGTACTATGGGGTGCATTCGTCGCGCAAGGATCAGCTAGGATAGGTTCCGTGAGCAACAAATCACATTAAAATACCAATTGACTTACCAGTAGTCGTATTTACAGTAGTTTCGTCATAAGGGTGCCACTGGTTATGCTCATCGTACCATCCTGCTGAGTACAGATCATACTCCCCTTCGCCACTGTCACATCTCAGCCGTCCGTCATTACCACCAACTTGGTCGCCCTGATCATTCACGTCCTTCTGTAACGCATTTCGCTGTTCGGTTTTAGCCCCCTTGTCATCTTGGGAACTAAAGAATAAGTCCTCCGACCCAGAGAATAAATCCGAGACTACTCCCCCTTTCCAGATTCATTGAATAAGCTGTCCGTTTCTGGTGCTGCAACGAGTTCTTCGTTCTTCTTCACGAGGGAAGGAGAATTTATTGTATCACTTTCGCCTTCTGGGGTAGCAAAGAAATCAGAGTTTGAGTCGGGAGGACCGAAAAGGCTCGCAGCTGCCTCCATAGAAGTCATTTCTGGCTCTATGGTGTAACCCACCTCCTTGTTTGAAAACAAGAGATACGCGCCGGAGAACAGTGAGAGAGCAGCGTTGACGTGGAACTCCCGATACTTCGTAATGACCTATATGAACTTACGAGGAGTAAGAATCGTGGGAACGCGTATACTAGCTTCCATTTCTAGTTATTCATAATTCCTCGCTTCATTGATATCGTCATCACCGGTCTCTGATACTTTCGACACTGCTCAGGACTACCGTGCCATTATATATATCCGGGAGCCCTATTTATCGTATTCGACCTCAATCCGTACCATGTACAACTCTACGATGTCAATGTCCGGGTCTAATTAGTGACAAATATTGTCACTTTACATTTCCCTTAGAACTAATTACCGCATAATGATCGAAGCGGAGACTATAAGCAAAACTTCAGTGCAACCACCGATATCTCAAGTTCTGGCGCAGGCGTGCTTGGTACTAGGCTTCCGCTCAGATGAGACCGTTACTCACAGTGCTAAGGTTTTATCCTGAATACTGTCTCTTTCTTTATTTCTTTTCCTCGTTCTTGATCAGCGGGTTTACCTCTGGAGGCAGTCTACCCGAGATGTGCATATTTGGTCCTCTGGGTAGTGTAGAGAGGCCTTTTTAATTACCCTGTCCGATGGTTATCCGTCGTTGCACGTTGACTATCATGCATTGAAGTTCAGTTGTTTTGTTATACTGCCATCACATCTCCGTACTTAAAGTATATTGAGCTCTAATGATGATTGGTACTGACTCACTTGCCTCTGCCTCAATTTCATTAACCAGCGCCAGACTTCTTTATGCTTCTCGACCCCCCCCCCCATGGATGGGTATTCTTCAGTAAATATCTCGTTGTCTTCTTCGTGAACAACTCTTTTGCGTCAATGAATTTGAATCCCCATCACCATCGGAGTATACTACTTTATTCTTTCCTCGTTTCCGCGATGATTTCTTACGAAGGTGTGCAGGAGAAGCACTTCACTCCGACTAGTTTGACGAACCACCGATAGCGTCAACATCAATAAGAAACCTGCTAGTGTAGATTTAAGGTACCTCTTTCGAATCCATATTGGTCCGAGCTCTGAGATGAAGGAGGTCTGCTAATGTCCCGTTTATCTTAGCTTTTCTTCACTTTCTATGTACGGGTCGTCCCTTTCCACCGGGATGGGAGTTTTCCAATTTCTCTCTCAGTACCATACCGATCTATATTTGCCTTGTCTTAGGCAGGTCTTGTAACGGAAAAAAATGGTAAAGTACACTGAAGAACGTCCCGAAGCTCCTCCACTACCGCCAGAACATGTTAACCCCGTCACTAGTAAAGTCTCTCTGCCCTCGCCGCCCCCAGATAGTACCCGTCTAGCTGAATTCCCGCTCCCTGTATCTTTTACTTCAGCAATTGAACTAGCAACGTTCCCTACTACCTCTCAGGAGATTATATACGATACCATGCTAGAACCGAAATATATGGAAGAAAAGGAACCAGAAGACACTACTACTGTCCCCAAGCTCCCTGTTCTTGTTGTTGTTTGACTTGTTCACCTCCACACGCCTGTGCATCTCCCTTCAAACCTCCCCTCCTATTCTTCTCTTTTCCGCTGCGAAACCCTGTACTCTTGTCACACTATATCTCACGATCTTGATGACATGGTTGGATAGGATGCTTGTATCTACATGTACTTCGTAGCTGGTTGTTATGCTGCGCACCTTGTTACATGGAATGCTAATGGTGTATTGGATATTTGATAAAATCCATGATATGTGTGTAAGGCATCTGTATTGAGGTTCCCCCTTAGAGGTCCTGTAAAGCTTAGTGCAGTTAGCCAGATATAGACTGCTTTTCTGACTTTGTTCGAGTTATAATTGTCATTTGACGGCTCTTCTTCCATGATTATGTAATCTACTGTAGCTACATAAGCAGCCGGCTTACCATTTTTGTTCATACATAGCAATATCAAGCCACCTGTCTTACCTTGCAATATATGTTTCGGACGCATGATATCTAAACTTCCAATAAAATTTAATTGTATTCTATGTTCGTCTATTGTTCTCGTATTCCGGGATGCAGTGAAATTGATTCATACCCTTCCGTTATCCGAATATGTTTTGCGGTATGACTTGAGATGTTCAAATGCTATCTGAAAACGATCCTACTGGTACCTATACTTGTATATATATGCCTCGAATCTTTTGTTCAATAGACCTTAACAGACGCTCCAATACGACACTAGTAGCCCACTTGCACTACTCTGGACATCACAAGGTGCCATGTACATCCCATTACTGTACATCCCATTACTCTTCACACCCTGGGGACGAGATGAAGAAGGGACAAGTAGCCTCAGTCGCAGAGATAATACAACCGATGGAGGAGGAAACGGAAATACTGGACAGGCGCCTTACATAGGAGGTGCATACAATGGATCAACTTTACTTGACGAACTGGTCGCATATGCCTATGGTTTTGGCAGTAATGAAACGGAGACTACACCTGCTGGAGAAAAATTTGCTGGCCGACTACGGGGTGGAGGTACTCACGATAATATATTTGGAAATAGGTATGTGTGTCCTACAGATATATAACGTCTTATAGCTCAATACTATATCATCTGTCGTTAGAACATATGGGAGCGGTTATTTAAGCGGCACCTCTCGAGGTGTATCAGGACGAGACTTCCCGTACTACTTCTGGCCAGTCGTCTGGGGCACTACGACAACAGAGCCAGAATACTTGCATCCTACTGAGGTACGTTGCTTTCTATGTCAAAATAGGACTCACCAACTGAGCACCTTACACTATGATAGTACGGACACGCGAACGAAACCTTGAGACCGGGTGGAGTTCTCGTCACACTCCCTTTTCAATCTCCGAGCCAGAATACCACTCTCCGCATAGTTGCAGACTATGAGACTACCAGATGGCTGCTCTGGACTATCAATGGCACCTGTCACCGGAAGTTTGATGCCAAAACTATCAGTGCACAGAATATCACCATGTTCGATCCTGATTCTAATGAGCCAGGAAATCCAAAGCCGGAAGAAGTCATTCAATACTACCGAGCCAGTAGCATCGCACTTACACTTGACGGATTTAATGATACCTTCGCCCTCAACCAAAGTTCCACGGAAACTCCACTACCCGGGTGGATCGACCAGAACCTGCTACAGTGTGTTAATGCAACTATTGGTAGATCGGCACTACTCTACTCGAGAGGTATAAGTAAGGAGGAGGCTAGCAAATGGAGATCTAGGTTCATAGATACATTATAGATTATTTAGGTTATTCAAAGACATCGATAAGAGAAAGATAAATGACATTATAATAACTATTCCGGCACGATTAGACACCATGCATGTCTCATGAGTTTGCACTTCTTGTTTTAATTCGTTAGGCTATATCCCTAGTCCATTTTAGATCAAGAATGGTACTGGCAGCCATCGGGAACCTTGACCTATCTACTAGTGTCGATGCCCTTTTTCAGTTATCTGCATATATACGACCATCGTCCTACTTGAAAAATAACAACTTTATATCTTAAAATCGCCTTTATATTCCATTGAGAAAGTACATGTATATATATTAAAACAAATATCAGTCCGAGTTTAAGAGTCAGATATACTGAGAGGCCCGTATGAGCTCCTAATGGAAATTGAAACTTGATTTGAAATCTGAGCTTCTACGACATTGTGAACGAGTGATGTACAGGCTGAAAATGATCCTGATGGCCTCTGATTAGATATATAATATATTATAACACATATATCAAGTATTGAAATGTAAGCTGTTCAGCCATAGTGTAGTACATATGAAAGGGCTCCAGATATATTTTCTGGTTCTCTCGCTCGACACTGAGAAGCTATTTGCTTATGTATCAGTACATGGCATTTTTTGGATGTCCCTTTGCAACTTTACATGCTGATGCGTCGGGGTAAACTGACAGAAATATGCTATAGAATAGTGATCAGGTTAATGGTCTGGTCTCTAGGATCTTAGTCTTTAATCGGAGTGTTTTCCTTTTCTGAAAATTTTATTATTAATTACACCACTAAAATCATAGAGATATAAGACATCGGGCTTTAATTATACAATCGTCGGTCTAACATTAATGTGAGTCTCAATCAACCCCTCAGGTTTATTTAATATAATTGCGATTGTTTGGGAAGAAAGCTGTTAACTCCAAAATTTTTGAAGACTATCAATATTACTCGTGTTTCTAGTACTCTAAGTAACTCTTGTCCTTCTTTTTTCTCCTGATTTGAAGTGGAACTGGAAAGTCCTCTCCCTCGTATTCGTCATTCCTTTCTTCAAGAGCTTTCTCGTTCGTATCTCACTAGTATATACTGGGTCAGCGAATCTCTTGTCGGCTCCTCCTATTTGTGCATCAGCAAGCCCATCTCCTGCATATCCATCATAATCCTCATCTCCTTCTACTTCATCTTCATCCCCTTCATTATTCTCCTTCTATCAGTTTATCCCGTACTTGAATTAATGTCTTTGCAATTGGTGAAGAACATCAATCAATATATGATGATATTTGCTATAGCCATATATTTACACATTCATTGCACATAGCGATTAGCTTGAGCTTAATGTTTGATGAGGTGATAGGATTGCAACCGCATCAGCATGAAAGCTTAAGAATTACCATAAGAAGAAAGCAGCGGGGAAGACAAGGATCAAGCTCTGACAAGGCGCTTGTATGTGATCTAGAGTGACAGCCTACTCATTCCTTACGTATAGATCCATTGACTCTTAGGGTAGCGATTTGCTATCAGATCTGTAAGATCTTGTTCATGCAGTGAAGCATGGTATGAAGATACTCTGGCCCGTCGAATACATGTAAATCAGAGAATTCAGATCTCAAGTCAGATAAGTCGAGAAAGTTCACAGTAGCTTCCATGATCTGTCCTGTATCAAGTTCCTGATTCTTATACTCATAAACAGAAGATAAATATGCACATCATGTAGTAGTAGTTTGCGATGTTCTATATGAACTTCAATTCTAAACTTGTGAGGGTAAGAATCGTGGGAACTTGGATAATACTAAGCTTCCATTTCTATTTATGTTCACTTTACATCCCGCTTTATTATTATCGCTCGTTTCTGAGATTGATACTTTAAGCCTCGTCCAAGATCACTGTCACTGTGGCATCGCATGCTTCAAGTCTCCATGTACTGCTAGTAGCTGCTCATTTCTGACGGCAAATTCTTCGTCATTTCAAACCAGACTGCTCTCAATGGCATACTTAAAAGTCGGAGTTGATCCGCCACTCTCTTCTCACTGACCTCCAAATGGACTCAAAAAAACACCCCCTTCGTCTGATGCCACCGATGAAGAGCCAAGTGTAGATGTACAAAAGGAGGTCCAGGACTTCTTAGAAGCATTTGCGAAGGCTCAACTCAAGTCCGGAAGCCCTCCTCATCGGATTATCCCTCGAATCCTAACAATCGCCAAACTCTACAATGTCTATGTCCGGGTCCAATATGTGACGAATATAGTCACTCTACACTTCCCTAGAACTAGCTACCGCATAATAATCGAAGCGAAGACCTCGCTCAACTTCAATGCAATCGACGATGTGTCGAGAATAGAGGCAGATATACTCGGTTCCAGGCTCTCGCTATCAAATGGGAAGGACAGGCTTGAACGAATATTTCCGCCTCCGATATATCACCCAAATTCCGTCCCGTCCTTTCCTTTTTTTCCTCTTTCTTGATCAGCGGGGTTGCATTTGGAGGCAGTATCCTTGATATGTGTGTTGCTGGTATTCTAGGCGTTTTAATTGTTTGGGTGATGGACAAGGAAAAGAAACCTTACTACTCACCCTCTCCTATAGAATTCTTTTTGGCCTTCATCTCATCCGTCGCTGCACGTGGACTTTCATGCATTAAAGGAGAGTTCTTCTGTTATACTGCGATCACATCGGGAGCTATCATCTCACTTCTCCGACTTCTGTTTTCCGTACGTTTAACCAGTAATGAGCTCCTAGAATGATAGGTATTGATCTACCTCGATAGTGACGAGTCTCTTGGATATCGCCTCATGTGATTGGGCTTCGGGATTTGCAAAACTCTTCAGTGGTATTGTTACTTTATTATTCGTGGTGCGTATACATCTAGATTTAAATATGTATTGACTTCTTACGAACGTTGCTGGTAGGGAGTTGGGCAGTACATTGGGACCGATCTTTTCTTGGCTTTCAACAAGAAGAAGAAACTCGAAATAATTGGCAAGGTCGTCCAGGCCACTAACTCTACTATACTCAATGGCACCGACACAGCGCAGAATAGCACAAGCGATGGCCTCGGAGGGTCGGGAAATGCGACTGATGGGGAGACCATCACATTCTCTAATTCTAGCGGCTTGAGTCTCATCAAGGATTGTTATCGAGACGAAAGCTACAGTTGGTACATGCAACCTATCCCGACATGGATATTCATATTCATCGTACCTCTCTTCGTATTTGTATCTGCTATGCTCTTCCAACAGAGATGGTTCTCTCGGCAAATGCTATCTACGATGATTATTGCGAGTGCCTCCTTTTGGGTCACCCATGCTATTGCTGTCCACACCAATCTGGGGGATCATGCTCTAATTGTAACGCTCATTGGGTCGTGCATTGTTGGTCTTCTCGGAAATAGCTACTCCCGCTGCTTCAAATATGGGACGGCATTTTCTGCAATGATCCCTGGACTTATCCTTCTCTTGGCTGTATGTTTCCTCTTTTTGGAGTAGTCGTATCTATACTGACACTGGTATTCCCCTAGGTTGGTTCATCTAGCGACGGGGGACTAGCTCCTTACTACAATGGTGAGCCAGATGGCGAGATTGAGGCTACCCTCACCTGGGTCAAGAAGGGTGAGTTACACTTCATCATTCCTTCACTCGCTACTGAGATTGTTGGTTTGAGTGGTATCCATATACGCGAGTGAGCTCGCCGGTAATCTTCTTAGTGCATGCTTTCACTATATATTTTGGTGGGCTTTCGGAAACAAGCGTAATGAAGTGAAATTATTATCCTATACTCTCTGATTCTACTGGTAGTGTCAAGTGTAAATTACAAAGCCCTGTTTCAGTATTTATTGTTATTGACATGCCAATATATTTGATGAAAATCACCCATCTCATGTCACGGTTAGGGGGTGGGATGGGAATAACGATAGCTAGGGAAATGGTGGGTTGGATTGAGGGAGATCATGACAAATATAAGAGTATCTGCTACAGTCATGCAGATCGCACCAATCCTAACTCCCTTCCCCTCTTAAGTGTCATTCGGTCCAAACAAAACGATCCATAGAATTACTGATAATGGACTTACTACGTTAGTCGTTGAGGATGAAATCTGATTTTTGCACTAGGGAACAGCTTCAGGAAGAGAATCACCCCCTTAAATATCCTAAATATTCTATAATGACGTTAATATCCCATAATCATGCTTGATGGAGCCTAATTGTGGCGCAAATCAGGGCTTTCTATGTGGATAGTTTTTCTCTGATGCTGGCGTGTCACCATTGTTAATCAGTTTGTAACTGACATAAGTAGGTAGAAGCGTAGATATTGGTATACGATAAGAAACATTAAGGTACTCGTAGATTTTATACAGGATATTATCAATGACCTGGATCGATACTTATTCTTGGAGATTATTCATACAACATATTTCTAGATGTTATGTTTATACAACGGCTTATTAATATACTACATGAGTGGTCGTTGACAACCTAGCGATGAAAAATTTTGTTATCCAAGTCCGAAGGCATATTCTCGTTATAATAGATTTCAATATACTTGTTCTTACCCCCATGGGCCCATAATCAACTGTTTTCTTACTAGCATTGACTTATTTTCGGGATGTGCCGCCAGTATGACAAACGGTTCCTTGCTTTGTGAGCATGAGCATCATATGACGGTGGGGTTTAATTCAGGTTAACAAATGGAACATATTGCTCTAAATATAACTGAATTCGAATCTCACAGATATAAAGAGGCTTCCAACGGACGAAGTAGTCCTATCATTCAACTAAAAAACCCTAAAGCAGTAGTACTATGGCACCCGAACAGAAAAGCAAGCTTAACATTGTTATGGTGCGTCCAAGCTTCATCGTGATAAATTGGGAGGGACTTGATTAAAGAAGAAATGATTTAAGGGAGCAATGACCTTTGGGGAGGCTGGGAAGGAAGGAGCCCGGGTTCATGACTTGAAAGATGTCGAGAAAATCCTTGATGCCTTCCAAGCTCATGGTCATACTGAGGTTCGAACTTATTATGAACAAATTTCTTCTCAGAGATGAGCTTGAACTTTTATTGACCGATTTAGGTGGATACAGCTCGGTCGTATTGTGGTGGTACCAGTGAAGAATATCTTGGTAAGATAAATTGGCAAGAACGAGGAATCAAGATGGAAACTAAGCTTTATCCCACTATCGTATGCACCCTTCTGCTATTATCTATACCGAACACCAGCTAATGGTCTCCTAAGTCCAGGGACAGGCTGAGGCAAGGATCCGAACCAGGTATCTCACATAGTCCAGAAGTATACTTTCTACTATTGCGTATCTTCATAAGCATAAACTCAAGATTCCTTGAAGGACTTACGGAAATATCTCCAAATCCAACTTAAGGCGCTAAACACGGAGTAAGCGTGGCACCAGAGATGGCAACTAAAAGTGATGGCTAATACGCTAACAATACAGCAAACTTGAAATGTGGTATCTACATGGACCAGATAGGACAACACCTTATGATGTGACAATGAAAGCTATAAACGATCTCTATAATGAAGGGTATTAGCCTTGCCTTGGGTCCATATACGACTCAACTAATTGTAGTGATTTCTTCAGATACTTCAAGCGATTTGGAATCAGTAACTATATGTCGTAAGTTATGCGGATGGAGGAGGAGTTATAGTGGGGGATCTTACTAATTGTCATATTCATAGATGGGAGGTGGCTGAGATTGTAACGTTATGCCGAGAGAGGGGATATATACAACCGACTGCATATCAAGGCTTGTATAATGCTATTCATAGGTAACCGAGTCCAGACCTTTCGAATTTAAATGTTGGCTTCTACTCATAGCAAATAACTCAGGGGTGTTGAGCCGGAACTACTTCCTTGCTTAAGAAAGTTCGGCATAAGTTTCTATGAGTTCAATCCACGTAAGTCCTTCTCCTGTGGTTAAATTAGAAAAGCTGACAATTAGTAATTAGTCGGAGGAGGTTTCTTCACTGGGCGTTACTCTCGTATGGACGAGAGTGTCGAGCCAGGCAGTCGTTTTGACCCCGAACGATCCCAAGGAAAGGTATGTCTACCCAAACTCACTATATTGTACCATTTGCACTTGTTAGCTAATGTGTGTTTAATGTAGAACTATAAAAGGAGGTAAATGGTAACAACAATATAAAAAAAAGTATCTTTTATCCACACGTCTGTTACAATCTCAGATACTGGAACGATCATCACTTTAAAGCGTTGGAAATCATCCGTGAAGCAAGTGAAAAGGCTAACTTGACTATGTCTGAGGTAGCTTTGCGCTGGGTCTCCCACCATAGCCTTTTAAAGCGGGAATACGGTGATTCTATCCTAATTGGAGCATCAAGCCTAGAGCATATCGAACAAAATCTCATCGATTTGGAGAAAGGACCCCTTCGTAAGTTCCGCATCTATGACATGAATAGTAAATCTAAAATTTATACTTTTCCTTATAGCGGATGATGTAGTTAAGGCTCTGGATGATGCATGGCTACTTGTCAAACCGCATGCAGTCCCATATTTCCATTGATGTGATAAGCTGTAGAGCTTTCACTACGGTCATCATTTCGTAGCAACTAATATGAGATCAAATGAATAAGAGTAATTGTTATGTTTTGTTTTGTTTAGGACGATGATATTGAGGATAGTCAATCACTTATACAAAAAGTATTTTCATGGTCATCTCTGCATAGCTTTCTTCCGCTAAAGGTGAGATGAGTCAATGGCGTCGAGAACAAAAAAGGGAGGTTGACCCTACATAGAAACTCCATTTCATGAGTTCGGAAGTGTTTCATGTCATTTGTCACATTTATGATCTTGGTGGCGGCTTTATATAATTTGCCTAATATGGTATGCTCCAAACGATGTTTTAGGACAACCCGAATTACAAATTTTGACCATATACCCAAGCAATGGTTTATTACTTGGGTCATTGATAACATGTTAGGCATTATACCTAATTTCTGGGATCTGTGTATCTCATTGTTAATCCCGATGGTTGATAATCATGTTTGGATCCTGCGTGACTAAGACACACCGCAGATATTATGATCCCCATTCAGCTGTGCAGTTATAAAACATGTTCTTATACGAATTTTACACATTTTCCCTTAACATGTCTCAACCCCGAGGCCTTGCCCATTGTCAGCTTACTTCAACGATATGATTCATCAGATGTTCTATTGATATGGATTCATACCACATCTCGGGCACGCAAAAATAAAATAATAAATGACACATCGCAGAATTCTGCGCTCGAACTTGATACCATTATACGATATGTATGAAGTACTGTAACATGAGAAATGGAAGTAGAGAAAGAGGAACTGACCAAATGAAAGTATGTGCAAGTGAATAAGGAGCGAGTACTAAATGAGTAGTGTTAGAGAGAGAAGATTGAGAAAAAAACTTAAAACAATATGCAACCCGGAATGCTGATTACTAAACGAAAGAAAGCATTATCTAAACGGAGAAGACAGCAAAGCGCAAGGTATATAACTGGAAGTGTGTATTTATTAATCAAGTCCGAGCAATGAAAAGGATAGAGATAGAGTAAAACAGAAAGAAATGATTGCAATGATATGTAGCATTGATGCGTAGAAAGGATGCCAGATAGGAAGATAGAAAATGATGAAAACAAACTATACTGTAATCAATCCAATTATGAAGTATGAGGAGGTTCACCCTCAGAACGGAAACCTTCGGGTTTGGCGGAATCAGTCACAGGCTGGTTTGAAGCCTTCTCAAGAAGACGCTCAACTGTATGAAGAATGTCAGTGAACTTTCTATAGCATAAGGGGGGGGGGGTCGAAACGCACTGGAAATAAGATGTTTACTGTAAGCACTTGAATAACGACGCATCGTTACGAGTTGCGGCCGAATTTTCGAGATGAGAACATCTTTTTGTTCCCCTTCGACAACCGTCAATGCCCGCTGTAGAACATAGTCTGAAATCCAAATCAGTTGTTATGTTCGTATCTGTTACCCTAATATCTACGCACTGGCATACTGGTCCTTCATCATAGTCACTATAGGGCTGACACCATCAGCCTTCGGTGTCATAATTTCTTCGATAAGTAAACGCCGGTTTTCAGAGTCAGCTGTTACTAAAGCTTTCTCGCAAACATTCGAGGCAAACTTATGCTTCGCCATCTGAAGCATTTGTCCACGAAGCTTAGCAATAATGAGGCTTCGGTCTTGTGCAGGACCATTTTCCAGGACGAACTGGACAACATAGTTCTGTACCGGAGGAAAATATCAGCTAAGAGAGTTTTAAAGTACACCCAATAAAACGATACTTACACCAAACTGATCTTGCATTAAATTGATAGTATATTTGTGTAGCTCGTCGAGGAGGGGTCGTGTTTGTTCTTCTTTCAAGTGCTCAAAGCAGCGCTGTAACACACGACAGCCGTAAGGATGAGTCGAGAGTTCATATACATTTCCTCGGAAAGCCTGGACAAAGCCAAGACGCTCTGGAGCCACACGTTCGATGAGCTTTTGGATAACCTTTAGGAGGTCGAGTTGCGATCAGAAAGCTTGCATGATTGGAGTATCTTGTCCCGGACTTACGTGGTTTCCATTAGCATCCTTGACACACTTGAGAACGTGACTATCCAACTCCTTCACGAATGCAGCTTGCTGGTCGGGAAGGATATACTCAACAGCCTGCAAATAACCGATCAGAAACCAGACTTAATTTGACTCCATGATGATTGTTTCTACTACCTTTTGCACCACACGGCAGCCATACATTTGAAGCGAAAGGGTCAGGATGTGACCCTCCATTGTTCCTGCCAATACAGATTTTTGAATCTGGGTCCCATGTTCAAAAAGTTTTTGAACAACCTAAAAAGAAGATATTAGCCTCGTGGCTTAGAAAGCTTATGTACAAACAATACACACATAATTGCCGAAAACGTCCTGAATTAACTGGAGGGCTGCATTTGGAACAATCTCATCAAACACGATTTGTTTCTCATCACTAGTCGCAGTCTCTAATTTCTGTTGAATGAATCGAGATCCATGCTGATCTCCACTAAATTCAACAATATATCCGAATATGTCCTAAAAATTATACCATCAAAATCCACAAGGAACAAAACTTGACATAACGTAAAATTACCTTAAGCTCCCATTTGCGAGACTTGTTCGCGCGGAATTCATCCAAAAGAGGACTCCTAAGGGTAACACCTGAAGAGTCGCCACTCTCAAGCTTACGTCCATGATTAAGTGTCTGCTGGAACAGCGTTAGTGCCTGGTTATTACCAGGAGTTCCAAACATAACAGCGCCAGGCATCATGATAGGCACTTGGCCAGCATATTCGGCAGACCCGCCAAATGGTTGTCCATGGGAGATGGCGTCGAGTGACGTACCGAAGCATAAAGCTGGTGACTAAGTTGCTGCTGTTGTTGTATAGCATACTGTAAAAGAAGATTAGAAGCTGCTCTCCTTCCTAAGATCTAGAACAGAAGCTCACCTGGAGTTCGCGCTTCTTATCAGTTAATGAAGCCGGGGCATTTGAGAAATCGCCGTAGACTGCATTGGTGAGTGTGGCGCTGCCGCTGCATAGTGCAACATAGGCTGAGCTTGATAGAAAAACTGTGATGCAGGAGGACGAGCTGAACCGCCGAAATCGTAGTACATGCCAGCTTGACGCATATCTGCATGAACTGGGTGCACAGCTGATGTTGTCATGCCATATACATTTGCATTTTGTGGTGTGGCATTAGCCGGTGCAGGCGAGCCATAGATAGTGGCATCCGAATTACTACTGTATCCATAAGTGTAGTCGACGCCAGAAGGCCCTGCGTAGTAAGCACTATAATCCCCTTGTGGAGTATAGCCACCGAAGGATGCACGAGCCTGATGTGGCTGCATCATCTGTGGGCCGCGAATAGGAGCAGCGGTCTGAGGCTGAGGCATGTTACTAGATGGTCTGTAAGATCCTTGATTGCTGTATTCATCTCCAACAGATATTCCACGAAGGCCCATGGTTAAATCATCTACAGATGTTGACTCAAAGTTTGAGCTACCATTGGTTTGACTTCCATATTGAACATTTGAGCTGAATCCAACCGCCGTCGGTGAAGGAACACTGCCATAGCGAGGAGTAGATTTCACACCAGGCGACTGTCCGTCCTGACTCACGATATCAGAAATGCTATCGTAATTTGTTATTTCGTGTCAACTTACAATACGGGCGCTAAGACCGGATGAATTTCTATTTCTTGAACCAGGATTCATAGGTGACTGAGGATCCTTCAGAGTTGACATCTGAGTTTATTTTTATCCAACGAGAAAAAGTATATTTACACTCACTAATTGGGAGTAATCTTTCTTTTGAGGGGACTCCGTGAGATCAGTAGTTTGTGGTAGTTCCCAAGAGCCGCTTGAGGGGCGAGAAGACGCCCAGGTATCTCTCTGGGTTGAAGAGACGTCTGCAACGCTGGCGTTTGATGAACCAGAAGGCTGTCTCTGTGCCCCGGGGCCCCACATCTAGTTAGGAAAAAAAAGTTAGCTGTCAGCGGGATAAATAATATATGAATGTGGCAATACGTACCTGCCAGTTGGAGTTTAAGGTCTTGAGACCAACATTTGAGTTCATCCCCATATCGAATTAAGAATTCTGCTCACTGAATGAGCAGGGAGTTGACTAGAGACTAGAGAGAAAGATATGAGCGCGGTTTAGCAAAAACGCAGTTTTATGCGACCACGTTGTAAACACCCACGAGTATTGTATAATGACCCACAATTGGCGAGCCTGGAGGCAAGTGACTATTGGGAGTAAAGTACGCGTCCGGAAGCTTCGGGTGGGACTACGGCTGAAAATGTCATTAGCTAGAAGCAAAAGCAATGAACGAAACGTAAAGCGCACTAAAACTAGGCGGGGCTGGACAATTAAAAGTCCGATTTGAATAAGAAGGATAAAAGGTAAGAAAAGGCTCTATAACGATAGTAAATAAGCACGGTAGCCAGATTGTTAATGAACTGTTGCCTCAGGCTCACAAACAAAAGATTATACTGTGATTAAACAAGATTGTTGACTATTAGTAGGAGAAGGATTGCGCACGCCGGGTGAAGGCGTGTATGAAGAGGATGCTTGGCTGCGCGTCGGTGGAAACGGGAGCAAAAAAGTGTGCGAGTTAGAGCACAGATTGACCAAGAAAGGTACGGAAGACACGCACCACAGGCTGAACCGGATTGTGGTGTGGGAGAGTGACCGACTACGCACTGGCTTAAAACACAGCGGTTCGGTGGGGGGGAAAGAGAGGGAAGGGAGAGAAGGGGGGAATGGTCGACTGAAAAGAGAGAGACGGTGACCGCGAACGAACAACGTGTTTCTTCCGATCGACTGGAGCAACGGCAAACGAGAAGGGAAGAACGCTTAGGGAGCAAAAAAAATTAGGGCGTAAATGGAATCATCGAAAAAATCTCGTTGGAACTAAATTGAGAACGGATATGATAAAACTTGAAACTCGTAAAACTTCTTTACAGAAAATTCTTGGCCACACCGCCCGTTTCTGCCCTAGGATAGGTTAAGTCATCATCAATATTAAGGTGCCGTAAGACGGATTAATTCGTGCAGATGATTGCATTCAACCCACCCCAGAAGCTGTGAGCTTACTCTCCGTTCAGCAAACACTGATATCATCCAGAGTTGATGTGACTGTAACCATCATTGCAGCTGGAACTAGGAAAGCCATGAAGCCACCCGACAATGCGTTCTGAGCGCCACGGGGATACCACAAAGGTAAAACGCAAATCCAGAAGAAGTCGAAGGCCGCCAAGCGCCGTTAAGAAGAAGGCCGGCTCACTGTGGGAACTAAACACTACTTATGTGAAAATGAGTGAAGAACAGTGGCCCATCACACAAAAACTAGGTCCCTTCGCATGCCACCCGTTGGCACATAAAGTCCCTTCTTATTTCTCATTCCAAAGCAGAGAAAGATAAGGTTAGCATATCCTCTTCACTGAAGCACCATAGTACACTCCTGCCTCAGTAAACAATGAAGACGGGTGTTCGATGTTGGGTAAAGCTTAGCTTTATAGTCGAATACGTGTATTTGAGGGAGAGATGTAGATCCTGATCGAAAAAGAACATCCATCAGAGTCTTATATAATACAAATCATCATCACAGGCACTCTAATTAGGTCCGGCCTGACAAGGCCGAGACCGACACAGCACCACGTTCGGACCAAGCCACCAAAATAGACTTTTGTTAAGTGTTCTTCCCTGATGAGGCTGTATACTCATAATAAAGCCTAATTACATGTACTATTTGTACTTATACATAGGCCTGCTCAGGGCCGCTTGGAATCATCATGTATGAGGCGTAAATTTGTGTATGGATGTAAGGCGTATGCAGAAATTAGTGGATCGTAGCAAAGCTCAAGGCCTTGTGAAAAGGGTATAAAGTTTCTAGTCAGATACAGGCTAATAAGACACCACTATGAGACAACTATCGTCCCGTCGCACCCGATGAGAAGAACCACGAAGCTCTCTTTCCTGACGCCCTGTGAACATCAAAAGGAGTTATGTGTCAGGACTAAACCTCGGAAGCAAATTTTCACTAAGCAAGTGGCGTTATACATACCCGGCGTCTTCGTTCTGTACCCGTGCTAAAGGATTCACACTCCCTGAGAATGCTCCCGATGAACCGGATGTCGTTGACACTGACGGAGCTGCACCACCACCGCCCCTTAGTGGCTTCGCAATCCGGCCAAAGTTGATCGGAGAAGAGTTTGCTGCTTTTTGAGCTTTTGATTCATTTAGTTGAATGAACATTATTAGCTTTTTCCGAATACAATGGTTGCAAACATACCTCGCGCTTGATCGAGTCTTTCTTTCACAGACTGCAACTGTTCTTCAAACTTCTGGTTCTGGACAGCAAGCCTCCTGTCTGCATCTTGCAATAGTGCCTCCAAATTTTGAATGCGTTCATTTCGTGCTAGGAGTTTGCGCTCTGCAATTCCTGCCTCTTTCTTTAAAGCGGAGTTCTGATCAACGAGCTGCAGGCCAGAAGGAATCAATGCATTATCTATGTATGAAATAGGAACAAAGCATACCTGCTTTTGTACTAATGTCAGTTGCTCCAAATTCCGCTCCAAGAACGCCATCTTCTTTTGTTGGGCTTTGCTGTTGCTATTTCTAATCACATTATTGTATTGCTCCTTGATTTCATCCAATTGTATTTCAAGCTCTACAACCTAATTTGCCCAAATTAAGCTAGTCAGTCATTGTGATCCACAAATTAGTTAAAAATACTGACTTTCTCACAGCGATTTTGGAGATCTCGCATCAATGACTTCTTGACGCCGTCAAATTCAGCAAGTTGGACATTGATGGCCTTTCGAGTCCTTTCCAGATCAGCAGCGCTTTCTGCTAAGTTCTTACCGCCCTCTATTCCGGCGGAGGTGACAGCGAATGCTCGCTAGAAAGGTCACAATTGAACGAAGGAGTAAGAAAGGCATCCTTAGCTTATGCATACCTTCAGCTCTTCGTTAACGCCCTTCAATCCATCAATTGTTGAATTAAGGGTTCTAATGTCAGCTTGACGCATTTCAAGTTGCTGTTTGAGATCTGACACTTCGCTAAGATGTGCTTCACGTTTAGCTGCATACTGAGCTTCAAGTTTGTTCTATAGGAATTAATTGGTTAATTAATATCATGAATCGAGGGTTTCATCTACCTTAAGCTCGGCCATGGACTCTGCAACATCGACATTACTTGTCTCTTCATCGTTGATAGTTCTTTCAAGAAGCTCCTCGTACTCCGCCTCAAGAGACGCGAGTCGACTTTCGACTTCATCGCGTCTACGTGTAATCATTTCATTCTCTTCTTGGCTTTGACGAAGACGTTCTACTGTTTCTCGAACTAAGGTCTGACCCTCCGATAATTGCCGACGGATGACATTGATATCTTCTGTTGTCAAGGTAGAAATACTTGACTCTGAATCGATTGTATCCAGTTTTGAAAGAAGGGCACGGAGGCTTTCGTCCTTCTCTGAGAAAGTACCCTGCTATATATAGACAAGTTAAGTCGATACATCCATAGATAAAAATAGTAATTTACCGTATCAAATTTGGCCATCATTAGAGCCATCTTCTCCTGTTTCTTCTTTTCTTTATCCTCAAGTGACGGGTCCTTCTGATTCGATTTGAGGTCTGCAATCGCTTGGCGCAGTTCTTCAAGTTCTCGGGTGGCATCTTGATTTTGTTCCTTAAGGATATCAACAGTTATGGCTCCTTCTTTGTTGTCATAGTCCAACCGTTCAATTTGCAAGCGAAGATCGTTAAGTTGGGTCGACATAGACTTATTTTCCTAGTAGATGCATGCATGAGTATATCACATACTTTGCAACAAATATGTTCAAAAACTCACGGCTGAGAGTGTCCGCTCCTGTTCTTTAAGGAAGGCAAGTTCCTCACGAGTCTCCTTAAGTACTTTCTCTGAGGCAACCAATGCACTCTCTTTTTCGGCAAGTTGATCACTGAGTTCGTTCTCTCTTCTCAAGAAATCTTCTCTCTCATCCTTGTCGAGACCAACGACGGTTGGTGTCTGAGGTCTGCTATCTATTTCACCACGCAAATTCTCAATCACTGGGTTGATTGGAGTGATGCTTCTCGTTGATGAAGGTGTAGAAGCAGGTGCACTCTTCTTAGGTTGTGTTGGTGCACTGGCTTTCTCCGGAGTTGCCCATTCCGATTGGTCAACGGCACCACCATTGCGCCAAACTGAAAGTTCTGCCTCCAAAGCAGCAATATAATTTTGGTATGTTGTGTTTGCTGCTTGAGCTTGTTTTAAGCGCGCCTTTAATTCTGCGGGAGAAAGTTCAGCATTGATACGGGCAGTGTTCTTGATCGATTTTGCTCTGATACCAAAGCGAAGTGTACCCAAGGTCTCAGCCTCGTTATATGCGCATGGAGAACAATTGATAATAAGGGTTGTTCGAGAGTTACCACCAAGAGACTCCTGAAGGATTCGAGTAAGCTTTGAGTCACGATATGGGATGTGCGTCGACTAAAATCGGTGTCAGTGTTGTGGTAGTCCTACTAATATTCATACGAATACCTTTCCGTCTGTCAGGGCATTGATAACCATTCCCAGGGCGGATAACGATTTATTGATTTTTTTGGCTTCTTCAAGAGTCTGACCAGAGGCACCAGTTTTACCAACTTTTTCTGATCCAGCTAAGTCGACCAGATAAAGGTTACCTGTTTTCTGTGAACCTGTATCTGTATTTCTTTGATTGATAGTAATCAAGAAGATCGAGTGAGATCTCGAACTTTCAGCATTCATATCTATAGACAATTAGTAATCAAATCTAAAATTATAACTGTAAACCTTACTTGTAGCTGAGACGATACGAGCTTGACCTCCCTGACGCATGATCTCATAAACTTCCGGTGCACTGCCGACATAGTAATCTGAGAGGTTCTTGACGTAAACCCCTTTATTTTTCTCCTCGTGGACTTGTAAATTGTCGTTTTGAGCTAACGCAATAACTTAGCTTTGTTTGAATGTCAGGACTACCGAGTCAGAGCTTACGTGCCAGCAGATCTCGAATCCGTTCAAGATAGATTTCCATGTAAGACACTTTCACCAGGTACTCTAAATGTGGATCCGACTCTACAATAGAAGTAAAAATCTGTTCCGTAATTCGAGGGATGATACCCTTTAAATTGTCATTGTCAATATCAGCTCCCTACAAAGACGTCAGTATCAACTTTCACAGATCGAAGGGAGCTATATACCATCATCGTAAAGGTCTTACCGCTTCCAGTCTGTCCGTATGCAAAAACTGTTCCATTATACCCATCCATGACATCTGCAAAGAGGGGCTCAGCATGAATCCTGTTCTTGGTGTTCAAAGTATATATGCCTCACCTGCAACAATACTTTATGATTTGGCGTGATATGATTAATCCATACAGCAGAAATTCGTATATTGAGGAGCAGAGCTTACTCTTTCACACCATATTCAAATATCTCAACTTGCTGTGTGCCCATAGGAAAGACGCGATCGAAGGTGAATCCATCGCGTTCAGGACCTGTCTGCGACGTTTGGGACTTTAATTTAACAGTGCGAAGATTATCATCAAACGAGACGACGATATCTCCACCCTCTCTCTGCTCGACAGAATTTGGTGGTCGGAACCTTCATAGAAATTTGTATCCTTTAAGACGCGTTCTGCTAATGTGGTAGAACACATACCGACAGACGACTTTGATATTCGTAGAGGCTGTGGAAGCCATAGCTCAAGGCTCGGGTATTTGTGAGTACACAAATTACACGGGCACAGGGTCTAGATGTGTGTGTCGTTTCTCTATCACGACCTTGTGGATAAAGTGTGTAAGTAGCTATGGTATGTTCGGCTCTAATGAGCACCCTCGGGTCGCGTTGCATCTTTGTATGAATCAGGTAATTTCTTAGATAAGCATATTAAATTATATTGAACACATAACACTATAAAAAACAGAGGTAAAAATGTAAAAGCAAGGTGCAGCGATACATGCTAGACATAGTACATCCAATGACAATGGCAATAAAACAGTAATAATGATACAATATACAATCATCCACGAACCCGAGTAGGTCTTCTCAGAGTTCTTCGTACGGGCTTGTAGTCGGGTACGATGTTAGTCGATTTCTCTTGGAGAGTCACCCTAACAGGTAAACTCTTCACTGGAATACTACTTCCTCGTCGATCAGACTTGAGGACAGGAAGAGTTGTCGGTGGGGAGGGAATAGTTTCAACAGGGTCTTCAGAAAGTGTCGCTGAAGACGATGCGATTGACTCTAGTAGAGGGTCTGACTTGTGATTGACACCCTCTCCACTAATCTCATCATCCATGGTATGTATGTCTGTATCCGCGACTTTCTCTTGATTAATTGAAACAGAATCCTCTTCTCCCACATTTTCCTCAGTTCTCTCTTCAATCCCATCAAGCACTTGTTCGTCCAGAAGCCGTGACTCTGCCTTCAGTGGCATTGTCGATTTAGGTGACGAATAGGTACTATCAGTCACTACACCTCGCTGTTTGTGATTATGATATTCACGTAGCACTTCAGAGCGATCCCGTGTCCTATCCCATTTCTCGATGTAGTTCCATTTTCGCTTCTGAGGAGTTGTTCCTGTTGGAGGATTCTGAGAAGTACCCTGTTCCAGAATATCATGATTGCATCGCTGGATGTTAGTCAGATGTGAGGTAGATGATGATTGATGTGTCAATAACTGTGTTTGAAGTGCATTTGCCTAGGAAAAGTAAGTAAATGGAGATCGATAACAGGCTGATTATTTAATCACCTCGATCATATGCTGTTTGCAGAATGAGTCGATATTTTTTAGTGCAATATCGAGAACACCTTGGCTTCCCTGGAGGGCTGTACTGGCATCATCTGCTAGATGCGTGCTACTTTCGACACGGGCACGTTTGATCTTGTGCTCTCGTTCAAATACTTCAAATGAAATAAATCACCTTATCCGACTGAGACCACATATAGCAACACACCTTTGGAGCAAGAGTTTAGGGTTTTTGACACTTGAATGATGCCCTCTGAATGTGTTTCAATTGCAGCGGTTGTTGTGTTACGAAGTTCTGTGAGACCTTCTTGCACTGAAGAGCTTGCATTGTGCAGCCCCTACGATGCTAATAAGCTTCAAGAGATGATGCTTTTCAAGAAAAAATACAAACCTCAGTCGCGGCAAGCTTAGCTTGATTTCCTTCTGTGGCAATCTTTTCCAGAGAAGATGACCACACACGATTCCTAGTACCAATTTCACTCATATGAAGATCATGCTTCCTCGTTAAGGATTCCATGTTTTCTGATGCTTGGGTATTAGACTCTTGCAGTCCAGAGACAGCGTCTCGTAGTCCCTTATCCCGTTCATCTACAAACTCTTCCAACATTGTTGATAAACGTTTCAGAAGGACATCCCTTGCCTTCAGCGCATTTTTCCTCTCAGCATCGAGTAACTTGGATAGATAAATATTCTGTTCTTTTAAGCGAGTAATCTCAGACTGAGCTGAGTGGGAAGTCATCTCGGTTTGTCGTTCTATAGCCTTTTTCTCGTTCTCAATAGCTGTCCGTGCCTCTTTTACCAGCCTGTCTATGATTGAACCCATAAACAGTATAGCTTGTTCTGCCTATAAATTAAAATCAGAGAAATAAATCATTGAAATTTGATTGACCTTACAGCAGTAAAATTGGTTGCTGTTGATCCCTCTATATCACCACAGAGAGCTTTGATATCGTTTTGGGTACTTCCTGACCATATTGACAACTCATTAGCCAACCGATCCTGAACTTCCTTGACGATTGTCCAGATGTTTGTTAGATTTTGTTCTGAGGCATCCTCTTTAGACTGTATATTTTTCAGCGCTGATGAGATTCTTTTCATCTGTTCATCGATAATTTGTCGTTGGGAGATTATTGATGATGCCTCCTTTTTCTGGAAGGTTTCGGACACTAGCTTAATCTTGGCTATCGACTGTTCAGATGCTTTTACGAACATCTGCAAAGATGATAAAAAAGACTTTGCTTCCGTTTCTATAATACCAGAATGTCCCTTGATAGCTTTGGCACAGGATTCGAATTCGGACATCTTCCTCTCTGTATGTATGGTGATCAGTTATATTGCAATAAACAAGATTTTTTTGAGTTACCTATTTTCCCGAAAAGACCAGTAACATCACTTGTACTTTCCTGTACTACCTTCTTCAATGCGGTTGCTATGTCATCTAAAACATCCTCAGAAGCTGCATGCGCCTTCCGCATAACCACCTCTTCTTCGAATGCTACTTTGACTTCCTTGAGTCTCCCGTCTTTCTCTCTAAGTTCTCCTTCACGGGTCCGAAGCTTCTCTTTAGTATTTTTGAGCTCACCATCGGTCTTCATAAGAAGCGAGATGCTTTGCTCAAACTCCTCTCTGACCAGGCGCATCTGGCTTTCAATCATCTCCACTTGCTTCTTTGACTCCTCAACCTCTGTTTGCCGCATTTCATGTTCAGAGTTTATCTGTGCCCATGTATCTTCCGAGAAGTAAATCCCATTCTTCTCTCTGGCAGCCAAAACATCAGATTTCAACCGCTCAATTTCTGCAATGTAATCCTTGAGGAGTGCATTACGTGACATCCGTTGATTAACTTCGGGCTTATTTCTGATCGATTTGGCACGCATAGCATAGTCAAGAGTAGATAATGTCTCCTCCATATTGGAACGTGCTGGAGACACTGTGGCAATGATGCATGTTTTCGTGCGTCCACCAAGAGAATCCTGAAGAAGCCGTGTGAGTTTTGACTCGCTGTAAAGCTTGTAAGCAACGCTAGTGAGTGTTATGACGATTATACATACCGGTAAGGAACATGGGACGACCTGTCAACGAGAGCATTGATGACCCGACCGAGAGTTAGAAGACTCTGGTTGATCATCCCTGCTTCTCGCGCCCGCTTATTTTCAGCTCCAGAACGGCCGATGTTTTCAGAGCCTGCCAGATCAACGAGGTTCAGCTTGCCCACTTTAAGTAGGTCATCCCCAAGGGTAGAAGTCTCTTTTGAGTGTACAGTTATTGAGAAAACGGAATGAGAACGACTAGAATGATCGTTAAATTTCGTAGCAGCTATCTGTCGTCTTTGGCTTCCTTTAGCTAGTAAGGCGAGAGCTCCTGCAAAGTCTTTTACTGGTGTTTCCTCTAAACCTTGGATGAAAACTCCACGTTTACTTTGATCATCGAATATTCTCAATCCAGATTGCGCATCCTTAGAACTTCCCATGCCCATGGGTTGGCCCGAGCCCGAAGGAGCAGAGAGTTCTGGGGAAAGAAGATCACGTAGTTCCTCATTATAAAGTTCAACGTATGAGATTTTTACACTGTAATCACAACCTGAAGCTTCGAGTTGATGGAACAACTTGAATAGTGTACGTGGTATCATCCCTGCTTGAGCTGAGGGGTTTCCAAGAGGTGTCAGTCCAAGATCCCCCTGCATTGTATATCTGGTACATGTATTGTTAGTTGTTCTTTGGAAGTTGATGCAAACGAAAAACATACGTCTTTCCTGTTCCTGTTTGCCCGTATGCAAATAAAGTACAATTGTACCCCTGTATCACTTCCTCTAGCATAGGATGTACAACATCCTGATATATTATCGCTTGGTCAGCTTCTGGGCCAAATACGACATCGAATGGGTATGTTCGTGTAGGTGGAAGGGTAACAACTGCTAATACGGAAGATGGTGCCGCCGTTTCAATGGTAATATTTTGACCTTTGGGTCCTTCGGTGGTTATTATTATAGGAGACGCCTCTTGAAGTTCCCTATCATTACGTCTACGACATCTGATAACGACCTGTATGTTTGATTCCCCCTCATTTGGCTGTTGTAACTTCTTGCTGCTACTCGCGCCAGTATTTTCACATGAATCTTCTCCAGGTACTTTGAGTTCAGTCTTCTGTTTTATGGCACTATCAAGACGATGCCGAGACCCAGAAGATGACGCGATATTAGAGGCTCCAGAGACACCACGTAGGCGTGATGTATGTTTCCGTGATGCCATTGTTAAAGTCGATATTCGAACCAAGAGCCACTAAACCCAAGCTCGAACTCAGAAACAACTGCGACGCGTTCATCACGTGATCCCTTCCCTTACATAAGAATCATGCTAATAACTGACCACTAGATATTGTATTGCTGTCCTTCATATTCCTTACACATATCATGGGTAAACGCAAGAAATCATCTAGAAAACCCGCGACGCCGGCATCAAGAAGAAGAGAACCTCTTGGTGCGCACACATATACTTCGCTAGTTTCTTATCTAATATGTCTATTCATGTAGAAACAACTTTTACTTGTCTCTTTTGCCACCATGACAAGTCCGTGAACGTCAAAATTGATCGTAAAGAGGGTGTTGCAACATTACTCTGTAGAATATGCGGCCAGAGATTCCAAGGGAAGGTCAACCGTGAGTTCAAATTCGTATGCATAGCCTGAATATTACTTACTTTAATCAAAAGACTTAACTGAACCCATTGACATCTACTCCGAATGGATTGATGCCGCAGATGCAGCTCAAAATGGTGTAGAAGAAGAGGGTGAATATCAGCGTCCATCTATGTCTAGAACGAAGAGCCAGAGAGAAGAAGTGAGCGATGATGAGGAAGACGAGGAAGAAGATAGCTAGTTACATATTAGACGTTTACATAAACACTCTACCGACATTTCAATGGCTGTATGCTTACATCCATTGCTAAAGATGGCCCACAGCTCTTCATCGCTGTTGAACCAATAGTATCAGCAGTGCTCCGTTCTTCAACTCAAGACATCAGAGGTTGGTCTCTTCGGTGGAGAACGTACTTGCTTCAAATACTTCCTGCCTTCTGATATGTAACCCATGTATCATAACTCATATTTCATAAGTACATATCGTTATCATTTTGTAATTGTATTCCAATAGAGTTCACTTCGACATCAAATATCTGGTGCATAAGTATATTACTTACCTGTAGATCAGTGACTGAAAATGACTAGTACTGTATTAGGTAACGTCTGACTGCCGAGACGTACAGCCGCAGCGGTTGTCTACGATAGCTTACCTTAAGTACTTAAACTATTCAGGATACGTGACTGTCTTGCCAACTTACAATGGCAGCAGGTCTCAAGAGTAAGCTCAATGACCTTCAATCGATATTTCTTAGTTACAATGACCCATGTTCAGCGGTGATTTTGCTTTCCTTTGTCCTGGCTGTGGGCTTTTTGCTCATCATCCTCTCTTGTGCACTTTGGTCAAACTGGCTTCCTCTTCTTGTTGGTATGTAATATTATAACAGAGTGCAGTTTACTGTATCTTATAACAGACGTAGCTCTCACTTTTGCTATTGCGCCACTTCCAAATGCGCTGTTTGCACACTGTGGGGCCGATGACTTCTCGACTGATGGTGAAGGCTCTGGTCCAGTCGACCTCGGCCGTTTCATCACCTCAATGGTTGTTGTCACTGGTTTCGCGTTGCCTTTGATACTAGCTCACTCACAAATAATTCATCCTGCGGCATGTGTTATGTCGATTATTGGTGGAAGGTATGTCTTTCATAGACGTGTCCTAGTTCCAAATCAACCACTAACTAATAATGATACAGCCTTGTATATGGCACCATTCTAGCCTATACCGCTACGTTCCGTCAAGAATCTGATGAATTTTGAAACCTGTTCTCCATTCCTCTTGAAACATAATGGTGTTGTTCGGAGAAAATAGTAGTGAATGTACTAACTAATCTTGTTTATTTATTACCAATTTCATTATCGATCTATGGAGTTGACTGCCTCCAGTGTTCTAAGGTAAATTATATTGTCTACAATACAGGTAATAATGATACTAGTCAAGACTACAACTAAGCTCGAACGGTTACTCTAAGATCTCCTGTTCCGCAGACGTTCGCCTCTTCTCCAATGACTATAGACCTGACCTCAGCTTGAATAGTGTACTGTCCTTGGAAACGAAAATCAAGATTGCGTGGTATTCTTTTGTCTCATCGCGTTGTAGTCGACCTAATGGAATATCTTTCAATGCACCATGTAGAGCAACATGGTCTGCGGGATCCACGGAGATAGTCAAAGAGAGAACGATGGACGATGCTAGGTTGAACATATCGTCAATTTCGACCTCAAAATAAACGAGATAAAACATTTTACGTCTTAGGTTTTGTACTCTTACTACCACACCAACATAGGTATTTGGAACTGTTACCCCTGAGGAATCACAAGTTATTTCCTCTCTCGGATCCTCTAACAACGACAAGGCTACGCGGATTTCATCCTCACGGAGGGCGTTTAACATAGGCATAGTGAATCTTTGCTGTCGGAGGGACAGTTCGCCTGTTCTCGAACCAGATGCCTGACAGAATTAATTCAGTCGTCAAACACGAAGGCATCAAGAAACATACATTCTTTCTCACCTCCTTCCAAGAAGCCTGGACTCTCTTCAGAAGTTCCTCCCGATACCAAAATAGTACCCTCTGAAGATCATCCTCATTGTGTTTCAATCCCGTCACGACAAACTGTCGGTTAGTCAGAGAAGGTATTGGTTGCGTTGTCAAATTCTCTGGTAGAGAAAATCGTCGGACAGGTAAAAGCAACCTAGGTACTTGTTTCTTAGGAATTTTCATAACAATAGTAAAGTAATCTCACCTAAAGTTTGCCCCTGGAGGTATCACCTTGGACTGGGATACTGTGCTTTCGTCAGGAAGAAACTGAGCCGATGTGTTGTTCACGTACATTCATTATTGGCTGATAAGGACACTTCAAAAGGGAGTCCATACATATTTTGTACGTCCAGTATTAGCAGACACCAACCATAATCATCAATTCTCTCAAATAATTTACGCCAATCCGTATTTACGTCCTTATCATATAGTGATAGCTGGGAGAAAGGTACAATATTCAACCCCGTACACTCAAGCATCTGATAAACTGTGACAATAACGGGATAAAGTAGCTGTCGAGTATAAAAAGAAGTCGGTGCTTCTTTCTTGTCACCCTGAAGTTGGTGCGCGTAAGAATATGTGATTTGGATGGTTCCATCGGTACTGATTATACATAAGCTAAGTTAACTAAAACAAAGTGTTCGAGCTCACCAATCCGACTTGCCGTAACATCGTACAAGTAAAGTACACTCTTTCCCAGGACTTATAGTTTTTTGATGAATTTCCGAATCCCAAGAAAAAACTGGTCTCTTCACTAGGCTGTATTCCGTTTCGTAAGTATCAAACGCATCAAGTTCACGTGTTAAGTATTGCTCGAGTGTATTTTTAGTCGAGTCCTCGAAGGTCAGATCCATATAATCAATTGGAAGAGACGAAATATTCTCAACAGTGAGACGAATTAAAGACCTATTGTAATCATATATCTGCATCATTGTGATAATTACTAATAAGACACTTACGACTCTCCCTCATAAAGCATGACCGCCCCGTTAGACAAAGAAGTTCTACGTATCCTTAAAGTTGGCTGCTCAGGAACAATTCTCAATTCAAGGTACCTCGGCGGTACCGGAGGTTTGGAACTTCGTTCAGAGGAAATAGGATCAGAAAATTTATTCTTGTCCCATTTCTCCATAAGAGACGACGGCTTCCGTCTCTCTTTCTCGTTGATTAAGGTTATAGCATCGAGCAGCGTCTTTTCTTCTTCTTCTTCACTTAGGATAGGCAGTAGCGTCTCGTGATGTTCAATCCCTGGCAACGAAACTTTGCAACCACGTACCACTAACGTCCCCGATTCGCTTGCCCTCCCGGCGAGTGTGAGATTTTCAGTAGAAGTTCCTTGTAAAACTATAGACTGGGGTTTTCCTATGAAGGGAACACCCATTGTACTATTATGGCCACCTACTTATTATTAAGCACCTAGATTTCAACGTTGCACATACCTTAGTTCAATCTGGGTAATCTCTAAGGAAATATGGTAAGGGTTTACCAGAGTAACCACGAATTCTAGAATCTCGTTCGCTACAGCATATGCTTGACGCTGTATTATATTGTTAGTTGTCTGCTAGATTAAAAATCGCGGATATCAATACCTTATTAACAGTCATACGTCGAGGATTATATAAGAAAGGACCATATCCTTGGCCTCCATTACTAGTTCCGTTCGCTTGAAGCTCAGGCCATACTCTTTCTGATGGCATCTTTACGAAAGGTGGGCTTGTAATTATATCAATTAAGATATGATTTAAGCACTGATTCTTGACACTCACGGGATAAACCTGATATTATTCACGAGCTCTTCTAGCCAGTATTTGAGTTTCCTGTCATCACCTCGTCTTCGAATCGTGGCCATAGCACGAGACGACACGGTATGGAAGTGGTACTGATCATCAGCATCCAATAAGAGATGCAATTCCTGTATCGCGGATGATGCGAATTGTGCTACCGAAGGATAGTCTGTTCACAGATCTATAAGTACATATCCCTGTGTTATGATAATAATTTTTCTTAATTACCAGGTAGTGATTCGGCAATTGCTAATGCCTCCCGTATCAACCCAACTTGAAGTTCTGTCCAAGTGTATCGTGTCATCAGAGCCTTTTGACGTAGTGTATGTGATAACTGAGTTTTACAGGGTTGAGATGGTTGTTTGGAATCTAGGTCTTTAGCAAAGCCTACAGACCGGAGATCCACACCATGTACTTTACAAACGTACGCAATAAGCTGTAAAACCCCAGAGTTCCCAGTATTTTCATCCGACTCGCGAATTGCTACATCGCCTGCACTCGACCCAGGAGTGATCTTCTCAGTCTCGGATTCTGACTTTCCTCTATACTCCTCTCGCCCTTGAACTATCAAATCCATGATACAGGCAAGTAGCTCCCTTAAAATATAAGTTTCCTTTCGCCTGTAGTGAAGATTGGAGTATATCCTTGCCATATATTTCAATGAATTAATTCGTTCTCGAGGTCCTAGGTGTAAAATCCAAGGCCCGTGAGCAAGGTTCAGTGCAGCTGATACCTCAGAACGAGATGTGCCAGGGTTTTTTTGGTCCATTTGTGTATTTGAGTTTTTCATGCTTGCTATAGTTTTCGGATCCATTTTTCCATGTAAAAGGAAATCGAATGAGAAGGAGCTTATCGTATCCGCTGTCCACATGTGGTACAGAAGAGAACAGTACCTAAAGCAGGATGAGATATAAAGAAGTGACAACTCGGATATAGACCCCTCGAGTTCTGGTGCTTCTGCCGAGCCGGAGTATAGCAAACCTGCACGAGACAATTTATCAAGAAATTCCGAGATGGAATCTTTAGGTTGATTGTTCTGACAACAAACATTAGCTTGGATGGACGAATAATAATTGAAGCACAAACAAAACTATGTCCAGATAACCAACAGTCGATCACACCTGCTACTACAATACCTTCTAAAGCGGATGCTTGCCATGGCATATCTTGGGGCTGTTTGAGACTATGGACGGCTTCATTGTACCTATAGACATGATGTTTCTAGCATACAGAAACGTTATACTACCACATGTCTCACCATATTGAAGCGTCCATTGTTCTCCCTGACAGTAAGAAAAAGTCTCCGAGAACTTTATAAAGTCGAGTGTGAGACAAAGACCCAGTACCGACTGCATTAGGGCGCTTCTTAGAAGAAGAGGGTGCAAGAAGTTGTGAGTTCCGGTTATTTTCTATACCTGGTCCTAGAGTTGATGCACGTCTCATATTAAGCCTAGGATTACTTGCTCGATTAGTCCCTATGGGATTGTTTTGTGGGAAGCTGTTTGAAGAAGAGTCAAGAGAGGGTCTACCCTCAGAAGCTGCTTTATAGTTTGGGATTTTTCCAAATATTCCGGAATAAAGATATTCATCTCCCGTCAAGGATTCCAGTTCCTTCACCTAGGGGTGATAATTAGCTATTGACATATAAGACTAAATCAAAACCTACAATGATAGAAAACTCGCCCAATATATTAGAACATAGTTCAGCTAGTAGTGTGCCAATATATAGTTTCTTGTTTCCCATCATACTAGGGATAACAACCAAACCGGGGAGATTATTTCCAACATTCAGATTGGTATTTCCATCGCCTTCTTCAAATACGAAACACCTCCGGGCCAAAGGGTATACAGAAGTTGAAGGGAGGAGTTCTGCCACCAAACCGACAAACTGTGAATAGATGGAGGATAGTATATCTGTCTGTGTACAACTAGCAACCCCAATTACTCCAAGTGGAAAATCGGAGGGCCGAAATAAATTTAGAGATGAAAGATACTGAGAAGGTGGGTGTCTGATGTAGTTTAGAAAAAGGGATCCAGTAGCCAAAGGATTTGGCATAAACCGAGCTTAATGAAATGGTCAGAACAGAAGCATAATGTGTATATAAATTACTTCGCACCACGATCATCTCTACTATCCGCTGGTATGTCTCCAAGACGTATTTCGACAAACTGGCCTATTTCAGAAGCCAGATTTTCAAATGTAGCAGGTTGTATTGTCCCGATAGGCAGCAGGAGGATGCGTATATGTGCCAGTGACGCGAAAGCATAATCCATGTCATAAAAAGAATTTGAGTCAATTGCTAAGTTGTCAATACACCAATGAACATGAAAATGCTCGTAAATTTGCAAAAAGCAGGATGTAGTACGGAAAATTCAAGACTATGGGCATATACTCTAGGACGTTGATTTCAGTGGGCTCGGAAGAGCGCGCGTCCATGACCCACGTCCGCTAGACCCAAAATACTGTGACAACAAATAGCCACTAATATCTCTACAAGTTTATCATGTACGATAATGGATTCCCGTGTGCCTCCAACTTATAGTACAAACCTCGAGACGCAAATCCGGGTGACTGATGTACATGTACAATCTATCTCCACCGAACAGCTGCTTGGAGAGAGGGAAGTCTCAACTCCGAGACCCCGGTCCCGTACAATTTCTCAACTTGCGGCACCCTACAAATCATCCATCCTGGATAAAGCATCTTCCAATGCGACAAGAGTGGCAAACCAGACTTCAGATGCCTCATTAAAACCTGACAAGGCCCGACTCGAAACTCGGAAGCTTCTCAGTCATATACTAAACGAACTATCGAGTAGGCCTAGACCACCTCCCGTTTGGGATACCTTTAGTTCAAATTTTAGGAACCATGCTGCGCGACCTTACTTATTCTCTACATTCAGCGGAAAAGACAGATCTTCATCATTACGCTCAAATAACTTATTGGAGAGCGATAGCGACAGTGAAGAAGAACAGCAAGGCTTGTTTTCTCCTGATAGGACCTTTGAGCTTCTGAACAGACTGAGAGACGTTCTCTCCGTTGCAAAACTGAAACATTGGGACAGTATCTTCAGTGAAGGGTAGGTACGAGGAATGCTTAATGAAATTCTAACTTATCATGATTATTAGATCAGTAAATGAGGATTCCAACCCAGATACAACTGAAAGACCTGCTTTTCGATTTAGGCGTAGAAGCTTCCAATCCCGTTCTCGATCCTCTTCGCCTGGGCGATCAAATAGCAAGAAACTGGGTACTAATCTTTTAACTCAATGTATGACTACGCTAGGATCAATTATACAGGAAGACTGTCGCTTTCAGATCCGTTTCTTGAAGCTAACTCAACCACCTAATGCCCTTCAGGGATTGACGCTGGACATAGCGCAATTGCTTATTTATATGTATAGGTCTAATTCAAAGGTCTTATATAATATCGGCATGATAATGGTTCCTGCATTTTCAACATTCCCCCAGAGTATGCATCGTCGTGTACTTGCGTTTTTTGAGGATGGTCTATTGAGATCGATGTTACAAAACCTTCGAGATATACAAGGAACTCTTTTTACCTCCTTTCACGATGGCTCGTATGAAGAAGGTGCGTGAGCTACATTGTTAAATCAAAAATATATTAATATTCGAGGTAAGAACATGAAGACCTACAAAAATCGCCTATTGTTGCTATCCAAGTTGATGAGGCTCAAGATGACCCCCTCATTCAAGCCGATCAGATTAAAGGCTGGAAACAATGGCTACCCAAAAATTCTGGGTTTCGTGGGATCTTGTCAACATACGCACCTGGGCAACCTCTTGAGATTTATTACTTAGCAGCAGTAGTAGGCCCGCTCCTATCGGCAATTCTTGATGGTGTAGACTTCAAATCTGAGGATATCGTGCTGAGCCATCGCCTCGAGGCATTTTTCACATTCCTGGCTGACTACAAGGCTGATACCCCTCTGAATCTCTTGGAGATTATAGCATATCACTCTAAACGATCAAGACTCTGGGCCATCTGTTTGTTGCAAAGTTATTGGCCTACATACATTGGCCATCTAAGTGTAGCAAAACCGTTTCCTTTGATCACTCACTCGGAAACACTTCGAACCTTAGGTCTCACGAGAGATAATCGTCGCATTTCCCATAGTCATTTACATCAATTTTTGCCATGGTTTTTCAGTCCAGTATCTTCCTCGATTGTTTTCGAAGGATCAGCTATACACGACTGTCAGGCTTGTTCTAAGCAAATTAATGAATTCGGTCTCTTGTGTCCATTCTGTATGTGCTCCGTTCATTCGAACTGTTATGATGCTCCTGAAGGAAGTCATCTTTCCCATTATCCTACTGCAACTGATCAGGCGAAGCAAAGGGTTGCAGTCCATCGTTTTTCTTACGTAAGGACATCCAGACCAGAACTAGAAACAATATCCTGCAAACAACACTCTTTTAGCCTTGTCAACCTCTTTACATTGACACTGTGCAGTGTATGTCGCCTTCCTCTGTGGGGATACGCGGCCCAAGGTCTTAGATGCGTCTCATGCAACCAATTTGTTCACCAATCGTGTCTGCATATTGACTTGACCGATCGACTGCCAAGTTGCCATACTGAACCTGATTCAGACTGGATTACTATCAGCTGGAAGGATCTTCGGGTCTCATTTTTGGATTTCTACCAAGATATAATTCTAAAGGAGGAGGATCTAGGTAGATGCACTTTTGAAGATTTGTCTATCTATTGGGCGACTATTTGGGCTCAGCTTCAAGTTTTAGAGTTTGGTATTGCTTCAGGATCTATCATTGTCGCTCGAGATCGGCAGTCTTCCGTAGATGTGCAAGGAGGTGTCAATAATTTTGAACTACATTCCCTGGAGAAATCATATTATGACCGTCTATTTTCATCTGTCGATCGTTTGCCAATGTCCCTCATGCTAAAAAATCTCTTGAAGCAGGGAAACAAACCCTTAAGGAGCATATTTTTCATGTTTGACTGGTCGGCATTGTCATACCTGACCTCAGTTATTAAAAGTCCATTAGAACCAGTTGAGGGTCCAGCAAATGATTTTTTGAATGTATCAACAGCACCCAGGGAAGAAGAACTGCCGGTAGAACTCTTGCAGTATCCCCTGACAGTAGTGTCAGTTGCTCATCTTTGCTCATCTTTGAGAAGAAACTTCAACCTAAATCGGACTCCCGCAATGTGTATCTTGATTTCACACCTACGTTACATGGGGCTTTATGACAGTGTTGATTATCCCTATGGATATGTATGTGATATTGAACAACCAAATAATAAACATTGCACATTTGGGATTCCTCTGGGATTAGATCTCTCCTCTGATGTAGAGATGCTCGTTGTTGCCATCGAAACTTGCCTTGAGGACTTGGATATATCTCTAAATGAGATGGGATTTCTCTTGCTGGTGCGAAACCTTTGGCCAAGTGAAATGTCATCAGATTACGCCCTTGCCAGACTTACTAGAGCAGTGCTCACTTGGGTATTACTAGAGGTTAGATTAATCATATAGTTATTCATCCGTAACTCTATGTGACTAAGTTTTGGATAAGGATGATAATCTAGTCGTAATTCTTAGAGAATATGTAGCCAAGAACCGGAATCTTCCCGGTGTACCGACGGCAAGCGAAAGCCGATGTTGGCCGAATAGTATACTTCCACGACAAGCTGCATCAGGATCCATTAATAATGGTAACGACTACGTTGCATGTAGGAAAGTTCTCCTAGTTAAATATGCGGCCCGATGGCTTTTTGCGCTGCATAGCCACGATGCAAATCAATATGGAACCTTGATATATGATACAATATCGCTAATGGCTAAAGAACAGGATCAAAGCTATGATGAAAGTGAAGGTGGCGAAACTGAGGTAATAGTTATCTAGAATGCTACTTGGTTGATGCTAAAGGTATACCCAGGATCCATATATCTGTGCAGACAGAATTCTTAGGTACATCATGAAAATATGCCAACATTCAATTGTCTTCTCTGTTGTGGATGATCTTTTTGTAAAGTGGTTATCAGAGCTCATCGTTTCTCAGTCAACAGCTATTGTAAGTTTTGTATCCTCTAATATGTGAGCTCGTGCTAACTCAATTTATAGAAGAACTTACCAACCCTTCCGCGTCTATTCAACCGAGAAGCAGAGGGTTCAGCGCGTTGGACGACCGTAGACATGGCTGTCTCAAGCTTTGAAATCAATGGAAACTCACTCGTTTTCGAACCCTGGAGAGTGGTAATTGGTATTGCAACCCAAGACTACGAGGGATTGAGAAGAATTTTGAATTGGTTATGTATATTTGCTTCATCAGGTGTTGACATACCTGTCACTACCTTTCAAAGGATATCCGCACTCACACGAGAATTCAATGCTACATTCAAGGATCAATTGAAACTGGCGGAAGCTACTTTCATGGCGGTCTGGATAAAGTCTTTAGGAAGACAGAGTCTGTACCAGCTAATATCTGACCTCCATGATCGCAATGTATCTTTCGTTATTGAACAGCTTACAGCTACACGAGATAACGATATGTGAGCATCTAGCAATCACCTCCAAGTAAAGTTCTGGAGCTCATATATATAATAGATATCGTTTTGTCAGATTGACACTGTCTTCCTTTCTATTACTAATGGGGTGCGATAGATCTCAGCTCGAGCGTATCGGATTGATTATATCGAGCGATACCGAAGGGTTGGTTTCGAGGTAAGCACTTCTCAAACCTCCTTCACTTATCGAAATATAACGCTTTGGGCTTCGTTAGGAGGAAGGTCACAAAGAGAGCATCCCAACTGCTGGACTATCCTGTGGAGGACATGGATATATTTGATTTTCTAGTCCAATATGTTGAAGAGGGGACTGACGAGTTACGCTGCATTATCGCCAAATTTTTGGTCTCCCTGGTTTCAGATGCATCACTAATCAATTCGCAAGAGCTAGAGTCTATAATACTCAAAAACAGCTATAGTCTTTCGCGTTGGTTAGTATCACCTAGTTTAGGAGGTTATCCCTTTCTGATAACATATGTATAGTGTTTGGAGGTTTTACGATATGCAGGCGCCTGAGATTAGCAATGTTAGAGCAACACTATTGCTACGACTATTGATTGTAGATACAAGGGCATTTGAAGATATATTGTCTCAATACCTTGATGGCGAAAATCAAAAGGAGAGCAGGTGAGACATTCTTATTGCTATGTGTCAGCGCCTTATATGATCCTTTTATAGCCTATCCGCTGTTACAATTCTATTCCAGATCATATTAGACGTGACAAAGCCGTCCTTTAATTTAGAAGAAGGTCAATGGCGCTCAAGTGTAACCGAGTTATTCCTTCGTTTCTTTGGCTCCTTGTGGACAAGTGAGAGTGTGAGTCACAACTTCCTTGACCAGATAATACCTATATTCAAAACCTCTATACAGGAAGAAGTAAGTCTAGCCACAGAGTCTTGGTCGCAAACACTTCAGCCAGCACACCTACAAGCAATTACTTCCTGCTTCAACGAATATCTTACCCGAGTCCCTATCTCTGAACGGATAAAATTAGTTTCATTCCTCATACAACTGAGATCTCATTTCCCTAATTGGAAAGGTAGGTCAATCATATATGACGCCGTTTGTATGGAATCTTTAAGATCTCATTCGAGGAAATACTAGTATTATCCTGGGATACTATCATTGATATGCTCATGGATGATGACTATGCTCAGAGGAAACATGCAGATACAAGCGCCATCTCTCCTCATTTAGTCAGTCCCAACGGATTAATAGCTGGATAGCTCTAATGTATATATAGTCATTCTATGGTATCAGTTCACGAGATTCAGAAGATGAAGCCGATTTCATCGATGATCCCGATATTTCCACTTTACAGGTAGGTGCTTCAACAGATATGACTAGATCTTACATAATAACACTCGACTCATCGTTCAGTGTTCATTACTATTACTGAGCATGCAAATGATAGCGGATGGTATCTCGATCGACATATTTTCTTACCTTAAAATCAAACTACATCTAGCAACATTATTCCGGCTGTCTGACCCAAGGCTTGTTCCATCTCCCAGCGGACAATCTTTTCATGTCCAATTCGGGGATGCACTGGATATAAAGCCTAGTTCTCTCCCATGTATTCACGGGCTCATGATGCTACTTGATTCTTCTCGCACTTTCGAACTTGCGCCTTCTGCAATGTCCGCTGCTGGAGTGGACGACGACCATGCATATCCCGTCCTCGTTGGATCCGTCGTTCTGGACATCTTCTTGCGTTTGTTGGGATATTTATTAGATAATTGTTCTAATTTCCCTCCCTTACAGATGAAAACTATGCTTCAGGCCTTTATCATATGCATATACAAACATGACATTGAAAGCTTGCCACTTCGACACTTTCGCGAGCCCGTTCGGAGCTCAGTCATGCGGGTATCAAATATTCTTCTAGAAGACATTGGTTATGAACAAAAACAATTATCCCTCACCGTAATGCAGGCTTATAGGAAGAGATGGCTTAATTACGCGAGTTTCAGAGATCTACTCCTGTAAGTTTAGTAGGCTATTTTTCCTGGACAGACGTTAAACCGCAATAGTTCCCAACTAGAAAACCTACTCAAATTCATCGCTTCTTCGAAACTGGCTAATGATGATATCTTGTCTACCCACGCGAAAGCACTTGCCGAAGATATATTGGCTATGTATGAGTAACCTTCACTCTTTTACAAGAGCCCGATTTAGTATTAATCCATCTACTCAATAGGCACATAGGACTATTCTATCATCTATGCAAAGTTCATCTCGTTCTTGTCATATAAGATATCATTGATAACTAACAAACTATTAGAAACCTATACCAGATGGCTCCTTCTCTGTTCTTCGGTCGATAATAATGAAACACATGCGCGATGCTAATGCTCAGGTATCCCTACCTGACGCTATTCTTAGAGAGACACTACATAATATTGTACACTCTCAAAATGAGCCTAATAGAAAGACTGTACTTGAAAACTTGAAGAAGTTTGTTGAAATCGTGTACTTCCAGGGCTACTCGCCAGATACACTATCTTGTACGTTACTTACTTATGAGGGTTATCATCAAATTAACCAATAGATTTCAGATGCAGGAGACGGCCTTATTCACATCTTGCGCAACGCTAGCGAGTTATCAGACGATGAATTCAATCCAGATCCACTGTTCTTTACCGCAGCTACCTTGATACAGTATAATAAGAGTCACATTAGAGTATGCTAAACCTATCAGATATAACTGTAAAAGCTAATTTTTTGTACCCAATATAGGAATTTCTTCCGCACCTTGAAACTGCGCTTAGAATATCTTTGATTCAGTTTGCTGTTAGCAAGCAGTCTCTAAATCGCCTACTTCAGGTCACCTCGAGTCTCTATCGTCGCACCGAGTCTGAGGTCAACATAATACTCGTTACCGTTGTCGACATCCTATCCGAGGGATTCAGAGGGAAATCTAGGGTTGTAGCTTCAACCTTGAAGGCAATGGCAGAGGTTAGTTGCATTACTATATCGCATCATCAATCCGATACTATCTAATCTTAGGCCTTATTCCCTTCTGATCCACCGCCTTACACATATGTATCGGATGATGTCCTGAATCGCTTGGCATCGGATGCTTTTTATTACTTGCAAAACTCGTCTACAACTGATTCTCAACTGATCACCGGATTCCATGCCTATAGAGCTGCCAGTTTCCTGATTCTCCGGGCGGCAAGAAATGACGCGGCTTACCTTTCCCGACATCTGAATGAGTATGCGACAGAGGTTCGTTTCTGGCGTTACTTGTATACAAACTAATTAAACATACTTATACGTGTATATTCTTAGAGAAGCGGTAGACATAGCTGGACAGTTCGCGCGTGGAACTCCTTAGTACTGGAGGCGTTGGAGTCTAGTAGTCCTCCCATTTGTAGTGCAATCTTAGCACATCTCTCGGCATTTTCAATGGCTTATCATCTATCGTTACGGTCTTACTCACAGGCTATGGGGTTACCCGTCGACTTGACGGTATCAGACATCAATCAAGCCTTTGTAGCCATAAAATTATGGTTACTTTTGGCACGAAAGTGTGCATCCGATAATTCTTGTGAAGAACCTGAGGTAGTAGCCACTGTGAATACAGAAAGGAGTAACCCAGTATCAGAGTACCAAAACTCAACAATAGTATGGAATGATTTATGGGCACCCTTTGAACGATTGGCTACACTTTGCGAAGTTGATAATGACGTTGAAGAAGTGACAGTGCGTTGTTCTTCTCACTTGACTCTAGCTAGGTGCTGAACTTCAGCCTCAACCAGCCACTCGCGGCTTTAGTTTGGTCATCGGTCGCCGATATTTTTCTTTTTCTGAGACTCATGAGGTCACCATTGGTCCTGGATTCAACCTCTCATGTCAACTTTTTGAACAGGGTGAAAACCCTAGGTAGAGGAGATTCACTCTCAAATAAGGTGACATAGCCAGATTAATTCCGTTAGCTAGCAAATTTCTCAAATGCTTTAAAACAGATATCGCGTACCCTCAAAAGTGTCTTAGACCCGCCGCCTGAGGTCCCTGTAGAGACGCTACTAGCACAAATAAATCAAGAATTAATGGCTGCCGAAAAATATCATGCGTTAGAATCTCGGCACGATATTGGGAGAACTGTCCCCGATAGAAGTAGGAGAGATTTACGGTTGTGACTGGAGTTTCTTTATCTAATAATAAAACTGAAAAAATAAATACTATTACATTGAATACAAACCCGTTTATAAAGCAGAGTAACGAGAATTGCGGACATTTGTTATACAGAAATAATTGTGGACAAAAAGTGTTTAATTGTATCTAGAGTATGGATTATGCCGTTCTTTGTCTGGATTTTAATGCCCTTTTCCTGTTCTCTTTGATTATGGTCGAACCAACAAACAGGCCAACACTTGCTAAACCCACAACGAAAAGGAAAGCTGGGAGTCTCACGGCCCATTCACGAGCGGGAAATAAATCATGTAGGGGATTCGATTTATCAAGGAATGGCTAGTAACGAAATTAGGTTCACGGGATTAAGCAGGTACAAGAGTAGGGCTAACCAGTAACACAGCCCAGACCGTGTAATATATAAAGACGAAAAGCGCGACAAAAATCATGCCACTGCCTATGAGCTTGTCACTTAATGCCTTCTCCGGTCTTCAGACTCAAAAATTTAGATGTTTTATAAGCTATGCTTACCATATTGTTCAAGTTTGTCAATTGAAAAGTTACGTTAAGAATACGTGGCTGACGGAGAGCACTGAGTTACATGTTGTCGCGTTAATTCACGCGCGGTACATAACATACGTGACAGTGACATACATGTATATTCCAAGCACTCAATATCCTGGCTGTTACATGAGTAATTCAAATTCATCAACTGAATAAAACCCTCCATATCTCTTCATTATGCCACAAAAAAGGACACAACCTACTGAAAGACGGGCCCCACAGAAAAAACTAAAACAGCAAACACTGTTGCAGCATTTCTCTTCTAGTCCACCTCCATCTATATCCAAGAGCCGAAAAACCATATTAGATTCTGATTCTGTAGTACATTTGACTGATTCGGACTCAGATTCAAATCTCCCGCACACAAAACATTTGAGTCGGACAATCAAAGCAAAGAAAACGCTCGCCAGGCATAAGCAGGAACTGGACCCCGCTACGGATCAGGAAGAAGACAGTGATAGTAGTGACGTCGGTAGAATCAGATTTGAAACCCGGTCTTCCTCGTCTAACGCACACCCGATAATCAGCTCAGATGAAGATGATGATGAAAGAGCTGAACCGTTATCACCCATTCGATCTGGGAAAAGGAAATTTGTATTGGATTCTGACGCTGAGGAATCTGGAAATAGACAAAGGAAACCTTCGGAAACAGATAGGAGGATGTACTCCAAAATAACACTACGTGTGCACGAGTTGGACTCAGACTCAGATAGAGAAATTTCAGAACAACGAAAGAGAAGCAGGTTTGTCAAGGGTAAGAGACCTGCCCGTGAGCAAGAGGATGATGACGTTTTGGATGGAATCGACGAGAAGAGTAAGTGTTAGTTTGAGGCTCATAGTAAATAAGATAATTAGAAATTTAAATTAGAAATCATCGAAAACCGCTTCCGAGGACCAAAGAAAAATAAATACTTGGAAAATCTTGAAAGACTAAAAGGTTTGTTTAATTCTGCATGATTTCGCGTAATCTTATCCTTATAGTCGTTTGAAGAGAAGAAACAAGCTCGCTCAGTTATATCGGAACAAACAGTTAGTGATGAAGAAGACACAATTCCTGGAGCTCGTAAAGGTAGGGATGAAGAAGATGAAGAAACGTCTGAATCCTCTACCGAAGAAGAAGAAAATGAGACAAACGAAGATAATGACATAGAGAGCTTCATTGTTGAAGACGACGGTCAACAAAATGCCCATCTTCCTGCTATTTTCAGCATGAATACCCATCAAGATCTTATACACCATTTCAAAATTGTCTGTCAGTATATGGTCCATCTGGCTTTGACAGGGAACAATGCTCGCTCACGCATGGTGGAAAAGCTAACTTCAGGTCAGTCCTTAAAGCTTATCTTGACAACTCTCAAAAAAATGATGTTTGGTAGACGAGTATTTCTCTATTTCTTTGACAATAGCACAAAGAAAAGTGAAGGATGTTAGAGATTCTGTTGTATCTTCTGTTTGGCGTTCGGAATTCAAAAGGGCACTCCAAACCTACCCAGAATTTAATCTTTATGATCTTGAATTCGCGATCCCCGAATGCCACGCGTGCAATCTAGGTGGTCGATTGGTGAGCTTTAGCTAACTCGATACTATATTCTTACTTATATGTTACGAACTTAAAAGTCTAAGTTTGTTGGAAGGTTGAGCGGGGATCCGTATGATAAGAAGACATTCCAGGTGATATCAACATAAAGATGTCTGATGTCTGATAGCAATAAATTCTCACTGATACAACCTTCAGGTCCTCAAGCAGGAAAACTTGAGTGATAGTGAAGACAATTCGACTAATGAAGGAGAGAATGTGCCTCCAGAATTCCATCTTGGTCGGTTTTGTGCAAGGCGGACTGAAATATACCATGAACTTTGCCACTGGGAGGTCAGCTGCTTAAATATTTTCAAGGGATACCAATATCAATATTACTAATGAGACCTCAATTTTATAGTATTCTTTGTTCACGTCACTCCTCAATGAAGCTGAGATGCTTGTTGGAAAAGGTCGAGGATACATCCGAACCACAGCGAAGAATAAACCACCAGATGACATCACTGACGCTGACCAAGTAATGGAATGGCTTGATCAACGTGGTATGATAAATGATGAGTGGATGAAGTTGAAAAACGCCATGTCCCGAGCGACAACTCTTGAAGCGGATGTTAAACGAGGAGCAACAGACGACTACTAGTAAAAAGACATTATTTCTGTGGCTTTGTGGCTGAACAAGGTTAATAACAGTTAGTCTTGTAAATTTGCTTCGGGATCTCTCTGAGAATGGAATATGACAAGAGACAAGCCATGCATCGGGCAATAAAGATTGTAATGAATGCACCGCTGTACTAATAATCGATTGGTTCAAAATTGTGAGCCTAGATACTACGACACAATGTAAATTGTCGTGATCATTGACCGAGTATTATAACAGAGCTAGAAATACATTTTTTGTACTGATCCAGTGACCATAATACATACTACGACAGAAGGGAGCTAGTGAAAGGTCAATAAATTAAACTAATAATAATAAAGTCATGATTTTCGATACAAAGAAAGTCATTACTATCGTTCACTAGGTGGTTTCTTCCTCTGAGCACGCCGCAGTTCTTTCCATAAATCTATATCCAGTTCCTTAGAAGCACCCGTATCAGACTTCGGCCTACTTATTGGTCTTGCCAACGAAAGCTTAGTGGCGCGGTATGCGGGACGTTGCCTTGAGGCGATACTTTCAAGGTCATCTTCAAGAATAGTTGAAGCACGATCAGAGCCTTTGTCATTATATTCCGAAGTAGTTCGGCGGGTTGTCTTTCCAGAAGTGACAGAAGGGGAGGATCGTAAAACACCTCGTAGGGCCGTCGAGAGAGGTAGGGAATGCCGGGGTGCACCACTTGGAAGCCGAAGATAGCGTGCCCGTCTGTCATGAACAATCAGTATTGATAGCACACCAGACGCATAACTAAATGTCAACTTACGCAACGGCTTTAAGAGCTATTTTAACTCTATAAGCATTAGCCCACTTGTCCAAGGCTCGAGCTATGTTATGCACAAGTCAGTAAAGGCCATTTCAGCAGTTTCTTCCACTTACAAAGAAGCTTCTTGCGATCATGCTGACGAGCTTCTCTAGCTTGCAGCGCTTTAGGCATTGCATTCCGCCAGATAGCCCAGAACTTCGCTTTCGTGCGAGAAGAAGAGAACTGAATAGCTGGAATAGACTGAAGTGTATTATTTATGTAATCCCCTCTCTTGTTATTTGATGATACTCACCTTTGTTTTGGAATGCCAGATAAGATAAGCTTGATAGACACGGTTCCTTTGAAGTTGTATGTTAAAGGCAAGTTCCTGTAAGATTGTATCAATAAATGTCTAGCATGCAATCTAAGATTTCGTTTACCAATGGCTTAAGACGTTCTTCTTGAAAACGTTCACGCCACCGGTCCCAAGCTTTTTCAATCAGGGACAACTTCATTTCCTCCTCTCGCTCTTGCAGAACTTTGCGCCGATAACGAATCTGTTTTGTAGCAGATAGCCAACGTGCAAACATACGCCTCAAGATTTCTGTAAGAGGTGTACATCAATAGATAGAAAATAAGAAAGTGATGATAGCACAGTACCTTCTCGTTTAACGAACTGGTAGCTCTGCATCAATCGCAAGTCATCGGCATGCCGTTTAGATACAGCCCTCCATTTATCAAAACACGTCCTAATGTTTTATTAGTATATCCGGGACAGAAATTGAATGACAATCGTACATTGTTAAGGCACTATCACGTTTTTCAACAACTTCAAGTTCTCGCAGCTTGAGAGCAATCACTTTATTCGTCCAGATTCTTAATGCAGCTTTCATCAATCTCTATATGTATTGTTAGAAGAGCACAATAGTTATTTAGAGGCCACTAACCATAGTAGTCGCCGCTTCGAAGTGCTGAAGAGCCGTCCGATCTTGTCGTTGACGAGTAGCCATTAACCTCCATTCTGATTACAATTATGTGATTCATTAAAGACAATAGGTGTCATAGTAAAACATTATATGCTTACTTTCAAAGTGTGCTCGTTGAATTTGACGTTCAAGGTTCTTTAATTTCTCTTGTCGTTTCTTTTCTATAAAAGCGTTTTTCCATTTTTCCCAGTATTTCGGACAAGGAGGAACTTTCGTGCAGCCTTTGCATGTTTAGATTTCTTCAGTCTCACCCGTAAGTTGATCCGCCATATAAGAAGCATACGATGCACAAGTAAATCCTGATCATAATGAATAGCTTGTTCTTGTATGCTCCGTTTAATTTTGAGAGCACGTCGCCATCGATCAAATGCAGACTTGGCTAAGGCTGCAGACGGCCGGTGCCTGAACTCAGTCGCAAGAGCTGTTACAATTGTATTAATTCTGCGTTTTCTATATAAGTTGAATTTGCTTACTTTCTAACTTGCGATTTTCTTCGATGCGGGCCTTCCAAGCTAACCAAGCGGAGTTTACTCTCCTTTGTTTCATTGTCCTATCCATAAGCTGACCACGCTCCCGGGCAATCCACATACGGTAGACTGCTAATAGCAAAATACTATCTTGTCTGTTCTTATATTTATCCGCCTTCTGAACCAAAGCCTAGAAGAAAGAGTTCATTTTCCTCGTAGCAATTAGATAAGATATGCAATACCTGGTGCTTTGAATAAGCTTTTTTCCAAGTCATATAGAAGTGTTTGATAACATATTTATCATGCAGCATGTCTGCTTTCCCGTTCAAAGACCTATTAAAGGGTTTATGAGCTAACACCAGGAATTTTCTAAGCTTTATACACAGACCTCCTTTGTTTCCAGGTGTTCATGGCATCCCCTAGTAATCTTCTGTGAACTTGATTTTTTACTATTTTTTCATTTTCTCGCAATTCAACACACATCTTCCAGAAGTCCCACAACTGTACGGCACGATTTTGATCAAATGTTAAGGCAAGTTCATCAGCAGCCTCTTCCATATGCTCGACCTTAGAAAGTCGCTCTCTCCAAGCAAGGATCATTTTCCATAAAAGCTTTTGTTCGTACCTCGTTTCGGAGATTTCAGCAAGATGGCGCAATTTCCATTTCTATATTTGATAAGTTTGAGTCCACTGCTCATCAAACAGTGAAAACACGACTTACTGCCCACGCTTCCTTTAAGATCCTATTATCCTTATTCGTCTTAATCAGTGACATCCGCCTTCGCATATCCATTTTCCATTTTTTCACTTTAATCTCCTTTAGTTTAGATCTCCAAATGATCAGAGATTGTCTAAGAAGATACTTGTCGTGTCGAGTGCCAATCTGAAGATACTCTGTGTTTCTCTTCTTAAGGCGTTGCTTCCATATTTGAAGATACCGATGTTGTAGCAGCTTCTCAGTACGAGAATCAACCTTTTGGGTCATCGACTAGGTAAGAAAATCAAGAGTTCAGGATTTACGATAGCCAACATAAGTAAGGAAAATTAAACTCACTTGCACCCATTCAAAACTGCCTCTCCAAACTTGCCAACACCGTTCAAGAAGCATTATCTCCCTGAATTTGTCCGCTCCTTTTTCATCTCTTTCCATCTTGACCTTTTTCCAGGCGTCCTCTTCATCAATACTTTTATTGGATACTACTAAAGGCCTTTCTGGAAGCATATTAGGTTTGTTTGAGATGGGCTGAGCTACAGACAGCGGTTTACTCGATATATCCGAAAGAAGTGTTCTCCCACTTGATGAAGACGCAACAATTTTACGTGGCGGAGGAGTCGAAGTTCTCGTAGCCAAGTCACCTGAGAAATCGAATCCAGGTTCCGAACGTAGGTTTTTGACTTGTACAGGCAGAAATTGGTCTACAGAAGGGAGTGGTGGATACTTCGAGAGATCCTTCGAGTACCTTCTATTCTCTTTTGTATCATCTGCATGTTCTCGTTGTATGAGAGTAGTCGGCGAGCTCGAGAAGTCCTGCTCACTCTCCGACGCTTGTTCCTCCGTGACACCTGTACCGGTATCCGTTTCGGTGTTCAAATCTGAGTTTGTTTCTGTCACTGTATCCGTCTCTGTCTGATCCTCGGTTGAAGATTCGTCTTGGTAAGAACGAACTGTGACTGAATCGCGAATGTAAGGTGATAAAGGCAATCGTGACGGGTTTAATCGAGCTTCCAACTGCCTGATACGAGTTGCAGCTGGGGATATACCACCACGTCCATTACTAGCATTATTCGCATATTTGTTACGAGCAGCCAGGCGATTAACATGAGCAGCTTTCGATATGGAGGGGGCCACCCTCGAAGTTTTTGGTGTCGACGTCGGTGTACTCTCCTCTAAATCTTCGAGACGACTAGAATTATATCCATGCTGTGCTTTAACTGCCTCCCATTTCGCTCCCCAATTCTGCCCCTTAACAACTCCTAACTTCAGAAGAAGCTTGTAATAGGTGACATCGTTAGCAGCGTCCATCTGTTTTTCTGCCAGCACTTCATTATAAGCCTTAAAAACGGTCAAGAAAGTCGTAGCGGTAGGAGAAGAGCGTTCTATTATCTCATCGATAAGCTTGACATCCTTGTCTGTGAGTCCAGCTAAAGCAACTGAGGCAGAGGATGTTGCGCTAGAAGCTGTCGTGTCTAGAGTACCAAGGTTTGGAAACATGCTCTTGAGGCGCTGTCTCGAAGAAGCCTGAGGGGAGGCTCGACTAGGGTAGAAAGATGGCATTGCCTAGTTCTCATCAAGTCGATAATCTAGAAAAAAATATCAATATTGTTACTGAGCGTGTATGATCATATATTCAACGTTGTGGACACTGGACGCGGTCGGACACGGAGCACGTGTTCGTGGTATGAATGAGGTAATCAATCCATTATCCGGCTAAAATTGTACAAGATGTAGATTTACATGCAAAGGGTAAGGCTACAATTGGTATTGTATCAATAATAAGATGTATATGAATATGAACACGATGTCCATAAGAAAAGAAAAATAAAGGTGTTAGAAGTTTGCGACGCCACCTATGCGCGAGTCACTGGTGGCTGTGGTACAAGGTCTCTCTGCTCATAGTCCCTTTGAACTTCCATTGGGATTTCGAGAACTGTAAGCAGGATTGGAGCAAGTTTATCAACAATCTTCTTCATTCTCTCGTCAAGGATAGTCTTGGTATCTTCCAAGAACTGTGTTGAGACTTCGTCCCATTCTCCGAGTACTTGCTCCGTGCAAGTTGACAAAACTGAGGAGATAATTTGATTCATCCCTTCATCCGATACAACACTACTTTTATCATCAATACACATCAGTCTCAGTTTTTCCTTTAGTTGTTGCAGCTCATCGTTCCAGGTTTGTAATAAGATCTCGATTGTTCGTTCCAGACTCTGTTGTAACCCAACCACTTCACGAATCTATGGTGATATCAAATCTCACGAAAACATTGTAAAGATACCCTAAGAAACGTACCTCAGCCAATTTTGTCTTGATACAGTCCAAATTCGTATCCTCTGCTGTTGGTTGGGTATCCATATCTAAGTGGATGTTTCCTATATTATCCGCAAGGGATGTTACCTCTTCATCGAATGCAGCATGCTTTTCAGCAAGTTTTTGGCCAAGTTCCTTGAATTCCTGCAATTCCTCCGAGTTATCTATATAATCTAGCCGAAGTTCTCTGATTTTCTCTTTGACGACGGCGGGTAAATCAGAACCAATCCCCACATCTTTATAGCTCAAATCGCAAGCACAATCCCTGAGCCTCTTCAACCTTGATGAAAAGGAATGACTCTCAGAACTGTCCTCTGAAACGATAGATATAGTCCCTTCCGGCTTCGGTATCTCTGGTTCAGGTATCCATGAAACAAGTGTTTCCTCGGAGCTTGATTGTGGCATAACAGTCTGAAAAGCGCATTGTATAACGTTGTTAAGTAGAATAGAGAAAGGGAACTTACAGTATTGTCTAATTCTGCCTTTTTTTGTTCAACATATATCATAGAATCATGAATAAAACGACGAAGTAGGTACGTCTCGTCCCTCATCTGAGTAACTGATTCGCCTTCTTGGGTTAGCACATCAAGAGGAAAGTCGAATTTATTTTCAAAGGAGATGAGTTGCATTATTGTCTCGCGGTAATCCTTTCCCAACTTATCGGCAACAGATCTCAAACGTCTTTTTTCAGATTCCAGCATGGAAGCGGCCTTGTTCCCTGATTTCTGATATATACTTGAGTGCTCGGCGTCTCTGAAATGCTGTAAATCTGAAGTAGCTTTTTCCCATGAAACTCTCAGTCTAATTGCACGAGACAATTGACTTTGTATAGATGGCGTCAGAAAATCGTGTTTAGTCACGGTAAGAGAGGGAAAACGATACATACCTTATAATGATTTGCCAGTACTCTCGCGCTTGTTTGTAAGAGATATCCCCGAATTGAGTTGAGCCTTTCGGAAGGAAAATGGAAGAAGTAGGACTTGAATCTAAAGGCAGAGGTAGGTCTTTGATCTTCAAGACATAGCTAACCGTTTTATCGGATGTGGCATCCTGCGTTCTCCTTGTATCGGACACCACGGACGAACGGGAGGGCAACTGAGAATCTTCAAACTCTCTGACTGGGGTATTAGAACTGCTCATTTCATCAGTAACTCGCAATTTCTTTTTAGGGGGTTCCAATGGATGCTCTTCCATAATCACTTCGTCTGGATTCGGGACTTCTAGTGAGGATGATCGAGTGTCCCCTTGTCAAGAGACTGAGTTACAACTCTTACGCGAGAATTAAACAGATTTATCTTACCGTAGGTATCCTTAATTTCGATGTCACCTGCAGATTGAATTATGGAAATGGGCTAGTTAGTAAGCTATGCAAAGTGCATACAAACTGTGCCAAACCTTCGGCACTCTCATCAGCATGAACATCTAATCGTTTTTCTGCTTCATTCACTTTGAGTATTTCCTCTTGCGAAGAGGTCGTTGGCCAAGGTTCTTCTTTAGAGTCATTTTCCGTCTTCTCCGTCCCCCATTCCATATTTCCCGCTTTCAAAGTAGTCTCCTCACCTCCAATACCACTAGACGAATGTTCCTTAGTGTTGACACCCAAACCGATCTCTGTCACCACCTTCTTAGTTCCCCACCCAGAATCTCTAGTTGTTCCCCAGCTGGAACTGCTTGTAGCCCTCCGTGGTTCCCACCCAGAATCAGCCTCCATTTCCCATCCAGATTCACCCCTTGTCCCCCACCCAGAGTCATTCTTAGCCCCCATCCAAAATCATCTTGATGAGCCCAACCTGAGCCCTTTCCCACAGACCCTTCCGTAGCTTTCCCCTTCCCTTTATCCAAGTTTTCTGCTTTGAAAGTTAATTTTAATGGGACAGTGCTCTCAACGCGAACACACTTACTGTTGTTAACATCGTCTGTTAAACTTATCACTTTGGCATTGTGCCTCCATTAGATGTGAAAAGATTGAAAACTCACCAGCAGGAGTACCCCAGGTTGATTCACCCCAAGTTGAGCTTCCCCATGCGCTTGCCCCACTCTTAGATTTTCCGCCAACACCAGCTTCTAAGTTGATATCTGTATTTGGAGCACTTCGTGCCCTAGCTCTCGACATCCAACTATCCTCCTCTCGTGAACCACTCGCTTCTTTGTCTCTGAAGGATGGCTTCCCTTCCCATGGGCCTAAGTTATTGTGCGAGCATGAGCGTCCGATTTCCTGCGTCCAAATGGTCCAGTCCTTTGCGATGTATGTTTCCTCTTGAAGGTCATTCTAAATCAGTCTATATAGTACTCGTATACCCTGCGGAAGACATACATACCTTACTTGGTGGAGCCGAATCCCAGTTCCCTTCACTAGGATGGACAAATGTGCACCCAGCTCCTAGTCTAGGCATCCACCATCCAATGCTGTCCCATCGTTTTCATAATGCTAATAAGAAGTTGTTCCCCGGTCAATAAGGTTAAGCTCACTTAAATCAGTGATAAATTTTTTTACCCAACAACGTACTAACGGCATTAACCTTGCTTGATTAGACAGGCAAGTGTGATCGAATTGGGTTCAAAGGAAAGAGTGAGAAAAACGAAAATGAAGGAATCGAAAGAAAGTGGTAGCTTGGCTGAAGGTCGACTACCATTACAAGAAATTAAGCAATATGCTTTCGTAACCGGTGTCAATGAGTATAATAAACAACCAAATAAGGTCGAGCAAAAGACAAATCAAAGAACCTCGAGACAACTTACACGTTCTATTACGAAACGAGTATTACCTGTACGAATCATTGTGTTTGGAGGTTAGTTATGATTTTATTACTTTACATGTAAATTCCAGCCCAAGAGACAATCGGATCGCCCCCTCGCTAGCATTACATTACTTTGATAATTTTAGTCGTATATAGACGCATATACATCTAATCTACATTTACATGGATTACACAGATAAGACATGCGATTCAACAAAGGACATGAGAGAGGGAAAAAGTGCGTTAGAAGTGTACTTCCAACGCATTTGTGAGTTGGGATTCCTGAGGACAGTAAGGACATTTCACTCGACTTCACCAAAATGATCCATTAGTGATTCGTAAGGGGTGAAAATACAAAGTAACATACCCTTGTGACTTAACAAGTTTGGTTAAGCTATCCTTCGATACGACATGTCCGCATACCAACATCATAGGTGGATTACTAGGGGTTGACTGCTCCTTTGAAACAGGACATGCAAAGATGGAATGATAATGATTTTCTGGAGGAAGAGGTATTTCGATCTGGAACATAGAACTTAACATGTACTGACACTTTCGAATTTCTTTTTGTCCTTACTGGAAGTTCGTCAGTCTGACTCCAATCTGTCTTTCGTTCTCGCATGACTTTTCTCCCTTTCTCTATCCGAGAAAGGGCACCACCACCACCGATATCACCAACCACACGGAGAGGCAACTGCCGGCTCATACCAATATTTGCACAATATTCCTTCGCAAACAAAGGCTCAAGATCAAGGTGTAAGGAAGGGGAAGCAAGATCTGCATAAGGTGAGTCTTGGAGATTTTCAATGAACACCATGCATGTCAAAAGTCGGTTGATCTCGGCCCCATATTTAACGTAAAGAGGACTTAAGGACGTCCTAACGTATTGCAGCGCAAGCTGAAGATTTGGAGGGGTAGTCTGTAGAAGTAATCGCATATAATGTGATCGATGAAGATTGAATTCTAAAGGCGAATCCCTCTTTGCAAGGAAGTCCTGATTTTGTCTGCACCATCTGTGACTGAGTATTAATACCAGATAGATCATCAAAGAATTAAAATTATGGTGATCGTGCATACTCTAACGCCGGTCCATTATCGTGATTTCGAAGAGCAGTCAAAACTGTGTGTAGGCCCCGAAACCGATCGTTGATGACTTGAGGTATGTTTGCACCAGATTCCTTCGTGCGAGTCAGTGATCGTATACTGTCTAACTTGAGGTTATATTTACTTCACAAAAAGCAGACGCTGAGTCAAACTGTCCTGTGCGTAGTAAGTGAACTCCAATTGTTCTTTGCAGAGCTTCTTGGGCTTCTATGGACCGGAATAATGATGGGAGTTCAGGTATTGGAGTTGCGAATTTCTGAAATTGGTTGTTCTGAATTTTAGTATCCCAACTCATTTATACAGTGTTTGGTAATTGTTCACCTTGTCTAAAGTTTTACCAATGCGTCCAAGAGTAACATGTATTTCTTTCTGTCGGTCATCAATCTCTTTCTTTCTCTCTTCTACGTTTCTTGAGATACTAGCTATATCTTGTTCTGTAACTGTCCCGGTTTCTATTTTTTTCTTTACATTGTAAAGAGATGCAAGCAAGCTGTCAAGTGCATCAGGTACGCTTATGGTCTGTTTTCCTTTCGCAGATGATGGTGGTGCTAGACTTGCCCGTGAAGGATTGGCCTTAAACTCTGTCAGTCTCTGAAGCCTGTCGAGTTCTTTCAATGCTGCGTCCATGTCGTCGACTGTGCGTGGGTTACGAGTGTGTGTGAAATGTGAGCTGTCGAGCACGTGAATATCAGAAATAAGGAGGATGCCTACGATCGACGGAAGGTTCCTTTTAGAAAATTTCCGAACTAGTTTCCCTTTTTTTATTTTTACAAAAACGTTGAACGCATTCATCCCAACTTCAGTCTAAAATTTACTCCTTTCTATATCATGCTAAGATTCTTCACGGGAGATGAGCTTGGAAGTATCAAGCTTATCGGATGTTCTCCGGACTCTGAGGCAGATACCAATGATTACAAATTCAATGAACGGGTTCTGGATGCCCCAATCCTAAGAAATGCGGAGTCGAGCACAGGTGATGTAGAGAGAGCAAAGAGGGCGGCAATAAGCCACCTTGCCGCCAACTCTTTCATGGTATGTATCTTTCTGCCAGTTAAAAATCTTAAAGCAGAAACTTATGGGACGATCTCAAGGAAAGCTTGCTGCTTCCCGTTCTGACGGAAGATGTTCCATTTACTCTCTAAACGAAGGTGATAAGCTCAAACCTGTTCAAGAATGGAAGGATACAAGATTCAGTGCGGGTCACAAATTCATAGGTTTGAATTTGACCGAAAAGTACGTTTACATCTGTGGCTCTAGATAATGATTTAAACATATGACTCCCAGAGAAATTTTCTGGTGTACGTCAAATGGAGCTCTTGGATTCTCAAAGATACCTATCAGTGAAGAAATTACGGAGAATTCTCCATCGTACTACCGGAAGGCATCCCTTCCGATGAGATTGTGTGCTTGGCGTCTCTCTGAAGACTCATCAACTTTTGCATATGGTGGAAACGAAGTTGATCTCTCAGTATGGGATACTGAGCAAGCCTTGCAAATGTCTGCTTCTGTCAGCCAAAAAACTAATACAGACTCCAAGAAAAGAAAAAGAGGGGATGCACTTTTTCCAGGAGAAATCTGGAGGGCAAAAAATGTGCGTCTTTGTAATTATACTTTATATTGGTTCTCCTTGCCCAATATCCTATCTACCAGCTACCTAATGACTCACTCAACCTTCGGCAACCTATCCATATAACCTCATTAACGTATATACCAACATCACCTTCATATGCTAGCGGTTCGAAAAATGTACACATTGTAACCGGGACTGAAACAGGTGATGTTCGGAGATATGACACTCGCTCTGCACGTAGACCGGTGGCAAACTGGGGAAAAGTTGGGAAAGTAGGCGGTATCGGAATTGTAGAGGCAGGTACTCGAGAACAGTAAGTTGGACCTTAACCTTTACTTCTATTACTTTCACTTACAAACATATTTACAAAGCGAACTGTTCGTCACAGACAGGGGGTCAAACCTTTCAGCCTTAGATCTTCGTAATGGGCGTACAATATATTCATACAAAAGTGAATTTTCACTGCATATGTTCTAGTATAAAAATTAACAACGTTCCCTTTATTCAGAAATCCAGGGTTCAGTAACTTCACTCGCCCCGTGTAGCAACGGTCTTCTTGGATCTACTAGTCAAGATCGCTTCTTCCGGTTACACTCTACCGCCCCTCCCACAGAAATAGCTGGTCAACAACTAGAAAAGCGTGGTGAGGTATTAGGCAAATTTTATATGAAGTCAAATCCCACTGCTGTCCTTTTCGACGCTGCTAACTCCGGTTTCAACATCACAACGTCCAACTTAAGGAAAGATAGTGATGATAGTGACGATGTAGATGAGGACGTCTGGGATGGTATACAAGGTGTAGATGAAAGTGACGAAGAAAATAATACTCCAAAAGCTAGACGGCGATCTTAATATCATAATATAAGACAGAGTACAATAAATATATGTTTCCTTTCTTCGTTATGCAAGACAATTCAATAAAATTAAAGAGAATATAGAGGAACAGACTAAAATTACAAGCCACCAATTTCACTCTTCCATGTATGGGCCTTTTCAAAGCCATTTTTACCGAATCTGTCTATATGTGGAAAAGCTTCAATACCTCTACCCTGACAAAGAAAGTTCGAGAAAACTTACAGTCCATAATTGTGTTCTGTATCTCCTCGCGGGTAGTCATCACGAAAGGACCATATTGGAAAACTGTCTGATCCAAAGGTTCACCAGAAACCTGAAAATGAAGATAAGTCAGTGGACGAAGAAATTACAATTCACTATGATAGTTTATATACCAAAATAAGTTCAGTGTTGTCTTCTGCGGACGTCAATTGCACACCATTCTCATTCTCCCTTGACGATAGTACAACGGTATTGAATTCTGGATATGTCTTAGAGTCCGGGGAACCAACTTTCACGGACCCCTTAAGAACTGAAAGAACATCGGTCATAAAACCCATAAAATAATACCCAAGTATCTTTACAACAAACACTCACTGTAGAAGAAGGTCGTCCACCCAATTGCTATAGAATTTACATATCAGCAAGACGTCGGCGACGTATATGAAACACTACTCACGAAGCTCATGGAAGATAGTTTTTTGACCTTGCTTAAATTTCACATGGAAGAACCAGCAACCGCCAAGTGGCCTGACGGGAGACTCTACACCAAAACTTTTCCCACTAATAACTTTGATTTCAACACCACCATCGGGACCTAATGGGAATGAGCTCGGGACTCTATACATGTGCCATAAGTTCTGACGTCATTAAATGTTGATTGCCCAGTTACTCACCCTTCAGGTTCTAATTCTTGATAGCTTGGTTCTACCATCTTGAACTAGGGTATCATTAGATGACGTATACAACTACAAGTATGTAGTTTGTTACACACCTTTTTCGGTAAATCAATCCATAATTGTAGACCCCGAGGATCAGGATGCCCGGCTCATGCACAGGCATTTCAGCATGAATGACTTTATATAGAGACTTTAGCAAACGTATTTCATCTGACACCAAGTAACAACTCTACTCACTTCCTTTTCCCTATATGCACTGTTAGTGAATTTGTAAACGATATCTAGTCGGGGTAATACAAACTTACCGCACACATCCATTGGACCCCACCAGCAACAATAGTCCCTTTATGTCCCGCAGAGTCCTCGTGTCTGCTGGACCCCTCTAACATGTATGTTACAGTTGCTTGACCGCGATGTGGGTGGTCAGGAAATCCCTGGATGTATCGTTAATATAAGTTGAAGTTTACTACCGTGTCTTATAATGCAAGACTTACAGCGCCCTTCGAGACATGGAAATGGTCAAGCATAAGGAATGGAGTAAGGTTTCGCAAGTTCTCCGTACCAATAGACCTTCGAACACGAGCGCCTGCACCCTAATTTGATTTATCATTCAATATAAAATCCTCACTTGTTAAGAATCTACCCATCTATCCTCTAGGAAAATAGAAACTCACTTCCTCTTGTTCAACGGCCAAAACACTCTTCACAACATTTCTCGAAATAGCGTTAGAAGACATCATAGGCACACTCGAGAATAGGCGTTTATTCTTGAAAGAATCAAAAGCAGATAAGAATAAGTCACACTGGAATTGAAAGGGTAAAACAAGTAAGAGAGCTACAATGACGGTGGTAAGGGAGGTTGAGACTAGGTATTTATACATTCAACCCTGTCGGAGGTTTGGATTAGATAGGGGATGGAAGTAATTGCTTGTGAGTTGCTAGAGGCTTCCCGTCCACACTAGAACAGATTAATTGTTGCAAATAGTTTTCTCATCCATTTATTTTGGAGCAGTGCCGACGTCGGGGGCTGCGCTGACTATCATGGGATGGATACGACGAATATGGAAGTCGCTTTTCGGACTTCGCCTATTCTATTAACCCAAACAGATCCAGTGGATTTGTAATCCGAACAATCCGGAATATGAACCCCTATATAAAACATAAATTTACATGATGCAATGTGATATAAGTTTCACAGATCTTATAATCAAGGAGTATCATAACACTATTTATGAGTAAGAATTCATAACTTATGTTTGATCTCCTTTCGCGCAATCATCCCGAACCGTTTCTCGGGGATCCCACTTGCAAAGCGTTCAGCCTGGGCATAGCTCTCTCGCAAATTTGTCCCATCCTTCGAATTCTTTTCGTTTATACCATACTGAATGAGCTCCTTGATTTTTACCACTGCAGATGGATCAAGTCCTGCTAACTGATTCGAAATGTATTCACGAACAGTTACATTGAATGCTTCTGTGCTCTGTTTTGGGAATATTTTGCTATAAGGGACGAGGAGAATTACTTTCGAAATCATACTTCTGAAAGGTACGTAAAATAACAATGAATACGCACTTGACAAACCCACAAGCAAGCAGTTCATCAGCTTCCATCTTCTTACCGAAGATAAGTGCTTCATTTGCTTTACTAATCCCCACTAAAGTATTTTTCATCAACATCAATTATTCAAAGATATAAGGCCAGCATAGCTTACTTCTATTCACAAAGCTCACGCTAGAGCCTGCCTCAGCGATGATACCTGAATTCAGCGAGTCATAAGTCCATATTCTTATACTTAAGTTGTAACTACTAGCGAAATCAGACGTACCAAGAAATGCGAATGGGACTGAAAGCCATACGCCCGGCATACAGTATATAAAGTCAAAATGTCCAAGAAAACCTTATTCATGAGCGAGTTAGTTATATAGGCTTTACATACATTGATAAGAGTTTGATGCTCAGGTACCAGACGCAATGCCTTAATGAAAGGTAACAAGTCAATATAATTGTTCGTTATAAGTGTTAAAAGATATTATACCCATGACAGGCCATTGAGAGCAGCAACTAGCAGTTTACTGTGTGAATATAACTGAGCAATAGTGAGACACGTACACAAAGTAAGGTCAGAATCATGTCTATCCGTAACACTGGCATGACGCACTAGATATTGTTGGGAGGTAGGGAGAGGAAAAACTTACTGCTTTGCTGCATTCAGTATTACTGGGGGCAACTCGGTGCGTAAAGTGCTCCCTAACGGTCCTTACTGGAGCCTCCGAGGTTGACGGACGTCCAGTAACGTCAGTACCTCTATAGTCTCGTTGAGAAACAATGACATAGAATGATTTATATATGTAGATACGCACGCGCAAAACCATCTCCCTGTAGCTATTGAAAGAGAAGGAAGGCTATAATTTGCACCTTCAGCATATAAAGTTAGAATAAGCACCGTACCTTGAACTATTGTTGCAACAACATCCTCCCGTTTATCAACCTGTCTCAGAGTTTCTGCAAGCATGGTATAATCTATGCACAGCAACGATCAGAAATAGTCATATACATAGAAAATTATTTCTGACCCTCAGCAGTAATAGCGTTCAATGTCCGAGGCCGATTCAATGTGATAGTAGCAATCCCTTCAGAGATGTCTAACAAAAGCGTACTCATAATTATCAATGGTGTAATTTCAAATCAATTTAGCGATTCGTAGTATACACAGCTGTGACGGGAAAGGGACAGAGTCAAGACAGTATTATATAGATGGTATATGTAGAAAGGAAAGCCGGGAAAGGACCCTTGGACCAAGAATCAACTGTAGTGTTAGTTACTTAGTAAATTGCCCACACTTTTTTTAGTCACGGTCCCGGAGTTGATTAATGCCGAGTATACGATCACACACTCCACGTGCCCATGGCGGTACTTTAGATCTATTTACCTGCCTAAAACAGCTTCCAAAGGCGAAAACGAGATGTTAGCCAAATCGGAGGCGAACACACAGGAGAAGAGGTGAACTACATGCTGTATCCGGTGCATTACAAAAAAGATGGGTCAAGTACAGAAGTACAGAAGTATTGTTACAGCAGTTGAAATGGGGGGTAGAATTCTCGAATGAGTCACTTGGAAGCCGAAAAACAAAATTCCAAATGTAAATGTAGATGTAAATGATAGAACACATCGAAGCGCATACAGGCAGCGTACAATTGCAGCACGCCACATGATTACATATACACACTGCACAGGATCATCCCTTTAGATCCAAATTTCCCTTCAAAACCCCCCTTAAAAACTTGGGAAATCCGAAGAACACTGATCACAACCCTTTGTTATCTCCACGCTTCAATTGTCTTACGAGTTGCAACTGAAAGGACTAAATTTTCGGTTTGTGGTGTTTCAAGCTCAGAACGCGTCGAAGACCGAACCAATTCAACTTCACGTTCTCGACCACCCCTTCTTTTTTCAACGATTCCCTTCCAATCTCTGCGAGTAGTGAACATACATTAGCCCTGAGCTCAGCGGGGAACTTCTTTTCGGTATTTTTCAATATCGTGACGAGCATGTCTAAAGCTGTTGCCGGAGCAGCAATCGGAGTAGAAGCATTATCAGAACCAGGTAAAGAATCGATATTGATGCTATTCTGTCGCGAAGACGGACTGATTTCCCTGGGCAACTCGGATACCACTGCATCAAGCACATGGATAGCTAAATACTCCTCCATAAGCAGTAGCAATTTTGTATTAACAGATTCGTGACGTACCTCCATTGGCCTGAACCGAAATTAGACATAAGGCCACAACTGCTTCATTCAACAATGTTGGATATTTCTTACTACGCCCAAGTAATTGTGCCAGAGCGTTTGCAGTCTCCAAGTTAGTGAGCGACTGGATAGCTGCTTGCCTCCGTGGATCCTGTAAGTTCCCGGTGCTTGAGCACAGAGACTTAACCGCGTTAACCAAGACGCGGGCGCCTTCGCTCTTGACTGATATTGAGTCAGAACGCATAGATAAAGCCAAAATCTGGCTTATACACGATGAAGACCTATCCCCTTCATCTGCAGCGAGAATACATGTGATTGAATTCTCAACTAAGTTCAAAATTAGCGAGTTATCATAGTACAGATAGATATACGGGGAAGAGACTTACTATTGTTTGTACATAGATGTTTGGCTAGATTTATGGCAGACATTTGAACGATCTCCGCTATATCCGCCTTTTCTCTAAAGACTTCACTAGTTCGGAGTTTTTCCAGCACATTTGCTCGACCGAGGACTGGCCGATTTGATGGGGTTTGTGCAATATGCTTCAATAAACCAATAACACCGTGCTTGACCTTTATATCAGTTTCAGGGGTAAGATGCTTAACCAGAAGCGGAACAGCGGAGGTAGGTGGATTGACAAAAGCAACAGAATGACTTTCTATAAAAGGTGTAAATGATAAAAGACACTGAAGAAATGACTTTCTTACCGCGCCGAACGAGATTGCCAAGACTGAGAGTTGAACAGATTACAAGATCATCACGAACGTCTGTAGAAGTGCTTGCGTCCTGTAGCCATTTGAGCATACGTGCAACGAACCCACCCTGAGGATTCGCCAAGTCCCAAAGTACTGTGAGATTTGCCTCTTCTCCAGAAAGCTCTACAACGGCTTTGATAACGGCAGTCTTACACAGGTCAACTGCTCTTTTCCAACGAGCCACTTCTTCAGAACCTAGTCCAGAGTTTTCCCATCCTGGTACATAATCACCAAATTCTATGAAATCAAGCATAACTCGCAGACAGGCAGGCTCTTCGTTATCCACCATTCCTCGAGCAAGTGCAATGCGCACATCTACTATATCCATTGTAACTGTCTCAATGAGCTCACAAACCTCTTCCAGAACTTCTACATCCGTGGCAAATAGAGAATTGCGTACTTCAATATCAGAATAAAGCGAGTTTGAACAATTTCGTGTGGGATTGATGAAGGCCCTCAGTGGAATGACAAGTGAAGGAAGGGCATCAGCGTTGAATAAAACTTGCTGCATCTCTAGTATATGTGATATATTAACCCGGCGAGCCTCCTGACATTGGCATTATACGTACGATTATCTTTGAGCCCGGAGATAGCTCTCCAGCACCAATCTGCAATTCCCTTTCTCGTAAGCCAGTTCTCGGCGTCTAATGGCGCGGAATCCGTTTCGAGTGCTGAAAGCCACGATCCAGGGGGGTAAATCGCAATTGAAAGACGCAAAAGGGTCAATGGGATTTCTAGAGATATCAATCGATTCTGTATTGGTTCTGGCCGTGGTCACATGTTAGACATTGATGGGCTCAGGCTTTATCGGAGACTTGCCATATCCAAGACTTAAGTTGAGTAAGGCCCCAACTGCCGTTTTGACAATTTTGAGATGTGGGTCCGACAATAAGAAGGGGACATGAGATGGAATAACAGGAAGCGTCTCAGCATAACCCTCCAATAGAGATACAACGATCTGAGGAAAGCCAGCGTCTAATAGATAACCTCTATTATCATCTATATTGAAAGGGGATCAGCAACGAGAAGGATTGTAGTTGATCGTACGACTTTATACTTACCGTGATCCATACAAAGATTAGCGCCGACTCGTAAAACCTGGAAGACGGCTGAAGCACAGGCACCATCTGGGACGCGAGAGTCAACGAGCGCTACTTTGAGAAGGGTGGTCAACGTTTGCGGAAGAAGAGTCTTTCCAAGAACGGTATGTTCGTCAACTAATAATAGCGCATACATTCAGCTTTCTGATACTAATTATCACGAGTTTATGTACTCACTGGGACCATTGCGGATTCGAAGGCCATTCGCAAGTGATTGGGCAGTACGTTCTACAGCGCTCCAGTCGGCGTTTACTTCGATACTTGCTTGTAAATCAGCCAGTTCTCGCGCTGCGCGTGCGCAAGAGCTGGCTGCTGATTCAGGAGCATCCATGAAGTTGAATGCCTAAGGAAGCAAACAACAATGGATCTCAATTTTTGTGACGCGTCTCAGCGTTGATTTTCTGAGCAATTCGAGGTAACAAAGTAGGAATCGATGGAGATGGAAGAGGTGCAAGCGTCAGCTTTGGATTCCTGCCGTCACTTGCCGAAGGTGTTGGTCTCTCGTGATCGTTACAACTTTAACTCTAATTTTACGGCCACAGACAAGGTGTTACAATGTTATAGCCTGTCACGAAGGGCTACATGTACTTTATTGTTACTTCTCTTTCGACAATGTAACGCGTAGATTGTGTGACTTTGTCACGAGAAGACTACACTTGCAATTGAATTACATAGGATGATTGATGATAATGAGCTTTACTTCAATGCCCGCAGTCAATATAATTGGTCTCGTGTGGTCGCTCCCAACACAGCATATAATAATATACCATTTATTTTGTTCTTTCCTCTCTATTGCTAGATAAAATTAATAGAGACAATAGTTCGTTGGAGCACCGCACCGGATCATGATACGTTTTCAGCGCCGCAACAAGTAATTCATGGAGGACGGCTACTGTGAAATATCTCATTGTGAGCATTGTATGTCATTGGTTGAATGGGAGAATGGGAAATTCATATAAGTTAAAGATTTATCGTGTATCAAATTGCGAATATCTCTAGACTTGCAGTGACCGTTCAAAGCGATCACTGGCAAGACGGTAAGCGTCCAACTCTTTACATATGAGACAATAAGAGATCTCGCTTATGCAGCCGCAGCCAACCTGAGAGAGCGATATTCGTATAGTAAAGCAACTTCGCTATTGTTCTAATCTAAGAGTGCTCGATCTATACTTTGCAATACATAAAAAGGGCTCCTTGACTTCTCCAAAGTTTCACCTATACGACACTACGAGTGCACCCTCCTTTTTTCGCACTTTGTGCATCTATACCCTCATACTGTGATTTATCCGGCCTAGTTGCTGTTTGATTCATGGACGTCTTTACATCTATCGTTTCTCTTTTGGTACGGCCCACTGCCACGTTGCATGAATCCAATGAAGAGGGGTCAATTTCTATCCCTCGGGATTCGGAAAGAAATGTTTGTAAAGGATTTTGTACGATCTCTTAGTTAGGGGGCTCATTGGATGTAAGCAGGCTCTACCCAAACATTCCTATACTAAAAATCAAACTCTTATCACAGTCTTAAATTTTGCTTTGTGTTTACACAGTCACTCGGCTGGTATACGAGTGCAAATATGTAGTTTAGACTGCATCGTCCATAAACCATCCTTTTATTTCTTGTGTTTTTAAGCGTTCTCTTCTCTTTATTCATATGTACATGTACACCACGGACAAACATGTAACAAGCATGAGTAATAACAAACTAACACTAGTGCTGTCCTGACTAATGTCTAATGCCCACTTTCTTTTTTCAACTAGCGACTACTTGTCCTATAGACTCTCGTATCTGACTTAATGAAATGAGATTTTATTGTACTTTTAGGCATGATATAGAACTTTATCCAATATTGAGATTATTTTATGTATATGTGTGTATGTCCGTCCGAAAAGTAAGATAAATGTATGTGCGCGAACGGGAAGTACGGAAGGCTGTTTCAGAAAGGAAAGTTGTGCCGCGCTTTCGGCTCAACTGGTGACCATAGTGGCCCTGTACCCATCGACAGTCATCGTCAACCACAGTTGCTTCCTTCACGACATCGACGACAGTCGAGCTCGCTCTTGATCATATCATTTCTGGTACCATCGTATTGGACGCGTTATTAGCGCGTAGTCAGACATGGAGGTATGTGGTTATCACGCCTTAGACGCGATATGCCCACTAAATGCTTCATACCCCACTACTCGTTTTTTTTGACGCGCAATCGTACCGTATTCATGAATGCTTTCAGGCCATTTTAGACTTCTCGCGAGAACCGTTCGATGTCGAGCTTCTCGACCGTGTAGTTATGGCGTTTTACTCCGGGGTGGGTGCGGAGGTACGTCTTTTCGTGAACTACTTACCACATGGAAATGGAACAGGTTCATTCACCATCCTTTGATTTTTCTTTCCAGCAACAACAAGCTCAACGTGTCTTAACCCAATTTGAGGAACATGCTGAATCCTGGTCTCGGGTTCCTGATATTCTAGAGCGTTCTTCATTTCAGCAATCAAAGGTTGGTCCATCTAACATTCCTGAAGACCCCAGTTATGCTCACAATTCGATGATAATTCCAGTATATTGGGTTACAGATCTTGGAAAAACTAATCACAACACGGTGGAAGATGCTTCCAGAAGGCCAAAGACAAGGTGAACCTATCTATTGAAGTTCAATCAAACATGTTTTAATGTGTAATATAGGCATTCGAAACTTTATTGTTGGTATTGTTGTAAAAATATCCTCGGATGAGCAAGCAATGAGGAGAGAAAAGTCATACATGAATAAACTCAACCTTGCCTTAGTACAGGTATGACTATTTTCAAGGAAAGAAGTGCAAAAATCACTCACTAAAGCTTTCCTATAGATCCTCAAACAGGAGTGGCCTCACAACTGGCCAACGTTTATCCCAGAGCTTGTAGAATCTTCGAAGTCTAACTTATCTCTGTGCGAAAACAATATGGTCATTCTTAAGCTCCTCTCAGAAGAAATTTTCGATTTCTCTGCTGAACAGATGACTCAAGCCAAGACCAAGAACCTGAAAAACCAAATGTGTGGGGAGTTCTCTGAGATTTTCAAATTATGCTCAGAGATCTTGGAGGAAGCACAAAAGACTTCCCTAATCAAAGCAACTCTTGAGACATTACTCAGATTTCTGAACTGGATCCCACTCGGTTACATCTTTGAGACAACAATCATTGATCTGTTAATGACCAGAGTAAGTTATCAAAGAAAATCAGTTCAACCCTGTTCTAACGATGGATACTTAGTTCCTTGAGGTCGCTGAATTCCGGAACGTTACCCTTAAGTGTTTGGCTGAGATAGCATCCCTGAATGTTGGTCCGGAATATGACCCGAAATTCGTTATCCTTTTTGCTATGGTTATGACATCCGTGAATCGCATGATCCCACCAAATACAAACATTGCCGAGGCGTACATTAATGCCAATGACGCCGGCCAGGAGCTTGTCTTGAACCTTGCATTGTTTCTCACGAACTTTTTATCCAACCATCTACGAGCGGTTGAAACAGAGTCTAATCGCGATGTCCTCCTAAACGCCCACCTATATATGGTAAAGATCTCACAGGTTGACGAACGCGAGATTTTCAAGATTTGTTTGGAATATTGGTTAAAACTCGTTGCCGAATTATATGAGGAGATTCAGAGTCTGCCGATAGGCGACTCAGGTCTATTAATGGGCCTTAATCTTGGCGGACCTTCTATGTTAAGCGGAGTTTCGTTGAGAAAGAATATTTACAGCGATGTCCTGTCAAATTTACGATTGGTTGTCATTGAGAAGATGGTAAAACCTGAAGAAGTAAGTTCAGGGTAAATGCTTTTGAAGTCCGGCCTAACAAATAATTTGTCTTCATAAGGTGTTAATCGTAGAGAATGACGAAGGTGAAGTCGTACGTGAATTTTTGAAGGAGAGCGATACTATCGTTCTCTACAAATCAATGCGAGAATTATTGGTATATTTGACGCATTTGGATGTTCTTGATACGGAAAACATCCTGACCGAAAAGTTAGCTAAGCAAGTTGACGGGTCGGAATGGTCATGGAATAACCTCAACACATTGTGTTGGGCAATTGGTTCCATTTCTGGCGCTATGAGTAAGTAACCATTCAGTCTTTTCGTTAATTCATCTGTCTGACAGTGTGCAGATGAGGAAACTGAGAAGCGGTTCCTGGTTACTGTAATCAAGGAACTTCTCGGTCTCGTTGAGATGAAACGAGGGAAAGACAACAAGGCGATTGTTGCGTCCAATATCATGTACATTGTGGGACAGTATCCCCGATTCTTAAAAGCGCATTGGAAATTCCTGAAAACGGTTGTCAATAAGTTATTCGAATTTATGCACGAAACACATGAAGGTGTTCAGGATATGGCCTGTGATACGTTTATCAAAATCGCCCAAAAGTGCCGGCGGCACTTTGTTATGCAACAGTCGGGGGAAGCTGAACCGTTTGTCGATGAAATACTACGATTGCTACATCGTATTACCGTCGATTTGTCCCCCCAGCAAGTCCACACTTTCTACGAAGCTGTTGGCTATATGATCTCCGCACAGCCCAACAAACCTCAACAAGAAAAATTAATCGCAAAACTCATGGAATTACCAAACAATGCTGTAAGTATGATTCGACTACTTTGTTGCTAAGAATCTCACTGGTTCTTTTGTAGTGGGACTCACTCATGGCACAAGCGTCTCAAAGCATGGATGTACTAAGTAGCATGGATAACATTAAAATCCTTGGAAATGTGTTAAAAACAAATGTCGCTGCATGTACTTCTATCGGTAGTTTCTTTTTACCTCAACTAGCCCGGATATTCATGGATATGCTGGGCCTATACAAGGCTGTCAGTGGGATTATCAGTGAATCTGTCGCGCAAGAAGGTACGATTGTATACGGGTCTTTTTGAAACTGACCTAATTTGTTTCTTTCAAATATAGGCCTAATTGCAACGAAAACACCGAAAGTTCGCCAGTTACGGACGGTCAAAAAGGAGATCCTTAAACTAATGGAAACTTACATCAAAAAGGCTGAAGACCTTGAAGCCGTCAACAATAACTTCATCCCCCCTCTCCTTGATGCCATTCTTGGCGACTACAATTCTAATGTTCCAGCTGCACGCGATGCTGAAGTATTGAATGTTATGGCTACGATTACTACACGCTTAGGGGTAGGTCTCTAATTTTCCTTTCAAGAATCACATCTATTGACTCTCCATCTCTTTTCTTTCTGTAGCCTCTACTAACACCACAAGTTCAACCTGTATTAGACGCAGTGTTTGAGCCTACCTTAAGCATGATTAATCAAGACTTCTCAGAGTTCCCAGAACATCGGGTAGGACTCTTCAAGCTTCTGCGTGCTATAAATTTAAATTGCTTTCCTGGTGAGTCTATTTGTGAAACTGGGCTTACTTCCATTACACTGACCTGACATTTAATCTCTAGCATTATTGGGTCTGGGTCCTTCTCAATTTAAAATGTTCATGGACAGTATAAACTGGGCAATTAAGCACACGATGAGAGATATCGCTGACATGGGTCTTAATAGTAAGTCTGAGTATCTGAAATGAAAGTTGTAGTATCTAAAATACGACCCTATAGTTTGCCTTGAGGTCGTGAATAATTTTGCAGCGGCTGAGCCACAAGTTGCAAATGCATTCTTCCAACAGTTCTTTATAAGCATCACTCAGGATATATTTTTCGTACTCACCGATGCTGATCATAAGAGCGGTTTCAAACTTCAAAGCCTTCTACTTGCCCGATTGTTCCAACTGGTCGAAACAAATCAAGTACAGGCCCCATTGTTCGACCCTGCTGCTGAACCTGGAATGACAAACGCCCTCTATGTACGCAACTACTGCGTTAACTTACTCAAAGCAGCTTTCCCTCATATGCAAGCGTGAGTGTCAAGCATTGTATAAAACTTTCTAGTGACTTTACTAATCTGCTCGTTTTTAGCGCTCAAGTTCAATCATTCGTTGTCAGTCTTGGAGAGAACCACGCAGATATCAACAGATTCAAACTTTCGTTACGTGACTTCTTGATTCAGCTCAAGGAGTTCTCTGGAGATAACACAGAACTGTATCTTGACGAAAAGGAGTCCGAGGCTCAACGGAAAGCGGAAGAGGAGCGCTCGGTAGCAATGCGCATCCCTGGAATGCTGAAACCGTCCCAGATTGATGACAAGGATGAGGATATCTAGACTAATGTATACCTTTTATCAGGAAACTGATCTACCCTTCACAACTATGTTAAGGAACATACTTCCTACTTCCTCTCTCCCGCGTCTAAAGATTACCCCTCTCTTTTTCTTACTCCTCCCCTGACGGTTCATGGCTCTATACACATATGGTTTAGGGGCCCCGTCATGTTTAATTATCTTTGAATTTCCGTATAAAGGCTTTCGAGTTTTTAGCATAACAAAATGTAAATTAGAACGCATTAGCTGTAGTTTTTACTTCCAATGAAATACTTGTCATGCTAAGGCATCAAAGGTCGTAGTTTGTGGTAATGACAAGTCACATGCGCATAGATTCTACTGTCAGCAATATGTATTTCTATATTGTTCCGCTCAGCTCACTCTAGCTAGACTCATAGTAATTATCATTAAGGATGTTCAAAAAGTACGTCCTGAAGGGAAAAGTGACACTATGTAACTCGTGCCTCAAACTGAATATCAAATAATCACTCTAAATAGGTTTACGCAGTCTGACATCTCAACGACTACGAAACTGAAGTCATCCGTACAACGCTCAATCCGAGCATCATTACACGAATATATCAAACCTGAAATCGTAGAGCAAATATGGCCGAAGAAAGAAGATCTTGTACTGGTAAAATGGTCATTATCATTTCCATCTTTTCCCCCTTACTTCTTTAACTAGCTGAGCTGACTCGTCGATAAATGATAGTAGAGACCGGATATCGATCTATGTCATCCATAATACCAACGAACCACTTTTCTTTCAACATATGGATGGTCCACTATACCCTTCTCTTCGTATCGTGCACAAGTGTAAGTCTATCCTTTCATTAACAACCGTACGAGAAATCTCAAAAAATTCTCACTTCCCGCTCGCTTCATATGCATTCTTGTTCTTATGCGCATATATAGACCCAGAAATCTTACCGCAGGTAAAAGTCGACAGAGGTGCGATCCGCTACTTACTCGCAGGTGCACACATGATGTGTCCCGGTTTCACGTCCAAAGGTGGTTACCTACCCCCTCCCGAAGAAGCTTTAGAGGCAAACACGCTCGTCTCGATTTTTGCAGAGGGTAAAGAACACGCGGCTGCTGTTGGATCTATGAAACTCAGCTCAGAAGAGATCAAATCTGTTAACAAGGGTGTAGGTGTCGAAGTTGCAACTTATTTAGGAGATGATTTATGGAAGATGAAGACTATTGGCAAATAAAAAAGGGGATGAGTTCAATATGACTTTATGTTGTCTCGGAATTTCGGAGGATAAAAAAGGATGAGGATGTTATATTCTGAAAGTAGTTTTAACGAGAAGTCTGTAGTGATTTGTCTTTTTTATGATACTTGATCATAGGTTTTATTGCAACAAATGCTTCTGAACGTCTGATATCTGACTCCTTATCTCCCAGATTAGATTCCTTAAGTTTAGAGTCTATTCCCCACATAGAAAAGCATTTAAGGCCTAAACATAATTTGCTATTTCCGTCACGCTTCTCACATAATTCATACAAATTTATCACGATTCCATTTGACTACAAAACCAGGAAAAGATAAATTTTCGTTTCTCAAAATTCGATTCACCATATCAGTTTTAAGGATTGACATCATATGCAACTCGACCAGCTACCCAAGGGTATGGATAATTGTGCTGATAGTAATTGCGGAGAGTTCGTCTTTCTGCAAGTCGCGGGATTGTTGCATAAGACCCTCCAACCTACAAAAAAGTCAGTCTCTGTCACATACGCGTAATTCTTCAGTCTTAAAGATAAGACACCTACAACAACTTGGTGCTTTCCATCAAAGAAGTCAGTAGAATATCTGAACATAGTAATTAGTCAATACAAAAGATAAGTTAGATGTTGGAAAGAGTTAATTTACCCTGGGTACAGTTTTGATTGTTGGAAACCTTCATACTTATCAAGGACAGTGGATGTCCATTCCCATACACCACCATTATGGCCTTTTCCAAAGTTCTTGGCCAAACCAGTGGTCGCCCTAAGATCAATTAATCAACGACCGCCGCTTCTTTAGACGCAAGCTTAAGGTTCTTACGGGACGGGGTGCCAGTTTCTAAAACCAACATTTGAGCCACCTGCATATCCACTCTCAAATTTATCGAAGAATAATCGGAGTTCCGCTTCGGTAGGGAGTCTGCCTCCCTTCACTTGTGCATACTTAGATAGGTCGTCGTAAGACGTAAGTACTGGCCAGTGCTTCGCAATATTCATCGCGACATGCCCATATAGTGTGCGGACCTACCAAGATGGATATGCATTATTCACAGTGAACGTCCAAAGAACTCCGATAGAGATCTCATACCTTAATCTCTTCACCCACTACGATCCAACTTGCTGGAAGAGAAACCAAATCTCTCCCACCAGATGTATAGAACTTGTAAAATTCGTCATTTGTGACTGGTCTCCACTCGATCCGGAATTCATTGAGATGCACTTCACGCTTGGGATGTTCGTTATCCCAACCGAATTCAACGTTGTCAAGATTAGTCCTCCGTTCTGGATCTTCATCGAGATCTTCAGGATCATTGTGGCCTATACTAAGCTTTACTGGACCAAGTGAAACCGACAAACTATCGGGCTGGGGACTCTCGTCCCATTGTCTAGCTAGTATGTCCCATGAGGGGATAGCGAAACCAGGTGGGGAAACAGTTCCACCGGGTATACCAGCACTTTGTAGCAACATGTAAAGTAAGGTCTGTAGAATAAGAGAGTTCAATACAGAACGAGCAAAACCTAGTAGGAAGATTTACTTCTGCGTGGAAGCCTTCATGCTCAAAAGTCATAAACAATACACGCCCTATCTTCCTCGTTAGCTGGCGCTTCCCGGTTTCGAGATCCTTATATAGACGGGTCAGTCGGGCCCGTACGGAATCACGAAAAGTGACAATAGACTCGAGTATTGGCCAGTCTTCATCGTTCTGGGGTACCTCGGAGTGAGGCTTTTATTCTTTGTATAAGTATATGAATCAATAAAATGAAGTATGATACAAACATGGCATTGGTTCGGATCATCGACGTGAGGGTCGATCCCTCTCTGGAAAAGATGCATTAATAAATGAATAAATATCCTTTTGAACATTGAAAAAGCAGTATTAACCTCAAATATATCCTTAAAATATTCCGGTTTAGTATGCGGTTCTTCAAGCAATCTACTCAGATGTATATCCAAAAATGCGGGTATATGTCCAAGATAGAATAAGCATATATGACGCAAATCAATCGGCTTTTGAAATAGCATGTTTCGGGGGATCATTCCTAAAGTGATCAAATCCCAGGCCTTCCACATGTCTCTGAAATCATCAAGGCTAGGTATACCAAACGGAGAGGGAGATTTGAGTAGTGGGAAAGTGAACGGTGGACGCTCAAGGAGCCACAAAGAATATTTTCCAGGAGCATCAGTCCATCGCATTATAGGCCTAAGATTAGCTGATGTAAACATAGAATAGGCATCCGTATCTGAGAACTTGAGTTCAAAGGCAGAGTTAGAACTCAATATTATAATTCATAGACCGATACAACTTGCCTTGAGTGAAATTTCAATATTTATCATCTCATCGCTCAGAATTTCGATGCTTTTTGCAAGTCCAGGCACCTGGATGCTTTGGTTTTTTGTAGACCTGTAATAGGCCTCGTGTCGACCTAGTCTTACTTTAGTTTGAAGCAAGTCCACCTAAAGGAATTGCCTTACGTTCTTTCTCATTATAAAAATTGACGTATTCCCAGTTAGCAGAGTCAAACAGATTCTCCTGCCCAAGCACTTTTCCCGCTGATCTCAATCCATTCATTATGAATTCCCGTGTCACACCCCTCGGATCGTTGTATGCCAGTTCAATTTGTTCCTTTGTATTATCATGGTCTAGACCAATGAGGAGGGTATCACTAGAACCAGGTCTAAGGGGTAGAGAACGTAAGAACGAAGTCGCCGACTCGCGATCGAAGTTACCCAATGAAGAACCCAGGAACATTATATGTAAAGGGGGCGATACATTACATGACTCTGGCTCTGACCCAGGGCTAGAGGGGGAGTTACTGATACCGCTGCAGTGCCAACACTCGAAGACCAAAGATCAGACTTGGCTGAGTGCACAGATGACTCTCTTCGTCTTGGTATGGTCCTTCCACGAGGAGTTGGTATGCCTGACCGTTGATCTTCAATCAACTCCCCTTCGTTCCCAGAAGATTTTGCCGAAGCTTCGTCAAGTTCACGTTTGGTTTCTTTATCAAGACCTCCTTCTTGTACAAATTTTAGTCCACCGTCATACGTGCCCCACATGCCTCTTACATCGACTTTATCTTGAAGCTGATCAGAATGTGCCTCCATGAGTTCGGTGAGAGTACGTTCCAACTCGCGCTTCTCTAGATCGAGCGCATAATAAGTTATATAGCCGCCTGAATTCGAGAGCTTGTGACCAGAAGGAATTCTTGACAGGGCTAGAAGTATGTGTGAAGTCTTCCGAAGAGCCCTGTGACAAAGGTTAGTCTCAGGAATGAGGACGGAGGTTTTACTGTTAAAACTCTAAGACAGAGGTGATAGAGGTGATCGAGCCCGGGTTGAGTCATTAGGTGTCATTGACCGAGAGATAAGATATGGAAGCGGAAACGGAGATAGTGATTTGCATACAACCGGCGTGCCACGGAAGTATTGAGAAAATCAAATACAAAGGTAAAGTTGGACTCACCCAGCGCCGAGCTCAAGGACGACAGGTCTTACCAACCTCCCTTCTTCAGTGTCATAAAAATGCATAGCCCGCACGATCTCATCTGATTTATTCCTTAATATCTCCTCTTCAGCACTGCAAAACTCAATCAGATAAGAATACTTGAATAGATGCAAATGCGGCTAAGTAACTGACGAAAAGAGGTAGTACTCTGGAACATTGGTAGTGATCTTGTCATACAGACGTAGTCCAAGTTCGTCGTACAATACCATTGTTGGTATTGTCTTCTTTCCCGAAGGCTTATTTAGTCCCTGAAATATCTGTTCACGGAGACCTTCGCTTCTGCTTTCATGACCAAGTTTCTGAATCTCTTCAAGAATTCGGACATCAAGGATAAGAGGATTCATGAAAGACGGAGATGTTTATTATGGGAGCCTAGGGAGACAGAAGATGGGGGCAGCTTTTAAAGAAGAGGTCTCGGGTGAACCCCATTATGAAGGGACCTAGAGATATATGCCCGAAGGGCCCCATCTGGGCGCTCCTTACACAATCCCATGTTTGAGATGAATACAGTCGATTACAGTGACGTCGAAAAGGGGAGTTTGGTCACGTTATGGTATCGAGTACCAAAGACCTGGTGACTCCCATAAAACATAGAAAACATTTCACAGGAGAGAATAAGGGATACCGTTAAGAGATAAATTGTAAGTACATAAGTGGAATACGAAGGTGCACTGGCAGAATAGTTGACGCATATTCTAAACGCCAAAATGTCCATTAATTGATTAATCACCACCACCATTTTATCCAGCGAAAAGCCCTCTGGGAAGCATAAAGTATTGAAATCCTATAGGGTCAAGTATGGTCGGCTTAGCTACAATGTAGTAGTAGATATACATCGCGCACGTTTAGACGAAATGCTATACAACGTTTCTGTACGAATCTAGCTCACTTCTTTGTATAATTGGAACAGTTCAGATACAATCAAGCAGGTCCACCTCTTATTAGGAGTAGCGTTCACATTGATGTAAATCATGAGAGATGCTCCTTCCATAACCATTCAAGTTTGAGTGATATTACCTGAGTCGATGGCAATTATGTACCTAAGAACGTCTTTGAGAATACTTACGAAGTAGCCCATTATTGTGATGCTCCAACTGACCAGATCCGAAAGTACACACACACAAGGCCGAGAGCCTAAATCATGTGTGAACGAACTTAAAAAACATCGGAACTCAAATGGTCAAGCAAGTGTTTAATGGAAACATCGTTAGCATTACTTGAGACACCGCGCCAGTACTCAGTGGACTAACATAATATGAGCATGTGACCATTGCTATCTTTAAGAATAGAATGCATATACGTACACGGCTCAGAGAAATCTTAATCATCTATTTCTTCGAACCCTTCCCTTTACCAGAGGGCTGATGACTACAGATGGTGTAGCCACCAACGATTTCTTCTCATACGGTCACGGTGGGGGTGTGTTCACCCCCGTTTTGAGGAAAAAGAAACGTAGAGGGAAACAAACTTATCAACGCTCCCCAAATGAGCTATTCGAGGCTTCAAAAAAAGAGTTCATATCTGATCCAAGATGGGTAAACTCGTGTAATGGTGAGTGTAAGCTCCTAATGATAATTATCATCCGGCAAGAGAAAGTTTTCATATAGTACATGACCTGAAACGACAAGGACACCAATACTGTTTGCTGTTATACGTGTCACGGATCTAAGTCTTTTGCCTTACAGAAATCATTCTTCATACGGTCAAAGAAATGTCATCAGAAATCGCTACCATCCTTTGCCTGGGACTTGGGAGCCCAACGGACTCTACACAAGCTCGTTTCCAGCTCTGCTTTCTTCTCGAATTGAAGAAATCCGTATTTGAGGTATGTCCCCATGTTCGCTTGTTTTTCTATTGTTTATATACATTTTGAAAATTAATCTGTGAATATTATCTATCTACCAATTAACAGAGTAACGTGAATATATGCGCTTTTGACCCAGTATTCACTTCCCAGGACAAGGTACTTCTTGAATCTCTCGGTATTCAGATTCTTACCGAGAATCAAGTTAGTTTTCTTAATCATTACCTTTTTTCCACCTAGAATCTCCGATGCTCAATAGTTCATCCTACACTATTCTGTATCTCCCTTCGTATGATCCACTAACTCATTTCCGCTTCTAGCATGGTAGACATTCTATTTCGAGACCCACACTTGCGTACATGCCCCATTGCGACCGTGAACTCTATGAGAACTTTCTGAATGCGAATTGGTCTGTGGAACAACTCTCAAAACTTATACTCATTGGGAACGATCTGCGCTACTATGAAGAAATGTGAGTTGAAACACATCAAAGCAGCACATCAACGTCTTTTTACCCGAGACGGTCTACACTGACTTCAAATAAGAGCTCTCTCTCAGGCTCGCCTCGTGTCTTGTTTCACTCGCTTCTAATTGAACTATGCCCACGGCCAACTCTCGTATTCTATTGATTTTTTTCTTTGCATATGAAGAGGATTTTATCTAATACATGCAACTTTTGAATATGATGTGGCCATTTTTCCAAAAATCTGAAGAAAAGAAAATCAAAAATCGGAATCCACCTGCCATTTTTGGATCCGTTCCGATATTTTTGGGCACTGCCTCTCTCCATCCAGCCCTTTTCACTTGATTGTCAAGGCAAAAGTATAATTGCTGACTTTGCCGTTTTTTAGCATTTCTGGGCGAATATTACATGCGGAGAACCCCTGCATAAGCCACTTAGGTACGAAGCTATTCCCTCCCTCCTTGAACTTATCTTTTTTCGTTCTCCTTTGCTTTTTCTACTCTCCTTGACCCAACCCTTACATGTTCAGCCCTTATCATCAGTTTATGCTAAAAATGATATGATAAGGCGCGAGAAGCCCATCATCTCTTTCCGTCTATCCTGAAATACGGTTCTTGCCTTCCTACAGGGGTTGCACACCTTTGCAATACTTTGCAAAATATGCTCTTCCTTTTCCTTTTTTTAGCCTTACGACCTTTCCCGATCATCATAACCTATTTCCTCTCTCAATTATCTTTGCTCTCACACACGAATTTCAATTTATGGTCCATCTCTTTCCCTACGACTTTCATTAAAATCAACTGCCACTTCCTTCTCTTTTGGTTAGCATATTTTTAGATCTGCGAGTAAATTGACATATACCTTTTTTTTTCTGCCCGACAAACAATTTTTTTTTTTACTTTGCAGCTCCTCTTCTATCTACTACGGTACTCCCATCGCACCAGGCATTTCCAAACGCGTTCAGCACGACAGCGGTGCAGCACATTAGCAATTCATCATCACTAGCGGGCCTTACTACAGTAATGGCAACAAGGGAAGGAAAGAATACCACACTCAGTACAACAATGCATTCCACCTTGGAACCCCTACCCCGAACAATATGGAAGAAACCCTGAAGGGACGGAGAAACGAGTAAAATGAGTTACTAGACAGAAAAATAAAACAAAAAAATCCAGTGAAACTAGTTAACTTCCTTTCCTTATCTATCGTTCTAATTTTCTCCTATCTCATCCCTTTTTTCCAACCCTTCTACTTTCCTCCCTTTTTTTGCCTTTCCTGGAAAGGTCACTCCGTGGCCAAAAGAAAGGGAAGTAGTTCAGTAGTTAATCAACAAAGAAGCCTCAGTCCATGAGTCATTAAGCTTTAAATTTTCCTCGGGGATTTCTCCTGTTTGCCTTGTTTCGCGCCACACTACGGGATGGCAAACTTCCTTGATAATTTTTTTCTATCTTTCTATTGAGTAAACGATCTATTTTTTGCATTTGATAAGCCTTTTGTGTGGTGTGGATCCACTCATAAGATTCCGAATTGTCCCTTTCTTCCTTTTATATTCTCCTTACCTTCTTCCTATCCCTCCTTCCTTTCTCCAATCTTTGCTCAATTATTGCCACTGCATCCTATACTCTATCCCACAAGTCATTGTGGCGATCATATATAGGCCGTCTAAGGAGCTCTCTTTGTAAGGGGAGCGGGTGGGTGGAGAAGAATGAGAATGAAAAGAGGACTTAAGGCTATCTGGTTCTCTCTCCTAAACTAGAAGGGCCATTTGGCCATTTGGCACAATTGATACAATTTCAGCCAATGATTAGATTCTTAGCATATCAGTTTGAAATTGATGTCTGAATAACACCTTTTGTACTTGTACTTCTGCTTATAACTGATAACTGGGAATTTTATGACAACGAAAACAACATGTGTGCGGGCTAATAGTTGGGGCGAGGTTGGTGTAAGTTGTTAATACGTAGTAAGATGTTTTTTAGACTTCTTCATTTAATCATTACATATTTTGCCTATCGTTTGTTATGCATGTATGCATATTGATTGGGTTCTATCTATAGTTTATGGATTCGTAGGATAGGAACTTCGTTGTTCTCCTTCCTTCTTTCAAGTCGTCTTTCGTCTTTCCCCCATTCGTTACATATTACTTACTATACTTTCGTATCTGTACAACTACGCATCTACACATCTAAACAACTTTTGATTATCCGCACACCAACACCTACTGCCTATTACGTTCTCTCCCTCACACCCGCACCCGCACACGCGTAAATACGTATGCAACAGGTCTTTCTCTCTGTTCTTCTCAAAGTAACTCAGATAAGCAGATATAATATGTGATAGATAACGAGTAGCAAAAGACGGTGTAGAAGATATATGTGAGTTATAACGAATTGACCCGAATAGGCAATGAAAGAAGAGACGGAAGAGAAAGAAAGAAATTGATGAAGGGTCATCCCCCCACTCCATCCCTCTTCCTCAGCCCCCTATCAATGAATTTTTGTTTAGAAGATACGAATTAAGCAGAACAAAGAAAAAGAGAACAGAATAAGGGGTAATTAATATCAATATTTAGACGCTGAGACAGAGAGTGACTCAGATCTCACTAAAAAGAAGGGATACTAGTACACCAGGTCGCTTGACTCTGATGCATTCTTTTTTCCATTGATCGAGATGATGATGATAGTCGATAAGTGGATTTTAAATGCCCATTAGTAGATTATTATCACTGAATTGTAGTCAAGAAAAGAGCAAATAGTCGATAATCTTGATCGTTATTCGAAATTATACTATCCGAGTCTTTACCCCCTACACATCTGTGCACAGGAGTTAGGTTTATTGATTGCATACGACGACCCGAAGACTTCCGGGTTATGTGGGGGTGGCGTTGATTGCATTTACACATACATAAACAGGAAAAAGAAACAAGGAGGGAAAAACATTAGCATCCGAGGAGAGAGGGGAGAAGGGCGGGTGATGAGAGGGTGAGGCGCCCAACCAACTTCATCTTTCCCGTCTCTTTCATCTCACTCTCTCCGGCTTTCCCAATTCCCATCCCACTGGGCCTTCCAAAATTGCCATATAGTCAAGCACCACACACAACAATGTCTTTCTTGATGATCTCCCCATTTTTAGCACCCTCCTTACCCCGATAACCGCGCATCCTTAGCCCAAATCCAACTATTGATTCACCCCCTCTCTTCTTCCTTTCCTGCATCCCCCTTAAGTCCACTCTTTACCATCTCGCGCTTCCGAGGGAAAAAGAAGGACTGACGCAAGAGATGCAAGGGAAAGGCGTGGATAACAACATGTAATCTCTAATCTAATGTTTAATATGTAATTAAAATTGAGAAATTGAGAAGAGAGGTAAGAATCAGGAAACCTAGCATCCAAAGCAGTTTCCTTCGGAAACAATCAGCTTATATGAAGAAAAACCAATTGTTTGCAATTACATGCAATATCAAGCTCTTGTACAAATATCGATTTATATAGATATATATTCTTAAGGAAATACATTTTCATCAATCAACAATCAGAAACTTTCTCTTTTTGTTTGTCTGCTCTTGTTCATCGTCCAATAATAATAAAAAGCCGGGTTGAAAGGAAAGAGAAAGAGGCAGCTTACAGATAAAAATAGACATTATGTCCGGCCTATATTGGTATTACATATTGATTTCCAATTGTCACGCCACTGTCCACAGCTAAATTGACATTCTCATAAATCAAGGAAAAAAATTATATACATTTTTTCGGGGAAGAGGGAGGCCTTTTTTTCGTCTATTTAGCATACATATAACAACAACAGGACAATAACAAAACTCTCACACAACCAGTACTAACTCCTCTCTCAGACAGACCCAGAAATTTAAGTTAAAACAGGACCAAAGTGTACGTATAAAGAAAGAGACCATAAGACTCTATAAAAGTCAGGAATAAGGTCGAGAATGGAGAATAGAGACATAGAAGGAAAAGGGATGTCTACTAAAGATGAAGAACTTGCATCGTATTTCCCAGAAAAGACGATTTATAAGAGAAAAAAATCCCTACTACAACTTGATTGGCACGCACACACATGCGCACACGACCTAACCGAGAAAATGAGTAAGAGGAAGAAGCGTGAAAAAAGGCGTATGTATAAGAACATGAGGCCCGGAGATAAGATTGGAGGGGAGAGAAGAGAAAAGGTGACGAGGGGCAGCGAGATGGGATACGAGTGGTGGGGATGAAGAGTCGATTTGGAGATCGATAAAAATGGAATAAAACGGAAAGGGTTGAAGACCTTACTAAAACAGGTGGAAAAAAGAGCTCTACTAGGTTGAGAAGAGAAAGTCTGAAAAAAAGAGACAGGCATGTAAGAGGAAGAGACAGAGAAGAGACAGAAGAAAAAATAATCATAGGAGTCATATACAGACAATGCGAGACGGAGCCACAAAAATATACAGGCATATATGGGGTCAAGCTAGGGAGGAAGGAGGCTGAGAACTAGAGGCACTTTGAGAAATTGTAAAAAGAAAAGAAAAGAGATATCAAGAAGAAAAGATTCAGTAGCTTTGATGGTAAAGACTATAAACTGGATTAGATTCTGAATTATACGCAGCAGTCTTATAGCAGAAGTAATCATCCGAAGCCGAGTAAATTTGGGGCTCGAAGCGGTCGCGAGGGAGCGGTATGGAAGCCGGATCAATAACAAGACTCAATGAGGACCGTGAACGAGAGAAGGGAGTCGACAACGATTGCGCTTCTGATGATTCGTCGTCATCCGACGTATCCTCTATAGCATCCGGGATCGAATCCTCAACATCATCAAGCACTCCAGCATCTGTATCTGACTGTGAGCGCTCAAACGTTGTTGCTGTTGTCGTATAAAGACTGGTGGTATGAGAATAAGGAGGTAGATAAGATCGGGAGGAAGAGGATAGTGATGGTGAATGAAGAGCGCAACAGAAATCATGGGAGTCAACGTCAAACGGACGGTTGAATTTAGGAGGATATGCTACAGAATATGATACACTAGGAGGGGATGATGATGAAGCTGATGAAGAGATATATTCATCAGAGTACGATGAGCTAAGCGAGTTGGATTCGGGATCCGAACGAGAGTAGGTCGGCTGCTCGTTGGAAGTACCCTCCTCGCCGGCGTCTATTGGGACGATGTGCACCTGTACACCACCAAGGCTCATTCCCCCATTATAATTATCCTCATCCTCGTCGTCGTCGTCCTGGAGAGTTTCAAAGATGGAATCAAACCATTGCTCCTCAGAAGTAAAGCCCTCCCCAGGGATCGCCGCCACGGCATCACCTGGATCTGGGAAGAGATAGGCAAACATGCCTTCGTCTATGTCTGAATCAACTTCCTCATCGTCATAATCGACATCTGGGTCATTGTCAGCAGTAGAATTAGATTCTGCTTTTATGTCTGAGTTAGGGGAGCAGTAATAGGACTGTGGGGAGCTAGACGGAGTTGAGTCAGAATGGACATCACGGACGTCTTGGGTAGTGATAGAGTTTTTAAGAAGGACCCAGCGGCGAAGGCTCAGATCATCACGAGAGCCACTCTCGCGAGCTGCAGATCGCAGCTTGGAGTGGGCGAGCGAGAAATAGTAGGTCAGATTGGACATTGTACTTGAGGCAGAGTGGGATACAAAACAGGCAGCTGTTTAAAGTTTAATAGAGTGAGTCAGTCCGGTCGAGTCGGTGTTTGAAGAAAGAAGAAGATGGAGGACATACCAATTGTGGAACGCATTAGGGATGTAGATAAGTTGACACGATAGTTGAGTATCGATTGAGAATGAGATTTATCAAGTGTCAATTTGCGTTGGATATACGAAAGATGTGCGCAGGTTGGAACAAGAGTGCACCAGAGTTAGTAGCACGGGGTTTGCTGAACATGCTGGTTATAGTGTAAAAGCCTGGTCAGAGAGAGACGACGCGAGGCGTACAAGTCGAGCAAGACTTTGAGAGAGGGAGAGGAGAGCGAGCGGGTATGTACTTGAACAATTAGAATGCCATGGGGGACGAGAGTGAGAGTGACTGCCTCCCGTCGGACGTTGGCCTGTTTTATACCAAACGCGTCTCGTCCCATCCCGTTTACATAAACCGAGTCATCACGGGTGACCCTAACCTTAACAGGGTCATCTCAGATCACGCTCATTTTACAACTAAATAACGAATATTGATGAATATCTACGGCTTTTTACAAAAACAGTAAAAAAATTACGACTGCCAAATTAAGGCAAAGAAAAAATATCGAACAACCACGACTAGACAGTAACTACTCAGGGCCCCCCTCCCCGGCTCAACTCACCCCTCATCCATCGAGTCCCCTCCCAGTTCATCATCATCATCCTCCCTGTCCGTACTCAGTAGTCGCTTAATCTTGTTCATACTCTTCGGCGACATGTCCCGCGCCACAGCCAACATCTGTGCGCTCCTCGTTTCGTCCCCAATCAGACGGTACACCCGTGCGAGTTGGAACACAACATTCGCTTCTTCTGGCGCGACCTTACGATGAAGGTACTCAAGATCAACAATTGCCTCCTAACACCGCGTCAGTCCTCGGTCCGATTCCGATTATTTTCATGGACCTTGCGTAGTCCTCAAAAAATATATATATATAATAAAATAGGACTTACCCGGTACTTTTTTGTCGCGATAAGAATTTTGGCACGCCGATAGCGTACCAAGGCGTTATCGGGGGATAATTGCACTGCTCTATCGAATAGTTCAAACGCTTGCTCCTGGTCTCCGCGTCGTTCGACAGCCTTTTAGAGTTTAAGAGTTCGTGATTTTAGTATGTCGACGTAATAGTGCCGTCACATTGTAATTAAAAACAGGGCCCTACGAAAAACACTCACCATGCCTACACATCCAAGTAAGACCGCGTTCTGGGGATGGATGCTCGACGCTTTGCGAAAATGGTATTCGGCCAACCTCAGCTTGCTCATTCGAAGATAACATGACCCTAAACCATACCTGAACAACAAAATTCAGATAGAAACTCTCATCAGCCAAACACAATTTTATCATAAATTTTTCTTGCCTCGATTACAATCATCGAGTGTTATACAGGGATGAAGAAAGGGAGGGCGTGATAACAAAAAAGACATAAGGTTCTGTTTAAAATACGTACCATGCATTGTACGATCTTTGATCAATTTTTATAGCGGATTGGAAACAGGTCACCGCCTTATCAATGTCTTCGTCCGCTAGTTCATGTCCCATAAGTGTATATGCATAGGCATATGAAGGGTCTAGTTGTGCCGCACGCCGAAAGCATGTCATAGCCTGTGAACGCTCCTTTTGCAAAGAAAAACAATTCCCTATAGCTATCCACGCCTGAGAAGACCGCGTGTCTATAAGCTGCAACTCCTGTGCAAGAAATGATAACTTTGCATTTCTTTGCAAATGCCACAGAGTTGTAGAATACAAATCCATATCCCATATCCGATGAGGATCCATACCTCGAGCATGATCAAAGAAGCGCTCCGCCTAGTTAGAGATAGATAACACGTCAGTAAACCAGCTTGTTCCATGTAGACTTGCGACCATAAAAGAAGTCCTTACTTTCATGTAATCTGCCTGCTCATACCGTGCTTTTGCAATCATGAGTATCACGGTAACGGTTTGTTGGTGTTGCCGTGGTAATAGATCAATTTCTGAGAGACATCCCTGACAATCGTACATCGCTAGCAATCGCACACAACTCGCAAATAGTCGCATTAGATCATAGATATAGATATCTGCTAATGTCGCGTAGTGTGCCTCCTGCGCTGCCTGTTCCATCTCTTCTGTCCACACTGAGATTGGTGGATCATCAGACCGTGGCGATTGAGTATTATTTGACTGTGGCGAGCAACCCACATCTCCGAGAGGTGGTATGTCTTCGTCCATTTCCGATTCTGTGGACTTCGAGCGCCCATGGGCAGTTCTTTTGCGTTGGGGTGGGTGCTTAGAAAACAGACAGGGTCAGTTAAAAAATGAATGTGTCAAAACGATATATATCATAAGGACCGACTTTTACATTATGTGATTTTTGCTTCTCACCAGCGACATTATTAGACAATAATCTAGCACTTCTTCTAGAAGCCATTGATGGTGGGGCCATCGCCGTATTTTCACTCTTACCAGACCTAGTCGAAACCTGCTTGCCCCGCATGATGGGTGCATTTCGAGCAGGAAGAGAAGGTTTAGTTATGGGGTTTGAAGACACAAGGACCGGGCGTGAGCCTGCCTTTTTTGTCCGAGTCTCAAGACCCGTTCCTAGCTTTGGTTTTTCCTTCTCTATATTAGTTTGTCTACTCTGTGACCGCGGTTTTTTGGGTGCTGGACCTGCCTCATCTGCAGATGATAGCGGACGTGGAGGTACCGCTGCTGCTGCACGTTGTGTTCGTAAGGGGCCAAGAATTGAATTGTCGGGATAAAATGACTCATTAGAAGTCCTGAATGACGATGAGGTGCAGCTCCCACAGATTAATGAAACCACTTACAAGGAATCCCTAGGGCCAGGCATAGGACCGAGTCGGAACGGTTGCAGAGCCGGCGTATGAAATCCTGGAGTTACAAAGCCATTCTGGTCTTGCCCTGGAGTGAAAAATCCTAATTTACTTGCAGGTGGGATACCGGGTATGGGCTGCTTTGAAGAAGATGCTACATTAGCTAAGAACTCTTCTGGGGTTTGCCTCGGTGGTGGAGTCCTGGTAGGGTATAAGTCCATGATATCGGGAAAAGATCCTATTGATAAATGTCAAATTAACATAGTTAGTTCAGAGACTAAATCCTTAAAGCATAGCGTTTCGCACCAGCTGCACATAGGCCTTCAAATGCATCCCAAACCAACGGATTGATCGCCAGAGCGCGTCGGAAGCTAAGTACTGCCTTGTCGATCAGATTTGCTTTCAACGCTGCCTGTCCAACTTTACAGTGCAGCACGGCCTCCTCCTGCAGAATGCGAGTCTCGTGCGATCCACGCAGCGAGATCCCTACATAATCAAGAGAAAAAGGTAATATTTTAGCCTTAGGCTTATGTTCAAGTCACTAGGTGATATCATTAGAGTTACCTATTTCTGAAAATGGAGATTCCATAAGACTGGCTTCGAGAGCGGCACCAGCTTGTGCGTGTGCACCGAGTGCTGTATAACAGTCTGCTTGGACAATACGACACCCGGGACAAGGATCCTTTTGATGAGGGGGGTTTACAAGCCATAAAGCAGAGTGTGTCTGTCCACAGCGTAAGAGAGCCATTGAATATAAATGGAGAGCATCGTGGCATTTATTGTCAAGAGCATAGTATCGTTCTGCATAAAATACAGCTGATCTAGGAAGATTAGCATCCAAGCAGGAGTGAATGATTGCACGAAAGCGAGCAGGAAGATGCCGCTGGACGCCTGAGGCTGAGTCGACAGATGGTCCAGGTGGTGGATTCTGCATGAACGGAAGTAGCGTGCTTGTCACGGTATTTTGTGGATTGTTGACCTCAGAAGTTAAACATAGGGTAAAGGGATGTGTAAAGAAGTAGCAGGAGGCAAATTAGAAGTGACTGGAGCAAAGCAGTGAGACAACCGAGAACACAGAGAGAACAGAAACAAAGGCAATGCAGGCGAAGCTGAACGTTCGGGTGGTCTGAAGAGACGTCGTCGATCGCGCCAGCTCTCGTTGAACCTTGGTCACGTGACCATACCACCATTCAAAACTGGCTTTGCTTGATCTCCATTTTTCACACAAAAAAATACGCAACTTGTCGTTGAATGAACTTGGAGTGAGATTGAAGACAAGGGATAGGTTAAGCTTTATCAGAGTATTCTCTTTTATACAAGTTATAATGTACAATCTAGTCCATCACTTTTAGTGCCCATCTGGTTCAGCCTTTTGTTCCGGTACACAATGAATTGCATCATCAATTCGGAGTAGGGATACTGCAGCTTCAAATGCTGACTTCAGCATACGGACCTTGCTTACTGCAGGCTCCAAAATTCCCGCTTTCACATTATCGCGCACTTCCCCGTTCAATAAATCCAACCCATATCGGGCGAGTGCCTTTTTCGGATCACCCACAGAAGCATTTTGTGCAGCATTGTGATATGCTCTCAATTTCGCAACCAGATCAGTCGAATCTTTCGCAGCATTTACTGCTAAAGTTTTGGGTATCAAGAGCAAGGCATTGGCAAACTCAGCAATAGCGAGTTGTTCTCGGGATTCCTACGAGCAGCATATAGTCAATATCAATAAAACCACATGATTAGTAAAATTATTACCAGAGTTTGTGCAAAGTTCTCTAGATAGATGCTCAAGGCTGCCTCCACCGCACCGCCTCCCGGAACAACAGTTCCACTCTCAAGAGTCCTCTTGATGATACTTAATGTATCGTGAAGAGCCCGCTCCATCTCATCCAACATATAATCGTTTGCGCCTCGCAAGATGATTGATGAAGAGTTCACTACTTTTGTTCCCTTCACTAAAATAAGCTCATCGTCTGATATCCTCTCCTGGATGACCTCATCTGCAGTCCCAAGATTGCTTGCTTCGAAGGTTTCCTCCCCTCCAAATTGGCCAGACTAGAAACGAGAGTTGCGCCCGTGGCCTTTGCAATTCGGCGAAGATCTTCCTTACGACATCTGCGAACTGCCATTGCCCCTGCCTCGACGAATTCCTTGAGACAGAGATCATCGATACCTTTAGTTGTGAGAATGACGTTTGCTCCGGAAGCGAGAATTTTGCGTACACGCTCGAGGGTGATTTCAGACTCACTAAAAATAGCAACTTAATATCAGCGTTATGCTGAGTTAGTGGTGAGAACATGTAATCCTCACCGTCTCCTTATTTCTTCTAGTTGATTTGGGTCATCAATGAGAATCTGAACGCCCAATTGCATTCTTGTCTTCTGAAGATTTATATCAAGACATGCTATCTTCGCATTTAAAATGCGTGTTTTCATTGCTAGATAATTCCAAGTGTCATATTTATGTCAGAATACGTTTGTAAGATAGAAAGACCCAAGAGAATACGGACCCTGGCTTGCGACGGTACAATTTAATGCATATCCTTTCACAAACATCGATTCACGAGCACTTTTACCATGTGCCTTAAGTACATTAACAGCCTTCACAGGATACTTCGTTTCGCCTCGTGCATTGGCTGACTTTACTGCGAGCATAGCATCAACAGCCATGGGAGCAAACAAGTCATCATCACTACGACGCTATATGAGACTAGAATAAAATATGGCATGTCTTGATGATGACATACCCTCCGATAACCTTACTGGACATGCTTGTCTTCGCAGCATTGATTAAAGCCTCACGTCCAAGAGAGTCGACCTTGATGCTGAGCTGGTCAACGAGGAATTTGCATGCCTCACGACAGGCATGTCGATAACCAGCGATAATTGTAGTTGGATGAATTTTGGCTTTTACAAGCTCATTTGCCCGTCTAAGAAGCTCAGCGGCAATGATGACGACGGATGTTGTACCATCACCAACTTCTTTATCTTGCTTTTGAGCCAAATCAACAAAAATACGGCCCGCAGGATGCTCTACTTCAAGCATAGACATGATGGTTGCACCATCATTTGAAATTGTGACTTCCTAAGCGTCGAAGTAAATAAGAGTTTCAACCAGCCAGAGGTAGCATATACTCACTCCAATGTTATCCACAAGCATCTTATCGAGCCCAAGTGGGCCTAAAGAACTTTTGATGATGTTTGCAATAGACTGAGCGGCGATGACTGGCAAAGGAATCAGTGTCGATTTACAATCTGAATTGAAAAATATGAAAGAACGGCTTGTCTCTACACACCATTTTGATCACGAATTTCCTGACCAGTGACTCTATCTCCACCAAAGAAGAGACCGGCCCTAGGATCACGTTGAAATAAAGTCATCGTCGAAAAACTAGTAATTGTTGTGATATGCAGGAAGGCAGGTCTAAGATGAAGCCGCGCAAGACGAATTTCAGGGCGTGTCGCGCGCTTGCCATAGTCGTAGATGATTTTCTTCATTACATTCAATATATTCATATTTGCCATCTCATCTGGACAAAAACTCCTCTACAAGACATAATATTGTACATGTGTAACCTTATATCTAATAAAATAATAATGATGCTGTATTTTTTTTTAGCAAAAACAAAAAGTACCAACTAAAATTATGGTTAGCATGAGATCATTATGAAACAAGCATCTTTAGCTTCTGTGTAAATGTCTTTGGCCTCAGTGAATTATAATGCTTAAGGTGCGTATTCGTCAAAAGATTAGTTATCTATATATTTCATATGCTTACCTCTCCCAGACCATACATACGTCTATGGTAACTTATACGAACAACCCTTTGATCATCATTTCCGCTGACGACACCCGGTGGGTCATGTTTAACGATATACGGCTTAGTTGACTGAACGACGTGGATCGGGGTATTATAAACACGAGATAGAGCTAGTATTTCCGGTTCACCACCCCAAACTGCCGTATCTCTTATATTTGTGCAATATCTCTTGAATTCCAAAGGTCCCATGATCCCTTCGGGGTTTGGTTCCTTACCATCTTCACCCTCTGTTGACGGGAGGAATGGAAGGAAGGACTCTGGGTTTGATGCAATATACTCGGCGGCGGCGGCGCGTGTTGTCATATAATTAGCATATTCTGGAGCGAGGACACCGATGATCCGTAACTGGTCTGCGACAGAGGCGTAAAGACAGTGACCATCTGGAACAATCTTAATACGTATAACGAAAGTAAGAGTTAGCTAGATGAACGAGACCCCTCGCAAAGAATCGTCTCTAGAAAATGACAACTGTACCTCAGCCAATTCAACTTTCAGGTCGTCACAAATCCGTTTCAGGACAATTTCCTCGTTCTTGGCCTCCTCTTCGAGGTGTCTATCAGTATCTGCATCACTATTGACGGATACTTGTGCTAAGTGAGCAGCAGCCTTGCGTAACTGACCTCCAAATGTAAGCACACGCCTTTTCCGAAGCTTCATAGCGGAACAAGGTGATATGAGCGAACCTTGCGAGCCTCAAACCGAGCCTTGCTATCCTTTTTACTAGACTTCTTCTCAAGTTCTTCAGCTGTCTTCTCTAACTCCACCTCTTTCACAACCGTAGCAGCCTCTATACGAGCTGAAGCCGAATCCTTTTCGTCAATCTGTGCAAATAAATCGTCAAGCAACTCGTCGTTGTCTTGAACCTCCAGTGCTGGTGGGAGGTTGTCTACTTGCTTTGAAAACGGTGTCTTTGACTTTTTCTTCTTGGAACCCATGACCACAGGGCGGATCAATTCTAAGGTAGTTTCCCAATTTTCTCAGTGGAATTTTAATCTTTTAGGTTCTGTGGTATATGCACAGCTTATGTCATGGAAATCATAATGTACGCTATTTGTAAGCACACACAAGAAGTCGCCAATTCGGAATGAATTCGAAGATATTTCTTATGAAAAAGCGATGCCCTCTAGGGATCAACCGTTTCTTATTAAATGATGCAATAGCGCCTCCTTCTAGGCTTTCTTACATGATAATGAGACAGAGAAAATGAAGGTACGTTGATGTATTGGGTCATCAGTATCTTTTCGACCATACAAACAATTTTTGTGCTAGGGTTCTGTAGTTCGAGTTAAAAATCTTCGATTAGCAGTTCATGTAAAATAATAAGGACAAGAATAATACAGAAATAATATAGAAGTAGACTAAGCAATAATCAATGACCGTGGAGCACTCGATGCCAACCCTTGGAAAGCTGTGATACTTTCAGTATTGATCGTTTGAACTATGCTTTAAACATACCTTTGATCCCAGTAACATAGTAAGACGGTGCGATTTGGAAGTACAGCAGCTGCAGATGTTCGTACCCTTCAAGTTTCACAAGAAGTTAAATTAGATTTCCTCATAGTAATACCAAGCACAGATACACACCGCCGGACCTCTGTGTTGGTGTGAATACATCTCCTCGGTCCTTCTGTATGGAATCCAAACGGGGGCCGGATGAATGATATCATCAGTTCCCACACCCACTTGTGATTGCTCCGTATATGACAATATTTCGAGCATTTCGTCAATCTGCTTATCATTCAAACCTTCAAAAGGATCATCACGTTGTTTACGACGTATTTCTTCTATCTTCCGTTTTTCAGCCAAATATAACATCCCTAAAAAATTTGTACAAGATTAATATTAGAATAAATAGTAGAATAAACGAGCATACATCTTCCTTGTATAGCTATTTCAACTTGTTGATTGTAGAAGTATAGTTTCCGCAAGTATGTTTCTTGGCTGTCTTCGGTAACGTCCTTGGTTATGCAGTCTCTGAATTTTTCATAGGGCTTGAATGCTAATGTTAAGATGAGGGCAAGATTATAAAGTTAGATCTTACTAACATCTATGTATTCTTCAATAATTTGAATTTCGTAGTCGCTCATATTGAAGTAAGTGGATGGTTAGTTTGCTGTTGACCTTTCACGATGGTACGCATTATATATGCTCTTTGTTACTTGTCTCAGATGGGAGCTCACGTTAATGGGTATATAATCCATTAAAACAATAAAAACCTTGGATGTTTCGGGGAAAGTATAAGTAAAAATCAGGTTTTTATTGTTATTGTACCCACCTAAGACAATACTAATATTGGATATCACAGATATGAACGTGTGAAAGATCGACGTACACGAGTGTCGATCACCGCCGATCCTTCCACCCTTCGGGATCTGAGTGCACTACCCCTTGAACCTACTCTACTTCTCTACTCTATACTGTTGCACATTCAACATGTCTACGACGAGTTCTTTGCTCGATCAGGTATGCAAGTTGTGCTCGCGATCTGAATTTATTTCATTCCTGACATATGATGATTCTATCCTTGGAACAGGGTCATGAACATGCTACTTACGCGAATGAGTATTATTCGCGTGGTCTTCTTATTCCAGCATCAGAAGAACACAATAAGCTGCAGAGGCATTCCAAGCTTGTGTAGACCAGTCGAGTAATGAACATGTGAGTTTGTCTCGGATGACTAGCATTGAGACTGAGAAATCGATAATTAATGCTCAATAATCTTTTTTGTTCTGCATCCGTCTTTTGTAACGGTACCCCAGACACAGAGTACGCTCCGAAAGCTATGTTTGCATCATACTACGGTTGCGAAAGAGCTCCAAAGACGCATAGCAAAGTTGAGAGAAGAAGGCAAGGATCCGACACAACCCCAGATCAGCCAATCCCCGCGTTCGGCTTCCAAATCCGGCCATGAGAATAACACGTTTCAGGAGGGAGTGAGAGGTAGAAATTTGGATTCGTCAACCAATACAGTTGAAGAGTCATTCATGGTCCTAAATAAACAGGTCAATGAAGCCTATCTCTATGTTGCTAGCTTTCACTGATTTCTCTGGTAAATTGTGGTGTCATCGACTACAAAAAGGCTGAGTCTAACGGAGAAGATCCATTTGATCTATTCTGGAAAGTTACTGGTGAAATAATGGCTAATCTCTCCCAGCCTATGTCCTTTGCTGCTATGGCTGCCTTAGATGCTGTTGGAAATAGGACTGTCTCAACTTCTTCAGACGCAGAGATAGTTCATACAAACCCACCTGAACCGAATATTGCCTTAAAAAACACACTAAGTGCAAAAAAAGGTGTAGAAGATAGTATCAAAATTTTGGAAGAAGATATAGGTTTCGAGGACGATGATGGTATTGAGGAGCTTCCTTCTTGCAACAAACATACCTATCGCTAATCTTACTCACGCTTACCAGACTACGAATCATTTGATGATTTCTGTCTTGTTCCAGCATCTTCCGAAGAATTGCCATCAACAATGAGGCTGAAAAAGGAAAACATTGCATTGAAGGCCAAATTAGAAGCAATGGAAAAGCAAATGGCATCCGTCCAGCGACAAATGAAACTACGAAACGAGCAAGACCAACAGCTACGTGATAATATCATATTGGCTCGAAGGGAGGTTGGTAGTAATGCTCTTAGTTTGCATTCGAGTGCCGGCTAATATCGTATATCTCAGGCCCAGCGTGCCATGGCGGCTTCAACCTCATTTGCTAGCCCATCAATGCATTCTTTGGCGAACCTTACTAATCTTAACCCGGCCGGAAACCAAGGGACTGGTAGTCGGGAAAAGAAACCTATCTTATCCGCAGGGCTAAAGACTTAGAAGAGGAACTACGCCTAGTAAAATTTGAGAACGAAAAGCAGGTTAGTATACCCAAACTGTAACTCAAACGCTCTGTTCACTGATGTCGGCGGAAATGCATCACAGAAAGCAATGATAGCTAAATTCCGAGAAAGGTGGGAACGCTTGAAGGAATCTGCCAAAAGGAAAAAGAGCGCGAAAGCAGCCGGGAACCTGGACTCGGGGGTTCGCGAGCGCATCGACGAAGATCCAGAAGCAGAGGCCGCTGCGGTAGCCGAAGATAATGCATAGGCCACTGCTGCTCAGTCCCAATGCTCTTGCCGGGTAGCGTCGATTCGTCAAAATGTTTTGTATCAGTAGTTCTGCAAAATTGGTTATATGTACCATACATAAGCTTTCAACTCTTGGAATTATAATGTACTGTAGGTTATGCATTGTTTGCTGTATTTTGATAGTGATTTGGGGCATGATTCTCTCACATTTGTAATACAAGGATCTTCATATCGATATCTTCGTAGTCAATAACTTACACATCTGACCACACTCGTACAGAGATGTTTCCCCAAGCAGTGAATGTTTCTGGAGAAGTTCACTCTTCCCTAAATACCTCAACCAGTAATTTTAGTTTCTCCGATGAACACCTATTGAAGACTTCGACTGGGCGTGTGTGGAGCAGCTCAAATATTGGTTAGAACGCCATAGAAGAAATGCTTTGAGTGTGTGTGGAAATGGATGCTCACGCATAGTGTGAAGTATTGGAAAAGTTTGGAAAAACGAAGTTTTGCTTCCGAAACAACCTTATAGATGCCTTTTTTTAACAATATGTTAATTAGCCGATATAAAATATTAATTGTGATTGGTCCGCGTTCTGATTATGATTCGGCGTCGAGATATGATCTTGATTCTCCAAATAGGTTAAGCGCATATGTTAATACTACAGAAACTACATTCAAGCAAAGAGGCCAAAGTCCATAATCTTAAGTGATGCAGCGGCGGCACTGAAGATCTCCTTCAAACGAGTCAACTCAGTCGCATCTAGTTTACCACCATTATTTGTTGTCATTGGGATATTGGCACTCAAAACGAGGTCTACATTCCTACTTATGATCCTATAAACCGCAAGTAAAATATGGACTTCATCTGCTTGGCTCTGATTGAACTTCGAAATCCGTTGTATCCCACTGAGAAGGATAGGTGGCGGTGTTACATCCGACAATGAAGATAAATCGTCACTCGGAGTATCAACGCTAAGTACCTCGCTGTATTCAGCTTCGTTATCATGCGCAAGTGAATCAAAGTGAAACCTGAATAAAAAAAATCGGGGTGAGTTGAAGAGAGCGAGAAGACATAAGACATCCTACCTGGCTGCTTCTTTTGAGTCATTTGGAGGTACCCGCTGTAGTATCTCGATTATAAAACTAATGTCTGAAATAGGAGATACCAGAACTTCTTGTGTATCTGGTATTTGACGTAATGTTCTTTGTTTTCCTTAGTTACTCGTCAGAGATGAGAGTATATATCAACGCACGATGCATCTATTAGCGAAGTAGGAAGAAGTGCGGTGATTGCTCCTCCAAAGAGGTCTCTTGAAGATGACATGATGATTTGTAGGTATGAATGTTAAAACTATAATCAGATTAATATGACACAATAAGTGACAATTATCAATTATTGAAGTGTGACACTGATTCCAGACGCGAAAGGTCACGACTCTGTCCTTATTTGGAATACAAGTCTCACACTTTGTCCTTGGCCCAAACAACAGCCCTTGACGCGTTTAATGATGTAAACTGTCATGGATTCAACGCGTAGAACGATAAGACCAAGTATCGATCCCTTTGGAAATGCTCGCCCCGGTCCGAGTGCAATACCTGCACCCTCAACTATCAAGAAACCAGCAGGGGCAGCGCGATTTCGACAGTCACTTGCAGGGCCTCAATCATTTTTTGGCCCTCAACGGCATTCTCTATACCCGGGACAAAGCCTGAATGTTCCCCCAAGTACAATGAAATCTGGATCACTTGGTTTCGGTAGAACGCCCATGCGGAAGTATGTGTCTCTAAGGCATCTCAAATTACTTTGAATTTGACTTTGGCACAGTAGCATTCGTGGTGGGCCACAACGAGCAGATGGAAGACAATCCATGATACCTCCTACACCTGCTATGGGTCACACAATAAACAAAGATCCAAGAAACATCCGTGATAAGGCGACACAGCAGGTGATGCGTAATGCAATATTTTCCTGGCTCCAGGAAAGTGGGTTTCAGGGTACAATTTCGAGGCAGAGTCTACAATCGCCTACAGCAAAAGATTTTCGCGCAATATTTGAGCATCTTGTTGGGCTTTTAGACCCAACTTTTGGCCTAGGAGACAAAGGGAAGAAATTTGAAGATGAAGTCGTATCCATTTTGAAAGCACACCACTATCCGTTTGCGGACGCAGTGGATAGGAAATGGCTGGCTGCTCCAGCCAGTATGCATAGTTGGCCATCACTTCTGGCTATGCTTCATTGGCTTACTGAACTCTCCAAAGTACATGGATACCTCTTCTTGGAGACTACTCTTACTGATATTGACACTAGGCTCGATACACATATTTAGATAGTTCCGATCCTACACTACAAGATTTAGAACAGGTTCCCGAGAACTTCGACGACGAAAATCATCACAAAGCACTTGAATTTAATTACTACTGTGATGCATATGGAACTTTTCTGTCTGGAGCAGACGACTTCAAAGAACAGGATCAGTACCTCGAGGGTCGATATGGTACGTTATACCTATATTGAAAGCTTACTATCTCTTACGGCTCCAATAAGACCAGAAGAATGAAAAGATTTTATCTGAACTGGAAACTTTAAAAAATGAGATGAAGACATTATCCTCGGAATACCAGACACTTACTGAGAAACCCGTACGAATTCTTTGTTTCCGTTGTGAAGACAAGCTTATACGTTTATCAGGCCCCAATTATTGAAATTGAGTTAATAAATGCCTCTCTAAGAAAGGATGGGAAAAAATTTGAAGAGTATCTACTTCATTGCGAAAACAGAAGGAAACGGGTGTTTGACGCGATCAGCAGGGAAGAGGCTGAAATTGCTCGAGACAGTAAGCTATACCATACCCCCCCCCTTTATACTTCTGCTAATTACTTCATAAGCTGCAACATTGCAAAAGCTCAGGGAGGAACAAGAGCGTCTGGCACAAGTAGTTAAAGAGCAAAATCTAACTCCAGAGGAAATAGCTCACATGAACTCTGAACAAGAAGTCCTCACTCGTACTCTTGAAGAACTAAGGAAGAAAAACGCAGAAACAACCAACCAAATGCGTTCCTCAGAAGTAGCTTTAGCGAAACGGAGTGAAAATGTTGAACAAGCAGTGGATGAATACACGGAGTTCCTTGACCGTCTAGGTCTCTTCCCAGCATTGCCACCCCCGCTACCACCTACAGATCTTCGACTCGAGATAAATTTTGCTTCGTCCAATCCCAAAGAGCTAGTTCGCCGCACTGCTACTGGGAAAGGAGCCGATCTCAAGAACGAGATAAAGACTGCCTTAGACAGCGTGGCAGATCACTTGCGACGAGAACATCAAAGTCTAGAGAATGAAGTGATCACTGTCGAACAAGAATTAGATCAGGTTGCTACTGACACAGACAAGATTGAGGAAGACATATTCAATACGGAACGGCGCACAGCAAATGTACAAGAAGAAGCTGAAGCCATTCGATTGGTAAATTTATCCTTATCATGATTGTACATGACTGACTTTTCTTTCTCAGGCAACGCAACAAGAAGCATTGATGAGTAACAGTGAAGCCGAACGCCTACAGAAGGAGTTAGCACATGCACGTACCGTTAATTTGGCAAATGGAGTTGGAGTCAAGTCTCGATTGCAAGCGCTTCAGATTGCGTAAGTAGATATGCTGTTTATGGATTCTCTATATTGACTATTCGTATCTCAGCTATCAGGAGCAGATTGAACGCGTGGACCGACTTAAAGAGGAGACTGTGCGTATGATTCTGAAAAGTAGTAGCGATATTGCAGCATTCAAGGAGGACGTCTCCAGTCATATCAACAACCTTCGGCAAGCCGTAGAAGAAAGTTGAGGTTACCAGTTACTTTGACATCTTCACACTGCGTTGTTTACCATCACTTCTTTTGTATGTTTGCTTACTGTAGCATATTGTAATCTAATACCGGTTTTGTATTGCAGTATTCTTAAAACATTTTTGTGAACACTATATATTTGTTGTACTATCATTCGCGTTCCTACATAAACGAATGGGCAGAGTCGACAGGGGTGGGAAAGGCACCATGTAGTAAAATAAGGATTTGGTGTAGTTTGTGACCCTTACAGATGTGCTTCTCAAAACTGCGAATATGGTCGACAGCTCAACGGCTTAAATCCAACGACAAGGGAAGCATGTCGGCATATGCTTAGTTTTTCGCAGAAATACAGGTTACTGGCCCAGTACCATGGGTGTTTGTTCAAGGACTAACCCAGAAATCAGAGAACGCGTTTTAATTCATGGTAAGAGAAGTCTAGACCTGTGATTTCTTCCCATCCAATTGTGATTTTCCTTAATAAACTTGTAGCTCGATAACATAACTTTGACCAGTTTTCAGTTTTGTGAGTATTACATAAGCCATTTTTATCAAAGAACTCATGAAGTAACCTCAGAAAAGAATATCATATCAAGGTATTAGCATCTTGGAACAATATCATTGGAGTCGCGACTGCCAACGATTCTGGAAGCTGATATTGACTTCTCACGAACTTGAGCGTGTGTCGATAAGACCATGGTCAGTAGACAGCCAAGCCAAAGCACGTCAGCCTTTTACTATCTAAGAATACACGCACCACTGTCTCATCCCACGTTCTGGCGCTTTTGTTGGTTCCATCGCGAACCAATCTATTATTATGGGTAATACACTTCTGCTAGCTTGAGCACTCGTGGAAGCCTATGTGCCTGATTTGGGATACTTGCAGTTCTCTTCCCAAAGGGGATTCCTTGCTTATTGCCGCCGCTTCTTCAGTACCACTAATCGAAGCCTGAAAAAAACGGTTTATGCCAGAGCTTGATACTGGATAGGCTCCTTGACCATGCATGAATCAACGCCATTTCATGTTATCTCGGCGAAATAACAAAACAGTATATTGCTAAAATGTTCCTACACACAAGTACAGAAGAAATAAGATACTAAAGATGGCTATGATCAAGTTGTGTTCATCCTTCTGTCTGAACGTGTAGGAGCTATTGCAATTATGGGTATAGCTTTCGTGAAAAGATCCATATCTATAGGGACGGCTCCGGTTGTTTTAGGACCCGGGCTTATGGGATCGCATCCCTATGCCTCGTTTCTCTGAATAACTACTCCATGGATTGCGAGATAATGGAATGTCCGTATGTAGGACAGTACTAGATCCCAGGTACTCCACTCTCACGGATTGGAGGGTTGTGTGAACGAATAGGGAAGAAGCTCCAGTTTTATGCTTTTAAGAGGACGAATGAATGGATTACACCCTCGCTGCGAGTTGTTACTACCATAACTTGGGACCGCCACTGTCGAAATAATCTTTCAAATTATGCTTGCTCAAGGAAACGCACCCGCATATAACGACGCTGAGCGTGGCTTGGTTGACGTCCATGCAATTCAATCAGCTACTGCGGTACCAGCGTTCAATGCCTCGCAAGCGCCAGGTTATTCCCTTGATGAGAAGAAGGCCCTTGGGTCCCCAAACTTCTTCCCCCTCCGAAAGAGAAGGAATCTGCAGCTAAGACAACAGTGACAGTTGCACCTCGTCCTGCAGCAAGAAGAAGAAAGTCTCGAAGTGGATCCTATGGAAGCTCTGGTTCAATACCTACAGGTATGCGCGAATTCATCGAACTATGTTATGAAAGTGATATTGATAGTTAAATAGAAAATTCTTTACTTTCGTTGTCACTCTCAATGCTATCGGTATTGGTCTAGCAGCCTCTGGTCACTGGCCATATGCTGCTAGGTATACCGGTGCTATGCTTCTGGGAAATCTCCTATTTGCCATCTTAATGAGAAATGAAGTATTTGGCCGTATCTTATATTGGTTTGTAAACACTTTCTTCGCAAAGTGGACACCTTTATGGTGGAGACTTGGTTGCACATCCGTTCTTCAGGTAAGTGGTTTTCTAGCTTCTACAAGATGATTCTATACTAAGTTATACGTGTTTTAGCATCTTGGAGGCATTCACAGCGGTTGCGCCCTTTCTGGTCTAGGCTGGCTGACGTTGAAAGTGGTGAACACTTTCCGACAACACGACGTTATGCATGATTCTATTCTCATAGCTGCCGTCGCTACAAACTTGGCTGTAGCCATCAGCGCTTTGAGTGCTTTCCCCTGGGTCCGAAACACGCACCACAAGTAGGTGTTTAAAAACCTTTTATCGAAATCATCTTCTTACTTACTCTCTCAGTGTATTTGAACGTCACCACCGATTTGTTGGATGGGCTGGAATAGTCTTTACGTTAGTATCCTTCTTTAGAACTTTAAAAAAGGTCTCTTCAGAACTCAGAAGACATTTCTTTCCAGATGGATATTTACGATCCTTGGTGATATCTACGATCCCGATACTCGTTCCTGGAATCTCAGCGGGGTCCACGTTGCTCGTCAACAAGACTTCTGGTTTATATCTGGGATGACTGTCTTGTAAGTTAAAACCCTAGTCATACGCAAGCAAAATACTTATAGTACTATAAAGAGTTCTTATCCCTTGGTTCTGTGTCCGGGAAGTGCCTGTAGATATTGAACTACCATCTCCCAAGGTCGCAATTGTCCGATTCAAACGTGGAATGCAACAAGGTTTACTAGGTCGCATTTCTCGCTCTTGTATCATGGAGTACCATGCCTTTGGTATCATATCAGAGGGTACTCATGCGAAGTATCATTACATGATCTGTGGTGTACAAGGAGACTTTACCCGCAGCCTGGTTAATGATCCACCTGCGACTCTCTGGACCCGTGAACTGAAATTCGCAGGAGTATCAAACACATCAACACTATACAAGCGCGGTGTACGTATCTGTACTGGAACGGGTATAGGCGCAGCTCTATCCACATGTATCCAAAGTCCCAACTGGTTCCTAATCTGGATTGGTAGCGATCAAGAAAAGACATTCGGCCCAACTATTTCTGGGTTGATTCACAGACACATTGAGCCCGAGAGGTATGTGCGAGAAAGTGTCTCACTATAGTCGAAAGGATATTTTGTTTCTGACTACTTGTCATAGGCTGATACTGTGGGATAGTAAAGCTCGAGGGTGCGTACTCTTTACCCGCAATATAATCTTCTGTGGAGTTTGGTTCTCATACCTATGCTTTTTCTTCATTATAGTGGCCGGCCCGATTCGATGAAGCTTCTTAAAGAGGCGTTCTATTCATTCGGAGCAGAAGGTAACTTTGTCCCTTAAGTGAATGCTGAGAAGTACTTCCCAAGCTTAACTATAATTTGTGTAGTTGTATTCATAACTTCTAATTACATCGGAAACTCCGAAATTATGCAGGGATGCAAAGATGCAGGCATTCCCGCATTTGGTACTCTTTGGGACTTCGTACGTACTCACTAATTTATGTTTCCCCTATATCAATGTTTCCGTCACTGACTTTGAAAATAGTGATTTCTGATAGGGTTTAACGGGTTGGAGCTTACTGAATCGACATAATACTGCATTAAACTTAGACAGACCGGTTGATGTTTGATTAATATTTAACACACGAACATAAATGCCCTCAGTTATATCTATTCTTTTCTTCATGTATCCATTAATGACACTGTACCTGTAATGACGGAAGCGCTACTGGTCCTCAATTTTATCACATTTCGTTCTACTTTTTTCGATTATCTCACACGTTTCCCACTCTCGTGAGATTGTCAAAAAAAGTCACTACCTTAGACCTAGATAGCATTTACACAAACTCAGTGTGTGGCGTTATCTGATAAGTTTCGACCTGGCTTGAAACTATTGTGCCTCGTGAGACGCCTCCACCCCGCTTTTAAATCTCCCTGGATGGAGAATACTGATCTCAATGAACACACCGACAGTGTAGAAGTTTAAAAAGTCTATGCAGATAGATTTAATTATCTTCAAGTGTATCCAATTTAGACACACGAATGAGATGCAGAGATAGATCATGAGAGGAGAGTGTAGAGAAAGAAAATTTACAACGCGAGTAACAAAGGTGTATGACGGACGCCGCATGGTAACGCAAAGAATAAAGATTACAGCGCAGATGGCACGTACAGGGACATACCCACGAGAACACCAGGACAACACAAAGAATACACAGTTAACACAACGAAAGAGATGAAAATGGAGGAGGGGTGATAATGACAGATTAGTGAGCAGACGGAGGAAACGGTTACGGTGATAAATGACCGTGAGTTTGATTGCAACTAGAAGCTGCAGTACTCTTCGAGAACTTGACCAGGTCTACCCATCCATTGCCAGCGGCGGCCAGGAAAGATTTGAGTATTTGGTTCTAGGCGTATGCCCCGTTTCGCAAGTTCGGTCACAATGCGCGCGATATTTCGAGTGTCCTAATAGAGATCGTGGGGCATAACAAAATAGTTCGTCAATAAAATCTACGGTATATTAGTTTAGGAATAAATTGTACACACGTCAATACCACTATGTTGGCGTCCTACAAAGTCAGGAAGACTAAGAACACGGAGTTGCTGTGAGATGTTCAACGTCCGACGTCTAGGAGCAGGCTAAGATGATAAGACAATATTGTATTTGCGTTGTGATATCGTTAGATAAATCGACAAAAAATCATATGGTTAAGACTAGACCCTTAAATTACTTACCTTTGGGAATACTATCTTAGTCTGGCGTTTGCCAGACTCTTGTAGAGCAAGATAGTATGACACGACTTTGCGAACATCAAGAACATCTCCTTTTATCCATTCTGGCATTTGAAGCTTGACCTCATGTTTTAATGATCTGGTCACCGATATAAGTAGATGATATAACTACCTTGGATATGAAACATTGCTTCACTACAAAATCGCGGATATCAAAGGGGCCGTCCGTACACCTTTGTAAGAGAAAAGAATATTTATAAACTATATTATCTCTGAAGTAGATAATATGTCTTACCAGGTAAATCGTTGAAGCCTTTCTCCACTTATACCATCAATTAATCCATTTTTCGCCATAAACTCTCTAAATGAATCAAGAACAGCAGGGAAGCTCGGAGCACAGTCAACTTCAGCCTGAATTCATATGATGAGTCCTGTAAATGATTGCTAGGAGCCCTGCAAACTACTGAACCTGAGTTATCCCTGTTAAAGTAGTACAAAAGGCGGACAATTCTGGTCTCCAAGATGGCTTTACAAAGCTGCGGAATTCATCTACAGAAATGAAGCCCGATTAACGGTATTTGATTAGTAGAAGGATAATAGTGCCTACCAGCCACGTATAACTCTTTTGCTCTACCTTGTGCGTCTTTAGATCGCCATCTCATTAATATTACAGGCCATTCCTAACCATTGTCATTGTGGCGGATTAGAAAAGATTACAACAAAGAAATCCGTTGCACACATACGATTATTTCGTTGGGCCAGTTGAAATCAGTGCCTTCTTGACAGGTAGCTTCTACATCCAATACTAAAAAAGCGTCGTATGGTTGTTTCTCTGGAAAAGGGGCTTCTGAGAGCTCTAGTCTAGGACTTTCTTGGGTTCTTTCGATCCGTGTTGTGGGAGGTTCGGGAACCGTATGAGGGTGAGGCACGCGAGGAGTGATGATCATGGCACTTAAAGAAGAAAAAAAGCCTAGTTTCGAGGAAGATGAAGGGGGTGTTCTTGATCTGTTAAAGCCGGGGTCTCGGTTAGTTGCTGTGTGGCACACTTGTCGGTTGTCGTTTTGCACGTTTCACCGGGTCCGTCCTCAGATGATTTTGAAAGAAGTTTTAGGACACGATAAAAGCAGTAAAGAGAAGAGATAGACAGTACTGTAAACACGATTTCGCTAGAAGATTGGGGCACGAGACGAGGGGTAACTGGAGGTATGCGGATCCCTAAACTAAGAGCAGAACGAACGTCAAAGGCCTTATACATGGCCTATCGCGACGACTACGTCAACCGCCCTTTTGTAAGACGCAAACGTCTGGCGCTGACGATATGCGTTTGTTGTACGCAGCGCTTCGTCAACAGTCGTCGGCGCCGTTTATGACAAAGTCAAGAATTGTGCCTACTCCTAAGCGATCTACTAAACGAAGGATGTGCATGTATGTAAAATAGGTGGCGTGAGAGTCTAGTTCTACATATGGGTACTATAGAAATTTCATTCCAATTTACTGCTAATTACGGGCTCCTTGTACCCTTCCTCGTGGTTGCTGCTCATTTGAGTGCTTGACACTCGGTTCTCAATCCATCATCATGCCTGCTCAACGCGGCGATGACCTGGAAGATGACTTTGTAACAGATGGACTTGTTGCCGACTCTGGTGGCGAAGAAGCTAGCGACGACGAAGACATTCCATCACCTCATGTAACAGAAGCACAGGTCTCAGTGGAGGATGTAGCCAAAGCCAAGAAACGGAAACGAAGAGAGAAAGAGAAGGAAAGGAAGGTGCGATAGTTTGCTATTAGCCTTGTCTCTACTCTACCACTTATTCGCTACTACTACTTTACTCCTCTTTAGAAACGAAGAATGGTGCTCTCGAATGAAGTATTTTCAAAAGAACAAATCTCAATTGCTACTCTTCCCCAGCACAAATTGCTGAGTATTTGTACAAGCTTCAAAGTCTATCCTACCCAAACTTGTCTGCCATGGAACTAGATGACTTGAGAATACCAGGTACTTCTTTGTCTCCAGCCTAACCTTAACTTAGTAACCCTATATTGACCGCATTCAGACACCGCTATAGTTGATACCTCAGAATGGGTAGGGGCTCGCACCCTCGATCAACTCGTAGATTTTATTACTGAAAGTGAGAAGGGCTCATCCCGACCTTGTTGACTTATCTGAACTAACCTTTTTAGTGACGCCATCTTTGAAGTCTCGGCTTCGGATGGCTTCTAAAAACGTTGGCTCACCCACCGTGATTTTTATAGCATCCGGAGCCATGAGAGTTGCTGATGCTACTCGAATTTTCAAGTCAAAGTTTTTAAGACAAGAAAAAGGGGGAGATGCTGCCAAATTGTTTGCCAGACACTTCAAGTTTGAAGAGCATGTAGCCTATCTAAAGCGTGCAAAGATTGGATCAGGTTTGTCCCAGATTGTATCAACCTTTCTTTGATAGGTGCTCAAGAATTTTAATCTTGTAGCGGTAGGTACCCCAGGCCGTATTGGGAAGCTTTTTTGCGAGAGTGGTAAGATCTAATTTAGAATAGTCATGACTAGTATTGCTAAACAAATCTTCAGATGCACTTTCCGTATCAGCCTTGAGTCACATAATTTTTGACGTGACTTATCGCGATGCTAAGAAGCGTTCTATATTTGACATTCCAGAGACGAGAGACGAGATTATCAGAACTGTTCTTGGTGCAGAGTCCGTACGGAAGGCATTAAAACAGGGCAAAGTGAAGCTTGTTTTCTTCTAATTGTATTTCTTCTGTAAGATTTAGTTGGCCCATCATACCATAAGTCCATTGTGTTTTTTAAATGTTTTATTAATACGTCTGCATAATGTAACAGAACTGTAGCTGTAGTTTAAAAACCCTTCGGGTTTGTGCGTAAAGTAAGCTGTAATACATTTTAGATACTCTGACGAGTTCGATGCATTCCAGTAAGTCATTAAAACGCACTCTAGTGAATTTTGGAACTTTGTGAATCCCTTTCCTATATCCTTTATCCCATGCTGAAAAAACGGTGTATTTGTCTTGAGCCGGCATTTCATGTTCTTTGGGAAGTAAGAGGGCTTTATCCTAGAAGCATATTAGACATACTACAGTCATATCCTAAGTGATAGTACCCACTAGAGCTGAACATTGTACACCGCTCATTCGGACAGCCTCAATGACTGCATCGACTTGTTTTAACCTCTTACGTTGGTTGGCCTTACGGGTAACCGACAATTTCCAAGGTGTTTTCCTGTATGGTATATTGAGTTCTTTTTCTCCGGGATATATAATCTCATAGATAATTTCCGTACCATAATAGACCACTGAGGTTTACATGAGATGGACGAAAGGCTCCAAGCATTGTTTGTGTGGAGAACTGAAGAGAGTCGCAAGTTACGGTGAGTGTAGCGCTGCCTACGCCGATCATTTGTCTGAAGCAATTCTGACTAAGCAAGTGTAACTCTATCAAATAGGTCACTCGGTGAATCATTGCAAAGTAGCACTTGCCCGTTGTTCAGGTTACGAGGCAAGTTCGATCCCTGAATAGCCCCTCCGTTAATCTTTAAGCTCACAGCTAAATACTATGAGTGTCGACGTTGAAGTTCAAAACGCGAATGGTGCCAATGGACATGTGGTGAACGGAAACGCGGTTAATGAAGAAACAAACGGAACATCAGAGGCACAAGCAAGATTTGCAACGGGTCTTATTCTCCCTCCTCCAGATATCAAATGTGAGCATATATCAGGGCCTCTACCCCTCTGGTATCTGTAGACTCGTTTCTGACAATCCCCCTCAGCAATTATCGATAGAACTGCGTCTTATGTTGCCCGCTCCGCAACACCTTTACTATTTGAAGATAAAGTTCGTGAAGCTCAACGTTCCGACCCAAAGTTCTCTTTTTTAAACCCAGCGGATCCTTATCATGCCTACTATCGGCATAAAATGACGAAAATAGAGCAAGGAGAGGAAGACGAGGTTGCTGCTCCTGTGGTTAAGGAGGAAGTAAGCATAAAGGATGAAACACCAAAGAGTGGCATTATAGCCCTTGAACCGCCCCCGCTGACTTCATCCTCGACTTGCCACCAATTTCTGCTTTAGATCTGTAAGCTTCAACTTAATACTATAAAATGTTTTTGGTCTAACTAGCACACAAGGGACATAATCAAATTAACTGCCTTGTTTACTGCCCGACGGGGGCGTTCATTTTTAACAAATCTCGCTGCAAGAGAAGCTCGCAACATTGAATTTGAATTCTTGCGACCCACTAGCTCACTTTTTGGGTATTTCAACTCCCTTGTTGAGCAGTACTCGAAGGTTCTTCTTCCGTCAAAAGAGACCATCACTAGACTTGCAAGAGATTCGGAGGAAGGTGCCAGGTGGAAGATACTTGAAGTCTCAAGACAGCATGCGGAATGGGAGAAGATAAAGAAGGAAAAGGAAAAGAAGAGACAGGATGATAAGGAAGCTGAAAAAAGTAAGTTTAAATTACTGCTATGACTCTCTAAGTTTACCACTGACACGGTCGTCAAAGTTGCTTTTGCTGAGATTGACTGGCACGACTATGCCATCGTTCAGACGATAGAATTTACAGTTGCAGACGCTAACTCAGAGCTTCCGCCTCCCATGACTGTGGATGAGATGATCAGTAGGACTTTAGCTCAGAAGAAGATGGCTGCTATGATCATGGAGGACACGGCCGATGAAGTTGAGGCTGTTAAAGCCCGTCAGGCTGCAGAAGAAATTGCCAATTCCAATGCTAAAACTAATGTCAATGGAGCTCCCGATGGTGATGGCATGATGGATGTTAGTGACGACGAGGCATATGAATCGAAGGAAAGGATAAAGAAAGAAGAAGAAGATAGGCAGCTTGAGATGGAGAGGGCGCGGGCGATTCAGGCAACATCGATGGACGCATCAGGTCCAATGAAGATTCGAACAGATTATGTTCCAAAATGTAAGTCTGCATTTTCAACCGTAGACGTTACTTTACTAATCGGGAAAATGTATCTTAGTGGGAGGAAGAGGGACAAAAGTCACCATGACTACTTGTGCTGTATGTGGGCAACAAGTTCCTGTGGACGAGCTACAAGAGCACATGCGTATCGAATTGTTAGATCCTCGGTGGAAGTCGCAACGTGATGTCTTGGAGGCAAGAAGGGCTCAGCTTAACGAGTTGCAGCGTGGTGCAAATGTTGAAACTTCGCTCAGATCACTCGCTCGTGCTCGTGTTGATATCTTCGGTACGGAAGCTGATGAAGAGAAGCGTAAGCGTGAGGAACAGGCTGAACAGGAGAGAAGGAAGGAACGCGAAAAGGATGTTTGGGATGGACATACTGCTTCCAAGGACAAGACCCTCGATAAATTTCAGTCGAGTTCGAACATCGACGAACAAATTGCTGCTATCCATCGTGCGAAAGGTCTGGCTGCGTAAGTTTATCCCCATTTATTTTCTATAAATCTTTCTTAAGATCTGCTTCCAAATACAGTGTTGAGTCAACAAATGGTCCTGGTATTGGTCCTGCAGCTGGGCCTGGTGTCGTTCATTCCCTTCCTGCTCCGCCTCCTTCTTTACCCGCACCCCCACGACGTGATACACCGGGTGGTGTTCCAGATCCGGCATTCGCAGCCGCAACAGTCTCAGCTGGACCTCAACCAGCATCCATGTACAGTGGACAGACTGCACCCGTGATGCTTCCACCATTACATTACCAAGGTCTAGATGCGGCGCAACCTTTCGGCTTCCAGCCTCCACAGGCTGCCGTTGGAGGCCCCGGTATGCATCCACAACGACTTGCAGCATTGTCAGGAACACCGCCTATCCCAATGCAAGCAGGTATGATACGCCCAGCGGACCAAATGGAAGGTATAGAAACCGATGGGATCCCACCTGCAAAGAAGCAGAAAGTCGGAAGACTTCCCGGGGACAGTATTATCCTGAACAGAACTGGATCGATTTACACCCTGTAAGCTACAGTTTTTTTCCCAACTACTGACATATGCTACTCTCTGTATATTGTGTGCGGACATTTTTTTACTGACTAAACTCCTATTAGCATCCTATTTCCGTACAGGTGCAACTTCCTGTTGACTCCTCAAAACCGGAATGGAAGCTTGATGGCAGTGTCGTGACACTCAATGAAGTTCCAGTTACGTTACTGGTATCAACACTCCGAGACCATGTAGTACGGCATATCAATAGCACGGTACCACTTTCTCGAATCATGCTCTCACTTAACGGAAAGTTGTTAACAAACGCAAATACGTTAGCGAGTTATAACATAGAAGATGAGGATCTACTTGTCCTTAGTCTGAGAGAAGCAAAAAAGAAGAAATAGTCTTAGCAATTGAACACTCGCTCGCGATAGTACTCTATACATTTGTTCTCTCCCTCATTTTCTGTGCTTCTCATCTCTGTTTTCTGTGTTTTGTGTAGTTACTCCCTATAATTATACATTTTACCGTTTTGCTAGGTTTGGAGAGATCTTATCCCTTGATCCTACTCATCTAGAACATCAACCGTGTAACCATATTTTTAGAAAGGAATATTCATGAAGCTCGTTCAGTGAGTGATTTACAATAAAGGTACTATGAGCCGAAATCAGGATATATCAAAGCAGGCTAGATAGCATACAGATCGCATCAAAGGAGGGAAGGTACGCTATATACAGGACAAAGAAAGAGAAGAATATTAGATACAGAAGGAAGTAGATGATTATAAAAATTTGCCGTCCACCCAAGCTATTCACTATCTACTGAAGTCCGAGTCAAACTTTAGATCATCTTTCTCCGTCTCCCTTTCTCTCACGCTTCTTATACCACTATCAGACTCTCTCTGTCTTCCAGTATACGCACGCATTCGTTTCTTATTAGAGTTGTAACAGATCTCCACTCGTCCTTGAATCAGAAGCTATAGGCTTAGGTGCATCAGCCATATAAGAACCAAACGCTCCAGCAATATTTGCATATGGATCCGCCGACCCTTGACCATTAGGACGTAGCCCCCCATCTTCGTCATCGTCATCGTTATCATCCATGCCTCCATCTTCTTCCACATCTTCTCCTGTTAAGCTAGTCTCCCCACCTGACCGTGATGGCAATGGTGGAGCTGTGCTCGTTGATGACGTTTCTGCTCCCTCTAGTTTTGGTGGTATTGACGTAGACGACGTCCCGTTTACTGGAGGGGCAGCGCCGGGACCACTACTTGGGTCTATCAAGTTTTGAGTGGGCATAGGAGGTCCTGGAATGTTTACAATCTGAGGTGGTAATTGATCCGGTGGGGGTCGAACGAGTGCTACTCGTGATTTTTCATTTAGTGCAGGACTATCAGGGAGAGCTTTCGCCTTGACATTGCGGATAAAAGTCTGAAAAGTGTATAAGTAGATTTAGAATATCAAACATAAATAATGAGTACAATGTGACAATGAGTTAGAATTTACAAAAATTAGGGATAAAACCAAGAAAGGGTTTCTTGGACTCACTTCGGGATTCTTATGGTAGATACTTCCAAGGGATCCCGTATGGAGTAAAAGCTGGTCAAGTGAACCTCGGTCCATCCTATCCGAATCCGTCGTGATTGGTGGCTTCTCCGCTAAGACAATTTCTCCTGCATTAGCTGGGCTGATGGCGAGTAGACGCCAATACATAAATCCTCGATCACGCAAGTCCGGGTTATCAATTTCCTCTGTAGTCCATTTTAACACCTTATGCACAATCTCCTTGCTGGTACTTGAAGAAGACTTGTAAATAAAGAGCTTAACAACGGCGGAAAGTAGAGCTAGTTGGACCTATAAACGTTATTTGTTTTAGTTAAAATTAAACCTCAAATATCAAGGATATTCCAATAATTTGGGGTACCCACCTCCGTCGGTTCTTCTAAGAAGTTGTATACAAGATCATCCAAAAGTTCGTCCGAATTATCAATTTTGTCTGCAAACTGGCCAATAATCCAGATCATAGCAGCCTTTGCTTCAGGCTCGTCCAATGCATCCAGATTCTCGCATAATTTGGGTATAACACCTTCGTAGCGCCCTGGATATCGGCGGAAAATGTCTTTGATAACAATAATAGCTTCCTGAACTACATATGATACTTTCGTATCTATGAGTTCTAAGAGGGCGTCAATACATTGATCCGCCGCCGGTTCAACCTTGATTGCTAGGCGTCCTATGGACCTTACGGCCTTGCGTACAAAATCTATATCCACTTCAGATGCATATCTTTAAGGATCCACGTAAGCTATATTCAAATTACAGAACAATGAGAAAGCGCATACTCTTGTAATTCTGCAAGGACTTCTCTGAAATTTTCTTGTCGTGCCAGTCGATACATGATTTCAAGTTTTGCCAACTTCACATATATGGGGTCGTTATACTTGCAGAAAAACACTTTCACGTCATTCTTCAGCACAGTGGGTCGTCGTTGTATAATAAGAAGAATATTTCGTAGAGCAACATATTGCACTTCCGGACCAGAAGAGAGCATCGTTACTATTAAAAGTACAAAGGCTTGATCAGTATTCCAAAGAGTAACAATTTTCTCTTTGTTTGTTTTCTTACCTAAAGGAGGACCCATCTTTTTGCAGATATATTCGATGAGTTTCCGATTTTCCATATAGTTCATGAGATATAGTAAGACTTTGATAGTCGTTAGAATCACAGCCGAGTTACCGTGCTGTAATTGAGGCATAATTCTCTCAGCGATCGTCTCAGCTTCTTGACCTTCTTGAGGAACGAAGGTCATTAAAGCATCCATTATATATATTTGTCCCCATCTTCGAGGTTCAAGACCAAAATTAAAGAGGGTCATTAGTATTCTGTCATGATACAAAAGGAAGGGATCCGTACTCTGAGCTCTCTTGTAAAGCGGTTAGTAACTTATTTGCGACAGTGAAGTTAACCCGGAAAGCCACGCCATCATATCTCTCACTAATCTCCACGAGAGCAGCAACAGCATTCGCCACTACTGTTGCATTCGTATCAAGCATCAGGTCTCGCAACATCTCTACAAAACCTGCCCGCTCCGTACGCCGAGGATCTGCTGTATAGACCTTCGCAACACAAATCGCTGCGGTCTTTCGAACATATGGATCTCTATCTTTCAATGCATGTCGCAAAGGATCTGTTATTGATTCTGTGACAATAGATAAGGGTATATATGACATTGTGCGTATTGCAAGTGCTCGTATAAGTGGGTCACGGTCTGCACAGTCCTGTATGGATCACACACATGTCATACATATGCACATCTTTCACTAATGGTACTACAGAGAGTACATACCTGTAAGAAGCTTGGAATGACAATTTGAATTTGATCGGGTTTAGACCTTCCGTAACTGACAAGAAAGAGGTAAACCACTAAGGATAGTAGTATTCATAAGCTATAGTAACCTGCATTTCTTCCAAAGACTAACTGCTCACTCTTCTTTATTTCAAGTGAAGGGGTTCCTAAACATGCAACAACGTCAGGAAATAGTGGAGACACTAAGAAATATATTAATTATGTTGAGCTTCCTCGATGCATATTTATTATAGTACATAGTCAGAAACACGCACTGTCATTCCCCATTGTGATATTAGCTACGATCTTCTTGAGTACGGTCTTCCGTTTTGTGAATTTCTTATCCTTTGCCTCGGCTGCATGTAGCTCAGCGCGAAATTCCTAGTAGTAAGAGTAGAATCAGAAGTTAGACGCAATTTAGCCCTTGTTTCCAGATGGCTAAACAGAGCTCTTGACGTAGTTTCGCACCTGTATCTTGCCTCTTTGGAAGAACTTGGCATCTTGACCAGCCTGACCACTCATTGAGAATCAAGACTGGGTGTTATTATGTGTTTCTCAGATGACCCTCGTTCAATTAAGAAAGAGGGGAACAGGTGCTAAGTAACGTTCGATTCATGGGCCAGTCCGCGTCAGACAAGGACCGCGAGAACCAGTATATTTCCTTAAAAAGGTAATTTATTGTTAAATGACACAAGCTAAACTCTATTTCTTCCATGCTACATGTAGTTCTACTTGAAAAGTTACCATGCCAAAAGCTGCATCTCGTCATCTGCCTCGTACAAAGTTCTCCTACACTCCACGCTCAGCACTCGCATCGCATAAACATGCTTCTGTTGATTCAGCACTCAAGTCATTGCGTTCATGTGCTCGTCAACTGACTCCTCTAGAATATAGTCTCTCGGATGAGCTCAGGATATTAGAAAGATTATATTATAAATCCGTCAATCAACACCGTTCTGCCTTGTTTTTCCAAAAAATTAAAGAAGTCCGTAGACTAGGGAATAGAATACAGGAGGTCAATATTGGCAGATTGACTGAAGACTTGCGATATACATTCTATATCGGTGAAGGGTTAGAAAGAAAGTGAGTGTGAATTTTGTCTAGTCCTGGACAGTAGTTAACTCTCTAAAGCCCCAAAATGTTGAAGGGCGCTTGGATCCAAATACCTGAAGGGAAATTTGTTAATATTCTTTATGGTCGTATATCCGATATTACAGCTCTATTAACCCGGGTAAGCTCCCTTCCTTCACAACAAATTTACTCATCTTAAAGATAGCAATTGTACCAAAACAATAATAGGCTCGTGAACGCTTTGCGAAAGCATACCAGTGCGTTATTCCCTCCGAATAAGGTCAATCTATCAGAAATTAAAGTTTTATTTGTATCCCGTCTTCACCTTCTAGATCACTTTTACTCATGCTACAAACAGGGGCCTTCTTACACCTCATACTCACATTCATTAGCATAGTCGCACGACTTGATGTAATCACAGTAGAGCTAGGTTCAGCAATAGAAATTCTCAAAGAAACGTTATACGGTCTTCTGGAAGCAATAGTAAGTTCCTCTTGCTAATTGGTTAGCTACTATGACTTAGAACTTATAACGAATTCATATTTCCTGTTAGGGGGAGAAGCCTGAGAAGGGGAAAATGACGAGATCAAATCTCTTATTGGAAAATTTGCCCTTAAAAGACTTGCCACGTCCGGAAAATGATGCTTCAATGTATGCGTTACTTGATGAAGACCTCGGAAGTACACTCGTACGGAGAGATCCTCTATCCTCGGGTACCATGGAAGCTCCGGATGATATGCTAGGCATCGAAGAAGACCCATTTCACATGCAAGAAGAAAATCGGGTTGAGAGTCTCATCATTTCCAAAGTAGTGACGACCCAAAACGAGGTGCAGGACGATACCGAACCCAAAACGACCTGTTCAAAGGGAAACTCTGCTAAATCGTCCCAAAATACTCTAAAGGAGAAAAAGAGGAAGAAAAAGAAAAGAGATGCTATTGATGATATTTTTGGATCTTTGTGAAATTGCTTCTTTTCCCCTTCTTTTCATTGTTGTTTGTAGGATAGGTTATTACATATGGGGTAAGACTAGGTAAACATATAAGTTAGGTAGCTAAAAAATATCTAAATTTGCGGATTTAAAAGGATATGGTATTCGTAACACCCGTACGTTAAGCACGTCTTCATTGGGAAAAGGAAAAGAGAGAAGAGTCTGGATGCATTCCCTCCGCTACATCAAGAGTATACTAGATATGTATTCTCTCATCGGCCTTGAAAGAGCTCCATACCTTACTTGAGAACTTTTTGAAGTCGGGCAAGATGGAAATTGATCGTGCTTGAGGTCTTCTTTCCACCCGTCGTCTGTACATACAGAAACAGCAGATACCGAAATCATTAGACTTCAGAAGGGCATAAAGAAAAAAAGAAGACCACATACGTTAGCCCTCATGCAATCCGATAGTGCTTTTGCGGTTTCTGCACACGTTTGCATGTTACTTCCGTTCTTCGAGGCTGCCCAGCAGCTGAGCATGGCCAACGTTTCTACGGCACAAGGTGTCTGGTAGCCAGCTGTTTGAACAGATTCCCCGTTGAAAGTCAGCTTCTATTGAGTTCCGAGTATAATCATTTCCCAAGACCTGCCTTTTGCTTTCCTGACCTTGAGTTTCTTAATGTGCATCGTTGCTGCTGAAAGAATACAATAGTAAGCCCCTCGGAGAAAAGAAAACGGTTAAACTCTATGGATTTCTAAAATAGGAGATTATACTTCACGTGATGTTACACGTTTCGCCACGCCGGCGTAGTAGCGAACCGTCGATGGAGGCATCTACGCTCTGAGTACATATGCCCCATCTTGTCCTTTAGGCCTCACTTTCTCTAGATCATTTTCCTATCTTGTCCTCATCTAACTTATACTCAACGGATTAGAAAAGTAACAGATCAATATATACAATGGCGACTCCTTCGTCATTCAATAAGAATAATTCTGGTAAGCTGGAGGGCTGGTCTGATTTATACAATCTCCCATTGAATGCACCTTCCTTCAAAAATTTGCACACAAAACTCAAACTTTGATACATTCAAACTTTCCGATCACGAAATATGCGTCTCTCTTTACCCCCTGTAACATGCATTTTATATATGAGTAGCTGTGAGACGGATCATGCAAGAGGCGCGTGAGCTCGCAAACGATCCTTCTACGGAATACACCGCTGCGCCCCTTGAGGTGAGCTCTCGTCCTTCTTCTTTCCCCCTAGTCATGTGCACGAATTTCTGTGGGGATGTAGTTAACTTTTAGCTATAACGGATGACTCATAACTTCTCGTATCCTCGTATCTTTGGTATAATCATAGGACAATCTATTTGTGAGTCTCGTGTCTCCCTCATAAACATAGAACACACCTTTTCTACAAGAAAAAAAAGGATATTATACTGACTTTAAAACTTGAATCTATCGTAAAATAACTTGCATGAACTTAACTCAACTTGGAACTTTATTAAAACTGTCATTGTGTTTGAATTCGAATACTGTGTTGCTACTTTGGGTTTACCTAGGAATGGCATTGCACACTCCGGGGTGCACCAGATACCGAATTCGAAGGTGGTTTGTACCATTTTCGTATAGTACTACCCGCAGAATACCCTTTCCGGCCGCCTTCGCTCATGATGCTTACCCCGAGTGGTAGATTTGAAACAAATACGAAGGTACGTGTCCATTCATTTTACCCTCTCGCCCCCTTGGATTATTCACTTCCAATTCTAAACTGATTATCATGTACAAAATCCCATTTCTATCATTGCAAAATATTGGCGTATCACGTCAACTACTTCTACTTCTATTCTCCTCGCACCTTCGATTTACAATCTGCGATCAATCACTCACTCCGGATGAACCCCTACTTCATCTCCTCCTATATTCACCACGGATCTTCATTTAATCTTCTATTTCTGATCAAATGAATTGGGTCTTACTCACACTTGTGCTTCGTGCTTGCTCATCTGCTTGCTCACCTGATCTACGTTGCCTGCCTAACAGCTCTGCATCAGCTTCACAAACTGTAAGCTTCCCCTAGCATTTTCCCAGTACTAACAATTGTCTATATACATATTTGAGCATCCAAGCATCTTCTCTCCTTATCTCCCCCTAACTTTTTATGTGAGAAACTGACTATAAACTTCTTTTTCTAACCTTTTATCCCATTGGATGATAGACCATGAAGAATTATGGCAGCCAGCTTGGGGAGTCCGAACGGGTATGTAACGTTCTACTACCTTACTTTTTTTATCCCTCTCATCCCAAAAACTATGTATTTCATCCCGATCTGACACACAAATTCACTCTTACACATAACGTGCAAATGTGGGCAATTAACACCCGACTAACTCTTTACTAATTTCAATTTTCTTGTAAAATTTATCATCACTGTTTATCTATCAAACTCTGCCAATTGGTACCTAAATTGCGTCTGACCCATATCTCTATTCCCCCGGACTATTATAGCGATCATCGGATTACAAGGCTTCTTTCCTCTGAAGGGTGAAGCGGCGGTGGGAGTAGGTGCTTTAGAGACCCCAGCTTCGGAACGAAGGAGGCTTGCTAAGTTGTGAGTTCTTATTTTTTATATTATACATTTTACTTCCTAGTTCGCCTCTACTATTATCTTGCTTCTTGTTTTTGCTCTATCTTGTGACGTTCTTGAACATGAAACTTCCTTCCAGTCCGCATGGAAGGAGTATTGGTGTATTTTCTTCCTGATGTCTTCTCATTCTATCTCTTCTCCCGTTTGCTTGGCTCTCTGTCCTTTTCAATACCATTACCCACTTTATAATTCTCCCCCTTCTGAATTTCTCCTCCCATGTGTACGCATATGTGTTAAAGTCAGCAAGTGTCTCACTTGCAAGATGTTTCTTTCTTCTCCCTTCCTTCACAAAAATATTTTGAAGCCTCATTCATTTTTCGGCTGGAGGGGTCTCTTGCACTAAGAAGGGGGAAAGAGTCACACTATAATATATCCATACGGGGTTATAAATCCTAGAAAATGATGATTTGATCTTTACGCACCACATTTTTATATGATAATATCCAATGATACAAGAAGATACTAACTCTCAACCCTTTTTCTCTTCTCATTTAACTTGCTAACTTTTCGGATCCGGATATGGGATCGGGTATACAATGTACTATTGAAAAAAGGTCACGCGAATGGGTATGCCCACAATGCAAGATTCCGAACTCACAATGTCTCCCCGATCCGCAACCTCAATTACAACCGGAGACAGGGACCGTTCAACAGTCTCAAACTCAATCTGACTCTCAAACCTGTATTGGATCTCAAACTGCCCCAACTCAATCGGGTACTCATACTATTACTCATACAGATGCGCAGACGCAAGGTCAAAGTCAACCTTATTCTGAGACTAAGACTAAAAGCGGCTCGGCAACTGACAGGGGCTCGGCTTGTGGTGGTGATGTGTCAGCAATAAACAACAATCTCAGTCTTAATAATAAGAATGATAATGATGGATCTCGGAGTGAAGAGGATCCGAATGTGGCTTCGTCCGTTCCAGTATCTGTAATAGACCGAGGGGCGAATTTATCGGAGATGGGGGAGGAAAGGAAGGAGAGGGAGTAATAGTGGGAGGGGAAGAAGAGAATAGGATGGTTCGGATTCGTGATGAGTCACGAATACTAAAAGAACGTGTTGGATTAGGTGGAGAGAAGGAGGAAGGAAAGGATCTATCGTCAGCTGGACAAGCAGATGAACCTTCTCGACAGGTACCGTATTCACCAACACCAGCACCACCAAATTCAGCATCTTCATTTCCACGAGCATTGTCATCTTCTACTTCTCTATTTTCTTCCTCCTCCTCCTCATCATCATCAACTCCGGCCTTTGCTTCATCATCGCTACAAACATCAGCATCACTACAAGCACCTCTTTCTTCTTCTTCTTCTTCTACTTCCTTCCCGCCATCCTCTACTACCCCTGCCTATTCGTCATCAGCCCCCTTCTCTTCTCCTTCTCCGTCTTATTCGATTCCGGCTGCGAGACAACGCCGTCCGACGGCTATAATCGTAATAGACGGGACGATTTCGGTGTTACTCGTCCTTGTTGCAGCTTTGTTATGTCGCAAGTTCCTTTAGAGAGACATGAAGGGTCGGAGTCGAGTGGTAGGAGTAGTGGATGATACATCCTTTTCTTTCTTTCTTTTTGACACAAGGATACACGATAGAAGTAACTGAATAGTGTTTTTTCTACTCTCTCTCTCTCTGTCTCTATCTTTCTCTTTTTTTTTATCTATTTATCCTCTAGCTCAATCTTCCTTATTCCCTACTTTTCGTTTCTTCCTTTCACTTTTTTTCCCCGTTTTATAATCCTGTTGATATGAATCATGTACGACCAAATTTGAACGAAGCTTTTCTTTTTCTTTCTTTCTTTCTTTTTATTATCATACCAAACACACAAATCATCTGGTTTCTTTTTCTTTTTCTACTTCCTAGTCCACAAGTCTACTGAACTATTCCTTGTTGCCACCCCCCCCCCTTCCCTCTCTCTTTTCCTTCGTCTTTAGGTCTTTAAGCTCTTCCTGACAACATCTCTACTCGTCTGCGCGTTCCTTTTTCTTTCTTCTTCTTCTTCTTTCAGTCTTTTTATATGTTTCCTTCCCTTCGGTTGATACGCTAGTACGCCTGTGATCCTTCTTTTTCTTTCCTTCTTTCCTTCCGTCCTTTGTTCTCTAATGTACGAATTAAGAATGGGGTATTATTATAAGTGATTGTGAGCAAATGTGGGTATATCGTATCCACCAGGTAAAAAGAGACTAAAGAAAGGAGAATAAAGAATAAAGAGAGGAAAGCGTGATGAATGGTGTACTAGTACACATGTATATATGTTAGACAACTTACTTGATTACATGGCTGTAGGTATACTTATACCGATTAATGATAAGTATGTGGTTGATATATGGGTAGGTAGTAGTAAGTGGTAAATGGTAAGTATACAGTAATACAACCATAAGATACAGTAACAATACAATACAGTACGATACAGTAAGATATAGTAAAATACAAAATAATCGATAGCTAGGAAACCAAACCCATAATCATGTTCATTAACTCTCACTTCTTGGTTCTCTGTTTTATTTATAAACAAATCTCTGATGTACAACGCACAACGCACAGAGCAACAACGTACGACGTATTTTCGTCTTGGAGATATATTAGGTACTAGAATAGGTTCTACTTTGTTGCTCTGTTGCTCTGTTTACGGATAGTCGGATAACCGAGTGGTTGGGTGGGTAACAGAGGTGTTAGGTATCATATATACTATATATAGCATGTAAGTATATATATGTGAGGCGTGAGGTGTAATGGTGTAAAACCAAAAACCAAAAGTGACAAAAATAGACTTTCGTTTTCGTTTTTCGTTTTCGTGGTTTCGTTTCTTTTTTTGGGAGTAAGTGTTAAGTGGGAGTAAACCAATGAAGCAACCAATCCCTCGTCCTCTCATCCTCTCTTTCCCTTTTCCCTCCCGTCCCCTCTCATCCTCTCGCCCCTCGCTTCTCTTTTCCTTTTTTTTTCTTTCAAAGAGGACGCGCGGGGATGGGTGGGGCTCGACTCTCCGAGAGCCGAGGGGGTTGGTCGGACGGGAAGGACGGGAAGGACAGGACTGGATGGATACCGGGGCCGTGTGAGGTTTTGTATACTTAATGTTAATGTTGATTTTGATTTTGATATATAGTACGTATCATGATGTATATCGTACTAGATTTATGTATATATAATATATAAATGTGTGTGTGTATGTGTGTGTGTGTGTGTAGAAAGGAAGGATGCTGTGGATCGGTTTAAGATATAGGATGTAGGATGTAGGATGTGGTTTATTGTTAATGGGATGAGATCAGAGATCACGCGGACTCAAGGTCTAAGAAAAAGGGGAGAACATGAGAACAGGAGAATATGAGAACAGGAGAACAGAGGAGGAGAAGAAGCTCTTTCCCACTTCCGGGTTCTTTGACTCTCAAATGAGATATCAATGATCAGTGATCAATAAAGAAGGCAGTCGTCACTTGCACATGTATGTATGCATGTATAAGCTTAAAGCTACATGTCCGTGACTGTACATGTACACAGCTAGACTTTCCTTCCATCTCGAAGTCTCTAGGTTTGTAGACCGAAGTGTGGTGCTTTGTATGAGTAACATACGATCCAAATCCCCGATTTCCTTCTTCTTCGAAGTAAGTATAGATTCACGATTTAATGTTGTTTTTTTGACAAATTAATTAATGTTGAATGTAGTGAGTTAATGAATTAAATAAGATGAAGTGATACCACGAACGAGTCAAGTCCTTCGAAAGTACTACTAGTGGATGGATTCGGGGAGAGTGGGCTTTTGCATGTGTTTTTAATATTTGAATACTTGATACTTGATATTTAAATATGAAAGACACATGCACGCGCGCGTTTCTATATAGTATATTACATTGAATCATAATGCGGGGTAAAAAAAAAATTAATAATATTAATAACAATAAATATTAAAATATGATAAAAATAGCTTTGTGACGGGGGGTAGATTATCGGATTCGCAACTATTCCACTTAAACACTTGGTACTTACCACCTTAGTACACTTAGTACTTAACCACAAGTATTAAGTATTCAAATCGTAACTTTTGAGAAAAAAAGAGAGTTAGTTACCCCTCTCCTTTTCTCCGCGTCCACACACTCTTCCGTCCTCCCTTCATTCCCCAAACAAGGTTTAGATCGGTCGGTCAAGTTACGTATTCCCTCTCTCCCCCATCCCCAGATTGCAAAAAAAGGGGAAGCCAGAAGTCAAGAAAGAGAGAGGGATTACTCATCTATTCATCATACACATCTGAAATTGGCATGAAAGAGAGAAAAATAAAACCGTATCCGTCAATCTTACCCTCGAAATATTCAATTTCAACGACTTTACAGCCACAATCGGTGTTCCTCCCCACTCTTTATCAATATCATCTTCGGGGGATAAATTTATATTATATATAAATCTTGTAAGATCAACGCATCAAAGAGGGGACGTATCCATCTGCTTTTATCTCTCACCTCCATCCACTCATGCCTTATACATGTATCATATATGTATATAACAAATTAGTCACTGATAATCAACCAACTGGATGGTTGTTGGAAAAAAATTAGGGTCGGAGAAACGGAGAAAATAGGTAAGAAAAAGAAAGGGAAGAGGGGGGCTCAAATATAAGTGAGAGTCCGAATTGCAATTGACCGAAGAGGGCAAGTCAGTTGAGAGATCTAACATCTCACAATCTCACATCTTACTCATCTAAAAAGAGAGGGGCATTGGAAGTGAGTTGAGTACGTACTAATATACCCGAAGACTCTTTAGACCCCGGGGAGGGGATGAACGCGATAACTGAGTGTTTATGCCTAATTCGTACTGAATACGCTGTATATATGCGTAATGATAATATATAAATATGAATATATGGTATATGATATATGGTATATAAGGTATATGTGTATATATAAGAAAATACTTTTCAAAGGACCTTCTATCGTACACGACCACGCGAAGGGGTGAGGGGTAAAGCCTCTTGGAACGGCCTCGCATAAACGCTAACGAGCGAACACTGCAATTAGCCTCCCCCCCGTCCCTCTCTCTCTCTACTCTCTACTCTCTACCTCCCTCCCCTCTACCTATACTCTATTATACATCACTCACTCCATCCACTACTATTCGAACAAAAGGAAACACAGACATCCAGCTGATATAGGAGTGCATACGGGTTCGCACACGCACACAATAAGAACACGAACACGAACACGAACGGGAACGGGAAATTAAGCTCTACAAAGGGCGGGATCAAGGTGAAAGGAGGAATCTATCCACAAAGGATAGACCCACCAGCCAAAAACAACGTGTGTGTAGGATATTGTCACTGCGGTTCGTCTTCCCCTTTTTATCTTTACTCCCTCGTTCCCTGCATATATATATATATATATAATTATTGGAGTTGCAATTGGGATTGTTAAATTCTTTATTCCGATACTTTGTTGTAAATCGTCGTATACATACATCTACTTTACTTGCCTCCCCACCGACTTCCTCTCCCCTCTCCGACTAAACCGGCGGGCGAACGGGTAGACAGGGTGCTAGTTAAACGACATAGCCACTACTACATCCGTAATTACACTTATCTCAATCCCAGAGGAAGAGTCCCAAGGATTCGAGGAACGAAGAGATAGTACGGAGCACACACACGTACACATACACACATCGCACCCTCCCCCCCATAATACTCGGTTTTGATTTTTTTTTGCACGTTCTTGCCATTTTGTTGGTCTATTTCTCAACTCCGTTGGGTTTCCAATTCTCTATTTTTTTCCCTCCGTTGTCTCGGGGTAGCTTACCCATCCCGTACTCTATCCTCACGATCTCCTCTCCTCACAATTCCTATTTCACTATATTCAGTGTTCGATATCACTGTGGACTGCGGACTGTAGACCACATAAAATACATTCGACTCATCTTTTTCTTCAAACGAGCGAAAGAGCAAAGTGTGGTGGTAAAAAAGGTAAAATAAAGAGTTATCCCTCTTATATTAACCATCTTATACATACATCCCTTCCTTCTCCTCCCCCTTTTTCTTATTTTAATATTTACTTACTTACATAGTAAGAAGGAAAAGGGAAAGAAACCCAAATCGAGATTTTAACCTTTATTTCTTTGGGGGAAAATCTCTTCCGAATCCCCGCAATGCCATCCCCCCCCCCCCTCTCTTTCTCTCCATCTCATCCCCTCCGTTTTTCATGTCTCGGACTCTCCCATCCCCCTCTTTCTGCGACAAACAACCAAATACTGATTTCTCATTTACCCTTTTTAGATCCTGTATAGTAAACCTTAATCCTTTGCTAAAAGGTTAAGTTTTTGTCTTGTCTCGGGGTTGGACTCGGTCCTCTTCTTTCTTCCCTCTTACTCTTTATACGTCGACACGTCGTTCCGTTATTGAAATTGGAATCGAAATCGGGTTTCCGATCCCCCCCTCCCCCCTGCTCTGCTCTCTCTCCATCTCTGCTTGCCTGGAGGGTTCAGATACCGGTTGGATTTTAGAGGCAAAGGCTGTGTGTGTAGGTATCGTCAAAGTCGCAATACTCGTGACTCACGGACTCGGACACGAGAGAACGAAACGAAGGGACGAAAGAACAAAGGGAACAGGAACGAAAACGAGACGAGACGAGGCGGAAACGAACGGATTGTATCAACAGAATTATAACTTGATTTGTTACAAAGTACAAAAAGTGAACCGAAACTTTTGAAACGTTTCCTCCGGAACCGTCTGGCTCTTTTACGGGCCTTGGGGGCCACGACTCGCATTCTTCCGTTCAATCACACATTTCCACCACCCCATTCTTGAAACTCGAATTGGAAAAAAACTCGAAAAGAGTAAAGCAAGGACTCTTCCCCGGTTTTTTCGAGGTTTGTTATATTTAATATCCTTCCTGTTTTATTCTATCCTATCCTACTTTCCTCTTTGGTTTGACACACTATAACTGACACATACATCCCGCTTTCTCTTTCTTCTTACACACATACAGATTTACGCCCCGACCGAAAGGGTTCTCCCTCCCCCGCAGCATACAACACACGGCACAGCCTTAGTATAGCGGGTTAGCGGTAAACAGGGTGGTTATCAATAATAACGATAACTGCATCTATATATATATATAAAATTAAAAAGAGGGACAAGACAACATTCTCACTTGTTGTGATCGCGCAGCCAACTCCCTTTTCGAAGGGACGGATTAAAGAAGCCCCTCCTATCACTACCCATAACCTTCCCTTCCCTTTCCTCCTCTTCCTCCTCGGTTTATACATAACCCCTCCCTTCCTCCTCCCCTCGAATCTCCTCCCCCTCCACGCGGCTTAGCTCACGGCCATCATCTAAATTTTAATCTCAATCTCAATACTAAAGATCGGATTAACATACAGCTTTTATCCCTATCTCCCCATATCCTCATCTCCCACAATCCATATATATATTCCCTCTCCCCCCTTTTTTATTATTAACAAGTTCTCCCGCCCCTCTCACACTAGTACTACTTTCTCCTATAGGCTTACACACATACTTACCCCATGTCTACGACGATCGCCCCGCCCGGATACGTTCGCCGTCTTCAAACTCAAACTCAAACATGAGCACGGGTTTCGGTCACTCAAGTGAGCTTCTCTCTCTCTCTCTCTCTTTTACTTCTCTTTCGTTATTTCTTTTTATTATATTTGTGGCCAGCTGCAATTAAAACTATTTTTAAATCTCAATTTATGATCTTTGGTTTTATTTCTATAAGTACTCCTCCTCCTCTCCTCTCTATCCTTCTATCGAGTTTGTTTTTCTTCGAGCTATCCCCCCCCCCCCCACTTCACTCTTAATTCATCAACTATCTTATCTTTTGCCCTCTCCCCCGACTTTTTCTGTCCAAAGCACACAAGCTCACCTTGAACGACTTTTCAGGTCCAGTCTCAAGCATGTATTCTGCTCCGCACCAAAACCCATCCGCTCATCACTGTTCTTCCGTTTCTCGACACTCCTCCTCCTCATCGAAATTAATACCTTCTGTCTCATCTACAAACACAATCATCTCATCGTCAACATCAGCGGCGGCGACGGCAGCAGCAGCAGCCGCCTCCCGTTCCCGCGCCGTGCAAGTGCAGGGCCAGGACATCTACACATCGTCAACATCCCGACCCCACCGATCCCTCCAACGCTCGCCAACTCCCCTTACCTCCAATCTCCAAACTCGATATTCCGGAGACCGACACTTAGGGCTCCACGTGCGAGTCCGGCAGCGGAGGAAGAGGAATGGTTGAGGGATACCGTTCCGATGTCTACTAGTTCTTCGGCGATTGGCTCGCCTTCTACTGGTGGGCCTTCCGTAGCTGGTCCGGGATACGGGTATAGCACGAGCAGTAGTAACACTGGTAGTAATCCGGCAGCGCCATCTTCCTTATCTTCCTTAAATGCGATACGGGCACGATCGGGGAGTGGGGGAAACGGAGGTGGGAGCGGGAGTGTGATCATTGGTGGCTCAAGCCCTGGACTGGCTCTTCCGTCTGTGGTGGTCGTTCCGCGTGGACGTCACTCACAACAACAAGAGTTTGTCGGTATTGTAGGTAAAGATGTCGGTAGCCGACGATCGACTTATCCGACGCATCCGGTGCCATCGTCTTATCCTCCGCTGCCTAATTCGGTGTCATCATCATCATCAATATCGTCTTCGCGGGGACACGGTCATGGAAGTACTATGCAGTCATGACGAATGCAGCTGATGGTAATACGTCTGTACCAGTACCTCGTCAATCGCGTCGTCGTGTTCAAGGACACGAGGAAGATGGAAGAACAGGAAGGGAGAAAGTTTCATCGTCGTCCATGTCGAACTAAGGTCATCTGTTTTCCCCCTCTTACCCATTCCGCCGTCCGTGTTTCCGACAGTCATCCTTCTTCTTGATCATCATGGGTCTTCCAAATCATATCAGGTTCTTTTGTCATCTCGACGTCTTCCGTGTGCTATTCAAACTCTTCTTTTTTTTGTTTTTTTTTGGGAGACAAGCGTACCATATTTTGGGATGTATGACATGATCACGTACGTGCTGGACGTCTATATTGGATTGAATGGAGGAAGCTATATGGTCGGGGACGAAAAGGAGTAGAGTCAATACCCGTTATGGGTTCGGGCATTGTGGGGATCGACTGTGATGGGGGGAATGAGTGTGCTCTGGAGTCTACTATCAAGGTTAAGCTTTTGTCTTGGATTGGGGCGGGATGACGACGGATGACGACGAATGTAGTCAAGGAGGAGGATGTGCGATGACGAGGAGGATGACGGCATGACGACAGACAGCAGGATTTGGGAGGGAGGAACTCACGGTTCTGGAAATAAATTTAGGGTCGTGATGAGGATGGGCCCTAGAATTGAAGTATGTGGACGTCTGGCTGTATGGTTCGGTCGGGACGTTATTCAACACGGTTCTTTATTTCCCTTCGGCTTCAAGCACAGTGGCTGTCGGGTGGTCTCGAGTCGATGATCTATCACCACACGCACAAACACTCACTCACATTTCTCTGGGACGTGGTACAAAGTGAACGACGTCATATCCAAATAGCCATTGCGTTGGGTAGCACATCGTCATTTGCCGTCTGCCCAGAGTTCTCGACTTTTTTGGGACTTTAAACGAGTCTCGAACGTGGACACGTTTGCGTCTTCTTGTCCTTTTGAAATGGTATTTTGAAGTGTTCGATGCCTTCGGGAGTCAACGTGCCTCATTCGTTTTCCGCCGCGCTTTTCCGCTCACCCTTCCAAAGTTGTTATCAGCCATCCATCCGCCCGCCCGTCCGTCCGCCCGTCCGTCCGCCCGTCCGTCCTTCGTCATATCCTCCCGCCCTCACATCCGCCTTCACCTGCTTAATCTTCCCTCTTTTTGATCGTCTTTCCCCCTTTTTATTCTCTATTCGTTCACCCTCCGTTCCCGATTCGGTCTTCGTTCTTTCAACCCCTTGTTTCTCTCTTTCTCTCTCCCTTTCTGGTTGTGTCTTGGGTTCCCTTCTATTCGAATAAAGGGGTTGAGGGAGAAAGCATGTATCCACGTCTTGCAAACCATCCCTTTTCTCCCTTTTTTTTCTCGTTCAAAAGGAAACAGATGGGATAGAAACGAAAAAAAGTAAAAGATATCATCATAACTTTCCTCTATCTCCTTTTTTTTTCATTCACCGAAAATTGATCTGAGATCCGTTTTCTTTCCTCTAACTCATCACTTCGCGCTTCTCGTTGCACACACGAATAACCCATATTTGCCACCCTTTTCCTCGCTTTTTGTCCTTTTATTTGTATGTAAATGTATCTCCTCCGTATCTTCTTGTTTCTCTCCGTCTGGTCTCCTTTTTTTTTCGTTATCCATCGTCAGCTGTTCGTTATCCATTGTTCGTTGTCCATTGTCCATTGTTCCGTTGTCTCGTTGCTTCGTTGTCTCGTCTCGTTTTTTTCCGCTTTGTGTATCTTGTCGTCTTGTGCTCAATCTCATTTTTCAATCTTGGGATATTCTCTATTTCTATAACTCTTCCTTTTGCTGCATCTGCATCTACGAATACTCCTTTCGTTTTCTAATAGTTATTTCCGCTATCTCAGGAACTACCCTTTTTTTCTTCCTTTTCTATCTTTTCCCTCTCTTTTTTTCTCTATTTATCTCATTTGGGGTTATTATATCATATGGTCATCTTTCTCTTTCACTCTCATCTTAACATCTCAATCATACTCTCATGTTCACAATCTGGCTCACGAAAATTCTCCTTCGGTCCCCCCCTTTCTCTTCTCTCTCATCTTGTATTGTATTCACTTCTCCTTCTCTCTTCCAACCTACTTCGAGAGAGAAAGTGAAATTATTCCCTTTTGTACGAATATATATATTATACATGTATATATAACTATTCCAGAAATTCCACATGCATTCTTTTTTGGCAAATATTGTAGCATCACCTCCCCCCCCCCTTCTTCCATGTTTTTCTGGTCTTTTGATTTCTTTCGGTCTCGGTTCTCTCTGCACAAATACGTTTTTCCTCCTTTCTCTCTTTTTCTCTTTCTCTTGGACCCGAGTTTTTTTTCCCCCACAACATAGTGCATAGTACAATGATACATTATGTATATATCATATCATATCATATTGGCATTATAACATGTTGGCATCTCAATTTTTACTTTTTTCTTTTCCTCCTCTCTCTCTCTCTCTCTCTCTCTCTCCTCAGTTTATCTGTTTGTATACTATACGTTCACGTTACCAAATGCCACCGTTGAGAAAGTTGTAGTTTTTGATATCATCAGTATAGTTTTAAGTTTATGTGTCTGTGTGTCTGTATAAAGTAGGGGTTGGTTGAACAAACACGAAATAAGTTCTTTGTTTCCTTACTCGATTTTGCTTCTTCTTTAACTTTTTCTACTTTTGTTTTTCTTGGATGAGAAGCTTGAGAGAAAGATCGTTGTACAGGGTTCACAAAAAAGTTCGTTTAAAGCCAAGTGAGAAGAGAGCTAAGGATGATTTATTAGGTTATCGTATATGTTATATATTATGCATTATATTATATACGGTGTAGGTTGTATATTGTGGTATATAGAATATGGAATGATAGATCACTTTTCGAAAAAAAGGGGAAAAAACACGATTTTAGTATGTTGTGCGAGGGGTTTGTGACAATAAGCCCAATCATTCACTTTCTATTCCTAATTCTCTCTCTTTTCTAGACTTGTAGAAGAAAAAAGAAGAGGATAGGGAAAGTATCTTCTCCCCTTCCCCTTCCTTCCTCTCATTTCCTATACAGTATAGACGTACCTTGGGTTTAGGTGTGCTCACTTGTTACTACAACTTATAGAGACAAAAAATAAAAAGACTGGTAAAGTAGGATAACGACTCCTTCCTTCATTCTCCCTTTTACTATACATATATAATATATTGTACGATATGAATATGAACAAACCATTCCTTTTCTCCTCTACCAGTTCAATAACCAACTACCTCCCCAAGCCATTTTCCCTCTCCCTTCTCCCTTCCCTCCTCCGCTCTGTCTATCCATCCATCCATCTTCGCTCACTTAGTCACTCACGTATTTACTTAAACTCGGGCCTAGCAAACCCATTACTCCCAAACCAAAGTCCCTTGGTCATATACTGATAATAAACAAAAGGGAAGAAATCCTTCTTGAGGTAGTAAAATGCTTTTCTAGGGACAGATTGGTCGCCTAGGACGTCCGCGAACGTTTCTTTCGGGACCCCGCCGTATTTGAACTCGGCGAGCATGAGGTGGCCGTAGTCTGTTAAGAGCTGTTTTTTTTCCAATGTTAGGTTAGGTTAAGGGAAAACGATGATTTATTGGAGTTAGTGATTTTCAAAACTCCCAAACAAAATATGAATCCAACACTTACCGGACAACTCGTATATCCATCATACTTCGCCTTTCCAACTTCCCCGCTCTCCACGAGCTGGAACAAATTCTCGACGAGTACAGGGGCCTGAGAGGTAACAGCAGCAGCCGTCTTACTAGTCGGCAAACTCGAACAATCCCCAATAGCAAAAACGTTCCCATATTCCTCTTTCTTATGCCTCAACGTCTCCTGATCAACGCTCACCCAACCAGCTTCGTCCGCCAACGGACTCTGCTTGATGACTTCCGGAGGTCCCATAGGTGGTACCGCATGAAGGAGTGTGTACTCTGTTTTGACGAGTTCTTCTGTGGCGGGGGATGAATCTGCGGAAGAAGAAGGAGGAGGAGGGATCGTTTTCTTGAATGTTGCTACCCTGTTCGTAGTGTCGATAGAGACGAGGTTGTGTCCGAAGGAGGCAGGTATGCCGCGAGATTTTCGAAGAGCGTCTAGTGCGTCGGAATATTTCTTGACGGCAAACATACTTGGCATCCCAGTCCAGAACTCGACTTTCACATTATCCCCGCGTTGTGTTCGTCGGAACCGGTCCCAAGCCATGTTCAGGATCTTTTGCGGTGCTGTTGTTGTTGTTGTTGTCGTTGATTTTCATTTTCGTTGTTGTCGGTTTTCAAATTCGAGTTAGGACACGGTTTTTTTTTTTGCGGGATTAGTGTTTAGTTTCGTTATTTATTTTAAAGTTCGAGTTTCAGGGTTGAAGATATTTGAAGGGAGATTAGATAGAGTTTGAGTTTTGAGGTTGTTTTTTTGGAAATCAAGTTGTCAGTCCAAGAACGTCTAGGCATGAAGAAACAAATGGGAAGGGTCATCAAGAAAATGGGGGAGTGAGCTGTCAACTTGACAAGGGGAAGTGATGAAATCCATTGAAAATGTATTTCAAGTGCTAGTAGAATCATAAAAAGAGAAAGGTCTTTACTTACCTCCGGCACACTTAATCACGCCCGCAGGTTGCGTAAAGATAGCTTTTCCATGTCTGAGCGCTTCAATATCATTCCAAGTCTTGTCGCAAGTCTCATATGAATAAATGGACGATACTCCGGAAGCCGGGTCCGCAAGTGCCTGGGACAGACCCTCAATCCCACCCCAATTGATTTGTAAACCGGTTGCTACGACAAGGATGTCATATCCCAATTTCCTACCAGATGTGAGGGTGACGGAGGATGCGCTGGGTTCGAAAGCTTTGACGTTTTCGGGTACGTGTGTGATGTGTTTGGGGATAAGAGAAGCGAGTGGACGACGGAGGGAGGTTTTGTCTTTTAGTCCTGCTCCGACTAGTGTCCTAGATAATTAAAATGTGAGAAGGGTGTAATAGGAAACGATCAATGTAATTCCAACCCCCCTCCCATCGATCATAGTCATCAATCAAGACCTGTCAGACGGTTAACTGCGAGAGATGGCTTTGGAGAAGGGGGGGCTGTTGGTTCTCGTACAAAACACTAACTCACCATCCAGGCTGTGTGCGTGTATTTTTGAAAAGGTATCATAACATATATATCATATAAAAGCACAAGGACCCAATCAGTCATCACAGTTCGTTCTCGGGTGGCAAGGGATTTAAAAGAAAGGTGGAGCGAGTGGCCGTGCAGAGGGAAACAGTTCGACGAATCATACCTGATAGTGATGCCACTCTGCTGCATCAACGACGGCTACGTCGCCATCAGCAAGAGATTTCCCAGCTTCCTTGAAGCGGTTGTATATTTGGTTCGATACGCTGATTCCCGCAGAACCTAAACAAAATTCATATTGAAATCAAGCGCCTTCTTTGTAAAAGTTGAAAAAGGTAGTAGAGTAGATAAGGGTGTTTACCTGCACCGACAACGAGCACCTTGAATTTATCCTTCGATGATGATGAGGCAGCAGTACTTGCCAACCTCGAGCCTACTTGTCTCAGTAAAGCGGACATTGCTTTTTGAGGATGGAGAAAGATGTGGTGTGGGATTAGAGTTCGACCGGGACAGAGCATATAATCTATTGAAATATTATAAATTTATATTATTTTTTCTCGACTGAACTTCCTTTCTCCCTTCCTGATCACGGCATCGTTTGCTCACTCACGCAAACGTTGAAATTTCGCAATTCCAGTGCCATCAATCACATGACCAGATATTGACTAACTAGGGAGACCTTGAGCCGACTGAGTTACATAAGCACTGTATGTTGCCACTCTCTGGTTGCTACAATTAAGGATCAACTACATCTACTACTACTACGACATAGCCTGAGATAGTAACACAGGTCTCCTGTCTCTATCCTTTCCCCTCTTCCTCTTTCCTCATATTTCTTTCGGCTGCCAGCTGGTCTGCGCGTGGTGTACTATAATTTCACTTATATTCTCTTCGTCTTCAATCTAGGTCTTTTAGGATTTTATCTTTCTGGTTTCTTTACTCTTTGTACGACTACTATCTCTATTATCACAACAAACACAGTCACGATTCTCGGCTGCGGATAGATTGAAGATAATGCTACCCTCAAACCCTCGAGCACCAAGTAGAAGTAGATCAATAGCAAGACAACCTCCATCTTTTTCTAACACTACATCCACCTCTGCTCGCTCAAGATCGGCTAGCCGCCCAACAGACTATCCCTCTCGTCCCTCAGTTGATAGCTCAAACTCTCAGTATAGCTCTCGTAGAGATGCTCAGCCAACCAAACAAATTCATACTCAACGTTCTATGGGCGCGCTGACTTCATCTCGTGCTAAGAGATCTATGGATGCCCCTCTTCCTCCTCCACTACCCCGCCTAAACCCAAACAATCATGCTTCTGCGTCCTCAGCTTCACCCTACGCCCGCCCTCCTCCATCAAGAGATTCTGATACATCTTCTTCCTCGGCTCGGCAACTTCTTCTGGCTCATCTTTCCTTGATAGGATGAAGCACAGGCGAAATCTTAGTTCATCACAATCTAGCTTTGAGATCGATAGAGACCCCCTCCCATCAAAACCTACCTCGTATCAAGATAAGTATGATGCGGCCCAAATTGGTACGTTTACTCATAGTTATCCATCTGTTTCATCGAATACAATCACTGACAGTTTTCAATTGTCATTCATAACCTTTGGCCCCATCCACGTTATCGCCTGCTATTGACAAATTCCGATGTCAATGCTAACAATGATCCTTACTTATCTATTTGTCTGTTTTTTTGTCTTGAATAAAAACAGATTCTGGGCGCGGGAATGGGCCTGGACTTGAACAAGAAGCAAATGCGAATGACTTTGCCTCTTACGGGTATGCCATCTGGAATCGCGTTACAACGGCAGCGAACAATTGGTCATGGTCTGGCAGTTCTACAAATAATAACAATGATAATGATAACGCATTGATCTCCGGAGGTTAGTACCTTTTACACACCCTTTCCCACTCACACTATTTCCCCTGCACCCTTTCGCTCACACCTTCTAATTCCGTCCGACAAGCGCAACCGTAACTAATAATAAACTTCTTTCTAACTTCTTTTCTCTTCTCGAATGAATTGATCCCGCCGGTACATCTAAATCGAAAAATCAAAAAATTTCATTCATTGATCGCAATATTTGTCACGAATGAAAATAAAGTCACACCAAACGCAGGCGACTCTGAGCTAACAAAGGTTCTGAAGGCGTACCATATCTCTAAGGTCCGTGACCGGTCGGAGCTCCCGGACTGGTTATTTGATGAGACGGAACGGGGGTTGACTAGGGCTTATCGCCGAGAGAGGAACTACGAGGACGGAGAGGGAGGTGGGAGGAGGAGTGGAGGAGCGAGAGGTAGAGATGATGAATTCGGATTTGGAAGGTATAATGATGATAACGATGACGCAAGGGAGGATGGAAGACGAAGGATGTACGGTGACCGGGATCGGGAACGAGGAGGGAGGGCTCGCTAAGAGACGTGTACGATTCTGCTGCAACGACTGCACCCGGTGGAGGTGCTGGTGGGAGGAGAGGTGCGTACGCGAGCCTGGATTTGGACGTGGACGAAACACGTTCCATGCCGGATACGTCGTCAACCGGTATGGGGAAGAGCTCTAAAGCAACGGCGAGGCTTAAGGCGTTGCGTGATGCGAAGAGAAAAGCTGCATTTGGGAGTGGGAGTGGAAGCGTGGGGCGGGCTGAAGTGGGTGATGGGTCTAAATCTGAGTATGGATACGATTCTGGATCTAGGAGAGGGGGTGGAGGCGGGAGTGAAGATGGGGTCGACGTGGGTTTGGTGCTGGTAGTGGAGATGCTAAACGTATGGCTACGTCTACGAGAGCCACAAATAGAGCTATAGCGGCTACATCTACATCTAACTCTAATGCATATACCTACAGCAGTAACAACAACTATAACAACAATTCGACTAGCGAATACGAAAGACACTCAATGGGCGATATACCATCATCATCGTTACCTTCAAGCCGCCGGATAGACGACGTGGAGGTTGGAATGATGGTAGTACTTCGAGAGGGGCCATGTCGCCCTCAAGAGGAGGAGCTACGCGAGATTCTACTCCTGAAAGACCGTCAACCTCTATGTCTCGTGTAGGCCTACCTTCAAATCCTAGGAGACGGTAGACAGTGGACGGACGAGACAAGCATTTAGATAGGTAGTAGATGGAGTAGATCCTTTCTATGTTTCTCGTCCTCTCCGATTCTAGGTCTTTTCAATCTTCCCCTCCCCCCCTCCCCCTATCGTTCTACATAATCACATAGACACCTAGGCACCCGCAGCAGTTCTAGAAAAGAGTCTGTACATCATGCTGTACGTATGTACGTGTGGCTTTCACATTCATAGGGCATCAAGCTTGCCTGCCTCCCTTATTCCCCCTTCATCTCTTCTTCTCTCTATTTAAATCTATAAAATTTATTTTTGTAACTCAGAAGAGGACTGGGCTGTAGTAAATTGAAAAGCGGGTGTATCGAACTACTCTTTCTTTTTAAAATTCAATTTTTCTCTCTCTTTCTTTCGGAAAGCGTCTATCAACGTTCTAGTCCCCCACGATCTCCCATTTTCTTTTGCGAGTGTATGTAGACCTGTGCATATACGTGTTAGTTTCCCGGTGTGATTTTAACATACTACGCGCAATTGTCCTAGTCCGGTCCGCGTATTTTGTTGTCGTGCAAATACGTACGTACGTATCGAAAAAGTGGACTACAAAGAAAGATAAGAATATAGTAGTATTATGACAACAAATACGACCAATGATTAAACCATGTGTACAGGAGTATGTATTATTACCTATAAACTATTATTATTCACTTTTCACCAACGATTCCTTGTCCCCACCTTGTCCCCCCCCTTTTTTTTTTGTATCGTCCTGATATATAATATCCAAGTTTAAAAGCTCCAGAGATCAGATAAGTCCCAAGCACAGATACAAAGCCGAGGAACAAGTTAGAAGGGAAACTGAGGGAGGAAAGTAGAGCAACAGATAGCGCCCTTCACCCGAGAGCAGATTATATGCCCTTCTCACGAGAATTTATTAAAAGATGACAAAAATGTGGACATACTTAATTAGTAGTGAGTCGTAGATAGTAGTGGGTAGAACTGAAAGCACGCGACGTTTTCATAAATTTTATTGGCGAAAGGCGTTGCCATTGGGGTTTTAATTCGGTCATGTCGGGCCCATGGAGAGAGCCAAGAATAGATTTTCATGGAAAGCATTCAAGCTTCGCTCCTCTTCACTACAAGCTCGAGTGACCAAGTGACTTGGTAACAGTCATGTTGACCCAGAACAGAGGAACCCTTTCTTCAGAGAATAATAGATCAAGTTTGATGGAAAGTAGCTGATTCGTTTACAAATTACATGTTATGAAAAAAAGTTCTCTTGTTCGGCGAACCATCGCCTTTCGTCGGCTCAGAGATCCCCTGGTAGCTAATCACGGAGGGAGAGCGAACAAATTTTGCTGATGCGTTTGAGAAAGTCACAGAGATGGGATCAGACAGTTGTCGTCGATTTGGTCGCATTTGGAGGGAAGATAGCAGTGTTACATTGACCAATTATAGATTGATGCCTGACATTTAGCCGTGCGAGACTGAGCGAGTTGCTACTGGACGGTATGCATATGGGCAGCGCGGACAACGACCATTTGATCTGCCCACGTTACCCTAGAGACAGGCGTAAGGGGGAGATGGGAAAGGAAGCAGTTTACAACTCCGACCCAGTCTCTGGGATCTGCGCTCCTTATAACCCGACCCCCTGGCTGCCCTCCCCGCTCCCACACCGCCGTGTCCCACTTCGTTCTTTCTTTCTACTTCCACCCTTTCTTTCTTTTCGTTTTCTTCAGGTTTTTGGAGTCGAGCCAGCCTCGACCAGACTTACCTTCATTAATTTGTGTGAGTTCTTTGGGTCTCTCCATTCAATCTGTGTCTCTAGAGCGCATAGACTCACCTACTGTCTCGATTAGATTACTTGCTCTTTGACAGACAGGCCGATACTGACCCGCTCTTCATTGCCTCTGGAGGACTAACTTTCTTTACGCTCTCAAGCAACCACACCTCGACGGTTTTTCTAAATCTGTTTTGCTTCTGTTCCTTCGTCTGTATCCAAAACTTTGAGTAATCTAAGAAACAATGGTGGCCTTTTCTGCAATCTCGCTCGGAGCTATCCTCCTTGCTGCCCAATCAGCTGTGGCTATTCCCAAACCGGATAGTGCAATCGGCCAAGAAGTTGCTGTCTCTGCTCCAAATGGCACTCCAATCACCGATACTAAAGAACTTGCCTCGTGAGTTTTTCGTGATCTGTGAATGACTTTGGTTCAGTTTTGCTTATGTTGGTTCCTATACGACTGTGATCATCTTATGATCTTTGATACACAGACAGACCGCAGCTGAGGCAGCAGCAGCAGCAGCATCAAGTGCTTCTGAGATGGCTATGATGGGGGAAACTACCATGATGGCAGACTCCATGACAGCGGATGTAACTTCTTCATCAGCGTATGTACAATACACCTCGGCTGCCCAAGACACCGCGTCCGTCAACTATAACCAGTATACGACCTCATCTGTTGACTACAACCAGTATACGACTTCATCTGTTGACTACAACCAGTACACAACGACTACAGCAGCTTATCAGTCGTCAAACACCGTTTCATACGGTTCCGGCAGCAGCAACTGGGGTAACAGCGGTTACAACGACTGTGTACAACGTAAGTTCAGATGTTAACCACTCATTGGATGAGTTCCTTACCTATGTTATCCGTTATTAGAATGTATCGCATCGTTCGGTGCACCTGCAGCTACTTACACCCCTCCAACTTCGACCGATGACTCTAGTTCCGGGAACGGTGTGACGCACACCATCATTGTAGCGCCAACTCAAGGTGTCCTCCGATATGTACCCTTCGCAGTAAATGCATCTGTAGGAGACACAGTCAAGTTCATGTGGAACGCCAACATGCACACCGTCACCAAATCCTCTGAGTTCTCACTATGCAACAAGACCGACTCGGATCCTTTCACATCTGGTGTTCAAAACAAGAGCTTCGTCTTCAACCAGGTCGTCAACTCTACGGATCCGACATTCTTCTACTGCGGTGTTCCCACCCATTGTCAAAAGGGCATGTTCGGTATCATTAACCCGCCCAATGCTGCTGGCGCCGCCACTTCTGTTGACAGCATGATGACATCTATCTCAAGCAACAGTTCTGATGTTGCTGCATGGGCCGCATATGCCCAGAAGTCTACGTCTGGTAGCGCTGCCGCTGCTGGGTGGGGTGGAAGTATTGACATGGCTAGCATCCCTGATGAAGCTCGTGATGTCTTCGCTGAGAACGTTCTTTACACTCGAACCTTCCTCGGTATGAACAAGGATGTCCTCGCGTCTGATGGTTCTGTAAACCTTGGTGCCAACGGAGGATCCCCATTGATGATTCCCCAGGATATCTCTGCCGTCGCTTCATCATCGTCTTCTACTGATTCGTCTGCCTCTGCGACTGGTTCATCCTCAGCTGCCGCACAATCAAGCACAGGAACTACGGTTGCTGCAACTAGCGGCGCACGCGGCTTATCAACATCATCAGCCCTGGCAGGTGTCATTGCTTTCGGAGCAGCTCTCTTTGCGCTCTAAGGCTTCCGATAAGTGATCAAAATGATGATATGACAATCACGCGCGTTTGTACATACCTGTAGGAGTTGTTTCATGGACTTGGCTTTGGCTTTTTAGAGATTATGGACTGTTTTGTTTCTGCATTTTATTATTCTTCTAGTTTCGGACGACTTTTTAACCTTGAAGCATTACTTATACCGTCTTTTTTTCGTCGTACGTATACGCCATGATAACTGAGCGTGTAGGTTGTTTTTAATTCGGACTCTTTCTGTTCTTTTCCAGCGTAAAGCTTGTTTAGTTACTATTCTTTTTTCCAGACATGCTGCATTTGATTAGCAACTTAGCTTCATGTTTTTATATTCCATATCAAAACTTTACGAAGTGGCCCACCATACGTTTTGACACTGAAAGTTTTTGAGAGAATTTTGTCATGTCAGGCTAATTATATATGATACGGGACAAGGTTAAGCGAGTGATTGATGAGGTTGAACGTGAGGCTTCTAGCCCTTAAGTGATGTAGAGCTGCGCGATCAAGTACCATGCACATTGTCACTACTAATAATTGTTATTTCCCTTCAATAAGGTGCGCTTGTTAGCTGCCGCCGGGTTTTAAGGGATCGTTCAACCTTACACTGCTTACACCGCCTTGCTTCCACGATATAGTAAACATCACTGCGGAGAATACGTCCTGAATGTGCATATAGATGTTAAGCAAGAACATTATATATTCTCGTATCTTGTGTTATACCCCAATAAGATTGCGATACCAAGCATGCCACCGTCCTCGGAACGAACAAAACCAAAGATCCAGAACGAAGAGCTTCTCAAAGTACGAGAGCGGGAGTTGGAGTTAAGAAGAATTACTGGTGAGATATCATGTGCAGACTGCAGAAGGTAAGATTTGATATTTTGAGGCCGAGTAAATGGAAAAGAAGATTGTTAACTTTGAATGTCGTTCAAAACAGGTTGAAGCTGAAATGCGACAAAAAGGTGCCTTTGATCTGAGTTTTAATTAGGTCATATATGCATGTTAATTAATCCGGATTTTCTAAACACCCATGAACATCACTTTATTCTACTAGATCCCCTGTAACCAATGTGTGAGACGGCGATGTGAGATTCGGTGTCCAATAGGTGGGCTATTTTACAAGAGTATGAACAAGTTGATTCATTTTAAATTTCTTTTTTTCGTAAAGGATTTCCTATGTCTTCTTTTCTTAGAAGAAAGCAAAGGCAAGGCTCCCCAAGCAACAAATCTCGTCAAGATCTTAAACAGCTTCAGGAGAAATTCTCTGCGTTAACAGATCGTGTTCGTACACTTGAGAATGCTCTGCAGGCAGAATGTTTGGCCCGGGGAGGCAGAGCATATCCACATCCTCTATTAAGAGCAGATTTACTTGAAATAAAGAATATATCAAATCCCGAAAACCGGGATCAAGCTGTTCTCATCCAAGGAGACGAAGACCTGAGTGGAGGAGAAGAATATAGAGAACTACAAGATGCTTTCGGAGCACTCGCTATCAAAGAGGATCTAGGAACAACGTATTTAGGAGCTACGGCTACGGAAAATATCCTCTTAATGGTTTGTTTGAGGGTCCTTTAAACATGTTATGTACAAGTCAAGGCTGATTACAATTAACTCTCAAGGAACTTCTCAATACAAACGAAGGTCCATCGCATAACCCACACTCAAGTCATATTGATCCCATTTTTGTAGAAGCAAGTGATCTGTGGCCTTTTGTTCCGGATAGCCGCCTCTAGCTGATCGTGCTACCCAACTTGTTTCCCACCTCCCCCTGTATGAACGAGCAACGACCTTACTTGATGCACTCTTTGAGAATGTCTCATGGTTTTGCTCTCCTATAGATCGTTCAGATTTCAATGATGATCTGATGTTATACTTTTATCCGAACCACCGACCTTTATCGCCAGAGAATATGAATATGGCACACATACATGACTTGGCCCTGTTATTTGTGGCTTTTGCATGCGGTGCGGTCGGTGATCTTACAAAGACCCCAGATAATGCCGAAGGCAGAAAATATAGGCTTCTCGCACGCGCTGCTTTAGGAGTGAAAAACGTCCTAAAGGACGTATCAATATCTGCTGTGCAAGCGGTAGCTTTACTAGGATCGTACTCCCTGTATAGTGGTGAAGGAACCAAGCACTCCGACTCATGGAAATGCTTTTCATTGAGTTGTACTTTGGCCGCTAGTGTGTGTAGTAGCATAATCAATGTTTGAAATTACCTACTGATAACAGATTTTATCGTTACTAGATGGGGCTTCGTACGTTTATACTTTACTAGGTATCGCATCGTAACTAAATCGGATTTTTCGAGTAGATCGAGATCCTGCCCGCTGGCAATTACCCCAGGCAATGGCAGAGAGACGTAGAAGAGTGTTCTGGAATCTGTTTATAATGGATCAGTGGAAGGTGAGTGTTCATATGATGGCCGTGTAGCATTGATCTGATAATCTTTGAGACTTTGGGGACTGGGCGTCCATCGTCTTTTCCGAGAGATGTTGTTGACTGTGAATACCCTACTGATTATCAAGCTAAAACCTTAGAAGATGGTAGTGTTCAGGAGAGTGGTGTGTACACAAGTAAAACTATGATCCTGGTTCCCTAAACTTAATCATCTTAAACCTAGTGCTATGGTGGAGGTTCCGGCTCTCTTGGGAGATACTATCTCGTGTATCGGAGAAAGTATGTTCATCACGTCCTATGCGGATAAAAGAAGCATTGGAGTTCGATAAGATGGTCCGGAACTTCACGGTGCATCCATATGCTTTGCGTATTCAAATAAAAGACCCCAACAATCTGTTCGAGTTCCGAAGGTTTTATCCTGTTATTTCGGCATGGGAAAGGGAGGAAGGTGAAGAGAAGTGCAGTTTTCTATCAAGTATTTTTAAATTACTTAATCTATTCAGCTTTAATGTATATACACCGGAATTTCTTTGCTCGTGCTATCCTCGATTGTCCTGATGATCCAATGCAAAGTCCTTTCGCCGTATCGTTCCTTGCGACATACCGTAGTGCAACGTACTTGCTCGGTCTGTGCTGTGAGCATTACGAGGCTCTTAAATTCATCTTACTCAGATTGTGGCCCGTTTGGGCGCTGTTATTGGTCTGTGCTGTAAGTGTCTAAAGTGTCAGATTCCTCTGTAACAACTTGACTTGACTTCGACAAATAAGGTTGTGGTAGGGTCCGTGGCCTCTCTGGGACCAAATGTCAATTTCTCTACGAGTGCGTTTATCGAGCTCGAGCGTGCAATAGCCCTGTTTCAGAAGTCAGAGCACACGATCCCGAAACACGCGCTTGTAAGGCCAACTCCTGTTAATTTGACGAATCTGATGCTGATTAATAGCCGCTGAAGTCACTTCTCCTGCGCTTACGTGAAAAGGCTAGAAGAGCGCTTTACAGAAGTAATAAAAGAGCGGCAAACAGTGTTATAGAACAAGGCCCTGGTTCAGTTATATTATTTGAACAAGTTGATTCTCCGATCATACGAGGACCAAGCGATATCGACCAAGAACTATCTATTTTGAAGGGAACAACACGTGTAATAGAGCAGCGAAGCTCATTAGATAGATATTCTAAGTCATTGACTGCGGGATCAGTACCACAAGAACAAGAACCTCTCAGTCAAGCTGAATCGCTTCCTGAGCTCAGTGAATCTCCACTTTCCGCAGAGAGTGACATGATAGATCAATCTTTTTGGGGGCCGTTAATAGAGAAAATTTTATCTCTGATAATAGTAATTTTCGATCGACTAGTTCCACAAGAGCGTCCAATCTAAACTTGATTGGCAACGGCATATCCTGGACCGGCATGAGCACATCGAGTGTTACCAGAAGGGATGAACACAGAGGAAATTTTCAGCTCACTGATGCTGGCTTTGTTCCGATTACAGGTACCCTTCAAAATTCAGCGAGCTTGCACCCAGCAACCAATCGTATACAGAATCCTTTAGATTACATTCATTCATCAAATGTATCACAGGCTAGGGATCATCAGCAACAACATGCAGCGCATTTTTTCGAACACCCAGCTCCTCTTGCCTTACCAGATACCTCATTTGTTACGACCCAGCCCGACGGAGAACATGCGCCACCACTATCTTACGGCAGTGTTCCGGGTTTAGAGTCAGCGAGCGTGGAAGCTTGGCAAACCTTTATGGAACAGAGTGGACTCGCTGAGCTAAACATGTCACATTATATTTCAATGTCTGACTCCTATGGGCAGTTTTTCCCTGCACCTGACTCATGACGAAAATAATTCGTATGTTTCAATTGTGTCATGATTTGTTGTTGTTAAATCGAACTGATTTCTATAGTTCTAATATTCCTAATTTTTCGGGCTTTTAGTCTATAGACGCTATAAATTACGGACTCACATGTTATCAAACATTATATCCTGTATCACCTTGTTTTCGTTGATAAATTTGGACATGTATAAAAGCTGTATTCTTCACATTCTTGTCTTCTATCACTTCTTAGACTTCTTTTGATCTTAACCAAAAATCAAATTTACGCGTCTTTATCACGTGTTACGTGTCTCGTGGGAATTCTTGGGAATACAGGGCAACAAACACGAAGTCCAACGTTGTATGAGTCTTTCTTGCCACCGAAGCTGCCTTTCTGGCCCATCATGTCGCGCCAAACAACAAGTCAAATCATTTCAAAAGGCGATTATCTGCAACCTGATTTTGAACCCAAGACATTGACGATTGCACACCTTATTGGGATTTTCGCGTATCATAATATTCAATACCCTTCACAGCACAACAAGGCGAAACTCTTAGACATATTTAATAAGCAAATCAAACAAAACAGCGAAGCGTTGCGACAGCAACGACTTGAACGTCAACGAGCTCTTGCAAGTGATGAAGGAATCCTAGATGGTGTGACTGGCAACCCGATCGCACCTCCGGAGCCGGTACGTCATCATTAGAAATAATAATTGTCTTCGTTCTAAATGATTGTCCCAAGCCACGTCGGTATTCTCGTAGATTAAGCCGAGAACCATCTCTTGAACCTACCTTGCCTGAGCCGGTATGTCACGGAGCTCACTTTACCTGGAAACATAGCTCATCCGTTGTGTGCTTTTCTACAGCCAAAACGACGACGCTCTTCGGCAGATAGCTCGTCCGGTCGGACCAGTTCACGCAAACCTGTTGTAAAGATAGAACCACTTATCTCCGAAGAAAGCGAGGATGATAGTCCAGTTCCTGCTCCGGAAGCAGCGAAACGGAGGGAGGTATGCTACTCACTAAACTTTATGATTAATGTACTCATGATTGCTGATCACGCTCAACATCAAGTCATCCTCAAGACGAATTTCTCACAAGGTGGAATAAGATTATACTTTCCTCTAACTATTTTCTGACTGACTCTGTGTATCAAGTTTGGCCCAGGTACAGATGACAGTGGCTGGGAGGATAACAATATTTTTCAGTCCGGTGCAGAGTCCTCCTCTCCAGTAAGACCTCCGAGGAATAAGGCCCCTCGAAAGTCTGGTCTTCGCAAATCTCGAGCCTCTCTTTCGGATGCTTCAGAGTCGTCTCCGCGTTCTTCACCCATCCCGCCTATATTTCCTGTGAATGCAAAGTCCTTTCCCGAAGCTACTACGTTACAGACACTTAATCGTCCTCGCAAGTCCGCTTTATTTGTAAGTTTCCGTAGAAAATTTAACCTCGTCCGTTATTCTTATCAAACACCTAGCAAAGGTTTAATGATGACAACCTAGATGATGTATCAGGGCTTGCTGATGTTAGTGCGGAAATCATTGTTGAGCCAGAAAGTGAGGATGAAGAGGATTATGGTGGCCAGATCCTACCTTCAAGACATAGTACACCCTCTGCCAGTGATGATGTGCTGACAGAATTCATAGAGGACAAGCAGACTATCGAAGTTGCTCAAAGAATTGCCGATGGAAGCTCATTGCTACCAAAGAGGAAGGTAGAAGCATCTGTCCCTCTATGGCAGAAGCTCCTTGCGATCATCTTTTTACTTTTACTATCTGGTTTAGCTACTCTGTACAAACGAGAATCTGCGCAAATAGGGTTCTGCGATACTGGTTTACAAACCAATCATGCACTCCTAGAAATGAGATCAAAAAGGCAGGAAATCGAACTATGCCATTCTCAAAATGGAAACAACAGTGTAAATGTTTGTCCCCCTTTACCCCTTCCAATTCCCCACCCGGACTCGTGCACACCCTGTCCTGCACACGCTAGATGTTCTCAATTTTCTGTCATCTGTGATGAGGGATACGTTCTCAGACCACATCCTTTGTCTCATATTCCTCGTGCTTCTGAATTCGCAAATGGATTACCAGGACTTGGTTCGATTGCATTCCCCCCGAAATGTATAGATGATGTTTTGCGCAAGAAGAATGTTGGTGCACTGGGGAAACGAATAGATGCGCTTTTAGCAGAGACAAGAGGGAACCGCATCTGTGCAGGTATCGATACTCGCAAGGCGATTGATGGAGGGGAGGCTAGAAGATGGGGTTACGAATTTGATGAACTTAAAAATAGTCTATTTAAAAAATTTCAAGTAAGATGATTCTCTGGTTTCTTGGATGGATGGATGGATCTGACAATCTCGAAGGGTGATGACAAATCGATGGCCAACTTCGAAACGTTGTTCTGGGAGGCTATCCGTCAGTTGGACATGTATGGCCGTCTAATTCAAGAGCATGATTCCCAGTAAGTTCATTGTGGCTTGGCATTTTTGTTTCAAGCTGATCAGTCCTTAATATTCTTAGTGGTAAACTATACATAGCTTCGGACCACTCAGCTATGAACTGGAGTTGCCGTGGAATCGTTGCTGCAAGACAATCATGGTCCGAGTCGCGCAAGTACGTGTTCTGTAAGTTATCGCGTCATCTACATCTCCCAGAAGCTCGACCTCATTTTCCACAGCTGCAATTAGCGTATTTCTTGTAGGCTTATACTTGCGTTCGCGTCGAGCTGCAAGCATTGAACAGAAGCAACAAACCGCTAATCTTGTTCAGATCGCTCTGGATATGCTGAGGAACCAAGAGATGGCCTATCACATCGATCCTGTAACTACTCCTCATCCATACATATCCCCAATGCAGCTTCGAGACCATATCCTAGAGAATGAACATAATGAGAAAGTTCGACAACGTATGTGGGCTCCTGTAGAATGTATCGTCGAAGGCAATGCAAATGTACGAGTAAACTTGGAGGAACTTCGAGGTGGTGAAGAAACACGAGTCTGGAGCTGGGTTGGAACCAGTGGCTTTGCTTCTCCAGTGAAAAGGTCCTCACCTTTCCTACCTTCATATCAAGAACAGTACACTAATGACAAGTCGATGAAAGAGGAAGGTGATTAGTCAGACCACTCAATCCTCCGGCTTCATTGGGTCCAGAAATTCAACTAGTCTTGGTAGACCCATTTCATTTTTTGGTTTATTAGTTACGAATCTGGTTCAAAGCTTTCTATTACTATGTTTGTTATTTAGTTTGGTTTATGTACTTTAGCTCGCATCATATCATCGTATTTGTAATTTAGCTTAATATTAGTTCCTCGAGTTGTCTTCTTAATGAATAAATGCATGTGTGAGTCCTTAAACCTACGTTCTGTTTATTAGAATTCAGCTAACAGAACGTATAGATCAGATCACCTACTCGGGACCTCATGAAGTCCCTCGTTCCTTGTACCATATGGACTCTCTTATGTTCTCTTTAATTCTGGGAAAAGGAGTCTAATAGAAAGAATGGCACAAGAGGAATTCAAAGATCTAGGCGAAATACCGTTTGTTGATTGAAAGTTCATTGCTAGTTCGCAATAAGCTTGAATTCCAAAAATGTCCGTTATAGTAACTCCGGTCTCCGTAGATGAACTTAATGATTCTGTAATCGAACTAATTTTACCTTGTCATATCAAACGACGTTAACCGCCCACAAGTGAATGAACACCTTAATTATATGAAACGATTTACAACAACCCACAAAGTCCTAGAATTAACATGCCCGTTATCAGAAATAAAATTTCTCACCATGCCGCGCCACACCGGTTGGTTTAAACAGGAGGGAGACAACTTGAAAGAGCACTAGGCTTTCCTTAGTGCATGTATATTTCATAGTTCAGTGCGCTCGGTACAAGCCATCCGGAAGCTGAGTCAGACGCCTTTACCGCTAGTTTCATCTTGCCGATAGCAGATACAATTAGGCAAGAGCTGGGGAAGACATAGAATTCGAAGCACCAACCTGAAAAATTATACTTTGGTGTCTCAATCCTTTCTAGTGGGCAGAACCGTGGAGATATTATCACCAGATTCGAGTCATCTAAGATTATATTGGTTCAAAAAAATATTGAGTATGGCTTAATGGAGACATCGAACATCGATGTGAAGAGCTATTAAGAAGATTTAATCGTTTACTTTTACCGAAATCTTTATTATTCATTTACTCTCGTTAAATTGTTTACAAATTAGGATGTCTAGAAGACTAGGAGATAGGCAATACACAAAAGAGAAAAAGATCAAAGGGATAACCGCCGCGGATCCCCCTTCCCTCTCCCCTTGAATGTGTGCTTAATTGAATTGAGTTGCTCTTTGGCCATCCCCCTTGCTTCTCTTTGCTATTGTTTTGTGCAGATGGGGAACAAGCGCGAGAAGTCTCATATATGAAAAAAAAGGGGAGTCGTGAGAGCGAGATGACGATAGGACCCCGGCTTCTTATTTCTTACTGTTCTTACTGAATCGGGAGACGTAAAAAAAGCTTACTGGACCGATATAGTAATTGGATGGCGGGAAGTAGGGGAATAACTTTACAAGCCACAACTGTATGCGGAGAAGTCAAGCCACCCAAAAAAGACCACAAAACTTCTGATCGTCATATGAGGAAACATCTGTATCCCTAGTAACTTGGACGCATCTGAATGAATTGAAAAAAGGACAGATCTTATATCGGCTGAGTTGGCGATGGCAACGCTCGATTCGAATTAGTTCGGACAAGATACTTCTCCAGAATTGCGTTCAGATTGTAAAAATATAGCCAGAGAACCCTGAAGTTGGGCGTCCATCAAACGAAACGGGGGAAATATCATTAGATCGACTTAAAACAGGTCGCCGGGAAGTATCTGTAATAGTTGTATTATTTTTTTCATATAAGCAGAGGTGATGCTGTACCTTCCATACACACCACACAAGAACAACCTTATGGTGTACTGGCGCCTCAAGGTCACTGGTTTCCTACCTACTCGCTCCGACAATCAATCCGATTAGAACATCGATGATTTTTTTTAATTCTGTATGATACTCCACCAACAGATGTACGGTAAACACAGGGCTTATGGTCTTGATACTTAGGAATGACAAATAGCCTTATTCATTATGCTCGTCTCATCACGAGTCCCCCGGATGCCGATACTTTGCAGCCCGATGTGGTGGAGATGATAAGGGACAAATCTTGCGCTTTTCTTGACTGCTTATATTAAACTTCTTACAAGTAAAGTATAAAAAACAGGAGGGCAGTAAACAAAGAGTGGGTCGCGCAATTATAATGATCTGTAGTCACAGTGAAACTCATAATCATAGCTTCGTCATCTGAGACATGGTCACATATACTACATCTCGTAATAGTGATATTATTAGCTCGCACCTTTTCGTGCTCCGCGAACGTTGGTTAGCCCTTTGTGCTTTTGGGGTTGAAGAAGACTTCGCTCACTCTAAAGTATTATTCAACAACTCAACAAACATTCATCATTTCTCGATTCCAAAGTAATAGAAAACAAGTGACGACATGGATGCATACTATCTTTCGGGTCTATGTACAGTAATGCGAAGATGGTTTTCCATAAGAAAGCGGTGAAGACATTTCTCCGAGCGTGTAAGTTGCTTAATGCACCTAACGTATTCCGTCAACCCCGCTGGTCCGTTACGTTCGGTGCTTCCATGCCTCATGTTTCGTTCTTGAGAAGAAAGCGAGTCATTTACCGATGCAGACTTGCATGTAATGGGTCCCTCCTCTCCTTAGCTTCTGTAAACCTGATACTAGTTGTAGAGCGAGGAGCGTTCTGAGACAACTCCATATGATAGAGGCTCACTAGTGATTTATATGGAAGTCCTTTAGTTAGAATTCAAATCGCACCTCGTTTATCGTTGACAAGCATGAACTATCTGAATAGACTGATGTTGACAATCAGCAGAACTCGGGGACTCCGTGGGCGGACTTCGATCTATCATCTAGCCTACTTGCCCTTGCCTGCGAAAAAAATAAAAAAGGACCTCAGATTTTCTGACCAACCAGGGAAAAAATAGTTTGTTGTCTTGTCATGTGTTAGTGTAATTGCTGTGTCGACACGGGACCTATCCCCCGATTTTCTGAACCTCTTTATCTCTTCTGATTCAGGAGAAGAACCCCTATCCTTGTCTCCCCTTGAAAGGGACGAATATAATTAACATAGGAGGTCACCTCCAGATCCTTTACAAAGATGAGTATAAACATGATTACGAGTAGGTTTTTTTTACACAGAGGAGGGGAGGGGGGTCAATCGAGTTACTCCCAAGGAATAGGACTAGTCAAGAAAATGGCTCAACAGTGGACAAACCGACCATGTGTCGCTTGGTAATTAGGAAAACAAACATTAGTATGCGCCGAACTCTTGGTACGTCACGCTTCTACTACTACTGCGTCCGACCCCCGCTTGTTGATCTTGACCTTGGGTTCTCGACGAGTAAAACTAAATCAAATAAATTAATGAAGTAAGGAAAATGCATGCAAACCGTACTAATTTTTGACATTAGTTCCAATAGCATGCGTTGTATTTTTTGTGTCCAGTTGAAGAATAGAGATCTCAAATAAAATCTGCCATTGTTGTGCTTTTCTACACTCACATTTATCATTATTTTCTTTGAAAGTCCCTTCGTCAGATGTTCATTGGTCTTTTCATTATGAATCATAATTTACCAAATTTGTATCTAGTGCCTGCACTAACTAAAATCAGAGCATGAGAGTAGCGAACACCAGAAATTTGTTGCTCTTGTTTCCACAAATCAGAGGTTATCATGACATATGGTTTGATGCAGCAAATCTGCGGCCAGCGCCGTGCCTACTCTCTCCACTAGAAGGGAGAAAAAAAGATTTAGATAGGATCACGTCAATAAAGACCCTTGGCGATAAAGGTAGAATAATCTATAGGTCACACAGAGGTCCGAGACATATGATAAGTAGTGATTGTATATTCCTTAATCAAGCTCAGGTCTAGATAATATTCCATCGAAAAAGGCGTGAAGATCTCAAACTTATTTCCTTCTTTTCTATACAGGTCCCTTACCCTTATCCGTTGTTGATCCGCCGATTTTTTTGATGTGTACGCTCTTTGTCCCCAACCACTGATGCGGGGTCTTTCGCCAACGCCGAATCCTAGTTGACTTGCCGAACTTACCTGGTCTTGTTCTCTTCTTAGTGCTTTTAACCCCGATGTATTACCGTTAACCCTCAAAACTTTATACCTAAGTCCAGAATCAAGTCTTTTTCTTCGGCAATAATTCCCTGTATCGCGGATAAAGTGAGGTCGATTGTGCTCTGGAATAGGAAGCTTGCAATAATATATAGAAAGAGTCGGCAAACATGATAGTTGCAGGTCGTCTTGATTATATGCTTTGTAAGAGTACATGCACTAGTATAGTGGTGCGTGGTCTCCGTCGTCGTAGTACCATAATCGCGTTTCCATGAAACCATGTAACTGCAAGCGGAAACTTCAGAAAAAAGTGAAGCTCAAACCAGAGTCATGGACCAAATAATGACCCAATTGGTAATCCATTCACGATCTTCTCCGCCAACGCACGTTTCATAAATTGCTCCTCCGCAAGTACGCGCGTTGTCTGATCCAAGAATCAGACAACGGGAGATAAGGTAAGAAAGAAAAAGTATGTCAGTAATTGAATTGATCGTGGAGAGAAGAAGAAATAACCATAAAAAATATGATATGGAAAGAAAATTAAATTAGAAGAGTTATCGACTGGCTTCACCCATCTATGTGGATTATTCACATCGTTGTAGGGGAATATGAGAGGGGAATATGAAGGTAATCATACATGCATCCTACGCCATAATTTGGGCTCAATGTAACCCTACCTTGCAAAGGCTAATGTCCAGAGGGTTCAAGCCACAAGTCTCAGACATCACATCGATAGGTGTGATCTATGGCTAATAGTGGAGCCACCGCTGCACCATCCCCAGTCACAAGTCACAAGGAAGTTGGATAGTAAAAGGTACAACCTTAATCCGTTCTCAATTAAAAATGCGCTCTTTCAGATTAGAGATTTACATTCCCCAATTGAAAGAAGAAAGGTGTAAACCAGATGACAACAAAGGGACAGACCAATAGCAATACAGAACAATGGGCAATTTCGTGGGGTTGCCAATATAAGGACCATTTGTATACTAATTGGTCCTGGTTAGATCTCTAGCTTTCGATCCATGGGGCCGAGTCGGATAGGCCACTCGACAAATCATAATCAAACAAACCTCGGAGCTCCGGGTATGCCGATGAATGAAGGCAAGACAAACCAAAAGAAACCAAAGGTGAGGATAGAAACTCACGCGTAAGAACCGTTCGAGGTCTATTCTACCGGAATTAAGCGCGCGATGAAGGTAGTACATAGTATCTTCTATAGCGTTGTCTTCCGCAACAAGGTTTGCTAACCTAGAAGTAGCAATTTACGATTAAGAACAAGGGAGTGAAAGTATGACGTACTGATTTCCGACAATGCTACTTGCACAGACCATTTCGTCCACCCCTACCTCTCCCCGTTTCCTTACCTCTTCAAGTGCCCTTTCCCCTTCCTGCACCAGGGATTCCCAGCGAGTACTCACTACATGACAAACATCTCTCACAGCAACTAGCCGTGCACTTTCGTCATTGATTGCCGCAGGGCCTTTGAGTAATTCAGCCTGTGCCACCCGTTGTCGGGCAGTGGCTTCTTCATGAGTAGTTGCCATTCGCGCTAAAGACTCTCGAAATGCGTTCAGTAGTGCATTATGTAAAGCAAGAGTCTGAGGGTTTGGGGGCTTCGGAGGTACAATTGAGCTTGTCGGGACTGTTGAAGCTGGACCAAGTGAGACTTCTTCATCGAGAAGGTCTGGAACGGGTGAAGAATGGGAAGAAATATAGGGTTTAGGACCGGGTATCGGTTTGGGTGCATCGGTAGGGTTTGGACTATATACTGGTATATTACCAGTAGAATATCCCTTTTCTTCAGTTGAAATAAGTCCAGAAGCAGCCATCGGCTGTGACTGTGGTCGAGTATATGCATGCGACGGAAGTGAATGAAGCGGAGGTAATGTCAGTGGCGGGGAATCTGTATTGGATGGCAAAGGAAGCGAGTTTCCTTGTTGCTGAATGCCAAATGTAAGACCTGTATGAGAATACGAAGGTCGAGGTGGGACCAAAGGAACCTGATCAGCCGACCGAGGCTGCTCAGTAAAAGTCCCATGTCCGGAGCTCGGATGTAGGCTTGAAGAGTATGATAACGAGTACGGAGGTAGCCCAGTAGCCTCTACTCCTTGAGCTTGTTATTCATGAGATTATCAAGATTGACATTATTACTCGATATTGAAAGGCGGAAGGCACGGAATTTTACCTATTTTATTTGATGTCTGTTGAGGAAAGGCACTGTCAACCGGAGATGAACCGATTGTGCGTGACGGGTACGGCGAAGCTAGCTCAGGAGGATGAGGTGGTACCGGAGGTGGAAGGCGCTCGTGGAGCTAAATTACCAAAACAAATAGACGTCAGTTTTACCTTGTGCCGTAAAAAGTAGAAAGACATGAAATTTATTTTTTAAATAAGAGCCACTGGCTAAAGTGTGATAGATGTTTCAGGTTTAACCAGCGGCTCAAGAGAAAGTAGCATAATTGGCTCAGGCCTCCAGTGAAACATCCAGAGTTCGACGTCAACCGGACTGTTCGAGATATCTGTAACATTGAATCTAGCTACCCAGTAACCATACGGTGGCTTTAGGAAACTCTAGATTAGCGGTAAGAGGCGTGTATACAAGTGGCCGAAAGACCGAAGATACCGGAGGCACACCCAGCGCCCAGTCGGGCACGGAGAAACGGCTTAAAGTACAGAGAATATATGAAATAAAAAAACTTGTTGATGAAGAGGCTTACAGTCACAGGAGTGGGATCTACTCCGGTAGCGTTAGGAACGGAAGAAGTATAAGCAGGAGCAGTCGATGGCGCATGATGAGCAACTGTACGCGATGTGGGCTGGCGGGGTGTAGACGGAGAGCTAGAGAGATTAGTTGAGGATGTGGTCAAGAGGGTTGCCGGCACGATGCCACTAGTATTGAATGGCTTGGGGGCAGACGTGGTGGACCCGGTAATTGATGCACGTGACCGTACTCTGAGGCCGCGGAGACACTTTGGGAATGAGACGGATCTAACGACTGTCCAGGGGTAACAAAGGTTGGCTTTGGTCGGGGCTTGGAATACAACGGCGGCTCTTTTGAAAAGTGTAATTGCATAGCCTCAACAAGAGCAAGGAGTGAACAGGACTTTAAGGTTGGTGTCTTATGTTAATTTTACTTTATGTGGATATACTAAAGAAAGATACTGCGCACATCTGGTTTTCGTGACCAATTATCGGTATATTCAAAAGTGCATTTTCCCGAGAGGTCAACATGCGCTGATGACTTAATGAGCATATCAGATGTCGGTACAACATAAACGAGCGGCGGCTCGGCAGGATAGACTAGGGTGACCCAAATTGCGACAGGTATGTTATAGGACGCATTTCGAAAGGCTATAGGGATAAGGCCGTGCACACAAAGGAGAAGCTGGGAACGACCATCGTCATAGGCTGAGTAGCACGAGAATGATCAGTGTTCATGCAGGCGTCACGAGCGCGAATGGTCACTGGACTGGACTAACTGTATACATCTGTCTTAGGCCGAAGCGAAGGGTATCGTTCAAGGACGGCAAGGACATCGATATACACGCTTTGGCTATTACGATATATGCTGGTATTTTGTTTGAGCCATGATGCAGTGAGATCGATGCTCATCGTGAAGAACGCGAGCGCAAATAAGTCAGTGACACGGACACGAAATGGCGACTAGACCAGGTTACCAGCACAATAGAATCAGGCTGTGCTGAGTCAGCGTTTGGTCTTACACTGATTATGGATGATTCTAGGGCCCTGCCTGATCGGGAATCCTGAATAAAACAATTCTGAGCCGACCAGCTGGCGTGGGGTCGAAGACCCTGGTGACCCCAGATCGGATCTGAAGGGACTGGCGGACCCCTGGAACCACAAGAAGAGCCCAGTGCTTAAAAGGAGCACAGAGCAGAGTGAATACTACTCTCCGTCTGCATCCCGCCCTCGAACACGTTTCCCGATGCCAGAGTACATCCGTAGACCCATGTTACCCACAGAAGACTCACTTCCCCAGCGTAGGCATAGAAAGATGCTCAAGGACGGTTCCTCAGAGGTCTGGCCTGAGGATGCTGAAAACATATTCCTCGAAGGCCTCCGTGAATACTGGAAATCGCCATGTGCCAACTGGAATAAAGGACGCTCACGATGGCGTAACTCGTTCCTCGTAGAGTATCTTCACAACAATGGTATCGAACGCTCAAAGAAACAAGTAGCTTCACATATACAGGTTCTTAGGAATATGTGGAAAGGCCACAAACGTATGTTACTCGCAATTCTCTTGTTTCCACACATTGACGCCTTGACTATAGAATATGCGCTTGTTGCTGGTCCAGAAGAGCTGGGGGAGCTGGAGGGCACCGCTCAAGATGGTTATGACGCAATGAGACGGGTTGACATCAGAGGTACCTCGCATTCTCCTACTCGCTCCCGTCGTCGACATTCGATGTCGTCCACTACCGCTCGTCTGTCCCCTCCTTCAACACCAAGCTCGTATGATTCTGAATTCTCTGAGTCCGCCCTTAATTCTGCCGGCGCTCATGGGATGAACCTCTCTCCCCTTTTCTCCAACCACACCTCCACATCGATCAAGTCAGAGTATCTCCAATCGCCTCGTGCCTTGTTATGCGAGCCATCGAGTCTTCCCGTAGTACCGGAGCTAGCTTATAGCCAGGGCACAGCTTCTCAGAATATTAATCAAGTCGTTGGTTTTCGTTTATGGCCTAGTGGCTTGGACGCGAATTACTATTTCGTCGATGTTGATGGGCTACCTTATCCAAACTCACCTACCTCACCAAATATGCAGTCCCAGTTTTCGGTCTCGCCATCTGGATTCACTCGTGTCTCTCTGCAGTTTAGATTGTATGTCCCTGAAGATACCATTACTCGCGAGGCGACTGGTTTCTTGGGGACCGTGATCTTTGCAAACCCTGTAATCTCACAAACTGAGGTCACGACCCGAGTATTTGCAGGCAAAACCTCGATACACGAAGAGACCAAGCCATTGATATTTACTGATCTTGTTCCTGGTTCTCAGGCCGGGTTTGGCTCAGAAGATCATAAGGGATTCTCAGCTCATCTCCCTGAATCTGCTTTGAGTCGCTGTGGTTGGATTGAACTTGAAACAGCAACGAAGACTTTAATCACTCAAACAGTTAGAGTTGATGGTGAAGATATACTTGTGGTGATGTACGAAATCGTGTACACCCCGAATCCAGCTCCATGTTCACAGCTTCTCCGGTGGAAAAAGCATGTAGACAGCGCTCTGTATGGACAGGCAAATGGTTACAAACAATATGCTACTGTATCACAGCAACAACAGCTTACTCCACCACCGTCCGCAAGCAGTCAAATGTCACATCATGTGTTGCCAATGCACTTTATGCCTTATCAGCACCAACAACCCTCGACTACTTATTCTCAATCCACCCCTGGTCTCTCCCCTTCAAACTCTTATTCAACAGGGATGTCCTCTTCTTATTCTCCACCCTTGCTTACGCGTTCTTTGTCTTGTGCTACCTCTTCGTCATTTGCTCAAGGGACACAGGCACCAGCACAGCCGCCTCAGTATCCCCCTATTGCATCTTCCTATCAACTCTACGGTCAGCCAACAGGGCTGCTCCTCGACATGTAAGGAGCATCCCCTCCCTTTTTTCATTATCATTTTTCTGTTCGCCATTCATCTCATCTAGCATCTGCGTCCATATCCCTTCATTCGATTTTCCTACTTCTTCGTTCACCACTATATTTTGATTCTTCTGAGACGATTTCTTTGAGACGCGATAAGCGCGCTAACTTTTTTTTGTATCATTTATTCCCTTTTGTTCAATTGTGACTGTCTCATCTTGTGTTTTTTCTATCTCTCGAACCCTGTGTCATTGTTTATGTTGTATGTACGCTTCATCTATTTTTCCTCTCCCCGTATCCAAGAGAATTAAACTACGATCGTGTCTACAAATCTATACATCACTTTCCAGTATATTCCCATTCAAACTGATTTTTTGTAATTACTACTTGTCATAACAGATGTCCAAAAACTAGCCATCATGTTGATATTTTCTTCCTTTTTTTTGAATCAAATAGAGTTCTTTCATCTGCGAAACTAAACAAAAAACACGGGACTTGATCATATGAAAATCTGAGAAGGATGTTCTATGGGTAGCGTATGTATCGAATGGAGATTTACTTTTCTTCGACTTATGTTTTGTCACATTCTAATTAACTCAAAATCACTTGGGAGGTGGGGGGGAGACCCTATTCCTCATCGCCCCTTTAGAGTTCATCAGGCCCCCTCAAGAGACAAGTTACAAAAGGTTAGGGGAGACGCCGAAACCGGGAGAAGCCGCTCTAGACCCTTAAAAAATAGACCCATCGGCCTTCGAAGGGGAGAGATCTTATAATGACCCATAAAAGCTTAGGGAGATGAACATAAATGCATGATGATGCGTGTTCACGGGCGAGTAGAACCGTAGTCCACAAAAAAAGTCATTAAACGTGATACGGACTACTGAGGGGGTACATCTGCTCTTTTTTTTTCCTTTACAGTACACATGTCTCTGTTTTTTCTTTACTGAGGACGGCAAGTTGAATTTACCCGGAAGAGGAAGGGGGGAGGTGGCTTCAAAAGCGCGCGTTGTCGGAAAATTAGGACAAGGGGTTTTGCATTTGTGATTCTCAAGGACAAAGAAACGAAACTCCCACTTTGGCCCTCCCATGGGTTTCCTGACTCGACTGAGAAGAGAAGAGCTCTTCTGTACTGTATAGACTCGGACTTATCTACGACTTTCTCTTGTATTCTCTGAACCGATCTATTATCCTGTGACACGTATGAAACGGAAAAAAAGTGAACCTATACTGTGTGGCTTGGAGTAACTCTATTATACTTGTCTCAATGTGAACAAAAAAAAAGAAAGAAAGTTGCTGCGGCTATCTTGTTCCCTTAGCCCTTTGTGGCTCTCCCCTCCTCCTTCCTCCTCTCTCTCTCCCTTCACTCTTTCCCTTGTTTATCTTCATCGGTTAAAGACCCGAGTCATTCATAAGCCTATGCTACTATGCAACAAAAGAAAAAATCTCAGGTTTTTTTTTTCCTTTGCCCTGTCTACTAGGCCAAGCCAACGAATATCTCTCATTGTCTTTCCTTTCTTGGTAAACTGGTACATGGGAGGAAACAATTGCCCTCTCCCTCCCTCCCTCCTTCCTCATCTGACAATCCTGATTCTTGATCCCTGATCCTGATTATTCTCTCTCTCCCCTTTCCCTCATCAGACCGCTAATTCCTTTTTGTAACAAAAGAAGAAGAAGAAGAAGTAACCACACAAACGAGTTTTGCACAAGCGTCTCTCACAAACAAAATTATCTCTCATGTCCTCATCTCTCATGTCTCTCTCTAATCTTTCTCCCCCCCTTCTTCCTTGATGCTGCGCAAATGCGCAGAAAGAAAAGAAAAAAGAAAGGATCAAGAACCCCTAGCCTGTCTCTATATAGGCTATTTCTATTTTCTATTTTTGGGTGTGGGTGGGCTTCTAATAGTTATAGTAATAACAACTGATGATGGATATGTTCCTCTCTCGCGCGTTCACAATTTTTTAGTCTTTACTCTTTACTCTTTCACTTTGAAATGATTGGTCAATGGGGGGGGGGGACGTCTTTTCCTTTGGTAAGGGCGAGAGAAAGAGTTAACTACAGGTTTTACAATTTTGTTTCTTTAGTTCTCTTTTATCTCTTCTCTCTCTTCTCTCTCTTCTTCGTTCTCTTCGTTCTTCTTCGTTCTGTTCTTGTTAAAACCCGAAACTCAGAGGCGAATCGCATCGCATCCGAAGTTTCGAAGATTTCTTTTTCTATTTGTGTGTCACACTGTGTGTGTGTATGTGTGTTCTCGGTTCCTTAAACCAAAGATCAAAGATCAAAGAACAAAGAACACCCCCCGTGGCCCAACAAAGTCGTTCTTCTCATACCGGATTCTCAAACGATCTTGGGTCAAAAAAGGAAAAAGGAAAAAAGGGTCTTGGCGCTGGGTAAAAAGGACTGGGGCTAAATGAAAATTAAAATGAAAAATAAAAAAGAAGAAGAAGAAGAAGTGATAAGCTAAATCTTCTGGAGAGAGAGACACACACACACTTACACACACGCACACACACAACACACATACACTTATACACAGCGACGCGAAAAGTGGTGTTTGTTGGGCTCATGCATTTGTGAGATTCTTTCTTTTTTCTTTTCAAAGATAGGACGATGGTACATGTAGTTGATTTCTTTAGCTAGACCCTACCTCTTCCTACTACACACACACACGCATACACCCACACATACATACACCTTGGCATCCGCAGCCGCAGTCCTGATTCGTGATTCGTGACTCGTGGCACGTCTGTAAAGGGTTTCTTAACCCTTCCATAGGGAATTAGGGAATTACAGATTACAAATAAGAAGCCCTACTTTGTGTGGTCTGAGAAAAAAGAAGCACGAAGACGAAGAAGACGAAGAAAGAAGAAAGGAAAAAAAATCAAAAAAGTCAGAAAGAAAGAAAGAAAAGAAAGGTGACGGGATTGTCAAACGTTTTTTCGAAAAGGAAACGGACTACAGGATTACAGGACTACAGGGGTGGGGGATGAGGAGGCGGAACTAACCTTCAAATGGTTATCTTTCGGAAATTAGGTGGAGGGGGGGGGGATTTTATTATTAATTCGTCTAGAAAGATGTCACTGTGTACTGCGTACATGTGTGTGCGTGTGTGGCTCTCAATCGACTATCAAAAGTCTTGTTAAAGGGTCAGAAAATTTGATTTGAATATTTCTCCCTTCATTGTGGCTCTCACAAAGGAGGGGGAAGGAAGAAAAAAAAGGTTACTGGGTCAGCCACGGATACAGATAAAATTCGTGTTCCAAGAAAAAAGTCCCCGCGCGTCCGCTACTTCCCCATGTGCAAACTTCTTCAACAGAAGAAAATATATCCAGGGGGGGATTTGGTTGGGGGATATGCTATTATAATTATGCTTGCTCTGGCGATATACCATCTGGGAGATTGTCTGTTCTTGTCACGAAGGTACCCAAAAGCTTAGCCTTAAGTGCGTCAAAAAAGAATTCTAAATTAAAAAAAGAGGAAAACTCAGTTACCAGTTACTTTAGAAGATGTTACTTGTTCTGGTATAGTACTACATGTGTATATCATATGTACGTGTGTGTTGATCCCTGCGGAACCCATCTTGCACCTTTGCGCTACTACAATACAATACAATATAGAAAATGATAATCATAATGAACTGAATAAAGACAAGACTCCATGGATGGCGGTAACGGTAACGTCGGGAGATGTGATTACACCGTGTGGATCAGAGTGCCAGCTGTGTAGGGAAAGCATGTTGCACTTGGATCAGAATTGAATTCAAGTCTGAAAGACACCTGATCACGGACATCGAAAGTCAATCATCATCACTGTTATCTACTTTCTGCAGAACGTGCCCGGGGGGCGGATCGATGAAAGAACGTGAAGGGGCACAAGGGGGAAACGAGATGTGTAAAAGAAAAGAAAGGGAAGTAGTTGAGAATCTGACTGGCTGACGCGAGACTCGAATGATGGCAGACTCCGACTACTCGGGTCCAAACTGCCAACTTGCGAAGATAGACAACGGGGAGGGACTGTGACTTCCTTGTTTCCATTGCCCATTTGTGCTCCATGCTTAATTTTGCTTGATGACATTTTTTTTTCAAAGATCTCAAATAGCAGTGTCATTGCTCCGGACCTGATCAGCCCCCCTCCCCCTCTGCTTCCGCATCGAGCACACAAACTTGACACCTTTCTAACGCTGCTTACGAAGAAGCCCTTCCAGTCCTTCCAATCTCTTGTGCAACCATTCCCAAATCTAAAGGCGCGTTGATGGAGACCCTAGATCCACTCAGTTTTTTCTTTCCATCATCTCTCTTTACCGCTCTCCTGATGGGGTGTAAAGAGTGATAGAGGATACGTTCATATCCCGGGTCTTCCGCACACCGAGTAAAACCGAGCGCCCGGATTGTCCGTGGACTTAAGTACAATAAATTAAATAATAATAAGAGAAAATGAACTGAATTGCCAGAATGGGGCCGGCCGCTGCAATAGCGGATAAATATCACCTTCAATCTCTCAACTTTTTTTTCCCAACACAAGAAGGGGAAAAAAGAGAGAGAAAAAAAAAGGAAGAAGAATCCTGTGCAGGGGGGTTGTTCATTTTGAAACTCCGTCAGAAATCCTTCGTTTATATGCCGAAATCAAGAAAATCATGATACGTCACGTAAAGAAAAAATAAATATTGAAAGATTGATGGGTGAGTTAGGCGTGGAGTGAGTCAGTGACGTGAACTAAGATGTGTGTGTGTGTCGGATGAAAGAAAGATGATGGGTTGCATTCATCCCCCCGCTTCACACGTTTAAACGCCTTATGGGGGCCGTGTGACTCATTATTGTATCAGGGAAGAACGTCAACTTTGGGCGTAAAAGATCTGATTTTAACAGACAATCCCCAGGACTTTACGGATCTAGTGAACCGAGAAGTTTCGTGTGTGTGTGTACAATTAGCTACGCGGACTAACGTACGTATTTCGATGTATCCCTGCGGGTGAGTAAAAAGAACAATCGGGATCACATACACTAAGTTAGAAAGGAAAGGAGAGAAAAGGAAAGTAAAGAGAAAGAGAAAGGGAAAGGGAAAAAAAAGAAATCGATGGGGACAATGACAACGTGTGCCATGAGCGGTGAAGGACGAAAGGGAGATTAGAATACAACGACCAAGTTTTTTTTTTTTTCTCTTTTGCTTCTTCCCTTCTTCTTCTTCTTCTTCTTCTTCTTCTCTACTATAATCATGATTCTAACCAGATGAAAAAAGAAAAGGAAAGAACAGATCTCCTGTCTTCGAGGAGATCATTAGGATACCGGAAGAGGAAAGTCCAAGGCAGCACTGTGGAAACTTGTGACACAAAGTCAAATAGCTATTTCAAAGTTGGGGTTAATCATAATGCTATCCCGTTGGCTTCTATTTACGCCTATGTTCGGATCAACGCTGTGTTTATACTATTTCAGTCCAATTTATTATTTCTTTTTTCAACTTGTTTTTTTTTCTTTCCCATCGTTAGGCGGTCAGGACTGAGGTTGTGTATCGATCTCGGAAAAGGTACCGCGAACCTGTCGCTGTCGTCATACAACCGGGTTATTTTCAAAAAAAAAAAACGAATCATAAGGCCAAAAAAAAAACACCTGCAAGGTGATGATTGTTCCTGGAAGGGCTGGCAGTTGTTTACTTTTGAGACATGATGGAAAAAATATATATATATGACGTTTACCAAATACGGAAATGTAAGACAAAAATACGAGTTTTATCCTCTTGGAAGCTCTTAACAGAGTCTCTCTCTCGCCGGCGCGGAGGCAAATCATCGCCGTCAACAACAAAAGCCTTTAGGTCACTAGTGCATGCACTTCTCACTCGCATGTGTTTTTATCTTTGACTCCACTCTCCACAAAATTAAAAAGTATAATAAAAGTAATAAATCAATGGGATGAGTTCCTTCCGGGCGAGATATACTGCATATGACACACCACTCTCTCTGTGTTTCTTTGAAAACAAACAAGGAATCATGTTCAATCATCAATGCTTTGTTTCGTTTCGTTTGTGTTTTCCCAATCAAACCAATTAATTTTTTCTTTCCTTCAGAAGAAGTCATGCATGTCCGTCGTTATTTCATTTCCGAAAAGCGCAGCTGTGTAGATGATCGATACTTCCAAAACATAAGATACTTTACATTACCTGATACAAATCACAAGGACTTTCGAGTCACTTATGGCGTCACCGACGATATTCAACTTCATATTGAATATATTCAATATATATAAAATTTCTTACCAATACAAAAATAGAAGCTAACGAGAATCAGAATACAGAACCGACAAAACACATACCTTCACAATAGTGGTGGATATCGAACTTGAACTTCCTTAGACTAGTGCAAAACAAAACAAAATGAAAACTTTCATGTTACTCGTATCGATAAGTAGCCCCCCTCTCTCGTAATAGATCGAAAAAACTTACAACTCACAACTAAAAAAATTATTATTATTATTTTATAGAGGAAGAAGGGTCAATTAGTGGTTTATAGTAAATAGCATACGAGGTTACATATAGTACGCTTTTCGCATCCCTTTCTTTACTCTTGAGAGGGGGGGGGGTATATGGGCGAGAGAACTAACCATTGGGTAATAATACTTAGCCTGGTCAGATGACCCTTATTCCCGGCTGGTATTAACTCTGACACACAATAGAGCATCTCTTTACAAAACAATCGCTGGGGGGCTTTTCAGGAGAGGGAAGCAGTTCAAACGATGATTTGCCAGTCCCTGGAAAAGTTAGCGAAATACGTACGGGAACAACCGAAAGGAAGGAGAGTGAGTGAGGGAGAGGGAGAGAGACTTCGCTTTTTCCCGACGACTCCCCCCCCAACCAACCGACAAGGACCTTCAAATCAAAAATCCAAGGGTTTTCGTTGTTTAGCATATGTTTACATGTTTTCTTCCCGTGTAAGGGTTTACATATCGTAATTGTCTCTGTCTCAAGCAACGCAACAACAAACACTCAAGTTGTAAGTTGTACTCATCTGTCTGATTCTATTATTCAATTGGGATAATCCGAACACGCGGAAACACACAACACACAACTGTATCCAAGAGCGCGCCGGGTACACCGGGGTGCCCAAGGTCCCCCTTCAATCCGGATCAGCATGCGCCCTCTTCCTGGATCCAACTTGGCAAAAATGGACAATGGACAACCCATCTCAAAAAAGAAAAAAAAACAGAGGCAGAGGCAGTGTCATCTGCACGGAAAAGATTCCTCCCCCTCCTTGTCTATGATATGATGATATGATGATATGATGATTCTCTCTCTCTCTCTCTCTCTCTCTCTCTCTCGTCAAGAAACAGCCCTTGAAGAAACATACAAAATAACGGGGTTTCCCGAGGATGTTTCATAAAATCATATCATAATAAAGAGGCTGGAACTTCGGACCGATGTCCGGTTGGATTAGAGGAAAAGGACAAAAACCTTATGAATGGACTTTTTTTTTTCTCTATGTTCCGAGCGCTCTGTGTGTTATGTTAACACAAAACCCAGATGACCCGGGTACGGGGTTTGGGAAAGTGTGTGTGTATGTGTACCTTTGAGTAGGAGACATGTCTATAAAAGATATAGGGGGTCTGTTTCAGGAAGATGATCTTGTTGTTGTTGTTGAGAGCGAATAGGTTTCGGGAGGGCTAGAATCGTAGAATCACCGGAGGGGGACCTTCGGAAGGAAGCTTCCGAAGTGTTGGCGAATAATCCCTAGCGAGAGAGAGATTTGACCTGACCTGACCCTCCCCAAGCTCAAACAACTTCTCGCAGAGCAACCCTCCGCTACAATCATCGTGACTCTAGCAAAACGGACTTTTCCGAGAATTCCAAATAATACACACATACACACACACACATGACACACACGCATATATATATATATATATATTTATATGTGAATATATTCTTAGGGTAAATAATAGATGCACGACAGCCCGCGTCGGACGAAGGGGACCCATTGTGAAACGTGAAACGCCTTACTGACCTTACTCAGAGGGGAGCTGAGAAGAGAAGAAGAAGCTCTTGTTGAATTGAGAAGAGTACTTTAAAAAATAGGGTGTTTGAGATCGATATCTAACTAGTACGCCTTGGGGATAGAAGAAGTTCAAATTGTCAATTTGGTTGTAGTGAGGGCGGGCGGGTAGGAATCCTATGGGCACTCGTTTTTTCTTTCTTTCTTTTCTTTTCTTTTCTTCTTCTGATATCTCAACCTCCCCCCCCCCCTAGAACTTTACTGGAGTTTCTACGAGTAAAGAAGGTCAGGTCGAGAACAGGCCAGGTTCTCTTTGAGTTGCTTTCTCAATTGTCGATACAGTCCACTTCTTATAACAATTAGGTCAAGGTCAAGCTTAAAGTTTCTGGTTGCAGATCGGCCAAATAGTTAGTTGGATTAGGTAGGATAATATTAATGGTAGAAACATTAATGTGAATCGGAGAATCTTTTCTAGGTGAAAGCAAAATCCTCTTACTTGATGAGAAATCTTGTAAACCAGGGCATTATTATCACATACCGAACTAACTACTTCAGTGAACCCCCTCTCTTGACAAGTAATTTTCACCTTGAAGAGCCATGGGAAGAAAGAAAAGACCAATTTTTACTTAACCTTTTTTTTCATGTTCAAAATGACATGTAGAGAGCTTATAAATTAGAAGTCGAATCTCAAAAAGGGTTACTGGTGATCCGTGTTAACGTATTCGTATCAGAAATCCACTTCCCTCCCCGCCTATCTGTGATTCTGACCTTGAAAGTCTGTTTTAGAAGGCTCTCATCCTTTTTTTTAATGATTTACTGTCTGTGTTCCATCATTCTCACGCAAGTCACTGGGGGAGGGAAAAAGAAAACGGCGGGACAATAAGGCTTTTTTTTTTTCATAAAAGAAATACAAAGAACGTTGGGCATGGAATCTGTGAGTAGAAAAGTGGGTATAGCGAGAAGAAGCAAGGACGTCGATGAGAGCTGTTGGAAAAAGAAAAGAAAAAATTCTCAAGAAGCCTACGGGAGCTGAGAACAAGATCTCTCGTCTGATTAAGGGGAAAAAGGTAAACAAACGTCTAGTGATTTCTTTGAAGCCGTTTGCAAGAGTGTGTTATGTAAACACCCGACCTCCCCTCTCCCTCCCTACCTTCCCCCCCAATCTCAAATGGAAACATGGGGCAAATCACTGTTCTAAAGAAAATCAATAACCATAGAGTATGAAAAAATCAATTGATGCCAGCGAATAATCTTATCTCATAAGAAGCCCTATGTTGTTAATAAACAAAAATTGCGATCGTTGATCGGCAATGTTACAAGTTCAGAACTCTCAATTTTTTTTTACACATTACAAGACACAGTCTATGTAGAACAACTTTTTTTTGAGATACATAGGGCCCTCTATCAATCACGATTGGTCGTGTGAATAGTGCGTTAATTCAGCTGCTATGCGTCGTACGTCTGAGTCGACATGACGTTCAGATAGCAACAATAACTCCCACACGTTTGTAGCGAAGGGATTAGAAAGTTGAGGGTCATCAACATCTGAGCGATAGACTCCGTCGGCAATACGATCCTCACTCGACAGTAACGCCTCCAGTTTCGGTTCTTTCGCGAAAAGGCTCTTCACAAAACCGAGTGTGCGTACAGTCGTGGATGATGGGAAGTGTAAGGAAGCTGTCAATAAACGTTTGGCAAAGGCTGCCGTTCTCCATGGCGGCGATTTCTGAGAATTTGATCGGGTGGGTGAGAAAACGAGAGTGAGAGCTCGGAAGAGCATGTTGGCTGGAGTATCGTTCTGGCTGGAAGATTTGGTGGTGGTGGCCTTTGTGCCAGCAACGGGGTCTTCTATACCCGGCATCGAACTCAAGGGAATAATCAGGGAATATAGCTTATTGATGAAATCCGTCAAGTCAATATCCAATGCTTCCCCTGTGACATCTCGATTTAGATAACACGTTAAAATAAGATGACAGTCTACTTACCTTGTCCAGATAATAGTTCAAAAGCGGTGACAATACATTGTAGGCGGTGATGCATGATTTGGACGTCTGGATTCAAATCGGCATCATCGACTTCATCGACTTCATCGTCCTCGATATCCATTTTCCGTGAGATATGCTCACGAAGTACCTTAAGCAGGTCTCTAAAGAAGTCGACATTTACCAGGTGAGAAAATCGAGAAATCCCTTGTAGTGCGGCTGGCAAAAGAGGTGTTTTCTTTTCGTTCTTAAGAATACTAAAATAAAGAACGAATAGTAATTTAAGTGTTTCTGTTTGCTTTTTGAACGGATCAGTATGTATGTTATGACCTGTATGACAAACTAACTTCCATACCACAGATGCACGTTCTTCGCGATCCACCTCAGCATTGGCTTCTCGCATTTCCTCTTCGATTGCTTGAGATTCCTTCAGTTTTTTCCTAGCTTTCTTGCTCAAATGGGGTTGTGATGTCGGCTTCCCCTTTGCCCTTCGAGCAGCAGCCTTTCCGTTTGAAAGTTTACTGACAGGAGTTTCCTTATCTGCTTTAGACTGAGAAGCACGCACTCCCCCTAGCTCGGTTTTCAATCGAAGGTCGAGGAGACAGAACATGACATTAGGGTGGATTTTAAAGTGTCGTTCCTTGATCATCCGATTTAGCAAACGAACGACTTCAAGAGAAGCTTGTCCAAGATTATCATCTCGAAATACAGAAGACAGAGTTTTAAGACAGAGTTCCGACGACTGTAGATGAATCATCAGTGAATCTGATTGACTTGAGGGATAGTCTGTTTGCTTACATCGTCCCAAGATCGCCTGCTCAAGCGGGATACAATCGCTGTCATGAGATTTACACGAAAGTTGAAGTGTGTAACATCAACTAGCAAACGACATATGCATTGCAAGGCGGTACTTTCGAGTTCCCCCTTCTCTAGTAGCAAAATTATGCATTAGTGTCATAGAAGACATTGTTAACCTGAATTAAACCTTTTAACTCAGAATCAAGGATCCTGAGGTATGATTGATAGACAGCGACAAGTCCTTGTTCGAAATCTCTTGTACGTTGAACTACCTGGCTTACTTTCTCTTCCTTTTCTTTGTCGGTAAGTGGACGAATTCGATACCCAGGGATGATGTCCTTGAATACTGCAAGCTGAGACAATAATGAGAGTTTACGAATGAGGACATCATTTTCCACAGGTTCCGGATGCGAAGGTGTAGAAACCTTTCTCAAGCTGAATGACTGTAAGCGGCGCAAAAGTCCAAGCTACCAAGATTCATAAGAAGGATGATTATATTCTGCAAGAAAAACAAAAACCTACACTATTTTCCGGGTCGGCCACAATATCTTGGCATATTTGTGCTATCTGTTCCTTCGCTGCTTGTATTCTTGCTTTTCTTGACTTGGTAGAAATAACATCAATAACGGCTGGCCTTCCAAAGCGAGCGCCAGTTGCAACATCATCCCGAACCGGTACCTCTGTATGCTCAGGATCTTCTTCGCTCTCATCCGAACTTTCTTCACTTTCTTCAAGCCCTTGAGGAATTATCTTCTTCCCCACTTGTTTTATCTCTCCGCTCTGCAGCTTGATGGGAAGTCTAGAGATATATTTCTCTTCTGTCTTGTCCCATGAACCTCTTCTTTTCCTTGGGGCTACTTCATAGGGCATTTCCTCATCATCAGACTGTATTCGATGGGATTTTGACTTGACTTTATGCTGAGAAGAGGAAGATGACTGAGACGAGCTTTCGGATAAAACAGATGCGCTTAATATATCATCGTCATCGTCATCTCATCACTATCATCAATTTCAGAGCTCCAGGATCCCTCATCCTCACTGTGTGAGTCGACTGATGGAAGGTCATCATCTCTCAAAGGTCCTTTTTGTTGAGGTTTAGCCAGTTTATGCAGCCTTTCCTGTTCCTTTTTACTCCTGGGAAGATTTGAAATTTATCAGTTAACTCTTGAATGATAGTGAACCCACCTTGCAATGCCCTTTTCATCGAGGTTCTTCAAGAAACTCCCGAAGCCTGTAGATTTTCTTCCACGAACTGCATGTCATCACCTGAAAGCTCCTCATCATCGCTACTTTCTCCATTTTGTGGGATAGGAATGTATGATTTATCGTATGCATGGTCTTTGCCTTTGCCCTTGCTTTTTGTGGCTGAATTAGTTATGGCCTTTCCAGTTGACAACTTTCGTCTTTTTGAAGTCCCCTGGACGTGTATGAATTAAGGTAGTATTTGAGACCGCAGAACTATCCATACCTTTGCCGTACTGGCATGTCTTTTCACTGATGTGTGGCCCTTTAAACCCATGTCTGATGTCAACAAGTTTCGATTGACCTCAATAATTTCTGGTATTCACATTCATAATTCTTAAGCTTAAATTTTGAGTAATGATTTCCGCACGTGCTATTAGTCAGCAGGAATGATCGGAACGGAAGTTATAAATACCGCAGGTGGTTCCTAACCACTACAACACATATACCGTGACTTACCATATACCCAACCAAGGTTTGAAGATTCTAAGTATGCCCTCTCAACGCCTCTACAAAACAAAGGAACAACTCACACACTGCTCTGAGCATGTATCTTTGAAACCACACCACATACCTCTTTTGGCTCTTCTGTTCTGGACATTCCATGTGTACAAAACCAAATTTAGCTCTTCGTACCGATTACATCTTTATCGTTTCTTGATTGCTGAGCTTTCCGAAGTTAGTACAATTAACTTTTGTGAACGTGTAAGGCGTTATCTTTACTTTATATAGGTTGCAGTGCCTAAGTCGTTTGAGCGAATTATTCAAGAGCTCGAGAAAGGGAAGAAGTTTGATCTCGAGAACTATGACAAACTAGTAGAAGAAATGAAAATTCTGGTACCTAAACTTATATTGTCCGAAATATCTGGTCCTAAATCATCATCTATAGCCAGAATTATTGAAAGATGCACATCGAATGACTGAATTCTTTTCTGGTGGGTTAATCATTCCCTATCTCTAAATCCGTACAGTACTTATTTTCCGACTGTCAAGACTTGCCTATATTATGGAATGCTGAGGAAGACGAAACGGTAGCCTATAATCTCTAATTAATATATCTGCTTGCTTATTGTTTCATCATGATCCCACAGGAACCAGCTTTTGTATGTGAGTTCTAGGTTCTCAATTTCGGACCTGAATTTAGTTTACTATAGGAAAGACGTTCATTATTCGGTCTCTTTGGGAGACGAGCATATGTAAACTTCAAGAAATTGTCTTTCTCCGGTGTATCTACTTTTGTAGAAGACTTTAAATTATGGGCTAAAGGTGATACAACTCGAGGGTATCAGAAACCAATGAGAAATGCTATAAGAGATGGTTTGTAATTTACCGACTACACTGAAGTCCTCGCTAATACTCTGTAGATAACTATCTGATAAGAACTCAGCACGATAGCCAGCCTTTCGCGAACCCAGAATCATTTGCTGAGTTAGTATTTCTATTTTACTGATGTATCTCTCGACTAATGAATTTTCTTTCAGATTTGATAAATCTAGAGCTAATGGCGACAGACAAGTAGCCTCAGAAAGTCTTCGTCGTTTCTTTGAACAGCGATTCAGCGAATCCACTGATTCGTAAGTTGAAGTTACTCTAGATTAAAATGGAATAGGGAACTGATCTTAAGCGATACCACAAGAGAATTACGACAACATGCGATGCTTAATCTCATCCGAACTTATATCTTTAATGGTCAAGTCAGTGCAGCACAAAAAGTAAGTATTCTATCTGTCCTGGTATTTGCACGTCTTATAGTGTCATTTCGCCTATTAGCTCCTTCTGGAAGCTATCACAGTAGCAAGAACGTCTGGAGATAATATAGTCCTTCAACAATGCATGGCGTAGGCGCTTTCCTAAGTTATATGTCTTATCTTCATTTAAACGTGATCATACAGACTTTTACGGCGTATTGAAGGGAAATCAAGGTCTCAGAGAGAGCCATTAAACGAGCTTCAGGCTGATATTCCGGCTCTTGAAGTTCTTAATGATGTAGGGAAACTGCTGAGAGAGGTATGGTGCTTAATTTTCCTGATTCTGATGAAAAGCGGTTGTGACCATCGTATACAAGGCCCAGCCTCTTGAGGATGCATTTGAAAAAGTCGTTCAAGCTCTGGCGGTATACGACCTTTCAAAAGACTTCCGTGAACGACCTCCAAACCAACAGGAACAATGGGCTTTTCATGCTATTCAAGCTGTTTTGTGGAGATTAACTGGTACGCGGAGACAATAGCCTCACAGTCCATTCGTCGTAATAACCGAGTATATGTAGGTTGTGAAAAACTAGCTACCATAGAGGAAAACATTGTTCTAGCCTTCACGGAGAGCGGGGGACCAGATGACACAAGGTTTACAATGCTTCAAAACAGAGCTGCTATGGTACCTTTTCAAATTATTTTACTAGTATAGATTGATACTGACGCGACCAAGTTCTCGAGACAGGGTAGAGAAAAGGAGGCATTTAGCGTTCTCATTGATCCCGAGACATGGAAGGGCCTAGATTACAGTTTGAATCAAGTAGCATATTGGACGGGTGAATTATGGATGACTATGCTCCATTTCGCTTCTCGAAGGTGAGTAAGACCGGATATATTCTAAGAAATGTATTGATTCGTTAAATTCAATGCCTTTAAAGGGGGCAACAAAGAATAGTGGCTGAATATCTCAAGCCATTGAGACCGGGATCTTTCATCGCCTGGAAAGATTTCTTCTTCCTTCCGTTGGGTAGATACAATGTTTCACCTAATATTGAAGGCCAATTGTATAGGGCGTTACAAGCTAGAGTGAGCTTTCCGCACACTTCTTATTCACAAGGTATATTAACCACTCAATACAGAAAGTCAACCAAGGCACAACTTCGGTAGATCATATATTAAAAGGAATATGGCAATCTGAATACCAGGGGCGTTTTCGATCATATAGACTTTCAACAATCTTATTGGCCGACGTAGGGATGGAATTTGGAATGACTGAATGGAGTCGAAGGCTTGTCGAAGAAATCATGCCACAGGTAAAGTGAAACATACATCTCGTTCCTCGAATCTCGATTTTAATAAGGAGACAATGCATCTAGATCATCAACGGCGACGACATCGAGCTCAGAGCATTTGGATGTTTTGTACTCGCGAGATGTATAATCGCCTGTAGTACTAAAAATCGTAAGTACTATATGTCTTCTCTCAAATCTCAGGGGGGGTTCCTTAAATTTTTATCACATCGAACAAAAAAAAATGGATTTAACTTCTATATTAATCTAGCATCTGGGGTTAGAGATGCTCTTCCCTACTTACAAATAGCAGAGGATGACTACCGACTACTTGAAATTCATGGGTCTGTACAAGACGTACTTTACGTCACTGCGCTCGTGTATAACATTCTTGGGGACGAAAGGGCGCGTGACGCAGCAGCAAAACGCCATGAGGTAGCGATGGATGATATGACTCGACTTGAAGCCCAAAATGTTCCGAGAGAGTGGCCGGAAATATGGGACTTTGCGGGGGAAGTGTGTACTAAGTTGACATCTAGGAGTTGATCTATCTTCTACCTCTACTTCCAGTTATCTTGAATTCTTGAAATTAAAAATAGTACATGTACCTCAGTAACCCTTATGACGTATAACCATTCTCGACGTTCGAGAACATACGGCTTATTAACTCGCTTCCTCTTATCATTTTATCTGATAACACCTCTCCCCCTCTTTACATATATAGATCATGAGATGAGCACATTTATATACTATATTTAAGCTTATTTGCATAGATTAGTATCGATCAGCTAAGACACATCATACACATGTGCTTTTATGGTGCTTCCTACCTAATCTAAAATCATAATTGTGTCACATCTTCCTAGTGTGTCCCTGGACCCCATCCGCAGCATCTTATAAGAACAAATCCCCCAACACGACTTGTGTTCGTTAAAGCACTTTACTCCTTCTCCCAACCCAATCCTCACCTCACAACTCCGACTCTATCAACTCATAAATCATACCTTAAAAGCCAAAGCCCGCACGACACAGACACACAGACACAGATACAAAAAATGTCAAGACGTCCTCCGACCTTACACTTCGTCCCAACCAGTAACGAAGACTGGGCACGATCAGACAAATACCACGCCTCGTTCTTAATCCCCAAAGACCCCGATCTCGAATACGCTTTAAAGAACAGCGAGGAGAACGAGTTACCGTCGATTATGGTGAGCGAGGTACAGGGCAAGTTCTTGAATCTGACTGCACGGTCTGTTGGAGCGAAACGGATCCTTGAGATTGGGACTCTTGGGGGTATGTGTCTTATTTTTTTTTTTTGTTTTTGCTATCTGTTTTTTGTTTTTGTTTTGTTTTTTGTTTTTGTTTTTTGATTGCCTTTATCGCTTTGAAAAGAGAGATATATAATAATCCGAACTTCTCCTATTTCATCAATTAAATGCCATACATATATAATATATGTAACCGACACCGAATTCATATGAGATTACTTTAAAAAAGATTAAGAATACAACTCATTAACTAAAACTCCTATCTCTAATTCTATAGATACTCAACCATATGGTTAGCCAAATCTCTACCTGAAGGCGGAAAAGTCATCACATGCGAAATAGACGAGAAACATGCTAATGTAAAGTCGTTGCTCTTCCTTTTTTTCTCTTCTCTCTCTCTTTTTTTCTTTCTTCATTTCAGTCCCATTTAATTCAGATCCCTATTACTCCTATATCATATATATGTCCTTGTCACCCTTTTTACTTTCAAATTAATTCCCTAATATCTTCCCTCCCCTCTTTCACCCTTCACCCCTTCAACCCCAAATCGCCTCGCCGTCAAAATCAAAATCACCTAACAATAACATGTACTAACAAAAATATTATTTTATTTGTAATTCAAAGGTCGCCCAACAAAACATCGATCACGCCGGACTGACAGACAAGGTGGAGATACTAAGGGGTCCAGCAGCTGAGAACTTGAAAAAAGCTCGGACCAGATACACCACCGTTCGACTTGGTGTTCATCGATGCTGATAAGCCGGGTAACTTGGCTTATTTTTTAGAAGCGAAACGGTTGAGTCGGAAGGTGCTGTGATTGTGAGTTGTTCTTCTTTTTATTGTTTTTTTTTTTTGGAGGAACGAGGGCTAAACTGGTTTTGTCTTTTTTAACACGATAGATTGTTGATAATGTTGTTCGTTGGGGAAGAGTGGCTAGCGAACCCGAAGATACCAATGATGCAAACATAATAGGAGTCAGAAAACTCCTCCAGCACCTCAAAGAGGACAAGGAATGCGATGCAACGACACTAGGAATCGCTGGTGATAAAGGTTACGATGGATTATTGTACGCCATTAAGCTGTGAACACCTTTATAATGGAACATTGCTTGTAATAATAATAGAATAGGATTAGATATATCAAAGTTTATACAACTCTTCAGTTGTAAAATTATCAGTGATTAATGTAACATAGTCGATTTTGGTATTCACTCGATTGTTTCCTCCCCCGTATTAACTTCCGTATTCTTACTTTTGAGCGAATAAAGTAAGGACTTTTGTGAGCCTGGTTTCAGAATAAACCTCTGGAAGCAATTTTTTTTCGTTTTCAGCTTTCGTGGAAAGGATAAAGTCTTTTGTGTGAGTCCATCTTGAGTCGTCAATGACGGAGAAACTTCTATGATTTAGGTTGTGGGGAAGGCTCGACCCAACCAGCCTAAAAGAAGTCAGTATGTGCAAATAGAACAAAGACATACAAGTAAACTCACAACAACAGTAAACCGCTCTTGCCCTTCTTCATCCGTAACCTTCTGCCTTGTTTCTTCCAAAGGAGTCGGGGTATTTACAAACCGGGTCAACCGCTTCAAGACTTCAATATCCATGTTATACTGTTGTGCCAAGTTTTTCAGCTCTTCTGTGGATTGCGAGTATTTTCTCCTTTCCAAGAGATCGTACAACTCGCTGGCAATTAGACGGTTTCTTGGAGGAGTATGTGAAGCTGCTTGTTGTTCAGACAAAGAACGTGATTCTAGTACACGTTTCATATGGTCACTCTATTATGAGTAAACCGTGAGTCGATGGGAGAGCAGGAAGGACACTCTTTCAGATACTACTAATAATTATGTGTATTGAACTTACAGTCCGAACAGTTGACATATGGTGGTCTACTTTTACTGGACCCAACTGGTTTAACTTTTGTAAAAAGTGTGGGTCTCCACCATCCATTTCAATAGCTAAAGTTAGAGTTTTTTTTTTCATGTCAGATTTAAGCTGTTCACGCCAGAGAGAAAAACAAAGTAGACAGAAAGTCAAGAACGAGACTAAAGTCCTCACATGAGCTCTTAGTTTCACTAGCTAGCACCTTCGGATACGCAGGACCTCCGGGTCTACTGACATTTGCAGCTGCATCTGATCGGACACCAGTCAACGGGGCCGTTGGCTTTGTCGGTAGCTTTCGTGATACCTTTGACGCTGTCCCGCCCATGGAGAATGATGCGAGACTGTATACACAATACTAATAACGTAGCAAGTAGCACAAGCAAGAGAGCAAAGGGACCAACTTCCGAAGTGCGCTAAGTAAGTACGTCAAGACAGTGATGTCAGAGCGTGTTATTTCTCGATCACGTTACATAGAGTTTGTCACGTAAACATAAGACCTGCGTTTCTTTGTGACTGTTAACTGTGACCCACTTCAGTACTCAGGCTTAGGCTACTAAAGTATTAGTGTATTGGTAAGTTCATCCGTCCTCGGCTTCACATTTGTGAAGAATCATTGTCTGCAAAGATATTTATCCAAGCTCATTTCGGAATTTGAACACAATGATTGTCTGTCGCAGTGCTAGGCCGACCCTTCGATTTACATGATGAGATGAGCTGTGGCGTGGGTTTCATACACAAACCCTAACAAATGCCACCTTTCAATTCTTTCCTCTAATTTGTGTATCTTCTAGAGCACGGAACGGTATTTTTGGCCGCCATGGACCCTTTGTAAGCCCGTGTTTATCAGTCTATATTAAAAGAGAATTTTACATTTTAGGGGAGGGGTTCACGAGATGGTTACGGAAGCAAAAAGACAAAGCCTATGCGGAAACTAAAAATAAAAGTCATGAGCATGCAAAGAGTCCTTCGAGTTACGTTACATCGAATCTTTTGTATTTCCTTGCTCAGAGACCGCCATGGATGTTCCGTATATGACTAAACACATCAAGTTTACTGAATTGCTCCTTCTAAAACGTTGACAGATATGCCGGTACAAAGTGGGGTATATGAGAAGGAACGAAAAAGCGCCCCCGTGACATGCTGTATAGTAGAGAGAAGCCCGAGACTCGGAAGAGACGAAGTGGAAGAGAGAGTATAAAATGAAATTGCAGAGCTTACGACAGAGAATTTCGAATCTAGTGACATTCTTATAAACTCCGCCAACAACATGTCAATATTTCCCGTTCAGAGCTCCACACTCATGTTTTCTCACTCTCCCTTTTTTTCTTGCTATGCCGATGGGTTAAAATACAGGCACCAGCCACCGAATTTTTTTTTTGACTTTTGATACTTTCTTCCTTCTCGGAGTGACAGCTCAAGGTTGTATGGATGTCCCCCCCCCCCATGCGGGCTTGAATGCACATGCTTGGTCTAAACCAAGTAACTTGAAGTCAAAAGATGAATTCAGAATTGCGAAATGTATATGAATTAGGAAAATTGCCCCTGCTGCCATCAACGATGTTCAATGTTTTTGACGAGCAATCTTATTGAGTGTGCATCGAATAGGTCCCGATAATCTGACTTTATGAATGATACACACGTATTATCACTATCTATTGCCACTTGTACTGACAACTGTCATGCTGCACGCTGCACGCTCATCTTATCTGATGTAAGAAGGATGGCAATATACATATCCAGTCAGCCCTGAAGAGGAAGAAGGAGTATACAGTTTCAAAAATCCTAGTGCTGCGACTAAACCACGATACAGGTGTCAGAGCAGCTCAATTAAAAAAAGTCTTTTGAGATACACTAGGAGTACTTTGGAGATGTATGAACACGAAGGCCGGGAAGGCCGATAGAGTCCCAGTAAAGTGCGGTTATTCTGAGGAGATGCTTGTGTGAACGATTCTGGAGGAATGCCCGTGTGTAAAAACCACCAATTCGAATGCCTGCCTCCGAGATGGTACTTTAATGAGTCGTGCCGCTAATGACACAAGTGCTGTTTGGCATATATTGAATGAACACCACATGTAGAACATGAGATAGGAAGAAGGAGTGAGAAGACGAGAGCCCCGTTATAATCAATAAAAGATATCTTTAGGTGTCGAGTTCCGGAGGAGTGCCTACAAATGTATGCATGTGTCGTAGACGTGGATGACATCAGCTCCTTATGAGATCTCAAGTCGGATCCAAATTCCTTTTTTAGTATCATCTCAGTCCAGGATTGAAACTTCCAATGTGGGATAACGCTAGTCATGGGTCTCCCTTTGGCTTTGGCGGAGATTGTATGCTTCTTGTAAAATTTCCTCTTGTGAACGTGAGTAGTGCATAGGCCATCGCTTATGCCGACTCGGTGGTAGGGACATGCTATCCTATCAAGGAACAGTAAGGGTGAGCAATGCTATCAGAACACGAGCCAACAAAGGGATGAAAAGCGTGTCTCTAAATCAGCCGATCTGAGTAACTATATCAGTGGGAGAATGGGTGGGGGGTGGGCAGGAGATCGACGACAACTGGTGTTGTACAAGTAAATCCAGAGACGACTCATGGAGAATGCGATAAGCTCGTGGGCCGAAGAGTTTGAATATACGATATGTGGTGGGCATAGCCGGAATCGATATTAATGTGGAGGATGGAGATGCAGATAAGAGGGGTCGGTTTATGTGGAAATTAAAGACCTATCTGTAAAAGACAAACCAAAACAAGGGCCAGGAATGGGCTGCGGTGCTTTATGTGTATCAAGTGGGCATGTGGTAGAGAACCGAGTTAACTAGGGCCGTTGCAGGGAAAAAAGCTCCTCCATCGCAGTACATGTATGTGTAAACAAATGTTGGCAGGGATACGAGTTGATGGGTGGTGGCTTTCAAGGCGCCTACATAGGAGACATCAATTGGCTACTGTCTGAGATGACGCATTCCATCAGGTAGTTTAAACGCCGGGGGCGTATTAGCTCTCGGTTCTGGAACCGCTTTGACTCAAGTCGACTCAATTTTGTCATCGGAATTGAAGGGTCTGCCGTTGTCGTGTCGATTTAATTTCGCGTTATTTTTTAACAAGAGAAAAATAAGGAAGAGTAGAAAGATAAAAAAGAATTACAAAAGCGCTGCAGAAAAAAAAAAAGTCCAAATGAGCCACAGCCCTAAGCACTGGTGTGGTTCTATAACGAAGCGTAACCGCAAATCATCTATTATAAGCGGGCGTCCCTGCAGACGGATCTCTCCTCCTCCGTCCGACGACACACCCACTTCCTCTTGCTCCTGACCACCATCATCTGGGATACAAGTCGAGTCACCATTTCCCCACTCCACCTGTCTACGTCTATATAGTTTTCGATCAATTTCGTCTTAGACTATCACTACCGTTTTCTCTCTGTACCATCTTCAACCGCGCGTCTCTTCTAATGGAGGCTCTCAAGTCACTTGTTGCTCCGCTTGTCGGCGGCGTAGCAGGTAACAGCGTTGTTGATGGAATGAAGCTTGTCGTCCTCGGTGGTACTGTGGAGACCGCCCGACGTATATCGAGCTCTGCATGGTACGTTCTCAACTTCAACTTCCTCTCCCTATGACGCGTTCTCACGCTCGCCTATCTAACTCCTTCCCTACATAGGTCCTCGTTCGTGAACTGTAAGCTAGACTTTCATCCCTAGTAATACTGTAATCTAACTTAGTACATAGCTTTTTTCTAACCGCTCACTTCTCCGAAGAGGACTATCCCTATGACTGGCTCATGTTGTGGCTCTCCAAGCGCCCGGAATGGCAACGGTGTCGCGAGTTTGAGACCACAACTCGAACGATATCGCCCGGAATGATGTCAAGCACATCGACAGACAACTCATTTGGTGACGACGATCTTGAGGGCGTCGAGCCTTCATTGGCAGACGACCTTACCCCAGGAATGGCCAAGACTAGAGTAGTCTTCCAGCCCACTTTCGACAGTACCCACACTATCTACTATCGGGGCCATTGGTTACGCGTTCGCAGAACTAGGAAGAATGATGGCGACCTGGAAGTCATTTCCGTCAGGTAAGCCTTCTCTCCTATTCCAACCAACAGTTGTTTCCTCGGACTTCCTTTCCGGTTTCCGATCAATATTTCGTTTGTTGCTGTGTCATTCAGCGCCCTGGTATTAGTATTATTATTGTAATTATTTACTCATTTCAAACCACTCTTTTTTCACAGTGTTGTTGCGAGGAATAACAACATCCTTAAGCAGCTCGTACTTCAAGCTAAGCGTGAATACGAGGCCGAGGCTGTACACAGAATCCAGATCTACTTTGCAGATGCTCATGGTTCATGGCGTTGGACTGATTCCCGTCATAAGCGCCCTATGGAATCAATCGTGCTGGAACCCGGGGTTAAAGAAATGCTACTCGCTGATACGCGAGACTTCTTACGCTCCGAGAAGGTACGTTGTCTTCTCATCTATAGCAAATCAGGAAGGACAGTTTAATTGAACCTAAACTGTAGTGGTACGCGGACCGCGGTATTCCCTTCAGAAGGGGCTACCTTTTACATGGTGTTCCGGGCTCGGGGAAGTCCTCACTGATTCACGCCATAGCAGGCGCTCTTATGCTTGATATCTATGTTATCTCTCTTTCTTCCTCTTGGATGAATGATTCAACGTTGACTACATTAATGGGACGCGTTCCTGCGCGGTGCATTGTGCTTCTAGAGGATCTTGACGCCGCTTTCACACGGTCTACGTCCCGTGACTCCGGCTCGACCGGAGTCCCAGGTGGGAGGAGACGCGGCTCAGAGTCAAGGACGATTCCGATGATGAAGAGGGAGACGATGAAAATGGAAGGGGGAAAAAGAAGAAAAAAGACGATCAGCTTTCGGATGTAAATACGCTTTCATTATCTGGTTTGCTCAACGCTCTCGATGGTGTGGCTGCTTCAGAAGGACGTATCCTTTTTGCAACTACAAATCACTTGGAACGGCTCGATCCGGCTTTGTCTCGCCCAGGACGAATGGATGTCTGGATCGAGTTCAAGAACGCAAGCCCGTGGCAAGCAGAGGCTTTGTTCCGCAACTTCTTCCCAATTGCAGATGAAGACGATACTCCTCTTGTAGAAAGGGATGGTGAATTGGATGGTGTCAACTTACCAAGCGTACCTGGAACGCCATCGACTTCTGCGTCCACCAGCTCGTTTTCGGATATAACTTCTTACTCATTTGGGTCGTCGTCGAGCTCGAACTCTAGCCCGAAGGTCCAACCGGGGACGCCAAAGGGTAATGAGTTTGGTTCTCAGAACACCGCGTATTTGCCTCCGCCCCCAGATCCAGAGATTGCAAGTGCATCTCATTCGGCACGGCCACTAGATGCCGAGACATTGAATCGACTTGCGAAGCAGTTCGCAGATGCCATTCCTAAGGACGAATTCAGTGTAGCCGCACTACAAGGCTGTAAGTACCTTTGGAAGCCACTATCCTGTCTTTTGTACCTTGTTCTAATTCTTTCTTCAGACTTGTTAAAGAATAAGTCGAGGCCAGAAGCTGCTGCTACGGGAGCTGCCGCATGGGTGCAGTCTGAGCGGGAAATGCGTGAGCGTCTACAGAGGGAGCGTGAGGCGCGTGAGCTGAAGGAGAAGCTTGAGGTTTGTCATCATCATCATATTTTGATCTATATCGATAAACTAATCCTTTCAATTCGATAGCGAGAACAACGGAGAAAAGAGTTGCGTGAGAAGCGTGAGAAAGAAGCTCAAGAAAAGGAAGAAAAGGAACGCAAGGAGCGCGAGGAGCGTGAACGTAAGGAAAAGGAGGAGAAAGAGAGCTCTGAAAAGGTGAATAGTCTGCCTCCGCCGGTGGATATGCCTTCGGCTGTACCAAAATCTGTGTTGCCTATGGCGTCTAGAAATGGTGATATTGGGGAGACAACATTACCTATGCCTGGTGCGCTTCTTAATTATACATTGCCCAGTGACACAGATTCTGGTACTGTCCGAGAGGACGTCCAGGTCGAGGACTAAAACGTGGGCTCGGGTTATTCTCAGATTTGCTGACATGCCTTTTTCTTTCTTCCTACAGGCTTCTACTGAGTGAACGATAAACTGTCAGCCTCGTGTCTGCAGGTATAATAACATCGGTTATTTACAACCTGATGGAATAAGTGCTTTTGGGTAACCTCGCGAAAGCCCAGTCTTGAAGCTCGGTTCAATCGTTGTATCGTTGAGCAAAATGCCACGACTGTTTCTTAACTAACACAATCTGGATTTAATTTTCATTCTGGTGTATACTACTGACTATTTTGCAACTCATTTATTCCCTCATATTCCGTATCATCACACAACTTCCATCTATCACTTTTTCCTGATATGCATGTACAACTTACCCTCATTGACTCATCTTCTTGCACATCACTTACAATCAATAACAATCAGGGCTCTATCAGTGTACTTAGAACTAAGAGCCACTGGGTTGTTGAAATGTAAGCCACTGTTTCTCTTCCTAGCCCTGTATATCCTTTCCTGTTTTCCTTAACCTTCTTCATGTCTCTACTATCTGATTATGAACCTACACTGTTTTCATCCATCCCCAACCCCCCAAGGCCCTGTGTTTCCATACTGTTCTGTTTCTTTGCTACAATGGTTTCTCAAGTTACAAGATGTATATATATGACCATCGTTACCAGGATACATTTAATTCATGTCCTTCACATTAAACATTTCTTGTTACTGAGATTATGTTGTGCTTGTCTCGGAACCTATCTTGTTGGATGTCATAATCCCTACAACCTTCTTGTCTTGACGATATAAATGTGTTTTACGTTAGTTGTTTAAAGTAAGAAACTGGGTAGAACCTGGTATTGGTCCGAATCGTTCTTAAATCCCGTTCTATTATTAGTTACTTTACACGTATTAGTAATACGCGTACCTTTAGAGTTTCTGCTCGATTTCATTTGTTCATATGCCGTCACTGTGACTGAGACCCCAAGCCTCTGTTAGATACAAGCTTGAAAATAAGTTCCTCACAAAAAATCATGTTGTACAACATCCGTAATGCAGCTATGGGAAGCAGGGTGTCCGCGGTGCCTCTGAGGTCTGGTATATGTAGTACTAGCAGAAGAGCGTGTGTACACACTTCTGCAAGTTCGAGGTCTCGGTACTCTGGGAAGTCGGGCTCGAAGTCTGGAAGTGGCTCTGCGCAACAGCAATTGGATTGGAAGATGCCTATCGCTGGAGTTGCTGGTAGCTTATCTGCGGTCTTATTGGATATGCTTACTATAAAATACGTTTTAAGCCTGTGCTCAATGATGCTCCCTTGGACGCTGAAAACTCAGTTAAAAGTTCAATGCCGGTTTTAGATTGGGATGAAGAACATTTACAAGCGATTGCGTGGGGATCAAATAGGTTATTTCTATAGGCTATACTTAAAGAAAGGTTTCTAATGAGTGTTTTTTAATTAGAGATTCTTTGTTGTCTCCAACTGATCCAGAGACGGAAGTCTTCCGAAATCCGACAAACGTACCTTGGCTTAAAGACGTTGCATTGAGAGATTTGGCTCTTCATGAAAAACACGGTGTTTGTGCTGATGCGAGAGGTGATGTGTATCAATGGAATGCAAACACAGGTGGGCCTGTTCTAACATTGGCAGGAAAGGTATGTTTTTGTTCGCAATCTGGAACTTTTAGTAGTGCTGAGAGACTATTGCTAGGATATTGTCAGCGTTAAAACATCCCCGTCGCGGGTGTTTGCTTTATCATCATCTGGAAAGATATTTGTGCTTTCCCGTGAAGTGCAGGAGAGGAATATTATCCCACAATCTAGTGGTTCATCCTGGAATCCTTTCAACTGGAATGCCTCCGTCTCCAACCACCCATATTTGGAACTTGCAACCGAACAAAAACTTGGAAGGGGTGAAAGGTAACCACCAAATGGGTCTCAATATAGAAAATTGGCTATTAACGGCTATTCCAAATCTTAATTTGTATATAGATTTGTTTCCATTTCGTCAGGGAACGACCACCTTCTTGCCCTTACTTCACTTGGCCGTACCTTTGCACTGCCTCTCTCAGAAAAAGCGAATACATATGGACAACTAGGCCTTCGAAAAATATCTTTACCGGGAGCAAAGCCGGGCGAACGCATCTCAATTGACCTCGTCTCAAAAGCGGTGACGAATCCCTACGCCAGCCCTGCCCAACGTCAGGCAGCACAGCTCGTAGCAGAATCCCAACTATCAAGTTCTAATAATGGCACAGAAGACAAAAGAGAGTCTAGCGATTGGTATTGTGATCGCTTATTTGAGATCCCTTCGCTGAGAGGAGTTAAAGTTGCGCAAATCGCGACGGGCGCCCGGTCTAGTTTCGTAAGGACCTTGACGGATGGACGCGTTTTGGCTTGGGGTGCGAATGAGTCCGGGTGCGCACTTTTTTATCCAATATCCAAAATTTTGATATGTTATATTGAAGGGTGATATGGAATTACAGACAATTGGGTCTTGGATCAAATTTAACTATTGACACTGTTACTATCCCAACCGAGGTTATCTTTTCAAAAACAGCTCCTTCAAGAACACGTTCTCAATGCGTTGATATCAACGCGGGTAAGCCTAATTTAGTCAATACATAACAACGAGATTCCTTACAGATCTTTGTCGTAGGTGGAGACTTGACCTTCTTCACTGTTGAACGAACAGATGGAACATCTATATCATCTACAGATGTACTCGGATGCGGGTTCGGACAGTGGGGTGGACTTGGGAACGGCTTGTATAGCACATCTCAAGGGGACCCATCAAGGGTTCAAGCTATAAGTGGATTACAAGAGTGTGAGTGGCTATACAAATTTTATCCGTATCTAATCTGTATAAGAACCACCAACTAAACCCTATCCTGCCAGTCAGCGAAAAAACGCAGAGTCTACAACCGATTGTCCCTTATGCAATCTCTGTATCACCCACTGGGCATGTAATTCTCACACTTGACACCCTCGAAAGGGCTGGTCCAGGAAACTCGAGGACTGGGCGCGATCTATTACTTTGGGGTGCAAATAGAGATTATCAACTTGGAAATGGAAACGTGCGAGTGCGGCCACACCGGCGACGCTCAGCCTTCCAGGGTTGCCAGGTGGCCCTAAGGTACCCTCAGATCCAGAAAAAGAGCAGGGGAGACTTATGCTCATACAACGCAAAGCAAAAACTGTGAACGACTTGCAAGGCCATAAATGGAAATCGAATATTGAGGTTGAACAGCATGCGGTTGCAGGTTGGGGTTCCAGCCTTGTTTATTGGCGAATTTGCCGAAAGTAAAGTTCTTTTCATTAAATTTGGGTTGATTATGATGATATTAGTCTATGCTCTTTGCTATCGATAATTAATGTACTTGTATAAGCGATTAATAGGAAACAAACAAACAGATTAATTTCGAACATTGAGTGAATGATAAGAATCTACTTCTACACAGCGGATTTTGATTTGAATCAGGTAACTTAGTGTAGAGTTGTGAGTATGCAATTGGTTACAATTTCGTGGATTGTACCTTGTTGACTGCGGGCGGGTGTCGACAGACGCTGATACCTGATGAGCACGGCGTCCTTCGCACAGTATCATGAACGTATAATAAATGAAGAGTAGTGTCTCTATCTGGTTAACAGGGTTTTCGGTTAGTTCCGGTCGCACAGCAACCTCGAGTCCACCCACTCCGACTCAGCCAGGTTAACTCTTCATCTCTGTCGGCGTCCCCTGCCATCCCCAGCTTCAGCAACCGTTTTCCTATCGTAGTCTCTTTGAGCAACCCTTTCTCTTCGTTTCATTCGTTTTTTCTTTCTTCTTCTTGTTTTGCGCTTGGGTTCTTCAGTACTTTTCTCGTTGATCTCGAGAGTGCATACATAATATCAGCCATCTAAGCTAGTTCCGTGGACCCCAAATCTTTCGCTTCAAACCTTTCTCTTCATCTTGCCCCCAGTCGAGTCGCCTCTTTGTGCTTGTACTCCTAGGCCAGATAATCAGAAGAAACGAGAACGAAGGATTGACGGAAACGGGATACACATCGTAAACTCTGTCTCACTCAGTCTCACTTTACCGAACGTACTATTATAAATCCCTTCTTGCATCTGATATATCTAAATCGTATCGATTACTCCTTACGATTCAACGACGATACTTCTGACGAAACTATAATCTAACCCACTTGAGACACACACACCTGCGGACATAAGCTTAAACTCAAGCACTCAGTCCGAATTCTCTTGGAGATATACACTCGTATTATCTTGGTTCGGAATCACCTCTTTAGAATTTGCCTACCTTTCCCTTTCGAATTTTGTATTAGTCATATCGACGTGCAGCTACCCGCAGGTAAGCTCCACTTTTCCTTGCGCAGTTGTATGCGGACTAAAGCATGCTGTACAAGCAGACTGACTCAGAATCCAACTCAATAATCGCATTGCGTCTGCAGTTATATAACTGACAGCTTTCTTTTTTTCATTCCGATCTCGTATTCTCTAATCTATCTTTATCGAGAAGAATCAACTAACCGTTGAGCGCCGACTGCATTTCGTGACTTTCGCTCATTATCTTTTTTCTAACACAAACGTAACGATCCGCCATGTCGAGTTCGTATGTTTATAGTGCGGTGACAGCCGGTCTGGTTAAGGATACGTTACAAGCGTCCCCGATGCTTATCGAGAACCAAGACTTGCGACCGCAGTCATCCAATAACTATAATAGCTCTTGTTATAATGACGACGACGATGAGATCGTCTGGTCTATATCTTCACCATCTGTCTCGCAGTCAAGCACTGCCTCACCAATTCATCGTGCCAGTAGCATTCAGCCCGCCGTACGCACGTATACTGGATCTGGGCATTCAGCTTTTACTACTATTAACTCACCTTCTATCGAATCTCATGAGGGTAATGAAGTGGGCGATTACAAGTTAATCGAGGAGCACGGAACTAGAGAGGCTGATCTGATCGATGACTTTGTACTGGTGCGTGGCGACTTTGGAGCGAAGGAGTGGACTCCTCCACCAAACCTAGGCTTAGGAAGGAACCAGACTCGCACACAGCGTAAGCGTGGACATAGGTCAACGAGAAGCGACTCTGCAGTTCAGACTGGACAGGTGCTTTATGTTACCTCTTCTCGTAATAACGTTGGTCGTCGCAGTTCTTCTTCCCGTCGAGCACCGCAGGATCGTGGTTTGTTGCAACATACTGGTAGCGATGTTGAGCCTGTGAGAAAGAGAAAGTCTGAGACACGAGGTCAGATGGAGGTGCAAACGTGGGCAGATGATGTGGAGGGGCTTGAGAGGCAGATAGCTCGTGTGAGCATCGATTCTTCCTCTGCGCCTATTTCTATCTCTGCGTCGGATCGTTTACCGGGTTTATCTAATGAGTCTCCCTCATCTTGTGGGAGTACAAATACAAATGCTCCGCACGTCTCGCAAAAACAAAAGAAGAAATCGGCTAAATCAACGAGTCATAAGAAAGTATCACAGAGACTCAAGACTAAGCAATCAATGGAGGCTCCTAAACTCAGTACTCCTGAAAACATCATTAGTGGTGTAGATACTGCGGCACGGTCGCCTCCCTCTTCTCCCAGTCCTAATTCGTACCGAGAGTGTTCTGCTTCAGCAACAACGACTTTATCTGAGTTGAACAAGAAGAGCAAACGCCAACAGAAGCCAAAGCAGAAGCAGACAGGGGTAACGGAGACTAGCGACGAAAGTGCTAAGGATGGGAAGGAGAAGGTAAAGAAGGTGAAACCTAAATTTAAGCCAAGGAATTCCGTTGAGCCGGTGAGAGAAGCAGCTGCTCCTATTTCGCAGAATATAACTGCTCCTCCCTCTACTGCGCCTTCATCGCCACGCGGTCTCGGAACAAGATCTATTGTAGACGACCTGTCAGAAATTGGGGACGCACTGACTCCGTTCTCTCCTACGACTGATTCGTCTTATGAGGCTGAGACGAATCGACTACTTGAGATGGCATACGACGAAGCTGTCAAGTTTATGGATGCGTTCATCCAGCATCCAGACTACTATACATCACGAGCCTCCAAGTTGACATTTTTGCAAGCTTTGATTGTGGAGCTAGGGCTTGTGAGCTCTACGGGGCCTTATAAGGCGTTACCTGGTTCCTTGACGGCAGCAAAGGCCATTTTGAAGAGTAGTGCTTTCTTAAATGTGAAAGATTATCTTGCTGTGAGGGGACAAGGACTAGATGCGTTGAAGGGAGCCATGCGACCGAGTAGAAATGCGCTTGTGAAGGAGTTGCGGGGTGTGGGAGCGAGAAAGCATACTCGGGCGAAGTTAGGGTGGGTGAAGGAGACAGGGTTAACTGTCCTCTTAGTGAGTTGCCGGTAATGAATTTCATTGAATGTGCAGTTTTTTTTTTCTTTACTCTTTTTTCCTTTCCTACTTTTTTATAACATGCAAATTTCTATTTTCAATACTATTCATGTGCTGCACGTTCCTCCCACTTATCCCGTGCTTGATTCATTCTTTTTATAAAGTCTTTTTATATGTTGATGAGTTGTTTTTGTTTTGTACGCTGTGTGTTTCATGATGTATGAGCGAGTATGCCGAGGAGACTAGTTGGGAGGTGATGTATTAAATGATGTAGTTGTAGTGAGAAGAATTGATGATGGATTATAATACATATGATTGTTAGATGAAGTATTAATGGTATCTCGGAAGAAATGAAAAAGATTTTCAGTGGTGATGCAAGTGATGAAAATGGAGAGGTACGGACACTAGTGATCGAGACCAGTCGGGTAGCTCAGCCGGGATGACGACCATGACGGCGAATGTTCCAAAGACGTCTTTAGTCGTCTTAACCGCCTTAATCAATTAATTGCGTCCTCAACGTTCCCGGGGGCCAAAGGGGAGGGGAAGGTGCACCGCTAATCCAAAAGGGGCTCATATCACATCCCTTGGTGGCTCTTTGATTGTTCTTGGGCTTGAGGGCATTAAGTACGACCACTGTGGACGTTGTAAACAAGAGCAGGCCTGTGGTTGTCGTCGTCGTCTCCGTGCCTTTAGCTCAGCTTCTTGCTGCGGGCCCAACACTGCGTCGTCTTACGTAATCATAATGGGAGTAAGTACGAGTCATTTAGCAAATAATGAACAAAAGAGAGGATACGTCGTTTATTTATAAAATACAATTAATGTCACACACTGTCACAAGTGCGAATGAAAAAAACTGTCACGGGGTGGCATTAGTCAGGTTGGCTGAGTTTCTGATCTCCACCGTAGATATCACGGCACTTGTTCCTCCATTTCTTCTGCCTCCCCCCAGTCCTCTCCCACTTCGAACTACTCAAACCACTTTTCCGTCTCTCTTCTCTCCTCTTCTTTTTTAATCTCTCGCTGGTCGAACACGACGTCAATTTTTCCTTTAAATTCCTCTCAAAGTGTTCGACCGCCAGTACTCCTCTCACATCTCTTGCTCTTGACAAGCTTCACAAACTCTAAATATTTTTAATGATCGCTCCGCTGCAGCCACAATTCTCACTCGAGCATCAGCCCGCACCTGCCTCCGGTATCGTTCCCGCTCAACAGACCGATCTCCTCTCCACCAGCTTCGACTCCTTTCAAGTCACCACTCCTGCAACACATTCAAATGCCATTCGCAACCGTAAGAACGCTCCTGGTGGCTCGCGAACATCCCGACGCCGAAAGGAGTCCGCTTCCGTAGACGTGAGTTCCAGTGCACATCCCGCCTCGATCAGGCGTATTAGACCACTTGCTATTGCAACTTCAAATGCCAACATGGACTCGAATATTACTACAGGTGAAATCATGGAAGGTGCTGAACAAGGGCAAGGACTGAAGGTAGACGCATGTGCTACGCAGGTTACTACTCAATGTCCGGATCCGACTTGGATAGAATTTCCTCCCAAGCATGTTGTTCTCCACCCTGACGACGTGAATAACAAGATATTCATAGCTATGGGAAGGGCGTTTATGTCTGTCGTAAGTCGTTTGTTCTTGCACTTTGTCCCTCATTTCCTTTCTTGCATATGCGATTTCAATCGGGACCAGTTATGTCTGTAAACGGGTAGAGACGAAAACGGGGGTTGCATTCGAAACTTGGGGGCATGAGTTTCTCACGTGGATGACCTAAACCATGCTTCTGGCGTTAATCGTCCTCTGTGGCTTCGGGGGCTTCGGCACTAATTATATAGCAAATTTATATTCTATTTCCCTTTTTCATCCATTTCTTCTGATTGTAATCATTCTTCTCAAATGCTGATCAACAATTTAAACTTCTTTCGTTTTAGAACAACCGCGCGATGACTGTCAAAGATCTCGCTGAACTCTCTATGAAACATGGTCTTGTCTGCCAAAAGTGCGTATCCATGTAACCTTTTTCTATTTCCTATCTCCTTATTTGCATTCGTTATCTATTACTAATCTTTTGATATGAATGAACGTTCATTAGTCCATCCGCTGCCGCCCAAGCCATCACCTCCTTTATTAGGACGCATCTTCAGCGTTGCGAAGATGAAGACGACTTCCCATTATTATTCCGACTCGTTCTTCAGGGCTCCACTAAAGATGACGACCTGGCTCCCGCTCTCTATTCCCGTTCAGGTGGTAACGTAACGAGCAAAGAGAAGATGACCCAAGATGAGAATGGTAATTTAGTTGAGCGTGCGACATGTTTCCGGCGTGGGACAACCGTTTGGTACCTCAGTCCTGCAGCCGGTGCGCCTAATCCATTTGCACGTGCAGGCATTGCATTGCGCGATTACGCGGATGTCTCTGCGATAACGGGTGCTGAATGTAGGAAGCCAGACATGGATCAGAATAGGAAACGCAAGCGTGATCGCCCAAGGAGGCATGCATCATCTAGTATAGATGAGGATGATGAAGGACGAAAGCCTCAGAAGATTAAACTCACTCTACGTCTGAGGCCTTGTCTGACGAGTATTAGAGAAAAATCGCATTCAGATGGAGAGAGTTCCAGTAGTGGGTCAGAATCGGATTCGGAAGCTGCTGAGCCGATGGATGTCGAACCCACCGAAGAGAAGCAAAAGGGATCTGATGAACCTTCTTGGTCATTTCCCCCTTTCCCTATCACACGTCGCATATCGATCCCACCTTACACCCCTTCAGACGACTACGATCCCTCAATTTACTATACTTCATCGACACATTGGTCTCCGACAACTGGCTTTGAATGTCCACGTCCTAAACTTGGGTTGTTTTGTGTCGATTCTCCTCGTCATCGACCACGATCAACTAGTTTAGCACCGAGTATTGCTTCGCCACCTCCAGATTCTGATGACGAGAATAATTTTGGGGATGATGATGAGGAATATGCTTCTCTTTCGATGTCACCCGTTGTGACTGTCAAACGGGAAGATCCTAGCCTCAATTGGGATCAGCCGACGCCGTCCTCTAGTGGACAGCAGGTTCGTATAAAGACAGAACCAGGGCTTGAGGAAGCGGATCTGTTCGCTGACTTTCAGGAGCATACATCGACTCAGACGATTAAACCTGAGGAGTTTGATGCCGGCTTTAACTTTGATGCGTTGAATATGTCTATCAATGAAGTGTCGAACGGTTTGTGCTCTCCGACTATCAAACAAGAAGACGAGTTTTTCTCTTTAGACAATGGTTACTCATGGGGACAACCTGTAGACTTGACACTGGATGACCCTGTTTGTGAGCCTGCTGTCATTCGACCAGAGCACCAACCCGCCTCTTCTGAAGGACCGGTTCAGATATTGTGGAACAATATCGAATTACTTGGTCCTGAAAGCATTGATCTTCGTGACTTTGATAGAGAATGGGATGCTCAACCTTCTGATACACAAATTAAACTCGACTCTGAATTCGGTGCCGGCCCTTCTAGATTGAGTCCATTGCGCTCGGTCTCACCAACTTTGACGTGTGAAGGATCAGTCAGCTCTACGCCTTCGTACATTGAGCCTGGACCAGTTTGGTCGGCGTTTTCTCCCGATACTGAAATTGAGAGTGCTGGACCTGCTTCCCCTCCATGTATCGGCGATGTTGAAGAACCTACTCCTATGGTCCATGGTCACGATAGTCACAGTGCAATGGAGCCTGAAGAAAGCATGGACATTGAGCAGTCTGAAACCTGCCTTGTACTCCCAAAGAAGCAATCGTCTCCTTCTCAGAGAAGGAGGCAAGTTGATACTTCGAGGCTCAAGATAGGGGAAGCAACTACCCCATGGGAACGTGGTATGTACACGGAAGCGGACAAAGAGAGGATCTTGCCCCCAGAATCATCATTGGAGGCTGATTATGCGAAGTTACTGAGCTCCTTGGAAGCACCGGAGTTGAAAAGTGAACCTATTCATATCCCTTTAAGCCCTCAGGAAGAAGAAGTTTTCCGGAGCTTGTGTGTTTGCCCATCAGACGAGCCCGTGTCAGAACCAAGAAACCCAATACAGGTCCAGGAATCCGAAAGCCATGAAAGTTCAACCTCGTTACAAGATGTAACGAATGGGAATATGCCTTTGCAAAGCTGTCAATCGAGGACCAGGTCTGCTCAAAGAAGATCCTCAAAAAGAATTGAGCAGGCACGGGTAGCCAAGAGGGAAACTAGTCTTGAATCGAATGATACCGTAGGAGGCAAAACCCTTTTAAAGGAACCACGTACAAAGGAATCTGTTGTAGTCGAGGTCGAAACAGCAGCAGCAACGAAATTACGACGTTCAAAACGTGTCGCAGCTGCGACTCCTACTACTTGGAACCGCGAAAGACTGAGGAAGAGAACTTAACCTAAACATTATTTTTTTATGTTTCTTCACTAGCAATATATACTCGCCATGTTCTCTACAACCTCAGCACCACTCAACATTACTTTTTTTCATACTTCTCAATATGATTCGCAGATTCAAACTTTCATCATTTTGTGTCTTGTTCTTTGGCATTTGTCCATTATGAATGTGTATTCGTAGGCCCATGTTTCTGCAACTGTCTTCTACCCTATGATAATCTATATAGTCCAAGTCAATCTTAACTTCTTTTATTCTTTGAAAACCGATTTTTACAAATTTTTTGCCTCTTACTTCGCTCCAGGTTTCCTTTTCCCGTCCTCTCTGGTAATGCCAATTTACGATGCCGCCCACTCCTCTTTAGATATCATCAACCTTATATTTTTTTGATGGGGGCTTAAAATTTCTGTTGACCCTTCCCGTGCTTTCGTTTTCCCCTTTTTGTCCCAATTTTATAATGACTGAAATTCCCATAAAGCCCCCGAAGCACTTTTATTAGGACTGGCAGAACTTCTCTCTCTCTCTCGTTCGACTCTTCGTTTTCAACCTGTGTATCTTTTTAGTCCTTTTTCCATCTCGTTTTTAGTCATAACCAATAATTCGAACTCAACATTCCAGTTTTTTCCCCTTCGATATACAAGTTTTTAATACCCTCAATTGTTCTAGTACCATATAAACAATTCATTATCCAAAGTTGACTCATCATCCAATTCAAGTTACACTTCTTTTCCTTTTCCTTTTCCTTTTTTTAGCATTCCGACCATCATATAAATTGTGGTTGGGGGCCACAAAAGCCTATTTTTGCCGTTATCACCGCTTTTATCCATTGTTTTACACCCCTTTCTTACAAAACTCCAACCCTAATGGCTTTATGAGCCGTTTTTATCTACTAGTCCACCTTTTCCCCGAACAGTCGCCTTTTCATTTACTTCGAATTCCCTCCACGTTTCTCACACTGCCTTTTTGGCTTTTAGCACTGCACTCCCCACCCCCTCCTCTCCGCATTTGTTTTTCCCCCATTCGTCCTTTTCTTCCCTTCGAGGTTACTACCTTTCTCCCTTTTCTCCAGTAGGCTTCTTTTGACCCCTCCTTCGTACAATTATCTTTCGACCACTCCTCATTACCGCCGTTCAACTTCTTTCTCTTCGTTGACTACCTTTTCTTTTAACATTCTTTTGTCTCGGCGCAATCATATTTCTTTATTTTGCAATTAGACTATGTATCCCTGAAGAAGTTCACGCCCCCCTTTTTTCTTATCGCTTTTTGGGTCTCTCTCTCTCTCTCTTTTTCGTTCCTAGTTATTAGACCCTAGGAATACGGAGGACGTAAACCCTCCTGAACAATCAAACCAATCGTAAAGAGTTACAAAGATTATAATATTCTTTTTTCATTGACTTGACTGAGTCCTTCGAACTTGTGTGCGCGAAATGTCTCTTATCTTGTTCATTTTTGGGATGTGGAATGTAAACCAAAAGACAGAGAGAGAGACAGAGAGAGAAATGTCCGAATTGTTTGGTATACATACTTTACTGTATATAAAATATACGTTGTCGCATAATTGTACAACGTGTATCGTGCCTTTGCTTTATGTGATATATACAGAAGGAGAGGGGATGGTGGGTAATTGTTTAGTAAGTAACTCGTATCTGTCGGCTGTCGTGAAAGCAAGATTGTGTAATTTATATACATGTTCTATATGCGAAGTATTTTCGGATCTAATAATAATATCATGTATGATTGTGATGATTCAAGATAAGTCAAGGGACGGTATGAAAAGCGAGTGAATGGATTGTGCATGTCTCTAATGAGTTGAATAATAAGAAGAATGATTATGATAGATGATGTTCTCTCCGCGTCTGGACCCCCTGACTTCTTACTTATCAGATCAAGGATGTTGAATGTCTCTTGCGTTTGAGATATCATCAAAGCCGTTGGCTGTAAAATCAATAAATCTTTCAAAAACATTATTATTATTATATCATAGAATTAGGGTCATTTTACGAGTTGACAAATTAAAATGGAAAAAAAGGGGGATAGATAAAGCTTTTTAAGTTCATAACTTCATTTTGTTTGTTTGTTTGTTATTTTGTTTATGTATGTATGTGTGTATGTCGTGACTGTATTGGGAAAAGTATATGCTCTACTTTGTATGTTGAGCTCGTAAGAAGGTAAGGTTAATTTAGGTATGGAGATATGGCGAACGAGTCGAGGTGAGATGGAATGAATTGCCTCTTATATTATGAACAAATTGCTCCCCCTCCCCCATCTCCAACCCCTGATTGCTCACACACACGAGTATGATATGATTATTAATACAGTCCAATCATCGAGTATCGTATCCTGTATCATCATGTGTGTATGAACCAAGAATATGCGAAAGAGCAACGAACTGATTTTTATTGTCTTGCTACCATCATCACCCAATCATCGTTACATGATCTTACGTCACGAGTAACCTCAAACAAAAGAGATATGATGTTCACTTTGAGGGAAAAAGAGTTACTCAAATTAATTGAAAGCCTAGCTTAAACATCTCTACATTATAAGTAAAAGTAAGCAAGAAGAGGGAGACACTAAAGACACATCGTGAGGAATGATGCCGTAGAAATCCCCTTTCCATCTAAAAGATAGTGGAACAACACGAAGGAGTTGGCCAATCAGAGGCTTTCATAATGAAGGGTTAATAAAAAGATACGAAGTCAAGGGAGAGGAGGGAAGATAATCGGGAGATTTCGAGATCATAAAAACCCCAGAATGTTAATAAGCACCGAAAAAAAGGAGGGTAGAACGGTAGGGTGTGTGATGCTACATATACAAGAGAGAACACAGTTTCTCTTTCTCCCTCTATCTTTCTCTCCGCCAGGACAATGAGGTAATAAGTAAAAAAAGTATTGTATAGGAATAATATAAAAATCTTTATAACAAATCTTTATAATCAAAAATAAGGGTATATATATAATATTGGCTTCTTAGTCCGTCATTTATTTATTTACGGGCTCAGATCCCCCACACCCACACGAGACCCCCAAAATAGCGAAAGGTTCTCCCAGCTGTCTTGCCGCGGCGATTCTAGACCTTCAAGGCAGGGAATCTCGGGAAACAAAACTAGCATAAATATGTAAACTGTACGCATGAAGCTGGTCACTGAGACGTCTTTAAACAGGAAACTGGTATAGAAAGACGTCTCGGGTAGTGGGTAAGGGGATAAAGTAGGGATGGTGAGAACGAACAACATAGTCGATGTTGTTTAAACGGTTAGAGGAGAGGCGAAGGAGAGTTGTAACAGGAGGGAACGGGGAGCCGACTTGACAGAGGGAACATATGAACACATTGCTTCCATTGAACAAATCCGATATAACGTAGAGAATATAGTAAAAGGACATTTCCATATTGAATCATTCGATTTAACCAAGCGGGAGTGGGGCACCAGTCCACCATCATAATAGGAAATTAAGTTATCGGAATAAGGAAGGTGTGAGTTTGGCATTCTCAGTTTGCCTCTGCTCCAGCCTGGATAGCTCCACCCAATCCAATGACCGCAAGATACAGCTGGTTCCAGGTCTCACTGGAAGCCTCATCTGAACTAAGAGCAGCAGTTGCTGAAGCCGCTACAGCCAACCCAGCAGAGGTCTCATAAGCCAATGTGGATGTTACTGTGCTAGATGATTGAGAGGTTTCACTAGAGCTTGAAGAACTACTCCAGCTTGAACTTGAAGACCAAGTTGATGATGATGAGCTGGACCAAGTAGACGAGGAACTTGACCAAGTCGATGTTGTAGTTGGGGCTACCCAAGTGGAGGTGGAGGACCATTTTGTTGTTGAAGTTGATGCTTTCCATGTTGACGAGGAAGTCCACTGGGTAGAGCTGGAAGAGGTGGTATCGCCACCGCCGCTACCTGAACCGAAACTCCATGATCCATAGATCTTGATAAAATTTAGTTTTAAATTACCAGGTCAGATAGGAGTTCTGCATAGACTTACAATTCCCTCATCTTCACTAGCGAAGTAATCAAAGAGACCACGAGACATATCTAAACCTGCGTAAGGGCATCCAGGGCACTGGTAAACGTGAAGAGATTAATAAAGGTTATCAACATGCCAATCATAGGAATATGAAATAACTAACCTCGTCCATGATTTGAGCAGAGGTTGTCTTCCCGCCATAAGAAATTGTTATCATTTGGAAACAGTAGCCACCTGAACCATATTGCTACACCCAGAAACAGAGGATATTAGGCCATTTTGAATAACCGGAAACGTTGTGCTCAAGGTGATGACTTACATCAGCGTTCAATGCGACGATCTATAAAGAAAGTGACATCGGTAAGTTAACAGCTAATAAATTGACTTGGTAACGCAGAAAGAGAGGAGAAAACTCACAAAATCGCTTGCTACGTTAGTTTGGCCACAAGCACCCCTGTGAGATAATAACAAGAGCTGTTTAATAAAAATAGAAACGAAACGAAAATGGCAGGAAAATAGCATACAATCCAACATCATAGAAAGAGAATCGGGCATTTGAGAAATCTCGTTTGCTGAGTCCAGTCACGTTCTTCGCCACAGCATCTGCCTCATTGGGCAAGCTTTCGAGTTTGACTTCACGCTTTGCAAGATTAACATCATGGTGACGTTTGTTAGGATGGGCGCCATGAGCCGCTGCACTGGCAGAAGAGGCGCTAACGATGAGTACGCTAAGGACGGAAGCGAGAGTGATGCGCATTGTGAATGCTAAAAAGAGTTGACAGGTGAACTAAGTATGTGTCTCTAAATAAGAACTAGCCAAGAGTCTGGGGCAGTAGACGCAGAGGGAGGGGACGAGATATAATTATGAGGAAGGGAGAAAGAAAGGCTGGGTGAAGAGAGCGTGTAGAGCGGGTCTTTTGTAAGACCGTCGCTGATGATGGATTGAGGGTGCAGAAAATGCGTAGACCGTGAGGTTGTCGTCAACAACAGAGACGGGGTGCACATCCTCTTTTGGGTTTAGCGAATAAGATTTCCTTTTTCCCGCGCACACCTTTTCAAAACATTTCCCTGAGAATAGTAAAAAAATTTACACCTTCTTGTTTCGTCTTTCCCCTTTCTTGGCAGTCCGGTCTTCCAAGCCCTCCTTTCGGGTGTAACCCATCATTTTTATTCTCTATTTTACATAAACACATCATAAAAGGAAAATAATGTCGGAATCTGGATATGAGCGGGAAAAAGAAAGAAATTATTAAAGGGAGAAAAAAAATATGAATGCCATCTCCTCTCCCCTACTAACACCTACTTCATGACAGTGTGTACATGCAAATGCAATAGCAATAGAATAAAACGTCATCAATTTCATAACCCTCTTTTCACTAGTCTACTGTTAATGGTAAATCGCGCTCTTGTTCTGCTGGGGGTCCCTTGAGTAAAGGTTCCTCAGGTGACGAAGGTAACTCAGTATATGACGGATTCTCGGATACCAGTGACGCCGCACTCGGACTTGCATCCCGACTATCAAGCGCCTGCTCTGCTGGTTCTACCCGGTCTTCCGAGGTAGCTACAATATTTGAATAGTTGTGATATTAATCAGTCTTTGTGTATCAATCCGAAATTTGTTCAATTATTACCACCGTCGGATTCATTGACTTGATCAGAACTTGACTCGCCACTTGCGAGTGAAGTTGAAGCTGCACCATGAGTAGTCACTGCCGCACTATCCGTACTGAATTGCGGCGACTCTTTAATCTGGGGTGTTGCTACATGTAGACTAGGCGTCGCAGAGCCCGATCTACTATGTGAACGAGACTCCGAATGTGAATGTGCAGAAGAGACACTTAAAGCTGTTGATGCTGCAATTGCAGTTACACCCCTTGTAGAAGATTCCCCAGGAGCTGAGCTTTCTTTTGAATCGTGTGATAATGATTCTGGCTCAGAAGACCTAAGAAATTCATCCAAGGCGTTGACTCGGGGTTTGAAAACATTGATAGGAGAGGTAATAGGTATGTCAGGTAGACCTGAGGGTGGTCGTGTTGAAGAACTTGCTTCATTAGTGTTCGAACTCGCTTCTCCTGAGCTTCCACTTGCATTTCCTTCACCACCCTTCACCATCCGTTCAGTCTTTTCTTTCTTCTTCTTCTCTTCCTCTTTACGTTGATATTCTTCATGTTCCAATAAGGAAAGCCGCATAGCTTCCATTATCATGAGCTGCAAGTGTGGCAAGGTAGTAGCATGTGATTATTTGAGGTAGAACGGAAGTTTAGATGGATGCTCAGACATACCTCTTCGAGATCTTGTCCAGGAAGTGCCATGCCATTGAACATCCCACCCATCCCGGCCATATCCTGTGGTGCTTGTTGATGTTGTCGCCGCCGCGTCCTCCTACTTCCCCGACTCCCCTGGTTTGCCTCATTCCCATTCTCTGCAGCATTACCACCGATGCTAATAACCATACCTTCTCCACCCTCCCCACCGCCAGCAATCAGAGCTTCTCCAGTTAACGGATGGATCCGTCCACTAGTAACACCTACGGGAATCAAACGGTCTCCGACTTGCCGCATAATGATACGCCTATTTGCGCGCCTCTGTACTTGGGCACGTACAGCCGCAAGTTTGGCCTCCCAATCAGGTCGTATTTGGTCTAAATTTAACGTATATCGAATATTTTGACCAACAAAACAGGGGGAAACGGAGGTCAAAGCATTTGAGATGAGAAATTACCACAACAATTAGAAGTTATTGCCAGTAATCGATGTTATAATTGATAATTATGTGAATAAAGAGATCGTTAGCACAGTAATGTTTAATTGACTGGATAGCGGTGTCGTGACAAATGAGACGAATCCCATACACTTACCAATTGTGACAACTTCTGCACTGTCTGCTCCGAAGCTCTTGCGTCTATTCTTGCCAGATGCTACGCTCTGTTGGGATGATGTCCGAGAGCTTGCATATATGGGTGAATGCTAGTCGATTATAAATGTATGAGCATTTCCCAGTCAAAGTAAACGGAAATTTCATAAGAGCGATGTATTGAATGATGCATGAATGCGTAATATTCATCAATAGTCAACGTGAGTGCTTTTTAGTAATATTGATAGACGCAGAATGGATGGTATACGTACCGACCCGTCAGCCCCAAGCCCTGCACGCCAGTTCGGCGGCGTATATGTCACACCAAAGTTATCTTGAACACAATATGGACAAGCAGCAGGCTCCGAAACTAGGTGAGTTGTAGTAGGTTCACTCCGCTTTATTTGCACAAAACATTCAGTGCATATTGCTTGATCGCAGCAGCGCGAGTGATTGATATTAGGAGGATAATACTTAGTAACTATATGTCAGAACGCCGCGGCATATCGAATCAACCAGTAAACGAAGGAAACCTACCAAGAAACAGATGGGACACTCGACTGCGCCTCTGTAAACCATCGCCTCAGGAATACGGCTAGGCTCCTTGAGCGCTCCCGGTCGTCTATTCGCCGCACTTACAGTTGAGCTTGAGCGGGAGACACCGCTCACGCTATTAGCGCCATTACTACCACTACATTGATCTGAGCGCATGCCGACAGTGACGGTTGTTTCGGAGTCCTTCTCTGGAACATGTTTGCGTGCGGCGAGTATTTGTTCATCATCCCAGTCATCCTCATAGTCCTCTAATGGACGATAGAAAGGAGCAAGACGGCGTTCTACGATGAGTTGAGTAACGATTTGTTGATTCCAGTCCGGGTTTGCGGTGTAGACCCCCTGAGGGACAAGAAAGCCGTAATCGACTGTATTGTCATGATGTGCGCGCGATGACGATGCGCTATTGCCCATGGATGAGCGGGGGAGCAACCAGAAGAGAGTTGAAAGACGAAAAGGCGTGAGGAAAGAAGCAGAGAGAAAGAGATTGACTATGGCTCGTAAAGGAGCTCCAAAGTATTACTGAAGTGAGTACACTCTGTCCCGCATCATCATCATTGGCATATTATTACTCGAATAGGTTGAAAGTCTATCTTTCCCTTATTTGGTAGCATACATCCTTGGTCATGATCATATGCCCCTGATAACTCACCACATTTGTGCCCGCTTCTTCTTCAGCTTCGCTCTCAGTCTCATTTTTATATCCTTTTCTCTCCAAAATTTATTAATCATCGCCAGTACGTTGGAACACGTCTATCCGACTCTCACCATTGGGAACACACACTATACCGCCCTCTCACGCCGCCACAAATGGGTCACGTGGATTACCGACTGACGTGGATCTATATAAACGCGGATCCTCATGCGTGTCCAATCTTCAGACGAGCTTCAGAGTGCTGAGTTTCTCTCTAGTACTATCCTCATGGACGCTGCCTGGACAAAGTCGTCCAAGGACGTCCTCGCCTATTTCCAGGTCAATGTTAACACAGGCCTTCGAGACGACCAGGTAACCGCTAACCGAGCCAAGTATGGAAAGAACGGTACGTATTCGACCTAACCATATATAAAACTGTATTTTGATAATTATCAATTCCTGACTCGTCCTACTTTCTCGTTATTCGCAGAACTACCTGAAGAAGAGTCCACTCCTTTGCTAGAACTAATACTAGAACAATTTAAGGACCAACTCGTTCTCATTCTTCTTGCATCCGCCTTAATTTCTTTCGTACTTGCTCTTCTTGAAGATTCGGACGGAACTACATCCCGTGCGACTGCATTCGTTGAACCCTTAGTTATCCTCCTTATTCTTATCGCAAATGCGACCGTCGGTGTTATCCAAGAGACGAACGCTGAGAAAGCAATTGACGTATGTTTTAAGCAAAGTTCTTAATGTAGTTCTCAACTGAGCTATCTACATATAGGCTCTGAAGGAGTATTCCCCGGATGAAGCCACTGTCTTACGGAATGGTAGTATACAACGTATACATGCATCTGAGCTTGTTCCGGGTGACATCGTTTCAGTTGCGGTCGGTGACAAAATACCTGCCGATTGCAGAGTAATTTCAATTTCTTCTAGCAGCTTCCGGGTCGACCAAGCTATCCTCACCGGTGAAAGTATCAGTGTAAATAAGTATGTAGATGCAGTCACGGATGTTGGCGCTGTTAAGCAAGATCAAACGAATATGCTTTTCTCTGTGAGTAGCCTCTATACAGGCATAAATAGCTCAAAATCTGATTAAACGGTTACTATTAGGGGACTACCGTAGTAAACGGGACCGCAAGAGCTGTTGTTGTTTATACTGGTCAGAAAACTGCTATTGGTGACATTCACCAGTCTATCACCTCCCAAATCAGCGAAAAGACCCCTCTTAAACGCAAATTAGATGATTTCGGTGACATGCTCGCCAAGGTTATCACTGTTATTTGCATTCTTGTGTGGATAGTGAATATTCGTCACTTCTCTGACCCTTCACATCATGGATTCGTCAAAGGAGCTATCTACTACTTCAAGATCGCTGTTGCTCTCGCCGTAGCTGCCATCCCTGAGGGACTTGCAGCAGTAATAACAGCCTGTTTGGCTCTTGGTACACAAAAGATGGCAAAGAAGAATGCAATCGTGAGGAACTTGCCAAGTGTGGAAACTCTAGGGTGTACAAATGTTATCTGTTCAGATAAGACTGGTACCTTGACTACAAATCAAATGAGCGTATCGAAATTTATGTTTGTAAGACCAGACGGACAGATTAGCGAATACTCTGTTGAGGGGACAACCTATGCTCCGGAGGGCGCCATTAGGACAGTAGATGGGAAAGATGTATCTCCGGAGCTCTTCTCCGGGCCCGCCAAGCGTTTGGCAGAAATCTGTGCTCTCTGTAACGATGCAAAAATAACATACGACCCCGTAAGTTAAAATTAGCATATATTGCTATCTATATTTACTTTGATTGATTAAACTTGAACTAGGTGAAGGATACGTATCACAGTATTGGAGAACCTACTGAAGCTGCTCTACGTGTCTTGACTGAGAAACTTGGCGCTTGTGATGTTGAAGTCAGCAAAGCGTGCCACCTCAAGGAGCTACAGAAACACAACAGAGCGGGTGTCGTTTGTCAGTACATTGAATCCGCGAACTCTCGTCTTATGACTTTTGAATTCTCTCGAGACCGTAAAATGATGTCTGTACTTGTCGATTCTGATAGGGAATTCCGTCTTTTCGTTAAGGGTGCACCGGAATCTGTCGTTGACCGGTGTACTTCTGCGCTTGTAAATGGACAGACTATACCAATGACTACTGGCTTGCGTGAACGTATCATATCTCAGACGGCACTCTATGGAACTCATGGACTTCGAACTCTTGCACTTGCATATAGGGATGAGTCGGATAAGGACGTCACGCATTACAAGTCTGAGAGCACGGCGGATTATGCCCGGTTCGAACAGGGGCTTACCTTCGTCTCTCTCGTCGGTATGTTGGACCCTCCTCGCCCTGAAGTGAAGAAAGCAGTAGCAAATTGCAAGGCTGCAGGAATCCGAGTTATCTGTATCACAGGTGATAACAAGGGCACAGCCGAGACTATCTGTCGTGAAATTGGTATCTTTGGAGAGGATGAAGACTTGACTGGGAAGAGTTATACTGGGAGGGAACTTGATTCACTCTCGCAAGCGGAAAAGATCGCTGCTGTCCAAAGAGCTAGTTTGTTTAGTCGTACGGAGCCTGGACATAAGAGTCAGCTTGTTGACTTACTTCAGGGATTGGGACTTGTTGTTGCTATGGTAAGCTGATCATGATATCTATAGTCTACGAACACGGATCACTAAGTTAGAACGCTTTAACAATCAGACTGGGGACGGTGTTAACGACGCACCAGCTTTGAAGAAGGCTGACATTGGTGTTGCAATGGGTAGTGGGACAGATGTAGCGAAACTTGCTGCAGATATGGTTCTAGCTGACTCGAACTTTGCAACTATCGAAGGGGCTGTCGAGGAAGGTCGTTTGATATATAATAACACTAAGCAGTTCATCCGATACCTTAGTAAGTTTTTTAGTCACAGTTTCGAAAGTCTTTTAATTATCAGGTACTAAAATTTTCTCCTCCCTATCTTTTTAGTCTCATCAAACATTGGCGAAGTTGTTTCAATCTTCCTTACGGTTCTTCTTGGCATGCCAGAGGCTCTTATCCCAGTTCAACTACTTTGGGTGAATCTGGTTACGGATAGTCTTCCAGCTACTGCACTTGGGTTCAATCCACCTGATCACTCTATTATGCGCCTTCCACCGCGAAATAGCCGTGAACCCTTAGTCGGCAAATGGCTTTTCGTACGATACTTGATTATCGGAACGTATGTTGGATGTGCAACTGTCTTTGGCTACGCTTGGTGGTTCTTGTTCTATTCTGAGGGTCCACAAATATCTTTCCATCAATTGGTACGTCTAATCTAACCAAGACTCGGTTTTTTAAATAAATAAGCTTGATGATACTAACTCTGGCCCTGGTATTCTGATCTTTAGACTCATTTCCACCAATGCGCATCAGCCTTCCCAGAGATAGGGTGTGAGATGTTCACGAACGAGATGGCACACCGAGCGACGACGATGAGTTTATCAATCTTGGTCGTCGTCGAGATGTTCAACGCCATGAACTCACTTTCCGAAAACGAGAGTTTGTTGAGGTTGCCGTTGTGGGCGAATCCTTATCTAGTTGCTGCTATCAGTCTTAGTATGGCTTTACACTTTGCTATACTTTATATCCCATTCTTTACCGTGAGTTTCTTTTATGCCATTACTTTGTTGTTACTCTGGTGTTTACATATATGATACTCATCCACATAACTCTCTTTTTTTTCACTCTAGGCACTTTTCGCGATTACTCCATTGAATTGGGCGGAATGGAAAGCGGTACTTATTATTAGTTTTCCGGTTATTATCATAGATGAAGTATTGAAATTCATCTCGGTGCGTGACTCATCAAAACCTCTGTAGCAATGAAAAAAGAGTACTTACTTTTGGGGATCGTTCACAGGCTACATTCATCAGCCGGCCATCCAAAATAAAGATCAAGGCTGAGTAGAAGGTATAGGGAATCACATCAATGGAACCCCTACTTTACTACTATCACGTTTTTCGTCCTTTGTCTTTCTTATGTTTTTATTTCATTGTCAACCTATTGTAGACCACCACTTTTTTGTGAAAAATCTTATACATACACACGCATACTGTATTTGTATACAATGCATATTTGGGGGATTTTTATGGGAATCGACAAAGCTTACGTTATATGTACACATCTGAGGAGAATTGGTCTACTAACTGGGTGATAGAAGGAAAAGATAAAGATTAAAGTAGAGTGCGATGAGGAAAGATATGGACTGTGATCCTAAAGATGGAGGAAAACGAGGAAAACGAGACAAATTCGAGATTCGGTCTATCAACCTGAGGAATCACCGATAATGAAACTGACGGTATTTATGATCAAAGAAAGAGCGGCAGTAGCAAGCACAAAAACCTGTGCAGCTCGAGATGGTGATCGCGACCGTGCCCTATCAGTTACACCATTTAATGCCTGTAACGCTGGACCGTCGTTGGACATATCATTCTGCCCTGCATGAGATACTCCATTATTAATGGAATTTGTCCCTGGTATTGAGCTGGCATGACTGCCTACAACGCTGTTCGGGAGTATCAAAGATTCAGTTGGGAAAAGAGGAGAAGGTAAAACACCATTATTTATGTCAACATCCCCTCCTTTCGCAGCCGCGATGGAAGCAGCCAGTCCGAGTCCAGTGACAGTTGAAGTGGCATCACTGATGATAGTAGTAGCTAGCAAAGAGTCTGTTATACCTCCCGTTGCAGGTACACCGGAGAGAGTCACGGAACCTGCCACGAAGACCAATCCTGTCTTGCCATCAACATCCGTCGTTTGTTCTATTAACACATTGTCGTTATTATTAGCTGGTGTGGGCATGCCGATAACTATATTTCTGCTCGAAGATCTTGTCGGTGGACTTGCTAATGGTCTATCTGTGTGGCTTGAAGTGGGGTGTGCAGCTCGTGTTATCTCGTCAAGCTGTACTGTGAGGTGTGTTATATCCTGAGTCTTAGTACTTGAACTTGACTCGGATTCCGTGTCCGATTCCGTTTTGGGGCCAAGCTTAGGGGTGTTGATGCTGGTGGTATGATGCTTCGCTTTCTCTAGATAATCCCACTCTCCATATATCACACCTTCGTCCAGATCTGCAAAGTATTTGAAAAGACCCATTGAGAAATCCAAGGCACCAGGTGGGCAAGAAGGACACTTTTGAGTAGTTGCGAATGGAAATCTCAGCTACTAAGAAGTTATGAAAGAGAGGAAGGACTAGATTACGAACCTCATCAACAATTTGTGCTTTCGTAGTCTTACCACCATATGAAATCGAGATCATCTTAAAGCAATGTGATCCACCATCCCACTCCTTAACGATACAAACAGATTGTTAGTATTAATGATATCGGGGTGACTATTATGGAAAGTATACATACAGGCTGGTTCAAAGCAACAACCTAGACAAAGATTGGATGGAGTTGTATTAGAAACAAGGGTTAGTAGATGTAGATTACGGAAGAGCATTGAGAAGCCTACATATTCATCATCACTGTTGAACCCTCCACAGGCTCCTTGTCCAGTCTCGTAGTATGTGAATCTTCCGATGTTCCCTCTCTTCTCATATGTGCTTTGATCCGTATGAGTATTCGAGCTATTACTGTTCAAATTTATATTCGATATTCTCCGTGATATAGCCTCTTCCCTAGCCCCTTTGAGTCGTTGGAGGAACGGCCTGTCATGTCCACCCATTCCATGAGATCCAGGAGTCAACCTTGAACTTACAGTAGATACTAATGAGAGCACTATCGCCAGTCTACGGATAGTAATAAAGGTAGGGTATGATCGGATGGCTGAGCTTAAGATCATCTCGAACTTTGTTGAGCACCAGAAAGGTTTGGTATACTTATGATTGTACAGATCACGAGAGTTCTTCAGCTGACGAGAAATACGAGATGTAATAAGTGTATCAGAGCTAGATATGGTCGAGACCACAGATATACGGCCCCCTTGGGTAATATTCAAACAGAAAGGAATGGAGTAGATAAATGAGTGTGAATTCGGTCTAGTCAGATGTACACAAAAGAACGAGTGGCAGGAACAGGAGATCCGATGACCCCTGAGTCTTCGAGTTGCCCGTTTTTACATTATGTTCCAGGGCTGACAGAGACCCATATCTGGATATGCTAGGGATAGAGGCTGGAGGACGGACACTAACAGTTCGAGCCTATGTGGTCTAACTTTAAATCAAAGTCTAAAGTCATGAGCCCACTTTCTGCTTTTTTCTTTATGTGTTTGCTATTATATACATATTAACCACAGAGACGCGCATACTTTGTCTGCGTATATATAGAGTTTTAAAAGGAATATTGCTAAACCTCATGTGTGGGTGATGTTGTATGTGTGTGTAAGCCTGTCTGTGCTCGTAAGACCAGTCTTATTGATGCGTATTTGTATATTACGTAATATGGCTTTCCAGATCACGACATGATATGTTGATGTGGTCATTTAAAAAGATTCTATATACCGTGCAAGTAGAGATTTCACTTAAATCACTTATTTTGTTTGTCGCGGAGCATATACTGATATACGTATTCTAGGTTGAAAGTTCTTTCTTTCTCATTAACAAAAATCGCGTTCGTACATAATACACAATAAAACTCTACTGTAATTCTCGTACATCCGGAAGCAAGACGAGTCAGCCTGAAAAATATATATACGGCAGGGTAAGGGTCATAAACTAGATCATGGAATGAAGGGGGAAGATATCACACAAGTCATTTATACCGTTTCGTCTGTGTCCTATCATAAGGAAGAATAAAAATACACCAGAAAATGCATGAGTATATCGAAAGTTGGTAAGTCAATTACCAAGTTGTTGGACCAAAAGTGGACCCATCAGCTACCGTCTTCAAAGTGACAGATTTCCAGTCCCCGGTCTCAGTAAACACCGTATTTCCCCACCATGTTTGGATGGTGTTCAGCCCGATCGTCCCATTCTTCGGATATTGTAAGCAGAAAAAGATTAAGATAAGTGCAATGGCAACACTAGAGTCCATAGCTGCCGATAGAACGTAGTTGTACTTCGTCCACCAGCTAAGATGACGCCTTCGGATGACGTATTGAAATATGAAACCGACAATAGCCCACGGAACGTAGTTAACTGCAGTTGCAGGCGGGATGAGACCAGTACCAGTGAAAATGACCGGGAAGTTAACGTATTTGACGAAGGACTTCGGGTACTTAAGTGAAATAGCCCACGTAGTAAATGGAGCGATGGCACCGATAAGGAAGAAGAAGACGAGACCATAGTAGATTTGGCCCTTAGAGAATTGAAGGGCCGGGCCGATAACTCCCCAGATGATGGAAGCAGTACCAAATACTTCAGTAGAAGGGCAGATAAATCCGTCAGGTTGATGAGTCGCACACATATCTTCGATGTTGGTAAACATCCAGGCCTGCACGCCAAGTTGAACCGTTCCAGCAACAGCTGTTGCAACAATTTGACACCAAAACATCGGCCTAGGGGGAATCTTCATGTAGTGACCAAGTTTGAAGTCGGATGTAAAAACGAGGGCCTGGTACATAGTGATGTAACCCCAGGTCTTGAACAACATCATCGCGACAGGACGACCCGGGAGCAGGTATCCAATAATGAGCTCCGTGATAACGTTAAGGCCCACCTGTTGATTGGTAATGGCCTGAATCATACCAATAGGGATAATATACACGAAAGCAATGACAAGGGACAACACAAATGCCCACACTGGGAATTGTGTTGGCCATACTTTAATCGAGATAATACCTGCAGCAAACATCGTAAGGAAGACTAAAGCATACCACCAATCAGGTACGTGAGGATACACGCTCATAAGACGAGCATGAATATCAGGCTGCTCATGCATTGACTTGCGTGCTTGCCTCCAAATTTGCTTACGGAAGTATAAGAAAGCATGGGTAAGAGTCGCCGTGATAGAGGCGAAGCTCAGACCATACGAAAGAGCAAAAGTCGTTGAAAGGAAAAGTGGAGAGTAGTTCTTGTATTTCTCGAGATTGAGTGTTGAGTCATCGTTAAGGATCCGCGTAACGTCATAAGGTCCACCAGTATTGTCGAAGGAACCACGCGAGGATATGGGCATGTACTGAGCATACCATGTATTCTAGATTATATGTAAGTCGGAAATTCTTGATAATAGATAATTCATTTACCGTGTAGTATAGAACTGGTGTAAGGAACCAGAAGAAGAAAACAAAGCCTGCAAATACATTTGCTTCCGCCCACCAAGGAGTTGCCAAGGGAGAACCAATGTACGCAATTTGAGCCCAGTCGAAGGTAATCAAACTCATACCCAGTCCAGAAGAGTATCCGAAGAGCTGGTTAACAACAACGTTATCTGGTGCAATCCAGCAAACCCAGGAAAAGTATGAAAGCGCCTATTAATTTGCTCTTTAGTGAGTCATGAGATCACGTAGTCACAGATCAATCCATTTACCTGGAAAATGTATCCTGGGAAGAAGTACCACGAAGTACCTCCAATGAGACAGTAGACAAAGAACCGTTCACGCGAGACACCTCCGCGGTTTCCGACACCAGCATATTGTTGTTGATGGAGAGTATTGAAAAGAGCACAATTGACAAGATTAGCAGGCCATATCATTGAAGGAGGCTGAACTAAAAATCTACGAGCAATTCCACCAATAGAGAAGCCGATGAGCTGAGTGGACATCACGACGAGCCATTGGTAACTGAAGTTGTATGTCTGATTGTAGTAAACCCGTTGAACAGCAATAATGTCGGTAGCATAGGCAGAGGCAGCTCCAACTGTGGCCATGATCGTCGCAAGTACCTATATAAGGTAACTCCGCAGTTAGCCTACGTTCCGTGGGTACCTTTGATGTATGGCACGTGCTCATACTCATGCTAATTTTAAATTGAGATAACAGCAACTTACATGCTCTTTCACTGTAAACGGTCCCGGATTCAACTCCTTTCCAAAAATACGCACATTTGGCATGAACCTTGCCCACAGTCGTCCACATGGAAATGAAAGCAGCTGGGCTACCAACTAAGAAGAGAGTGCAACAAAGAGTCAGATGGAAGAACACAGAAGTAAGGTCTAGAAGACGGAGAACACTAAGAAAAGAAACGCACATTGCCGATCGTCACAGAAGGATAGCGGAAAAAGAAGAACTGGTTCAAGCCAGACATGATAATGGCGAAGATGATGCCAATGGTCCATGACCGGATCGTTGAAGATGGCATCGTGGGGTCATCAGTGTTCGCGACGGCAGAACGGACTTCGGGATAGGGAGAGTCATCCTCGACCTCAACCGCATCTTTGTCCAAGTTCGGGTCGTCGAACTCGGGCACAACAGATTCTATACTCTCGCTACCAGCCGTCTTCTCCACATCGAGTTTCTCATCATCCTCGGACGAGTAACGATAGAGCTCAGGACGAGACATTGCGAAGTACAGTTACTGTCTACGCTACACCAAGATGGCAAGCACGCTGCAATGGAGCGGCTACAGGAAAGGGGGACTTCGAGTGAAAGACCTGGGGGAGAAAGAATCTTGAGGAGGGAGGTTTTATTTCAAAAGTAGACAACGGTTGCATATGGCCAGGAATTCGAAGCAGCACATGCCTGTGGTGATAAGAAGTATAGGAAACAAGAAGCCACACATTCTGTCCGACCTCCATCGAGATCTAATCATTTCCAACCATATGCACCATATTTTTCTTCAAATATACTCCCAGACAATTTCATCATGTTTTTTTGCGCCGTCAGCATGACATTTTACTTCCTTCAGCGGGGTAACCTATTCCTAGATTCCGGTTTTTGCTATCAAGAAGCAAGGTACGTTTCCCATTTGTCACATACCCCTCTTGTGGTACATTACACAATAATGAATATGTCTGATGGACCATGTGGATTAATCCGAGTAACCCATACTTTTCGTGTTATGCCAACTCTATTGCCTACTTCTTTAGAGTTTCTCACGTCTTCGATAATATGGTTTCATGAAAGTGTTCCCCTGTGTGTATGTTGTCCCTCGTATGGAACATATCCATTGTGTCCCACCTCGTTCTAGGTGTCAACTAAAGAAAAATTTAGCCAAGCTTTCTCTCTATCTTTACTTGTTACCAACTGGGAATTCAAATACGCCATACTGATGCAGATGGAAGCACTAACTTCCGATGCATCGCCGCAAGGTCGTAACCTTCAATTATCGATATGGTTCTTCTATGTATATCTCTAGAATAGATGCTGGATTCGGCACTTTTCCGGCTATTATATTGACTGTCGTACCTAAACTGTAAATGATCCAATTCCAGTAGGTCTCTATCTTTTCCAGCCATACACCTTACAGGAGTATGTCCTTCCCATTCTGCGTTCGAGTTTAGCGTCCAAATTTGCCATTTACAGATAGCAGGGAAGCCACAGACAATGATCACCGACTAGCCGCGTTTAGCTCCGCGGATGTATGTCGCTACGTACTTCGAATATAGCACAAACGATATAAATACATTCAACTCCTCCAGTACTATCGGAGCTTTGATACTACTTTTAACCTTAAAAATGCCTTTTGTTTCTACCCATTTTCTAGAACGAAGTTATCCAAAGAAGAAGTAAATAGTCGTTTCCAGCTAGTCGTTGCACGCGATATGTATATGTATCTCTTGCATACTTCACAACGTCGCTAGTCATACGACCACTATATGTCAGCGTTGAATACGTCGTTTCCACTTCCAGACTGTAGAACATACCCTGATCTCTGTCGTCTGGTTGGGAAAGTAGATTACGCCAAGCCACCAAGTTGGCGCCATTATTAACCGTTATCTATTATTCATTCACTTAGTACATGGATAATCGTAAGAGACCCGTATGAATCCTTGAAGTCGAGCCCATGTCGCAGTCTGCCTTTAGTTTCGCCGAGCATTCATATTTCGTGCATGTTACATTGCTATTCACTAGTTACCGCATTGATATAATGTTCAAGCTAGCGTTAAAATAGCTATATTCTTGTAGCGATGTTGGCTCGGAATATACTCAATCCGGTATCCGTTATTATAACTCGCGAGATGATAGGTGAACACAGAACACCGACTCCGCTTGATTTGCTCCGAAGAGATTCACCTTATTAGAAACCAAAATAGCAATAGGATCCATATGATGTGTGAACCAGAGAAGAGTGTGCACAGGAACAACAAATCGAGGTGGATTGCAACTCTACAGTTCTACGGTACGGGCGGTGGTCCGTGTAGTCCGCGCCAAAAACTAGCCTCTATCTTATTGACTTACAATTGCACTCTAATAAGAAAAACTTCACTAGCCCTCTCACTCGGGAGGTCGGGTCGCACCGGTGGCAAACTGAAAAGTCTATGCACCTACCATAAGTACCTTGGCAAGGATAGAAAACTCTTATCATTCTCTTTAGCGATGCGGCTTAAATGCAAGGGGCCGAGATCCATAAGGTCAGACTCCGCAGCACAATAAATCGGATTCGACCTTTCTAGATCCGTCTAAATCAAAGATAATACTGACATTTGGACCTCTGTAACTTGGTTCCACTCACGACGTACCTAACCTGAATACAAACGATCTTCTCTTACCAAGTGAATCAAGGGGTAAAGGGACGCTCTGGCGCTATAGTTTTCTTGTAGTTTTTTCCCATGCATAAAAAAGATACAATCATATGTATCGCAAAAGTATAAAAAACAAAGAATAATACACTTGCCAAAGCTAAAGCTATTGTGTGATTTTCCTAGGTTCCCACGGACATAGGTTAGTTACGTAAACGGATCGTGGACTTGTCTCGGTGACGATATTTGTATAGTTCCGCAAGTTTGTTTTCTCATCTCATTAGAGGGAGAAGCGTGTTTACTACGCCGCATGTCGTAAGAATGATGCTTGGAAGGCGGAAAGATTGTGAAAGCTGGCCTTAAGTCTCGCATTAATCAAGTGAGAATTTTTCTTCCCTTCCCATCTAAGGTTATCATGATTTTGCTGTAACTTCAAGAAGAAGAAGACGATATACAATCCATGCGGCTTTCAATTGTAGATAGAGCTAAAATGCAAAATCCTGCTTAAAAATTCATGATTAAGCAGAATCCTAGGCTTCTTGTCGAAATAAAATGAATATATGTAGTGTCTATTCAAGTTTTTTTGATGTGTATATACTAATAAACCCTCAATAAATTACTAAAATGCTCCGTCTACTGACAAGCGGATGTGATCCAGCCCAATGGTCCTATAATTATCAAAAATATTCAGTGCTTCTTAAGCGTATTATGAGTCAGATATCGTATCGTTCTCTGCGTGCTCCTACGAATCATTCATGTACATGTACGTTACTATCAAACTACGGACCCACATCCTTTCCATGCGAATCGGAGAAATTTGATATTCAAGATGGATCCCATATTCTTCGGATTCATCGGGCTCCTACCGTGCCAGTTGCTCCCAATTCCATTAAATCGAGTGAGAAAGAGCTGGGAATCAGATATTTACCGACGGACTGAAGAGCTCTCCTCCGTAGTCTCGTAGTCTGAGAAAGAAAGTATAACTTTGTTTTGCTAAATCAATTATTACGGGCGCCTCGCGGGGTAAGGTACCTTCGACCGTATGGTTCTCGAAGTAAAATCAACAGAACACCATATGTATACGTCGCATTGTCAAAATTTCTAGATTCCCGCTTCTCAATTAATATTGAAATCCAATTGACTTCCTCCCTCTGCCATGACTTGTGAGGATAAGGGGGAGTTAAGTTACGTTTTAGGCTAATTATAGATGAACTAAAGCCATATGAGCATGTGCAAAGAATGGGCTTGGGATTGATCGGTTTGGGTGTACACACGCCAATAACTACTTTTTGTAACTTCAACCACGTCATTTTCTAACTAACGTTAGCATAGTTCACTAGACAGTAGCGCAACCTTAATGGAAGATTTATGGACAAACTCGTGTTTTTTTTAGATGACGAATCCGAGCTTTCGACCAGCTCATGATTTAAACTTCGAACATGTCGAATATGAACATACTCGTTATCTCTCATATGAATCCCATCGAGGGCAATCATGATTAAAATTAATCAAAAACGCAAACCTGGATGAACAAGGTAGCGGAGGCGGTGATAAGTAATTCTTGATATCTCGGAGAGTTTATCTGGATAGTAATGACCTTTGGTGTAACACGTACCGGGATTTCCCGTATATCGAGATGTCAGCGCAAAACAACCCCCCTCCTCAAATCTATACTAAAAGAACCTTATTTCAGGGACACCCAACTCAAATACAATTTGTGGTGAATGCCAACCGGAGTTCAGAGCTCATCTTATGGATAAAAGACGTAGATTTTTTTAGCCAAGAGAAAATCAGTATGTCGCAAACCGCAGTGCGGGGTTGTCTATTTAGGGGTGTCATAACAAAGCTCTTTGGTTACAACTGCGGCCTCGTATAGATGTATACAAGATATTAAGACAAGGGAAAAAGCAAACAGCAACAGTGGAAGTAAAGAAGAAAGGATCAGTAAAACATGAATAGAAGGAGTGAAGGGGGGAGAACGTGTAAAGGCATGACGTTAATAGAAAAGCTTGTCCCAAGCAAAATTCTCCATGATTTCAGTGCCAAAAAACGGAAGGTGGAAGAATGGGTTAGGAGATGTTGCACAAGGGGTATCACTTTTTCTTTCAATATAAGAATTGACAACAGAATGATTGGCAAGAGTCCCAAAGAAGGAAGAGCAAAATAAGAAGTTTTTAGAAATGTGGATAGTTGTCACAGTCAAGTATGTGTTAGTCGTCATATTTGTCATCATAAAGCAAATTGCATAGAAGAATCGCAGAAATCGAGATGACGATTTTTTTAATTGATAGTTTATCATAGAAGATTGTCTAAGCTTGATAGGCTCCAATGTTTGGTGAACCTTGTTGCTGATACATCGGGTAACCATATGCTTGGTGATATATAGCCTGTTGAGGAATTTGTTGCTGAGGAATTCCGTAGGGAGATTGCATGACTGGAACACCCATCATCCCACTCGTCTGTCCAAGGCTAGGAGACTGAGCCCCGTACTGCATTTGCACAGAAGATGGTGACAGTGCCTGGGGTGAAGCCATCTGAGCTTGCTGCAACATTGAATTGTTCGCACTTGCATTTCCATTTCTACGAACGCTTCTCTGATTACCATTATCCAAAGCTGGAGAATTTGCAGCAAATGGATTAAATGGATCCGTTGATGGAGAGAATGCACCCGGAGAAGCATTAGCACCACGAGCTACACGACCATTGACAGGTCCATTTTGTTGGTATGTAGGATCAATTTGGAGCTGAGGACCTGACGAACTGTGCTGGGGCGTCATGTGGGACTGCCCACCCATTTGTAGAGCAGCCATCATTGATGCGAGATTCTGATCGTTTGTAGGACTACCATAATAACTTCCCTGGGACGTTGACTTCTTAATACTAGGAGCACTTTGATTCATACCTGCAGCATAGTTAGCCGCAAAATTAGACACGGGAAGTCCAACTTCTTCGATAAGACGGCGATAGGCTTGGGTCGCAATGACTTTTAGTTCAATGAGGACTCGTTTGGTCGCCTCAAGGTAAGCCCCTCGCTTTGTTTGATCAATGAATGGACTAGTCAGAATCTTGTGCACAACCGCAACACCATTGACTTGATCCCCAAGGACATCAGTAAGAACATGATCACCTGTCGAGAAGAACAAGGAATCTACTATCTGTGTGGACGCCTCCGGCTCAACCTTCTGGTTTACAATACGAAGGACAGTGAGGGAAGCTAATTTGTGAGTGCACAAGTGTGAAAGATGTGGTGTGAACCGAGGAGCCAAAAGCTTGTATCGTGAAGGGAATCCCGACGTATCAAGTAGCCATGTAAGAAGTAATGCACCATTAGGATTTGTCGCGAGCGGGATAGAGTTGAGAATTACTGCCGTAGCAACCCGACGTTGTTGACTAACGGTGACGTTGCTACTTTCCAAACAAGCGCGCATACTTCTCGCACCGAAACGACCCTGAGCAACTTCCCAAAGGCGATCAATCATAGCATCAAATATAAAGTCATTAGCTGGAGCACCGAAACGAAGACAACACCTGATAGACGAGCCGTGAGTCGTTATTTCATGAGCAATCCAACCAGGTGCTTCGAGAGAAAACTCACTGTACAACATAATTCCCAAACTGGTCGAGGAGTAGAGGCGGACTATAAGCACGCAAGTTTTGTGCGATTAGTGCAATTTCCTCGGGTGATTGTACACATTCTATTATTTTTTGCGCAGCCCAGGTACCATTTTTATGAATACCAATCATAGCCAGATGGGGCGAGATGCGCTCTAACATAGCAAACCGTGGAGCAGGGGAACATTTTTCAAATAATTTTTGTACAACCTAGACAACGTGTCGGAATGATAGGCAAGTAAGTTCGATAGATATCAGTGAGTGGACGTACTGTATTTCCAAGCCAGTCGGATGCAAGGTCAACAATTTCTCCATCTAAGAAATCAGCGGCTACCTGATCGATTTCCTCGACACTTAGCGTGCCCGAGTCCAAGCGCTTTCTCAATTCTCTGAGTTTTGAAGCATCCCAGCGTCTATTATTAGGCCGTTCAGATACAAGTGGGATGTTTGTGTAATACATCGTTGGAGGACGGAATTCTAAGATAAAAACAAAAGCTTATTAGATATATTGAGTTAGGAATTTCAGTGCATGGATATACCAGCTAGGGCAGCTATGTCTGCTTCCGCATCTGGACTTGAACCACTCAATTCTTTCATGATCATTTGTTGTTCTGTGACAGAAGATACAACGCCGGATGGGCTTGTATGCAAGCTTGAGCCGACCATACTTAACAGTAAGTTAGAGCGATAATTTTCAATAGCACCATTAAGAAGCTGCTGGTCTGCAGGAATAGTAGAAGCACCCTTGATGCTACGAAGTGCCTGGATCGTAGCACCCACACTGAGATCACCAACCCCCTGGATGTTAGCATTGACCGGTGTGCTAGATACAACTTCTCCTTCATTGGCACCTTCAGCACCACTCTTGACAGGGACCTTAGCGAACCCAATACGAATTGCGCCAACATCGCTACCGAGAACATCGCGCCCATTAAGCGCCTTACGCGCGCGCACAGCATCGTCTAAACGCTCAAAATTAACTGTATGGAATGATATAAATAAGCTTTCGGTGAATTATGGAATTAAGTTTAAACGCACTGAATCCGCAATTTTTGTGAGTTAAGACCCTAGCAGACTCGATCGGACCGTACGGACTAAAGACACTGAGTATAGTAGCAGGTGTAGTTGTTGAGGGAATGGAACCAATCCAAAGTGCACGAGTAGGAGTCGACTGCAATTGGGACTCTATACCGCTCAAACCATTTGTGTTGTTAGCAGCAACCCCCTTTGTCGTAGTCGAAGCATTAGCGCCAGCTGTTGAGCCCTGGGCGCCTTTTGCAGGAGCTACAGGAGCACTCTCAGCCTTACCAAATCCAATACGAACTGCCTGGCCATTTTGCATGCCAATTTGTCCTTGAAGACGGTTGAGAACATCATCTTTAGCACGGATTGCATCTTCCTGGTCCACAAAGTTGACAAATCCACATTCCTAGCCGGAGGTGGTTAATGAAACGATCTACACTGATGATTTACCTTACTTACCTTTTCAGGTAGGAGTCTCAAACTTTCAATTGCTCCATAAGGGGCAAAGACGTGGATTAGCTGTTCACTAGTTACGGTGCTATCCAAGTTGCCGATCCACAGAGAACGTGTCGGGACTTGCATTTGCTGAGCTTGAGTCCCATCCGTCTTCGGAGAAAGAGAGCGACCCTGATTAGCCGGAGCAGCTAAGTAGCTACTCACACGGGTTGCGGGTGTATCAGGGCCTGCGATGTATCGATTCGCAGTTGTTACATTAGTTTGTGGTATCTTAGTGAGGGTAGTACTGCCTGCGGCGAGAGCAAGGCTTCCAGCGAGGGAGGCCTGATCACCAAGAAGTGCACCGCCGTACATATTCTGCGTCTGCTGATCAAGAGCAGAAAGATTACGCTGGGTGATACGCGCTGGATCTTCAAGCATACCGACAGAGATAGCCCGAGGGCGTACACTCGCGCTATTCACACCGAGATGCTGGCTTTGTTTGAATCCTTTCGCGACAAGCTGATTTGAATAGTAATCCGGGGACAGACCATTATCATAATTTTCCAGTTGTTGATTACCGTAAGTACTATTATAGGCATCCATTAATTCATCTTCATCTTCGCCATTGGGTGTAGAAAGGAGAGTGGAACTCGCAGCTGCAGAACGCAAGCGATATGGGTTTGAAACAGTACTCGCACGAAGACGAGGCGGGTTAGCCAAATTGCCAGCAATAGCTGCCTGAGCTTGGGAACGAAGCTCTGTAATAGTGGCAGCTTGTGGTTGACGAAGATTGTCAGCAAGTCCGAGATAGTCAAGAGTGTGTACATCGAAATCGTCTGCAGAATCCATCGACGTGACTGATCGTAACTCATCAAGATTAGGTAGGTTAGAACCGTTGCGATTACTAGAGAGCCAGGATGTAGAAAATATAGATGTGCCTCCAAACGCGCTGGACAGGCCTGTTACACCGGGTAAAGTGAGCGAACCGGACCTCAAGCGACTGTTACGTTCTGTGACTGCAGTAGTAGCCGCAGATGAAGCAATGGAAGCCGAATGACGCAGAGCCGGCCGTGTGTTAGCCATGCCTGTATTCGCTGCAGTTGCTGTTGGCTGTTGGCTGTAGGAGTCTAAGAAGGATTCTGTGGAGCCTGGTAAAGTCTGAAGTGTTTCGGAAGCAGCAGCAAAGCGTTGAGCTGCGAGCTGTACATTGGAGGGTAAGGTACCAGCCCTTGCTCTCCTAAAACCCTGAGGATAGTTCGACGGCGGTAGTGGGGTCGTGTCCACCGGTACATTCGCAGTAGATGGATGGTCATTAGAGGGCGAGCCAGAACTAGCCATGGCCCTCAGAGCAGGTGGCCTATATCTTGCCGACAATCCATCCGCAGCTTGAAGTTCTCTAGCCCTACAGAGATACGATGTGAATTAACCATAACTTGTGTACGGATGATTTATAATATACCTTTTAGCATATGCAGCGGACGGAGCAGGTGGTGGTGTCTTGCCAGAAGATGCCCGAGGGTAGGCACTATTTTCTTGAGCAGAAAGAGACATTATGTTGCTAGAAAATGGAACGAAAATTGTGAAAAAAAATTAAGTATTAGGATGGATTGAGAGATACACGAGTTTTTTCTTTCTTTTGAAAAAAAAATCGATGTAAAGTGGAAAAAGGACGGGTACGACTATAAGAGCTGGACTACAAAGTAAAAAAACGACGATGTCGTCGCAATAAATCCGATTTTATGTAGATGTGCCCCGGGCAAAAAGTATAGTAATTGTCAGAACGTAGAGGTATTAGAAGGTCGACGTAGAGGAACAAGTACAAGAGACAAGCTGGACACGCTCTTCGTCGTCAACTTTCTTTTCCTTTTTCCGTCATCCCCATCCGATGCACACAAACACACAGAAACAACTGGTGGCGCGGCCCATTTTTTTCCTTGTATTGTATATAATTACATCTAATTATCATTATTAAGATACTAATTTCCATGCTTTCTCTCTATATTCCAGGGTCTTTTTCACCATTTAAAACATGCAACGTTTTGCACTAGAAAATCTTGCGTAAAAAGAACACGGCTCTGTCTCGGGGTGTGCTGGCACGATTATACCACGCTCTTCCTCGCACATCAACTTAGATGATACACTTCTTGATGGGGCCATCAAATAGGCGTAACGCTTTATGACTCTTTTTGATTTTCTCTCAAGCATACACACATCTTACGAGTGACTTATATGCATCTTTTCGTTGTGTTTCATGTCTGATGCTAGATCTCACATCATCCTAAGAGGGTTACCGAAGGCATGTGATATCACAGTCACCAACCGGACCATAACCTACTTAGAGTAGTGCAAGGCGTTGAGGATATGATTGCTTAGGCTCTTTCTACGTTGATAATCGTGTTGAACACAGTGTTCATACCATTCACAAGTTAGGCGTGTTGACGGCTGTGTTCCATCATGGCTATGGACAGACAGATCTTTGCATCATGCTCAGCCACCGGATTCAGTTGATCTCAAGTGCAGAAATATTGGAATGTGATAGCAACTCACTGGATAGCTTAGAGCAGACTCAACAGATTGTCATGGCTAACCGATTACTACAGGCATTCTTTAGTTTTACCGATTCGGCTGCTTGATAACATTTTAACCTTATATACCATGGGGGATGTAAGCACAGGTTGTTTGTTCTGTTAACGTTAGATACCGATCAAAACAAGCAAACATTATATCGCAGTAAGGTGCAATTGGAATTTTATCTTGGACGGGTTCACCATTTTTTCCACCTTGATCAGCCACAGAACGTTCGTTCATTTGGCTATCTCTCACTGAGCTATACTCTTACGATTACTTACTTGGCATAAATGCTATTTCCCTTGTTTTTTTAGACAGATATATCCCATAATCACAAATCAACTTTTGAATATATGACTATAAAACTTTTACCTATCACTTACAAAATCCAATCGGAATTATTATCTTCATTTGTTGATCCTTATGGCTTCGACGCAAAGGCCAAGACTGACGGCATTCTGTTCCTCTTCTTAAGTGGGGTCAAAGGAACACCAGACCTTGATTCTTATAGCTTTGGATATAGAACCTCTAACCAAGTTATCTTACTTTTACAACCTCGGCTAGTTGTTTTTGATAATATGTATGTGGTTCACTGATGTGAGTATCTTCAGATCAATGCAGTCTTCATCAGTTCATTTCGTTTGCCTCTAAGTTGAGGACATTTACGAACGGATTTGGAACTTCAGGTAGACATCAATATATATTTACTGTTTCCCCGTTGTTTCGTCGGCCGGTGTAACCTCGCTGCTTCCTTGCCTATCTCCTTCTTACGTGGTAGCAACTTATAATTCTGAAGAATTCTATGATGAATATCCTTTTCATGTGTCGTGGGGTCACTGGATGCTGGTTCGACTACTACGACTAGTCCCAGATTCTCAAAGATTGTGTCTAATAATACTTTCATCGTTTCTGGGTGTGTATATGTTATCGTGTCAGTGTTGATAAGACATATTCTCAGAGGCATCGCTAGGGGAGTTCTGAGCTTAGGGACTGTCGTCTAGTTGTTAAATGACGAACATGCAGCCGGGTCTAGACAGTACCGGCATGATACCTTCAAGTTTCAGGCCCTTAGTATCACATTTGCTGACGATTAAAAAGGAGATATAATTATATCAATAAGAACTAGATCTTGACTTAAAAAATCAGATTTGGAACCAACTTAAAGGTGAAAGACTTGACATTTCCTACTTGATACACACTTACTACGTTTCGAACCAGTTTGACTACTACCTTCCTTCCAAACGGGAATGAGTCCCTAAATTGTACTCGCTAAAACTCAAAGCCTGTTACTCTTTCTGCTGAGCGTTGTATACTTTCGTTGGCATTCCACTAAAATTCATATTTTCTGGATGTCTTATCCGCTAGCATAGGGTTACTTGTATCTACACTAACGGCGCAATAAGCGGCTGTTATCGTAGGCAGAGTCTCATAAAGCCACAATCAACATAAGCATATTAATTGGATGTCGATCGTGTTTTGAGAAGTACTAACAGCCAATAGTTCTGTTAGGACTTGAAACCTTTCCGACTCCTTTAAGAACCTGATTAGACAGATTGACGAGGGTCTTACTACTAAGTTACTATTCGCTTTCTAATCGCTTTCTATTCTCCACTTCTCCACTTCTCCCCGAACCCTAGAGTCCTCGCTAATTGGAATACATGTTATCTTTCACTATGGGGATATGCTCTTCCCCTTCTATCGATACTCACTACTACTTGGTACACCAACCAGACTCAAGGAAGCTCATCTTCCCAATAAACCATTTAACTTCCTTTCTCTGAAGATTAATTAGTAGACTTCTTAGTATACCTCGTTTCCTGTATAAACGTGTTTATCATGCTTAAACAAAAAAACTTAAAGGAAGTTCCCGTACTAGTCAGCTAACCAAAACATCACAGTTCTTCTTCCTTTCTCCCTTCCTCCTTCTCTTCTCATTTCCTCTCTTCTCTTCTAAAACTCATCCACACTCATGGATAACAGCACATAATCCATCCACTCAAGAACACCCCAACCTCATAAATATATTTCCTTTCTCTTTCCCTTCACTCCCGATCATGTTTTACTCAATCTTAGCCACATAAATGAATTCTCTACTCCTTCTTATTCCCAAGATGTACTACTATATGATTGGTAACCCCCCCCCCTTTTTTTTTTCTTTACATATAATACGTAACTTGGGGGTAAATTTCAAGAACCAAGGAAGAACATTTTTTTCGCGCGCTACGCCGAATTCAAATATACTTATGAGTTCCTTTAACACCCGTAGTTGGAGTATAAACCTGACGCTCTTACCTTTATAGAAATGAATTTTTATACTCTCGGGCCGTAGAGGACGCTTAAGTACTTTTAATAAAGGAGTCAACGTAAATCTAGATGCACAGCTTTACTGGTAATCACCATGATAACAGAAAACCTTACCGTAAACTTTCTCTTTTCTCTTTCCCGATTTCAACCCCGCTCCCGTGGTATAATTGTATATCCAACCTTATATACATTCTGGAGATACAATCTAACAATATATAAGTTATATATGCCCATCAGTATTAGATGTATATGAAACAAAATCTATCAGAAATAATATAGCTCACACACAAAAAATCTTAAAGCAAATTCGTTTGTTGACCTTCTAATTGATATCCCAGAGGATTCATCAATGAGGAGAGAGAAAGAGAGTTTTCGTTTACTTCTCTGTAGGCCAACCTGCATCGTCCACAGACGGCCAAGCACCATCATCCGTGGTTACCGCGATACCAGTCTCGGCTTCCGTCGGCCATCCACCATCATTAGTACTTTCGGTTGGCCATCCACTCTCTGCAGTATTATTCGATGTCGCTTCTGTTGGCCAGCCTCCGTCCTTGTTACTATTCGTGTCTGTCTCCGTAGGCCAAGCATCTCCATTGCCAGTATTCCATCCGCTATCAGAACCAGATGTTTGAGTGGCACCCCATCCTCCATCACGATTTCCTCCTCTACCACGACCTCGCCCTTCTCCTCTCCCCCTGCCTCTACCTTCTCCCCTACCCCCTCTTCCTCTGAATTCACTTCCCCTGCCTCCTCTGGACTCACCCCCTCTGCCTCCTCTAAATTCACCTCCTCTACCCCTCTATACTCTCCTCTTCCACCTCTGCCCCTATTTTCACCCCGACCACGACCACGTCCTCTCCCCGGCTTCGTTCCGAACCTGCATCCGAGCCTTTCTGAGTATCATCCCTAGCCCAGATTGAATCATTCAAACCCTTTTCCCCATTTTTGGCAGTGTCCTCCTGAGGCAATGAGCTCTCGGCCGGCTCTGTAGGCCATCCAGAAGAATCAGTTGCTGTTTCAGTGGGCCATCCTGAAGAGCTGGTTTGTTCTGTAGGCCACCCCGAAGAATCAGTTTGTTCTGTCGGCCATCCCGAAGTATCAGTCTGCTCCGTCGGCCACCCCGATGTGTCATTCTGTTCCTTTGGCCACTCAGAGGTATTCTCCGATTCCGTAGGCCATCCTGACGAATTAGCAGCTGTCTCCGTTGGCCAAGACGACGAAGAATTGTGTTCATTCGAAGGCTCTATGGGCCACCCAGATCCATTAGATGCTTCTGTGTTATCTTCTTGACCCCAGCCCCCACTTTCAGCCGGCTGCTGCTCGTTCTTCACACCTTTCTTCTGACTATCCCATTCACGTACTCCAGAGTTTGCCATCTTTCGACGCGCATTCGCCTCGCGCCTTTCATTGTAAACAGCTTGGTTTTTACGAGAAGCTGCTTCCCTTGCTCTTTGAGCTGCAGTGGCCTCTTTGAAAGCTTGTTCATCTGCTTCAACCGCCTATATACGCATAGTAACAGTAATCCGATCTCGTGTTAGCTAAGATGCATTACGAAAAAAAGAGATCGCACTTAGAGCACTCACTGCACGGCGTTCTTTTATCTTCTCATTCTTAAGACGTATCTGTTCCATACGCGCTTCAAGCTCTTCAGTAGAGAGCTTTTCCTATATGTTTTTAAGAGGATAAAAAAAGAGAGAAAAAAAACACGGATAGCATAGAGATACGTAAAAAGTCAGCCTGTAGCCCACCACTTTGCGGATATCAACCATACAAAAATATTATACGTACCCTCTCAGCTCCTCCAGTTCTAAACCGATTGGGATTTATGTACGGTTGCTTCCTGGGCTTTTCTTCAGAGTCCTTGGGACTTTTCTCTACCTTTGATCGTTCCGATTTTGAATCGGTGCTTTGACTGTCCTTGGAGGAATCTGGCGCGTGTACTGACTCCCATACGCCTCCTTCCTGTCGAGTCTCATGAGCAACTTCCGGGGTATCAGAGGATGGCCAAGAGTCAGTTGGCCATCCTTCTTCTGCTGGGGAAGTCATGGACACTAGTTGGTAAGTGGGCAACAAACACGGCGTGACTATGGATATGCGTCTATATATTACATGTAATACAAGGTTGCCGATCCCTGATACTTCGGAATTTAAATTTGCGACTCCGCAAATCAGACTATCAAAAAGGATGTTTAATTCAGATCCATGAGGTGGGCAAAGGAACGAAGATCATTATCACCAATGCCTGTTTTAGCTCTAAGTTAGTAAGTACTTGCTTTGGACTATGACAGTTAGAGGGTCTAGTTCTACCTCGACTTTTGAACTCAACTTTTGCAACCTCAACACAGTAACTTCTATTTACTTCAAGATCTCCAAAACGCAACGATACTATTTATATCACGTCGCATTTTTCTTGGGAATGTAAAAGGTTTAGATATAAAAGCATCAGTATTTGTGAATGTCAGGGCCTATGATACGCTAGTACATATGCGGTATTGAATACTCTTATGAATACTCTTACAAGGAAGTTGATCATCAGAAAGAGCGTTGATATAAGCTGTATATAGGAAAGAGTTAGTTGAAGAGTTTTGTAGTTGGATATTGTTTCTTTAACATAGAAACTGAGCGATGACAATGAGATGAACTAACTTTTTGTTCGCGGGTACAAACAAAGCCAGTACAGATTTGTATTAGTATAACGTTGAATGTTAGAAAATCCGGTGTACAGGCTAAGCCGAATTCTCGTTACGAAGTATGCGTCAGTCTTCACATTACCTAGTATCGCAAATCTTCAGAATTTACACACTAGGAGGATATAAATTGATGTGCCATAATCAGATTTTAGAGGCCGTAAACCTAGCCTTTCGAGACAACGTCAGAACAGCTTATGAACCCGAGGTGATTTGGTACTCACTATCCGGATAAAAAAGACGACTACATCTACGAAGACACTTTATGAGTCAGTGTGGCTTTGCACCAACTACTGTATTGATAGTAATATAAATTCATTCGCCCAGAGTATTGAAGGGCTTAGTATAGTTTACGATAAGATCAAAGTTCGGTTAAAAAGCCGTGTTTTATCTTCTGCCTTAATTTTAGATCTAGTGTTTTAATCTAGATAACTCGTATGATTGATATAACACTAAGTATAAAAGAACATGACACATTCGGTAACATCTTTACATAACCCACGCAATTCGCTTTTACTCAGGCTATAAATGGGCTACTCCGACAAAGTTACCCAAGACACACATGAACTTTATTAGTGTCATAATCATATTCAATAAAGCTTCTGAAATCCAGTAAGAAAAAAGAGGGGGAGTGTCAACTCAGTTGAGGGTTCCCCTCCCTGCTTATACCCCCTTATCCTAGCGAGCATTCGGGTGCAATTCAAAACGAAGGTAAATACAATTTTTTTGTAAATTTTTGTATTGCACGATGCCGCTATTCTCACATGCAACTCACATGAAATGTCTCATCTTATGTATTGTTAATCGTGTATCTTGTTTATAAGTCACACAAAAAATTACTCATGGGATATATATTATATTGCTCTATGTTATTAATCGGCCGCGGGCCAAATGGATCAATAGAGTGTGGGATCAAACCTCCTTCCTCTTGTCTTGTAATGTGGCTCGCTTCCTCGCCGGCGGGAAACCTAACCAGGAATTACATACAAGCAAGTTGTGTCAATTGTTTTGTGTTTATCCACGTATTATCACTCTCAACAGCAACATCAAAACGACGATTGCATCGCCCCTCCACAGTTCGCATGGTAACTGACATATCGAATCGAAAACCTAGAAACTAGGTTCCGACACGACAGATAATAAAAACATACATAACTTCTCTTACGAGAACGGACGCGGATAAGAACAGAAAATAAAATAACTAGACAAACACAAAACCTTAAATTTTCATATTTTTGTCCGTCCGAATGGTAACATTACATTTTATTTTTCAGGAGCTCAGCAACAACGTTGTCATGTGCATAGCAAGCACCCATCGCGCGGGATAAACAGGTAGTGGGGTATTCATATTATTACTTAGTGAAACATTATGAGAAGTGGAGGAGAAAAAGAGAAAGAGAACATTGATGTAATGTTGATGAATTACTCGTTATTGTCCGTGGATGTGGGATGCAGGGAAGAAACAGAAGAAAGGGGAAGGTGAGAATGCAAATGCCGGTTTGACTAAGTATTACAGAAACATCCTTTTTTCGTGTATGCGTGAACAAAGAAAAAAAAAGAGAATTGAGGTATATCAGAAGGAGTATCGAAAATCCGTACAGAGAAAGAATATGAAACAGAGAAACACATCCTGCTTTGATGACCTTGTAACAGAGTACGAAGTTAAACCACGAAGCTTATGAATATGTAATAAGGATTAGGAGCAAAAGGGGACATGTTTTTTATAGGCAATACCTGGAAAACATATTCGGCAGAAAGCGCCACTGGTAAAACGATTTATGCATAAGCATATGGTAGAACATTTCGTAAAGTCTTGGAAGAGAAATACGTATATGAATTTGAAAATAAAAGAGTCAATATAACAATTAATTTTCTTTTTCCGTGAATCATATATCATGTTCTTCTAGAACGGACGTAAATCCTGATTCCACTTTTCCATGTTGTTTAGTTTCCATCGATGGGAACATCGTGCGTTGAATTGTAAACTACACACGTAGGGTTGATGGTTGCCGCGAATGTTACTGACGAAACAAGTCGGGCCATAAAAGGCAATCGGTATCTTGACCGATTCATCCCCTTTTTCCCATCTACAGAACCCTTTACTCGACTAACCCCATTTCACATAAACCCATGAATTTACTGAGAAAAACCCATAGCTAGGACGCGAAGGGAAGTTCTAAGATAGATTCGGGTCTCAAGAACGTTGATTCGTCACCGTTGCCTCGACCGAATATATGGCGAACATCGCTCCAAGGTATCTGTGGAACGAGTGCTGCCAATTGGAAAGCTGAAAAACCATGACCCGTTCATTCTATTTCCCATCGCACTCGGGTCCGGGACACAGTAGGTGCATGAGCGACGAAAATTTCTCGTATGCAGGAGAGATCATCAATGGAAGTTGCCTAGCAGGTTCAATGCACCTTAAGGAGAAGGGAAAAGTACAACAAAAACAAAAAAGACCTGAGAAAAGGGCAGACGAGAAATCTGCTGAGCACTAACTCATAGGCACCATTACGATTTAAGCAATTGCCCCTCGAGCGTGGTAGTCCGTGTGCAAGAATGAGTATGAGAGGGTCATTAGAACTGTTGAAAGACTAGTATAGCGAAACGCGTCAGGTTGACAGTGTAGCTGCAGTCTTCGGTCTTGCTGAGCGGGGCCGAAACCGCTTAAGATTGAAGCCTAGCATATTTACACTCACACGATGGGAGGTCCGTTCGATACGCTTCAGTTCTTCTTCCCACGCTTGTACTGTTCTCGGATCGCTGGGGCTTGTAGCACCACCAGCTGCTTCGCAAGAACCTCGGCGCACATGCACATTCGGGTACGGGTATGCCGAAGCTGACGAATGCGTATGAGACGAATGGGGAGATGAAGTTCCAGAGCCGAACCCAAGGCTAGACTCTTTGGTATTTATTGGTGTTGTAGATAGTGTAGTCTCTGGACGACGTGCACTTGAAGCGGTTGTTTTCTTTATAGAAAATCGACCCGGATTTTCGTCTTCTATCTCGCAATGATGGGCATGATGCCGATGATGCGAACGGGTATCCCGCAAACCAGCCGACGTGTGGGGACGTCGTAAAGCATGAGACGAATTGCTCGAAGATGAAGAAGCAGAAGTTCGGGAAGTCTTGAATGTACCCAAACTGTCTCTGGGTATTGCAGTTTGTGGGACAGGAGGGATAGGACTTGGTGAGGGAAGCTGATTCTCAGGACTTTCTGAAAGCGGAGAGCGAGGAGGTTTGCTCCGACGAGGGGACTTTGACTTTGACTTTGAACGGGCATTTGCGTCATTGTATTTAGCAATAGCCAACTTTCTTTCGGACTCATTTGTCGAGATGAGAAGCAATTCACGCTCTTCCAGCTCGATGGTTTCCGTTCCCGAAATTGGTGATGATACGATGATCTGATGAATCAAGAGAGAATCAAAAAAAGAAGTCAGTATCTTAGATTAAACTAGTTGTCATCAGTCCGGTAAGATCGTAATACACTACCTTGACGTGTATGAAAAAGCGGACGTTGATCATCGACGTCTGCATTGTCTCACCCATAGCCCAATGACTGTTGGACTTATTCGCTGGCCACTGCAGTGTGAGTGACTTTGTGTAAGTTCCAGTTGCATCCCTTACGAAAGGCCCAGAGTTGTCAACGTGAGCTACCGTTAGTGATATTGTCTTTGCAGGCAGATCTGCCACAGCTGGAGTAAGTAACGGTCGTTGTTCTACTGCCGATGCCAATGAATTGGCGGTATAGACGCTATTCAGTGACAGCACAGATGTATCTGGCATTTGATTTACTTTAAATAACTGAACGGGGTTGGATGGGAGTTCACTAATCTGAGAGTTGTGGGCTCGATTTCGATCGTGGTTTGAGTTGCGACTTGTGGACCCCGAATTATCTTCAGTCTCACTTGATGGATGGAGAGGACTTGGACTAGCTGAATTAGTTGAAGTATATCTTTCTCGAGCAGTATGAGCAGCTTCGTTTAATTCAATACGGCGCTCGACAACGAGGGATGTACTGCGAATAATGACAGAGGGATCAAGAGGACGAAGAACAAGGTGGACGGTTACGATGTCAAGAGGCCCAACGGGGGTGAAAGGATGAGTAAGTTGGTATTGTATGATCGGCGCACGAGGTTTTTTGGTAACAAGAAAAGCAGAAGAAGAATGAGGGTGTAAGGTGCGTCGCTGTACGCTAGAACCATAGCGTCTAAGAGGTATTTCATAAGACTTGACCTTTCGGGAACCAACTCCAAAAATTGGCGTGTGGTTGATGACTGAGTACACGTACAAACATATTAGTGCTCTCTATAGCCAGAAATTATTGCAATGAATAAACAATATACCTGCGTCGATGCGCCAGTAGATACGATAATCCTGAAAATTAGTATGACTATAGCCTGGACTGTCAGCCGGGATAGTGATTTTGAAAGGGAGCTCTTCATCTCCAAGCTCTCCCCAGTCGACACCTTGAGGTTTTGACCAGAGTATTTGATTGTATTCTACAAGGGTATTTGAATGCACAACACCAACACGGCCCATCCTAGATTCAACACATTTTACAGAAACTATTATATTGTTGGCGAGCAAAGGCTTCCTATCCTCCTCAAGTGTGGTACGGATGACTGTGGACACACAGACAAAAGTGAGTCGTCAATGACAAAATATATGATCAGCGCGCCGCGTAGAAGAGACGATCATAGAATAAGTAATGAACGGTTTAGAGAGATTGAGAGTGGGCGACGAACCTCCTTCAACTTTGACTGGTGTAAGACCGAGATAACCAGAATGTGGAAAAGCACGAGTGTTGGAGTTACCTCGATAGGAGAGCACGGATAACTTGACCATGCTCTAGGAGTAGTTGTGGATACTGTGGGTAGAGTACAGCACACAGTAAAATAGGGAGAAATAACAACGGACGAGGGCCAAGAGCGATGGTGCGGACAACGAGGAGGATAGGTTGTTCGGGAGGGGGGAGGAGGGAGAGAGGGCGAGAAGAGGTGAGCGGGAGGAGTTATAAGATATTTAGTCGGTTGACTGCTAGTACTAGTGCATGTGCATATATTAATAAATGCAACAATTCAAATTAGGAAACTATCACTTTGGGTCTAGCGCTTCGGTTCGGCTACCCGTCCTTTTGTCCATATATGGCCATCTCTCTTCCCGCCGGCTCTCTCCCTTATGCGGGCCACGTCCGTGACACAACGCACTAGTCTGCTACTAGTCTGTTCCCTTCCTGCGCTCACCATCGTCGACGATGGCGACCAGTAAACTCTATGTCCCCGTCCTCATCGCTGGGATGATCATCACCGTATGTCTTCTTTCGTCTTTCCTTATCCATTTCCTTTTGCCCATTCTTTCATAATTCATTCATTCATTCTGTCCTTCAAATATGTAATTGAAATGTGCGATGTACCTAGGGCTCTAGCAACTCGCTCTGGAGCAAATGGCAAGACATGCAGTGCGTAGAAAACTGTGACGACCCTAACCCGAAACACCATGTTTTGTACGAGCAACCTGTCTGGCAAACGTTGCAAATGTTCCGTGCGTCATATCTCAACTTTCTTTCTTTACTTCCGTTCCCTAACTAGACTACTTTCCTCCGTTCTAGTCGGCGAAATGCTTTGTTAGTCTCCTTTATCCCTACTACGTGTATCGCATACGTGCTTCTCTTCTTAACCTTTTCGTCTGCTTTAGGCTTCCTTCCTGTTCTATATTCTCTCCTCCGGATCCGATTCCAGCCTGCCCTCCAGCTACCACCTGATGAGAACGACGATCCTCAGAACGAGAATGATTCCAGTTCTGCTCCCGTTATCAAATCCCAGCCTCTGCACGGTTACAAGCTTCTTTTATTGTGGCTTCCGGCTGCATGCGACCTAACCGGCACAACGGTCCGCGGCTTTCCATCTTCTTTCTTGTGGGCGGAATTCACTCACTCCCATTTTCATAACAGCTCATGAATGTCGGCCTTCTCTATACGCCCGTTTCAATATATCAGATGACGCGCGGCGCTCTTGTCCTTTTCGTGGGAATACTCAGCGTACTCTTCCTCCATCGCCGGCTTTGGTTTTATCAGTACGTTTTACCTTTCTTAGTAACTTCTTTATATGTGGCCTCATGTAATCTATTTTACCAGATGGCTATCCCTTGTAACAGTGATGTTAGGTCAGTATCGTTTAGGCCTTTGATCGCCTAAATCACCTGCTTCGAAGAACACACTTCATCTTTTCGAGAAGTGATGTAATTGAAACGCTTTTTCCGTGTCCGATTCTTCTTTCAATTATAACCGTTACTTATGGTCTTCGTTTAGGTGTTTCTATGGTTGGACTCAGTGGGTCCATGATCAAAGATACAGTTAAAGAGACCGCAAACCAGCTTCTATATTCACTTACCCAATCTCATACTTTGGGTCCGCGGTCTGCAGATCTTCTTAGCCCGGAGTCAAATGAACAGCCGGAGGCAACAAAAGTCCTCGTGGGCGTCTTTTTCATCTTGTTTGCTCAGATTTTGTTAGTATCCTCAGAAGCTAAAGCTTCTTCCAGATCAGTTTATCATGACTATCGTTATGTATTCGTTTTATCTTTTTTTAACTATCAATAAGTGAATCCAATCGGCACTAACTGTCAACCTTTTTTGCCTTGATTTAGCACGGCGGTCCAGTTTGTGGTCGAAGAAAAGATCATGAGTCGTTATTCCGTGGCTCCGTTAGTCATGGTTGGATTTGAAGGTCTTTTCGGAGCACTTACGATCTTGATTTTCATGCCTGTGCTAGCGCAGTATGCCGATAAATCAATGTTCTTTGACCTTCCGCGTGGGTGGCATCAGATGATGGATAACCCTGCGGTACTCTGGTCCGGTGTAGTCATTGCGTTCTCGATATCACTTTTCAATTTCTTTGGTTTAAGCGTGACAAGGCATGTATCCGCAACAGCTCGGAGTCTGACCGATACTTGCCGTACGCTCAGTATCTGGTTGTTTCACTTGGTCTTGGGTGGGAACGTCTTTTATGGCCGATTTCACTCCTCCAGATCCTTGGATTCTCTTTACTCGTGTACGTATAAATACGTTCTGCATTTCTAGCAATAACCATTTTTGAGATTCTGACGTTGTTTGACATTGATCGTCGCCACTATCTATGCACTATTTTTACTGTTTCAAGTTATGGGACTGTGAGTTTTTTTTTTACCATTATCTTACTACGAAGCCAAAAAGAGGAGAAGATAGACGGTCTAATTTTATCTTCGGTAGTTCCTTTTTAACAGTCTCGTGAACCCCCAAAGTTTTTGCTTCCGCGTGCCAGTGGTGCAGTGACAGAAGAACGTCGGCATCTCGCAGAAGAGTCCTTGGAAGACACCGCCATCCTTCCTGCAGATTTGGGTACAAGTGGATTTGATGTAGTCCCCCAAATCAACACGAGCACCATCAACACGCTAGAAATGATTAGGGTTTACTTTCCTTTTTTTTATTGAAGGTAGGGGTAGGAAGACAGAAGGGGATAGACATGTTTTCTTCTTTTTTTTATGTTTTGAGAAGCTAAAGGAGTTTACGGAAAATGGGTAGTCCTCTATTCTTCTGTGTCTTCTTCTTCCAACTACCCCTTCAATTCCATACACACTTAATCATCTTCTTCGGCTCTTCCTTGGATACGGAGGGGGGTTGTATACACACTCTCTCTTTCCCTGCAAGAACCCTTGACAACGCGCGCGAACTAAGCTATAAGCGACATTCTCGGTTTGTCGGTCTCAGTTCCATCTTTTTTTTTCCAAAAAAAAAAATCAATTCTCTACGAACTGTGTACATTAGGTTTTCTTAATAGTCTAGCTATTTTGTGATTAGTCTCTCCCCCCCCACACACACCATCCACCCAACTTCTTCTCTTGATCATGGTAGTAGTTAGCTTAATCTTTTTTTTTGTGAGCGTATTCGGTAATAAATTTATAATGATAATCATCAAGACTCATGACTATGTTTTATAAGTGTGCGGGGGGATAGGAAGGTCATCTGAATAGATCGTTGAGATGAATGGGGGTATTTGGGTCTCTTTTGATCGCAGATAACCTTTTTTTTTAAATCTAATTTATTTTTGAACAAGCTTATTCTGTTATTTGATATATTCATCCCTTTTTTTTACAACTTGACGTTCATTCTTTACGAATTTGTTATTTTCTTTTTTTTTTTCTTTCTTTCTTTTCTTTTTGCGCGATAGAATGATCCGTTAAGGTAGGGAGTATACTCAATAGGAGTAAGGATGGATGGAAGTAAGGAGAGGAGATAAGGTTGGCTTGTTCTTTGGTTTTTCGACATACGCATGTTTAGAATGAACGCGGGATAAAACTAGACCGCAAGACGAAACGAAACGAGGGTCGAATTCGTAAATGTCTGTCTCTCTTTGCGACTACAAACCTAACATATCCTACCATGTTTCTTTGCGTGTTCTGCGTTGTTAGTGGTGCGTTGCGTGTTGCGTGTGTTGTTGGAAGAAGCGCAGAAACAACTACTACTACTACATAGATGAAATCCATGAACCAGATGAGCGGATTGCTTAGCCTATATCGGGTATTTAGAGCTGGGGAGCTCGGAGTTCTTTTTCCCTCCCTTCTTTCCTTCTTTTCCTTCTTTTCCTTCTTTCTTGTGTGGTTCTAGGCTTCTAGTGTTAACCTTAGGGAGAGGGTGAGGGTTTGTCAGCCGGTGTCTGTGTCTGTGGGGGGGGTTAAGGGAGATGAAAAACAAATTTCTTTAAAGAGTAATTATATTGGATGTATGTAGTAGGTACATGTATATGTATGTATAGAAATGTAGAAATCTTGTGATAATTGGTGAAAATTGTTCATAGTTGGTTTGGGGGTCGGAGGCGTGTTCCCCTCTCGTGATTGTGGAAGAAGATGATAATGTGTTTGATGTGTGTGTACGTATGTTTGATGTTAGGGCCCACGCGATGTATTGAAAATTAATTCTTCCTCCCTCTTTTTCCTACTGCAAAGAAAGAGAGGAATTTTCACTTGTCTTTATTTCTTTCTTTCTTATTTGGTACGTCTCGTTCGGATAGCAATAGGGAAAATATTAGGAAATGGAACTCGTTCTGGTGGTACGATTCACTTTCTTTTTTTGCCCTTTTTCTATTGTATATTTTTTTCGAGATTCAAAATCTTCATTTTGTCTATCTATCTATATTTTTTCTTCTTTCGCAGACACGAAAAAAATGGAGAAAGTTTAGTAAGATTTACAATAGAGTACATATTAAGGATGTTTTCCGTGCTATTTATAGACATGCTCATGAGGGGGTCTTGTCAAGACATTTGACGTTGACAACCACACGAGATCCTCAGTAAGAAGAAAGTAGCATATGGAGGTGTGAATGGCCAAATGTGTTATGCAAATTTCCCTCCAAAAAAACAAACATAGAATAAACACTAAATCCACTCGCTCGCTCACAAGCCTTTAGAGATCGATGACCAAAGAGCAAAGAAAAAATAGCACCACGCGTTAGTTACCCTTTACGGGTTTCTCTTCACTTGCGTTGCTCCGCCCAGACAGGTTTCTGCGAATCAGGGTCCCCGGTAGCAGCCTAGGAGAAAAAAAAAGCCAGGAAAAAAGAGTTAATAACATATCTAGCAGACTCGTGTAGTTCGATCCACAGATTTATTTTCTATATCTGTTTATCCGTTTTTCGAAAGGCATATACACACCTGAGACTGAGCAGACAACTGTTGCTGTACCATACCCTCAGCCGCCAAACGCTGTGCTCTCTGGGCGTCTACCCGACGTCGAATTTCAGGTGACATCCTCTTCAGATAAACCATAAGATGACCGAGGAGTATAGTGTTTAATTTTAATTTTTCAAATTAAACAGTTTAAACAATTTAAGCGCGTTTTTTTTTCACTTTCGTTAATGATGATATGTGTTGTTATGTAATCCAGAAGACACATACTTCGTAAAGTTGTTCCGGAGTCGGTGTCACGGCTGATATATATGGAGATCTTCAGTAAGACACGCATAATTAATATTATGAGCCATTTGTGTAGGAGCCTACCTATCATGAGGACATAACCAAGACCAATAACTGTTCAAGGAGTCCGAAATCGGACGGAAGATTGTGTTTAGGGGAAGGGTCGTAACGGCGATTTGTATGTTTTTCAAACGAGAAGAACAGAGAATTAAAAGCCGCCAAGCAGGAAGTGTGTGCACATATGGTAAAGAAGCAGAAAACTGAGTCAGTTGAGTGGAACGAGAAGAAAACGTAATCTTATTTCTATTCAAGAAAGGATTGATGTTCCAAAAGTAGAAAATAAAAACATCAATGGCACGAGACGGAGGCGCGCTTCCGAGCAAGCTCTCTACAGTTTGATCATTCGTTCACCGCGGTCTAAACTGGAGTGAGAGGGAAGCGAGATACAATACGAATGTGCAGTGTGGTGTGTGTTTACCAAACACAGTTATTTGGCGTAGAAAGAGACATCTAGGGGAGGGGGGGCGTAAATTCCAAAAATAGAACAAGAACTCACAACCAGCAAAGGTAGCTGAGACCTTAACCCATGGCATTCCCGACATGGCCGCAAGATCGTATGATGTGATTGGAATAAGAAAGGAAACTTAGACTAGAGAGATTGATGAACACTTAGAAAACGTTCAAGATTTTAAAAAGGATTCCAAATTAGTAAGTATGCTTTTTTCTGCTTAGAGCCTCTCCGTGAAACAGACGCGTGTTCTGCTAGAACACCTTGTTTAGGCTCCGGTCAATGAGGCGAGAAATTGAAGCAAGTTCGTGACGAAGATAGTGGTATTTTATCTTTCCATACTAAAAGGTAGCGATATGAAAAGTAGAGAGAAAAAAAAGGTGACAACTTACGAGAATTAAACGTGTGGTGCTAGTACATGTAGTAGCAGCAGTAGTTATTAGCCTATAGAGAATCGTGGATCTCAAACTAGGTTCCGCGCCAACTCCGATTAGACTCCGACCGACCCGACTCACTTGCCAGTGAAGCTCAGTAGTCTACTAGTACTCGTATCTACCATCTCGCTTTCCTACCTTCTAAACGACCGAAGAAAATGTTCATTAAATATCTTCGTAAACACTAGGACTTTACACTAGCCCAAGGCCAAGCTTAATAATTATTTAGCTTCCCGACTAGTTTCTCGACGGCCCAGGCCTCTAGGCTATCATCGTGTATAATTAGAAGAGCACAGGATACAACTAAAGTCTTCTTGGTATTCGATTCTTTGTGAGCTCTTAGGAATAGTGGGTACTTTTCCCGACTCCCAATAGGATGGGGAGATAAAGCGGTATTGTACTAGGAAGACAGTGAAATTCAGATTAGGAGCATCGGATGTACCATTGCTCAAATTAGTTGGAAAGAGGGGAGGGAGGGGGATAATCTATCATTCTTTTCTCCCTGACATGAACGTTCTCTGTGAATAATCCAACGAGCCAGCGCATAACTCGTGTGACCTTTTCTTGTGCATTAAAAGTAAGGATCTAGGCGCTGGAAAAACTCCTATTGGCTTTTTTCAACCTCTTCGACTCTGGCTAAAGTTGGTCACTCTTGTACTTTTTTTCTTTTCATTCTCTCTCTTCCCCTTAGAAACTCAATAGGGGAAGTATCTTCTTTGATTCGACTTCTATAGGGAGGTCAAGGGGGTTGGAGAGGGGAGGAGGACTGAATGACCCCTTCAAAATGATAGGGGAGGAGGGAGAAGTCTTCCTATAACCAGTATATCTCTACAACAGCGGACCATGCAATTCTTTCTCTCCCTCTTCTCCTTCTCCCGAGAAAAGAGGAGGAGAGGCGGGGAATGGAGTTCCGACTGAATGGAAACGGAACAACTATTTTTCAGTATCCAATTTTGTGCTCCAATTTTGGACTGTGGGGGGTCGTCGGTCGTCGATTGTGGCCTTTAATAATAATAACTTTCTTGATAGAAACCGATATCAATTGTGTGGAATCGGAAAGCTATAAATGAGCAATCTAATTCATCCTTTCTTTTCTTTTCATCATTGTTCGTTTATTTGGTAATGAGCCTACGAGGAATGGCCTGGTCATGTTACTTCTGAAAGCCAACTTTATCGTAAACTCTGTCCATATTGAAGCACATACTATTAGCCTGTAGTAAGTTATGGAGCTTGCTTAAAAAGCGAATAAGGACGAATGTGAAACAAAACAGGCCGTAAATGTAATTAAGGTAAGTGGTATAAATTAAATTTCCAAACGATTCGGACCGGTTATCTCCAGCTTCCCCTCATTTCAATACAGAAACGACAACAAAAAAGAAGGCTGAAATCAATTCTATGACATCTTACTCTTATTTGATCCCCTTTATGCAAAATACATCTACGTATGTGATGTGAAGAATGTACTTAATGGAGAATGAGCGTGGTGTGTTTCATTTAAAAAGTGTTGACTGCTGGGAAGTCTGAGAAGAACAGAATTGGGGCTCCGCGAAGGCGGGGTTGTTATCCTCCGATAGTTACTTATTTTTTTTTTCAAATGGGAGCACAGAAGTACACATGTGTATTCATATATCTCTCTTTATTAACACTCTTGCTTGTATCGAAGGAAAGGTTAAAGTGGGAAACGGCAACTCCGTTGCTCTTGGACGGTTACATACGATTATATTTGTATACACGAGGTGGTAATAAGTATGAATCTAGACTTGCATCGTGGTCAAGTATAAATAATCATACATTTTTTTCTATGTGTATGTGATATCCAGAGGACGGACTGACTAGTTGGCGAAGCCACGAGTATAAGAAGTACTTTTAAATCGAGAGAGACGAGAAAATCGATACAGAACTTTCGTTGTTAATTATTAAGGAAGTCCTTTTCTTTCTCTCTCTCTCTCCCTGTCCCCTACTTTGGCCATTCATTTAGAATTATCGGCTTCGTCCGAAGAGCCCGAAGACGAGGAAGAGAGGATGCTGTACTTGACATAGAGCAGGAATCTGAATCTTCGGGAATAAGACCTCCCTCATCCTCCGATTCGTCGTCAGAATCTGGCTCACGTCAGGCTCGGCTTCGGGACCATTTCCCAAAGCCTCTAAAGCGAGGAGATCCCATCCGATGCTTTCCTTTTTAAAACGGGTTGCTTTGAGTAATACACCTAATTCAAATAGAACGGATTCACTAGGGGAAGTCAGTAGGCGAACATCCCATTTTCTTTCTTCGCTAGATTTGGATGTAGGTGGCATTATTCTCTCTGAGTCAGATAAAAACCAACGAAAAGCCTTGTACAAAGGCCTTTCGATTCAGCCCTTTGAATTCAAAGGCATCTTTCGGATCTTTTGAGGATAAACTGAAAACATACCCACATCCAAGCCTAGCGTTTTTGTATAGGTATATGACGAAGGACTCACTTTGCGTCGCTCGCGACCCATCGGCAGAAGTCATCTATCCAGATCTTGCTATAGATATAATACACTTCATGATGGTCCAGAAGATCCTTTATCTTGAGCAACTCCCGGAGAATCGCGCGTCTCCCATTGGAAAGTGCCACAGCCACATCCTGTACGCACTTTTCCGCGAGAGCAAATGATCGGTATAGGGGGTACGCCAGAGAGCGCCTAAGAGAGGGGGTGAGGGCGCTCTGGACGTCAAAAGACGTGAAACTCAAGGGACTGGGTGTCAGCGTGGAGTCATACGGAGGGGGATCGAGAGCGGCAAATGCAGGAGTGAGCGAACAGATAGTCCAAGGGCTTTCGGGAGTTGGATCGTTCTGCGTTGTTCGAGCGTCATATGAGCTTGAGAACAGGATCGTTAGCAGTGTTAGATAGAGATTGTGAATCTGCTGTGGAGTGGCTAAATCTGTTCACGTGAGAAGAACATTGCATATTAGTAGTCTCAGGATCTGTGTAACGGTGTAATGCCGGCGAAAAGATAGATAAAAATAGAAAAGGAAAGAAAAGTCCCACTAACATTCCTTTTGAGGAAGGCAAAGCATCGCCATGTTTTCATCTTCAGTAAAAGCGAATTTGTCGGAAAGCTCAACTGAGAAGGGTGAATCAGATGGGAACTCGTATAAAATTATTTCCTGGATATTTTCGTCGTCATGATAGTCTGCTCTAGAAAATGGGAAATTGAGGTGTGAGTACTTGGCATGAATAAACCCGACTTCGCGGGGAAGAACCTACAGATAATAGTCTTCATCCCATTTTTCGCTCTCTCGTTTTAGCCGTCTTTCTCTTCTTTCCGTAAGAGATATTTTCTCTACATCTGATCCGAGCTCATTCACCTCGTTTTCCGTTAGACTCACATGAGTGAAGTATCCTGTATAAGCGTCTAAAAATCCGTATCGACGTTCAGTGGAGATAGAGATAGAAGGTAGCTCCGGAGCCTGTTGTTTGATATGCCAGTCATTCTCAGAAGCTATTGATGTTTTATAGTATATGATATCAGTAAAGATTTATGTATTAACTAAAATATTGGTTCCCGACCTTCTAATAACTCCCGTTGATCTTGAGTTAGATCCTCTAGTGAAACCTCTTCTCCTCCTTTAGTTTCATCTTGTGATCCCACAACCTCGATAACAGGCTGTGTCGGTAAGTTAGAAGGGTCTGGTTTGGGTGGCGCAAGAAGCCGGGCAAGAACATCAAGATCCTTGAAATCTTCTCCGGGTGTTGATTTCGTTAGAGTGACAGTCAAATACCCTTGATCAGGATCATAGACCGCAGAAGAGTTGTCGTCTTCTGTGACAGAGCTCGGAAAGACAAGACGTAGATAGTATGGATTGATATGGACGGAGAAGAGCGTTCCATCTACATGTAATTCAATATCAGACGCCTGTCTAGGTTAAATTGAAGCATTTAATCCCAATTCCACTCTCAGCATAACTTGGTTCTTCTTATTAGCAGAAGGAGTTGGAAGCTTACGCGCACGGCAGGACAGTATATGCGTATGATCACACAATTTTCCGTTTGGGTGCAACTAAATCGAGGTGTTATCATGACCGTGACCAAATGTTGGACTGATACGTTCGGAGACTCTGATGGAGTTGATATTGTTGGTGCAGAGTTGCGCGGTATTTAGATATCAAAAAATCCTGTATGATAATGTTTGTGATTATTCCGTCCTTGTCGAAGTACTTGTCAAAGCTTTCTCTGCGAATTAGTGATGTGTTTCAAAAAAACAATAGGCTAAAAATATTGCATGTAAGATGTGCATTACTAAGCATATTACACACTTTTCTTACTTTATTTTCACTAATATATTCCTCCCTATCGCCGCGTCTTTAAATATTAACAGAACTGGTAAATTTAATATAAAGCCACCTCTTCGATCATGACTCAGCGTTAACTGAATTTCCTTCACGACATGGACTCCCAAGTGTGTATAACCTTTTGGTAACAAGAAATATTTGAGTCGATGAAGGCTAATTTGCGTTTTTCTACGGAATTTCCCAGATTTTACAACCATTCCCGCCATTAGCGACGGTTGAGCAATACATACTTAAGGAAAAACGTGGAAACTGTGTACCGGTATTCGTGCAGTTACCTGCAGACCTTTTAACACCATGTACTGCCTACCTACGCATAGCGAAGGACTCAAAATATAGCTTCTTACTTGAGTCTGTCGTAGGTGGAGAAAATATTGCCCGGTATAGTTTCATTGGAGCTGGTACGTGCAAGTGCAGCTTCAAATTCGCACAACTGCAACCACCATATATGCTCACTATAACGAGATTTCTAACTCATTTTCGACTTTCAATAGATCCTATTAAAGTAATAAAGACTGGCCCGAATGAAGAACACACTGGGGATCCAATGTCTGTACTCCAGAAGGAACTCTCTGCATACCACTATATCCGAATTCCTGAAGTACCAACTTTCACAGGTGGTGCAGTAGGATATGTATCCTATGACTGTATCCAATACTTCGAACCAAAAACTACTTGCCAGTTAAAGGATACAGTCAAAATCCCTGAGGCATTCTTCATGCTCTCCGATACCATCGTTGTTTACGACCATCTCTATCAAAACGTTAAAGTTGTATCACATGTATTTGCGCCCTCATCATCCCCCCAAGTTAATCTTGCTTTCACATATCAAACTGCGGTAGAAAAGGCTCGGAGAATAGCAAAAATTCTGATGGCACCCACGCCAACCCCGGAGGTTGTGCAGCCTCCGATTGTACTAGGCCAACACGCTCAATCAAATGTAGGGAAGGGTGGTTACGAAGGATTTGTTGAGAAGCTGAAACAACATATCGTTGCGGGAGACATCATTCAAGCTGTTCCGAGCCAACGGCTTGCTAGACCGACGACTTTACACCCATTTAATGCGTATAGACAACTTAGACAAGTCAACCCGAGCCCGTACATGTTTTATGTGGACTGTGGAGATGTGAAAGTTGTAGGAGCCAGTCCAGAAACACTTTGTAAAGTCGAAAAGAATAAGGTTTACAATCACGCCATCGCTGGAACTATAAAAAGGGGGAAGACACTTGAAGGTACGGTAAACCCAAGTAAGCATACTACTCGTAGACTAAATTCTTAACATTCGTGTTTTGCGTTATAAAGAGGACGAGATTCTAGGTAGGGAGCTTCAATCTTCCGAAAAAGATCGCTCGGAACACATAATGCTCGTTGACCTTGCCCGGAATGACGTCAATCGGGTCTGCCAACCTCATACCGTTAAAGTAGACCAGCTTATGCAGGTCGAGAAATTCAGTCATGTTATACACCTTACTTCCCAGGTCACTGGTATGCTCCGCCCCGGCAAAACGCGGTTTGACGCATTTAGATCGATATTTCCTGCGGGTACCGTGAGCGGCGCACCCAAAATTAAAGCTATTGAACTGGTATACTCTCTGGAGAAAGAAAGCGAGGCGTCTATGCTGGTGCTGTTGGACGTTGGGACTTTGCTGATGATGAAATGGATGTCTGTATTGCTATCCGGACCATGCTATTCAAAGATGGGAAGGTATACCTTCAGGCTGGTGGGGGTATTGTGTTTGATAGTGTCGAAGAAGATGAATATGTTGAAACATTAAATAAATTGAAGGGAAACCTGAAGGCATTAGAGGCGGCTGAAGGTATATGTTTTGATATTTTCCCCTAACCTTCACTCTCAGTGGCTAATATCTGTTTACTGCTCCATAGAGTATTGGTTCAAGGTTCAACAAGGACAACACATTCCGTTGCCAGCCTAATGTCTAGTTTTTATTTGTCAAGTAGATATGTATGCGAATGTATAATTACTAAATTAGTGCCCCCAAATTCATAGTCAATAAGATGCAAGCTAAAAATGAAAGCAATACGAGATCTTAATTAAGTATATTATATAGGAATAACTACCCGGTCCTCTCCTGCTCCTCAATCTGTTTTCGCTCTCTTTCTAACTCCCTGTCATGCTCTTCATCCAAAATCCGACGTTGCTCTTTCTGCTTCTTGAGCTGCTCTTTCCTGACCTCAAGACCTTCCCGTCCTGCAATACTGAGCATCCCGGCTACGAGTTCTGCTGTTCGAGTGCTCTCGTCATTTCCGGGGATGGCGTACATAACAATACGTGGATCTACATTGGAATCGACGATACCAATCGTAGGGATGTGTTCAATAGCTGCTTCACGGATGGCAGGCATATTCGCAAGGGGGTTGAGGATCACGAGTAAGTCAGGGATAATTTTGGTGGATTGAACGGTTTGAGTGTCGAAGTGGTGTAACCTGTTGGTAAGAGTACCAGGAAGCCATTTTTCACCCACATAATAGCTCTGTTCACCCATACGTTCACAAGCTTTCTTGACGGCAGGCCGAATATCTGGTCGTGTACCAACGAAGACAATAGTCCCTCCAGCTGCAGCGATAGCACGCGTAACATTGGCCGCTCTCCTAAGCATGGGTAAAGTACGGTCAAGGTCAATGACTGTGATACCTGCACGCGAACCATAGGCGTATGGCATGAAATTTGGGTTCAAGAGAGAAGTAGAGTGACCGAGATGAGCACCAGCAGCCAGTAGGGCGGAAATAGTCGCTTGGCCGGGAGAAGGGGGGCGTTTAAGAGAATGGCTGGGTTTCCAAGTCGTGTCGCGAGTTTGAGTTGACCCGAACTGAGAGTAGTGCTCGTCAAATAGCTTGTTCAAGGCGCGTTCAGTCTGGAAGTCAGACCAGTCTTCAGGTGTTTTTAATTGAGCATCATGAGGAATAGCGCTTGAGAGACATCGCCTTCCCAAAGACGATGGTTTTACAGATGATGACGCTGATGTTGATGTCGAGGCGATGACAGCGCGCCGACAATGGTGAGCAATGTGTCTACTCATGGCCTAAGTGACGAAAAGAAAGAAGGGCCAAAAGGCAGATACCAAAGAGGGTAGTCTTAGTCATCACGAGGCATCAACAGAAATCATTTAATTTTTTTTTCTTAGTCCTTCTTCAGTCCTCCTCTTCCTCATCCCTCTCTCCCTTATTTTTTTCTCTTTATTTTTTATATCTTAAAATACAAAAATGGAGTCTGCTGAGGACATCTTCGAAGGTGCCATCGGTATTGATCTTGGTACCACATACTCGTTAGTATCGCTCTTCGACTGCACATATGCATAAATTTTGACATACCCTAAATTGCAGCTGTGTCGGTGTATGGCAAAACGACCGTGTCGAAATCATTGCCAATGACCGTATGTATGCGCATCTACTTTTTATCCTTGTTACTCATCATCTAAACAGAGGGTAACCGTACCACCCCATCTTACGTTGCGTTCTCCGCTGAGGAGCGTCTCATTGGTGATGCCGCAAAGAACCAGGCAGCTATGAACCCGACAAACACTGTCTTCGACGCCAAGCGTCTTATCGGTCGCCGTTATGAGTGAGTGCATTCTCTGGCATTTTAATGTTTACTATGATCTTACTCGATCTACTCTTAGTGACCCTGATGTCAAGAAGGTAAATTTTTGTTCTATAAGCTATACGCGACTTGCTTATATTCTATTTAGGACATCGCCCATTGGCCATTCAAGGTCATTGACAAAGATGGTTCTCCATTGATCCAGGTCACCTACCTTGGTGAGGAGAAGACTTTTACACCACAAGAAATTTCTGCTATGGTCCTTGCCAAAATGAGAGACATCTCAGAGGCTAAGCTCGGTAAGGCAGTGAAGAAGGCAGTCGTCACGTAAGCAACTCCCGCGCCTGATTTATTTATAGACTTGTACCAATACATGTATCAATCTATAGTGTCCCGGCTTACTTCAACGACTCTCAACGTCTTGCCACCAAAGATGCTGGTGCTATTGCCGGCCTAGAGGTCCTCCGTATCATCAACGAACCTACGGCAGCTGCTCTTGCCTATGGTCTTGACCAGCAATCGAAGGGTGAGCGCAACGTCCTCATCTTCGATCTTGGGGAGGAACGTTCGATGTTTCTCTCTTGAACATCACTGGCGGTGTCTTCGCCGTCAAGGCCACAGCAGGTGACACCCACTTGGGTGGTGAAGATTTTGATAACAACCTCCTTGAGCACTTCAAGAACGAGTTTAAGCGTAAGACCAAGCTCGACATCTCGGAGGATGCTCGTGCTCTCCGTCGTCTTCGCTCAGCTTGCGAACGTGCCAAGCGCACTCTTTCATCCGTTACGCAAACTACTGTTGAAGTCGACTCTCTTTTCCAGGGAGAGGACTTTTCTTCCAACATCACCCGTGCTCGTTTCGAAGAGATCAATGCCTCCTTGTTCAAGTCAACCCTCGAACCCGTCGAGAAGGTTCTCAAAGACTCCAAGATTGCTCGTGAAAAGGTGAGTTGACTCCATTGCTGTTATTCCTATCTTACTGATAAAATTATTATTCTGGTATAGGTCGATGACATCGTCCTCGTTGGTGGTTCGACCCGTATCCCCAGGATCCAGTCGTTAGTCTCTGACTTCTTCGGTGGCCGCAGCTTGAACAAGTCAATCAACCCTGATGAGGCTGTTGCTCACGGTGCTGCTGTTCAAGCCGCACTGCTCACTGGCCAGGCTTCAACTGCGGCTTCTGAAATGGTTCTCCTTGATGTCACCCCACTCTCCCTTGGTGTCGCCATGCAGGGTGATATCTTCGGTATCGTCGTTCCTCGTAACACTCAGATCCCAACTATCAGGTCTAGAACTTTTACAACTGTTGAAGACAACCAAACCACCGTTACTTTCCCCGTATACGAGGGTGAGCGTACTCAGTGCCGCGACAACCGTCTTCTCGGAGAGTTTGAGCTCACTGGCATTCCCCCATTACCCCGTGGCCAAGCTGAGCTATACACTACCTTCGAAGTTGACGCCAACGGACTGCTCAAGGTATCTGCAGTGGACCGTGACTCGGGCCGCAAGGCTTCAATCAACATCACTAATTCCGTCGGACGTCTCTCATCTGCGGAGATCTCCCAAATGATTGCCGATGCCGACAAGTACAGACAGTCTGATAAGGAAGCTAGCGCTAAGCACGATGCTAAGAGCGACCTTGAGGCTTATATCCACCAGATTGAGAGTATGATTACCAGTCCCGAGATTGGTATGAAGCTCAGACGTGGTGCTAAGCAACAGATCGAGGCCGAACTTGCTCGCGCTCTCGAGAAGCTTGAGATCGAAGACTCAACTGCTGAGGACTTGAGAAAGCAGCAGGTTGTCATCAAGCGTGCTGTCTCAAAGGCAACCAATGGAATGCGGTAAAAGCATTGTAAAATTTAGGAAGACAGGTTAAAAGTAAATAATGTACGACAACTGTTACTTCCCAGTTTGTACGACAAAGATGTGTTTTGCCAAAATTTGTCACATGTGTGGCAGACCCCTCCTAGCTACTTTGTATTACTCGCGTGTATGCGTTGCTTGCACTTTTCTCTCTCTGTTTTGTTATTTCTCTGTTTTATTCTAAACCTCTTTTGCTATTAAACAAATGAATACAACATGTGTGAAAATAATTGAGTTAAGTACCGAAAGTGAGGAGATATAAAGTAATGCAAGTAAACTATAATAAGCACTTATATACTTTCAGCGCGACTCCAAGTATTTGTAGCTCCTCATCTGCACCGTCGCATAGTGCCTTGTCGGCTTCAGCAAATGCCATTGCACACCGAGCTTTTTGTCTTGCAGATAATGTGGGATGTAAGATTACAAGATCATGTAACTAGAAGACAATCATGAGATATGCTCTTTGCTTAATGTGTTAGAAAGAGGTAATATTACCTGAGAAAGGAGCTGGGCAGCAGAGTATCCCTCTCTGACTAATTCCTTGACTTTTGCCCGGACCGATTCGAAGCCTTTTCCTTGCTTCTTGCTGTCGATATCCATGCCCTCTTCACCGATAATATCAACTCCCAAAGTGCGACCAAAGGAGTTGACAATACTGTCCGGTACAACTCCCGCTATTTCCTGTATATCTTCTGCAGTTATATCGGTAGGAGGACTTGATGATGAAGAAAGACGAGATGCGGATTGTAAGTAGGTGATTGAACGCCGAAGATCTCCACCAGAGACATTTATCAAAGCATCTACTACCCCAGGAGTAACACTAATATTCTCTGCACTAGCGATGTATTGCAGTCTGTCAGCCGTCGCACTGTTTTCTAGTGGTCTAAACCGGAATTTTGAACACCTTGAAGCAAGAGGCTCGATGATGCGTGTTACGTAGTTACAAACGAGACAAAATCGAGTGATGCGTGCATAGGTTTCCATTATTCTACGAAGCGCAGACTGAGCATCTTGGGTCATTGAATCAGCTTCATCTAAGATGATTATTTTGTATGGGGGACATGGGTATATACGTCCATCCGAAGCAACAGTCTGAGCTCGTGGAGTTTGTCGAGCAAAATCCTTGATTTTTTCTCGGACGATGGTAATTCCTCGCTCATCCGAGGCATTGAGCTCAAGAACTCTATTACGAAAGTTGTCTGGGCTATATTGATAACATTAAATGAGTACAGGGGGTAGTGTGTAAACAACACTAAGGACTGACCCAAAGAGTTGACGAGAAAGTGCAAGAATTGTGGATGTTTTTCCTGTTCCTGGTGGCCCGTAAAATAGCATATGAGGAAGCTATGGGAAGCTGGATTAGTATATATAATATTACAGTCAGACGAGACATACGTTTGTGGATGTCAGTGTTTTCTGGAGGACAGACACTATATGTTCTTGTGACGAAACATCATCAATCGTTTTTGGTCGACTATGATAAGCTAAGTAGAGAATCACCTTCGAGAAGAAATTAGTAAACTTACTATTTTTCTACCCATGGTTGTAAGGCTGGGTCCACAGCGTTTTTTGGAGTCTGTTTAGAAGCGGCTTGTGGTTTCAAGAACATGTCCACACCGGCGTAATTAACTTTCAAGTTTGAAGTCACAAGGATGCACGCGTCTTTGGCTAAGCATTCGAATTAAGTTGTTCTGTCACGATGTGACGAGGCGCGCTAGTCACACATTTGTCTCCTTCGCGCTCTTCATGTTCGCTGTCCAAGCATTCCTTCAGGTATAAGGAGGAAAGGAGCACTGGAGATAGAGATCGTGTCGGCTTACTATGCTTCTGGAAGACATGTCAAATATGGACGTTCTGAAAGGTACAGAACACGTTTGCTATAACTTCTTATGCGATAACTATTCACATTTTCTACTAGATAAAGTGGAAAATTCACTGACATCACGTACGTTGAGGCATCTGAAACAACAACCGAACTCCTAACTCACAGAGAATTATGTATAACAACAGCTGTTAAAAGTGAGAAACACCCAATTGCTGAACTTAAGAATGGCAAAGTCATCTTTCGCCAAAAACCACTTTCATGCGAGAAGATGTCAGAAACTATGCAGGGTACGTGTCTTACGAGTGCAAAAAGTGATAAAGCAATGAAAAAGTTGATAAATGCTACTTCTAATTCCAGAAATCGTAACATTCCGCGACCTCTTGAGGCAACGCATTTTAACTCAGAGTCCGCCGCTTGAAGCGATCCCAGAGGAATATGTCCCATTAATCGCCAAATTGACCCATGAGAGGTACATTTTATCGATGGTGCATATACAAGTAATCCTAATAGCATTATAGTGATAAAACCATTACTTCGCTCTCGAAGCATATACAGGAAGCATTGCAGCCTGAAGACCTTGACGAATACGAAATTGATTCATCGTCATCGAAACCTTTGACGCTTTCCTCCATTGAAAAAGCAATAAACTCCATCGCTGACCGCGTAAACTATGGGATGGACTGGATAGAGCGGACTCCAGCTTCCCTAAGTGTTTGGAGATGGGAAGTAAGGGACTGTAATCGTGACTTCCTCCCAAGAGCTTCGAGAGAAAGACTGGAATCTCGCATCTCTGAGCGTCAACAAGTATGCCTCGTTTTTAATATTCTCTTCTGAAGAGAAATGTCTACCAGTTTATGCTGAGATTATGTCTTAAAACCAGGCAAAAAGGGATTTACGAGCGGCATTCGATGCTTTACCTCAAGCAGAGAAGGATGCACTGACGAGGAGTGGGAAAAAAGCTAAGCAAGAAGGGAGCCAAGTTCCTACAAAGTCGGAAGAAAATACCGTAGATGGAGGCGTTGACATACCCAAGGTCGAACCTGTGAGCAAATTTTATCTCCACATTGGTTGGTATACTAAGACAGTGTGTTATAGGAGCCATGTGAACCATCTGAGGATAACACGGACGTTAAGAAAGCTGGTCGACCAAAGAAGGAAAAGCCTGTAGATCCAGAACGGCTCGTGAAGGTTTTCTCTTTCTCGGCGGCTACAGATATTTTCGAGTTATTAATAACACTTTTTAGGAAAAGGAAAAAGCAGAGAAAAAGGCGGCTAGGGATGAGAAGGAGCGTAAACAAAAAGAAGCTCAAAATAAATCGAGATCTTTTATGACCAACTTCTTCGCAAAACCTAAGCCAGGAAACAATAAAATAGACTCACCGAAGTCGAAACAAACTCAAAAACCAGATGAAAATGAGGCTTCATCTTCAACGTCCGAATTCGAGAGGACCTTCAAACCATTTGTTGTGAGGAAGGATGCAATTATGGCACCAATCAATTACTTCCATCGCAATAAGGAAGTGATCGTGATTGACCAGGATCTTTCAGAAGTCGATATGGCAATGGATGTCGATAGTCCCCAGCACACGACAAGGGATCCAAGAGGTACACTTACAGACCTTCTCTATGATTCTTGAATTAAGTATATTTTTAGAGCTTCTCTATGAATTCCTGGCAAGTGTGCCTCCCGAACAGAGGTTACCCTCGAGAAGAGCTTCTAGAACGGACACGATGAAATTGAAGTCTACATCACAATATTGCGTTCGTGATATAATGAATCAACTATCAGAGGCGGAGGTACTTGGCGATGTCACAGCTGTTCGTAGGATACATTCTACCTTACGATCGCGACGCAAGATACCTATCAAAGTGCTCATTTTTCATGAAGACACCCGGCCTGGGTACTTCGGGACATTTACAAAGTCGTCTTCGACAGTAGGGCCACGAACACCGTTTGCTAAGGATGCTGTAGCTTTTGATTATGGATATGATTCTGGTGCTGAATGGGAGGAGGAAGAGGAAGGCGCGGATGACTTAAACAGTGTCAATGGAAGCGAAGATGACTCTAGTGATATTGCTTCTGATGATATGGACGGTTGGCTTGTTGATGATGATGAGATAGATCCGGGAACACCACTAAGTGAAAGAGCTAGTTCACCTTCGTTCCCTTTGCCAAATGAGCCCCCCATTAAGCGAAAGTCTGCTCCAGAAGGCAACAAGGAAACCAAAAAGCGAAAAGTCATGCCTCTTGTACCCTTCTCGAAAGGACCGTGCCTTGAGGAGAATATTGGTGAATGCGACTATGAGCCATTCAAGCAATATCGGATCCAACTTTTCAATGGTACTAGTTTTTCAAACTGTTTCTCTTATGCTAGGCTTCATCAAACTAACGAAATAACATCCCACCTAGATACACCATATCCAATCGATCCATTCACATTTATCTCGACACCAATTGTGATTGAACGTAGTTGCAGATCGAAACAAACTTTTGCAGTCCCTGCCCTTCCTCCCCATGCCCAAGCCCAACAAAACTCGAGCACGGCTACAGGGACAACAACTACTCCTGATGTGGATACACTGGCAGTAGATTCTTCGTCATCTCAGATTGCAAGTATCAGTGTAAATGACCCATCATCTGGTGCAAAGCGCTCTAGCGCTGTCAAGTATCCTTTCCCCCGGCACTGTTACCTTACCTTGCAGATAAAGTGGCAACCCTTAGCAGTGCAAATATTACATGGCTTGTAGAAAGTCTTTACCAGGACCTCAGGGCACACAAAGTCAAAAAAAATGCCATTGAGGCTAAATTAAAGGAAGTAGGAGAGAAGTGTCCAATAAGGAAAGTTTGGATTGTAAAGGAAGATGTTTTAGTGCGTGTCTAATTTAATTCTAGTCGGATAGCTCTCTCTGATATGTTTCATGTCTCTATAGAGATCAATAGGAAGGACACCGGTTGCTCCTTGAACGACTTGTTATGTTATTTCTGCTTTTGCTTTCTTCCCTAATTCTCACGCTGTATTGTTTTGTTCTACAACTGTATTTATCCTACCATACACTGTTTTGTTTTTTTGGACTCACCCATGTCTCTAAAACGTTATTTTTTTAAAACAAACAAAATGGAATATTAATTTACTTGTGATGAAGATGAGTTAGAAAAAAAGCATTGATACAGACATTATATATATAATGATACAAGTAATGTAGCCGTGGATGAAGAACGATACAGGTAGAAGACTTCATGAAGATGCTAAATCCCATAACATATCAGCAAACTCCATGTCAGACTTATTTTGATCGTAATCAATACTGTGGACTTCGCCAGATGGTGAGCCTGACGTGATTAATGAGATTATACGTTAGCATGCATCTCGAACAATGATAAGAAAGGAGATAGAGACGTACGTATAAGAATCTTCTGTACACGCCCATTTTTATCAGTTACGGATGAAAATCCAAGTCCGCGTATAAACGTCAATCTTAACCTTTTAAAACGAACAAGAGTTTCAGCATAGAGTACATATATAAATGATTGTTGGCTTAATCCGTAACAGAAACACTCACGTAGACGAATCCAATTCATGTTCAGATGCAGGATCACTAGCTTTAAGCGCAGTACACTCAGCTTTTAGCCTCGACAATGCAGCCTCTTTTTCCGCAAGTGCTCCCTCGGCAGCATTGATATTCTTCATAAACCCCAACCTAGCAGCATCCTGCGCGTTCAACGCTCCACATGCGCCTCCGAACTAGGAACAGTAGGTGGACGAACACACGAGACACGTGCTGCTTCAAGTGTACGTGTAAGATTCTTCAGGTGAGTGTACTTCTCATCCAGTTCTTGTTGGCGTTCCGCTGCGACATTACTCATTTGTTCTTCGGCAGACACAATGTTGAGGAAATCGTCAGTGGGGTCAAAGACAGGACCCATACTCTGCAAGAGGTTTCTGATCACACATAAGACTAGGAGCATGGTATTTCAAGAGTAAGTTACACGCACATCGCATCCTGCAGCTCACTCATCTGGAAGCATTCACCTATCAGTATTTTGGTTAATGTGAAAGTGAAAGCTTCCAATCGTGGTCACGGATAATGTTATGTAACGCGTATGTCACGTAAGATTACTAATCAAGAGTTCACGCCACCGACGCGTACACATATCTTCATCATAACCATATATCATATGAATCACAAAATCAACACGGGTAACATTTAGGCGAATATAACACATCTCAGCTACCATAATTTGCAACGCGATGAAAGAGAGAAAGTAAGCCGATATGTCAGAAGTCTTGCGAAGCGAGACAAAAAAAAAAGGAAACCCAAGTACTGTACATGTACACAAAAAAACTCAAAATCGAAACATAAGAAATAAACTCGAGAAGACAATTGGGAGAAAGTATACACAGAACACACAGAAAAATTCAAGCCGAAATGGGATGCATAGAGTAGAGCTGGCTGTAACGCTTGTGCTTTTCAAGCTTCCGCCTACGAAAGAAATTAATATATAAAGTTGAAAAAAAACAATTTAACATAACTTACCTTGGCTTCTGAGGCTGCTTTCGCAGCTTTCGGTGTAGACTTCTTGGCAGAAGGCTTTGATTTCTGTGCAGCGGCAGCAGCTGCCTTGGGGGTTGGCTTCTTAGGCCGTGCAGCAGCAGTTTTTGCTGCCGTCTTGAAAGCGTGTCAACTTCTAAATTAAATATGATGTAAGATACGAGATCAACCTACCTTCTTTACATCTGATTTGCTCGAAGTGGATTTCTTGGTTGTTGCCTTCTTAGCAGAAGGTTTAGGCTTTGCAGCAACCACCTTCTTAGCAGCAGGAGCCTTTGCTGTAGCTTTCTTTGCGGTCTTAGGTGCCTTGGTTGAGGCCTTGCTCTCCCCTTATGGGTTTTACTTGCCACAGGCTTCTTATTCTGAGGCGTAATGAGAGTAAATATAAGAAGTCACATGGGTTTTGAAGAATATACTCGTAAATACCTCTTTAGCACTGGTAACAAGGGTTTTCTTAGTCCCCTGGCTGGTCTTGGATGGCTCCTTAGCGAGCTTAGTAACTTTCTTATTCTGCTTATAGTATGTTAAATTCAGCTCATTGGCCAGTCTAGTGATCTTACCTCTTTCTCCTGCTTCCCAGCTTCCTTGACAGCTTCAGCCTTAGCTTTGGGAGCAAGTTTGACTTTTCCAGAAGGACCTACGCCACGTGTGAGTGATGAAGACAAAGGATCACAGTAATCCGTCGTACCCTTTGGAAGAATAAAAATGCCCTTCTCTTCACCAGATACAATAGCTCTCGCGAGTTGACTGGTATGTGACGCATCCATGACCAAGTTGTACTGAGATTCGATAAACTGAAAGCAACATGGATCAGATCATGTAACCGGTTAGTATCCACATGACACAGACCTTCTTGATCGTCGGACGGGAGACACCCAGACGAGCATCTTCGGGGTGTTTGATGATACATTCCTGAGTGACAGTTGTGCATAAGTATCAATTGAAGGACAAGGTGGCGGGATGATCGTAAACGACATAGAGAAAAGGGGGCACTCTGAGATAACAACAGACTCCAGGTAGTAGTGAACCAATTCTCAAGAGCATGTAATTACTTGTGCAAGAGACCACAGCCAAAGAAGATTATCAGGGTTAAGAGATTAAGTACCTTGATCATATCAATCCAGCTTGGATGACTACCGGTCTTTGCGACTTTCTTTGCCGCAGCAGCCTTGTTGGAAGATGACGTCTTGGACATTGTGAAGAGGGATCAAGAAGAATCTTAGCAGAATCAACAAGTTTTCAAGGCCCTAATTAAAGGAGGAGAGGGAATCTGGAATGACAAAGACTAGTTGCAAGATTGTGAGCAAGGGTTAGGGAGAACTATGACGGGTATCCGGATTCGTTTCGAAGTCCGCACGCATAGGGATCACGTGTTCAGATTGAATTTCAGGCTCGAGTCAACAGTGAGGCAATAGGCAGCGACCAGAGAACAAATTGAGAAGAAGATGGCCGTGTTCGATTAAGTGCAGCCTTGTGTCAAGAGAAACTGGGAAATCATAGCTAGAAGAGTTGGCATACAGCGAAGGGCTATAGAATTGAGCGAAAAGCGCTAATAATCCATTCTTACAGGATTAAAAATGGAAATAACATAATCTATAGCGTCTTACGCAGCAAGGTAGCCAGTTTTAAGTGAGATAAATGACATGAATAGATTTAAAAGAGGGATGAAAATGAGGGGAGGTGCGAGTAAGTTAAAGTACGAAAAGTCCAAAAGAAGTGAGTCGATCATTGACTCGTTAGAATATTCCATGATCAACACTTTTATACACCGAAGCCGATGTGTAATATAAGTGAATAATTATCACTATTACTGCCCCTCACTCATCTTTGTTGTTTGATATCTGACTTATATTTTTTGTGCACAATGCCCGATTTGCTCGCAACAGATGGTCTGACTGTCGCCCTCGGTCTGGCTGCTGCTAGTGCATTTCTGTTGCATTCACTCCTTTCTCCCAGTCTCTCGTTCATCCTATTCTCCTCGGAAGACAGAGTGACGTAGACCGTGTACGAAAGCCCGGTGAAAGTGCACTGTACAGAAATTATGGAACTACTCTAATGTCCAGGGTATGTGACTTGAATGGATGTGTAGAACCATGGAACTGAGATGCCCTTCTGGTAGCTGCCTCCAAGACCTGCTGAAGGGATTCGAACGCTGATGGATCTCATCAAATCTGATTTCTCCGGAAACCGTTCTTTATGGGGGACAAGGGTCTGTCTAAACATACTCTCAATGTGTGATTAGTGCTCAGCATATGTTCTTTAGCTAACAAATGATCAATTAAATCAACGAATCAATTCGTTGGGAGTTGGACTTGTTCGCATTGCTGGCTTACAGCCTAAGGAATCGAACGTTTTGCTGCTTTTAAATGATAGCTTAGGTATGTCCCAAAAGGTTCTCAGTATGAACAGGCTACTTAAACATCCCTCTAGATTTCTTAGTTGCAGATCTTGCATTGGCTTCCCGATCTATTCCCTCACTTACAATTTCTTCTTTGACTCTACTATCTGCTGTACTTGATGCCCAGCCCCCAAGTGCTATCATTGTACACCTAGATTTTCTCCCCCGACTCCTCGAACAAATTGCTGAGAACCATGACTATACTCACCATACGCTTATTCTTGTTGGTGAAGGTGATTTACCGGCAGTCTTGAACAAACTACAGATCAAAATTGTCTGGTTAGCAGACTTAGAAAGGCAGGGCAATAAATCAGACCCATTCCAGCCTCCCCAAATTGGTGCGTCATGATAGAAAACTGTGCAATGTTTCTTCTAAGCAATGTATTTAGCGCCCTCTGATATTTTTTCTGTATCATTTTATCCGGGTCCTAATAATGAATTGAAGGCAACTCAAATGACTCATGAGGTATTCTTATAGCGTTACTATCACAAACCTCTGCTCATAGAGACATATTCAGAATATTACAGCTGGTGTTACTGCTACCCGTGCTCTACTCCCCTTCAGTGGTGGAGTCACTTCGTCTGATAGTATCCTTTCGTCTCATCCCATGTCAACTCCATATGGGCGTGCCATTGCATATATTGCTATATTCGAGGGTGCTCACATAAGTGCATCTTCATCGGCAAAAATATTCATAACAGAAGATGGTTCGTCTACCAGACCCCGTGCATCAGTTGGTTAAATTTAAGCACCCATTCTAGCTGTACGGAATAGCAATGATATCTTGAAGGATTTTGAATCACGGGATACGTCTATTTCACTTGCATTCTTGTGTGTATAACTTTGTGCCTCCAATAAAAGCGTCTCCCTGACTGACGAGGACCTGTAGGACACCTTTACAGCTGAATGAAATTGTTTCTAGCATACTAGCGAAGTCGAAGAAGTCCTTGCTATTCCCCCTTGCATGGCGGCATAAATTATCTCATATACAACAAGGGTTTTTAAGTAAAGATAGCTACTGGGATAGGACATATTTCTCTGATGCACGTAGCGCAATATTGAAAAAGAACGCCGAAAGCCTTCGTGCAGTGATAGTAAGTGGAGGTACGTGTATCATGGTATCCAGAGTTACACGGGTGCATATTCAAATAGATACAAAAATCTAGGCAATGTCGACGCTAAGTCCCTTACTCCAGCACGCATCGCTCTGTCTGTCCCTATAGTGAATGTCCACGAACACCCACTTGTCTCAGGCCCTGTGTTTTTCTCTCATCCCCTTGACTTCCAAATTTTTGAACCCAATCATGACTCGGCTACACCGCAGTTTGAGGGAATCGCCCATGTTGGACCCCCTTCGATAAATATTGAAGCTAAGCTACTCGAAGTCAATGATGCATCTATAGAATCTGGAGCAGACCCAATTGGCGAGGTGTGTTTGATATGGTAGCTAAGAGACATGCGAATTTACTGATAAATGCGGCAGGTTGTTGTACGAGGTCCATCTGTCACGTTCCCCTTGGAAGAAGGGCGTCGTGATCCCAACGGCTGGGTACGCCTCGAGGAATCTGCATTGATTCAAGCAAATGGATCGTTTAAAGTTATTCCGTCAACAAAATTCTTCAGTTAAAACCCCTAAGAGAGAATGTAGTATGTTTCAGAGTTAAAATATTTTATCTATACAAACACTATGTTTATCTTTGTACCCGATGGAAATATATAATTATTATTCGCATAGGCGTGTAATCAGATGTTGTCTCTTTTGGGGGCTTATAATGAGATGAACGCGTGACACGTGATGTGGTTGTGTCTGTGCTAAATTCGGTCGGTATCTGGCACAGCCACAAGGATGTATATTACGCATAAATACGCCGCGTCTATGGACCGCTGACCCACATAACGCCCCATTTAGCTCTTGTTGGTCTCATCCCACTCCAATCTTCACACTACCACTTCCAATAACTTTTCCTCAACCCTTTATCAATGTCTTCTACTGAAGCTCCTGCCTCCGCACCGGTATCCAAGGCTAAGTCTCCTGCAAAGGAAAAGAAAGCCACAAAGGAGAAAAAAACCACTACCCCTAAAACCAAGAAAGCCGCTCCAGCCAAGAAGGATGCCGCGCATCCAGCATGGAAGGATATCATCAAGGTATGTTATATTAATCTGGGGTTCATTTTTAATCTAACTAGTTTATCCTCGTTGTTGGTTCACTATAGGAATGTATCACTGAAAACAGCTCTGAGTCTCGAAACGGTGTTTCTCGTGCAACTATCAAGAGGTTCGCGGAAGAGAAATATAAGATCGATGTCGTCGGCCTCAACCTCTCTATGTTGAACCGTGCTATCACCCACGGCGCGGAGAAGGGTATATTTGTCTTACCTAAGGGGCCCTCCGGAAAGGTCAAACTTGCTCCAAAGCCCAAGGCGAATGTATCTGCAAAGGAGGTCTGTATTAATTCAGCGGCTCTCCCGTGATTATATGCTGATCAGTTTTATAGAACACCAAACCCGCAGCGCCCGCTTCCAAATCAAAGGCTAAAGCTGCTCCTGCTAAGCCTACCACTACCAAGAAGACTGCCGCAAAAGCGTCTTCCAAGACTGTCCCTGCAAAGAAGGAGGCCGCACCCGCTCCTAAGGCAAAGGCTGCCAAGAAAGCTGCACCAGCCAAGAAGCCTGCTACAACGAAAGCAGCCGCTGCTAAAAAGACTAAGGCTGCAGCTGCACCGGCCAAGAAAGCTAGTACTAAGAAGAGTGAGACGAAGAAGGTAAGTTTTACCTTTTGATTTGACTTTTATTTCTTATTTATACCTTACTCTTCGTAGGCTGCTGCAAAGACCGCTGCCGTCAAGTCAAAGGCTAAGACAACGACCAAGGCTGCCCCCGCATCAAAGTCGAAACCGGTGTCAAAACCAGCATCGAAATCAAAGCCAACATCTAAGAAAGCAAAAGCATGAATCTAGTGTATCCGGCTTCGCTTCTATATCTCCGATTGCTTTGTATCCTTGATGTCTGTACTAGTATGTATTATTATTGACCCGCGTCTTCTTGCTTTCTTCTTCTACCTTATGCCATATCCATATCTCTTATCTCTGGTTATCTGTAAAGTCCAATTTTCGTGCGACACAGTAATAGAATTTAATTGCACTACGACACGATACATGCAACGCTACCTAGTTGCCGTCTGATATCTTGAAAGTCAACATCGTGTGCTATGAAGTTGTACTGAGTCATTGTCTGCGTAGTAGTAGTAAACTGTCGACTCACAGTCTTCAACTTCTCCCCATTTTTCTATTTGACTATTAACTTCTACATGAGCGGCTTGAGCAGCTTGTTCTACATTAATCTTGCCTCGTATAAGAGCCAGCGCTATTAAGAATGATTTTGTAGTGTAAGTTGCTCTCTCCATGGCTGTAGTAAAACATGAAACGTTAAGTGTTTCTTTCGGTGAGTTCGAATGTAATCGAATGACGTACCAGCTAGCTGCCATTCGTCAAAGGACCTGAGAACATTTGCAAGACGGGCCTTTGTCTCAGATGATTGGTCTGTGCCGAGGATGGATCTGTGAATCGTAATCTCTACATTGAGATCTCTCTCGGCCCATTCTAAAATGGGATTCCAGTGTAAGTCTTGGAGTCTAACCAGCGCAGATGGTTTGTCTTCATGGAAACTGAGTTGGTAGATGAGAGGAGTGCCGACGAAGCATAAATATGGAAGGACAAACCAGATTGTGTCCGTCTCGAAGTATTTCAGTAGTGAAGCACCAACTTCCTCCCTTGTCTGTTCCTCACGCAGTGAGTCGATAGCTCGGCTTGCAAGACTAGTCTTAGAGAAGGGAGGAGATTTAGAGAGTTGGCTAGACCGGCAAGCAACAAACATGCTAGTTGGTGATTAGTACACGTACCACAGGTAAAGCATGGGCTTTGAGAACTTTCTCTTGATTTTCCCATTCGTTTGCAATGAGAGTTGCTACAAGACGTTTCTTATGCGGGACGATGAGAGCGTTCCCTGATGGTGTCTTCAGTGTACGTCGGTCAAGTGTAACTGCGAGTCCGTCTAAAAATAAATTCGTGAGATGTTTAGAGAGGTGCATGTAGGGCTTAGAACGAGGTGTGCATACCTGGTCTAGACTCGATACCGACTGCCTTCCAAAACCTTTTCAGGGTAGCCTCCGCTCCTGTACGATATGATTTTTAGCACGTTTTCAGCGTTGAGCTAAGGGTGGGTATTTGGACATACGATTTGTTGCAGTCACGGGCGTTCCATCGGCGCTTGTAGCGTATGTGCGTCGTGGTGAGGCTGGTTGAGAAGTCAGCCTACAGATGAAGGATAGAGGCTTAGAGCGGATGAAAGTTGCCCTGCAAGCCATCACCATTACAGGAACACTTTCATCGAGCTACTTGACTTTTTGGAAAGGTAAAAAATGTGGCACATGACTTGCACGTGATTCTGTGTCTATGGCGCAAAAGTAAAAGGAACAACTGAATTTGAAATTCAGATTACAAGCGCTTCATTCTTTGAAGTTGATAAGTTGAATCTATACTGTGAGGTGTTCATACACACACTCATTTTCTCCGCTGAAGCCTCACTATCTCCATGGTAAAATCACCCTCGAAGGGTCAGCAACAACAAACAATATCCTCCTTTTTTCAATCCCAGGGTTCTCCTTCAAAGCATTTCCGAGTGTCCTCGGGTCTTACCTCAGAATCTGTGAAACGTACCGCCAACTCTGCTTTCGTTGACCTTACCCTGAGTGATACAGAAGATGAAGCCCCACCGCTTAAAAAACATAAAGCACCATCTAAACCTCCTGGTCATGCCTCTGACTTGAACAATGTGTCGAGCTCGAAGAGTATCTTTCAGCCGGACCTATCAAACCCTCTACATGATGAATTAGCTCTAGCTTCTAGTAGTAGAGGTGATCCCACTCCACTCACTGATAGGATGCCACAAACTCCCGTACGTCCACTTCAAAAGTATGGATACAATTCTACACAACCTGCTGTGGATGAACACATCACCCCTGAGGAAGTACAAGCAAAGAAGGCCAGAAGAGAGGCATTCAGACGTAAATTAGTTGCTAGCAATAGCGTACTGAACGAAAAACAATTAATCTCGGCACCGGGAGAATCAATCCATTCCCTTTCAGACAATGTTTTGGATATAGACAAAATAGAAAATATCAGACTCCGAGACGGCAATGAGAGTGATTTAGAGGAAAGTGACTGCGATCTTAGCGCGTTTGCTTCAATGACTTCGAAGGCTTTTGCTTTCACTGGAAAGAAAGGGAAAGGGAAAGCAGATAACGAAAAGGCCGATACTATTAAGCGGAAAAAGAAGGATAAAGAAGAGGTTGGACCCTCTGGACAGACTTATACTCCACTCGAGAAACAGGCATGTCTTATCTCCCGACTCAGTTATGCATGCGACTCTCAAAAGAAAAGAATGCTTAACGTAAATCTAGGTTTTAGCTTTGAAGAAAAAATACCCGGATGCTATACTCATGATTGAAGTTGGTTACAAATATAGATTCTTTGGTGAAGATGCTCGAGTAAGCGTTGTCTTAAGTTTTAGGTATGCACAATTATGTATGACTTATACCCTCTGATGCAGATAGCAAGTGAACTTCTCAACATAGCTCACTTTCCCGATCGAAACTTCCTTACTGCAGGGATTCCTGCTCATAGACGAGATATTCATCTTAAAAGGTACAGTACATGTAGTACTTTTCTTATTCGAACCCCATTTTAATGGCATGTAGGCTACTTTCACATGGATACAAGGTAATTTAGGACCCTCTTTTCATCAAAGTGAGGCTAACTTCTAACAAAGGTCGGGGTGATTGGACAAATAGAGACTGCAGCATTGAAGAAAACTTCAGATAACCGAAACAATCCATTTGAGCGTGAACTCACTCATATGTATACAGCGGCGACGTGCGTTTGAGTATACACCTCATTAAGATTAAGTTACTGAAACGTGTGTTCTAGATATATCGAAGAGCTTGAAGCTGAGGATGATTCACGTGTAGTTCCTCCAGTATTTATGTGTATTGCAGAGGGTATGCTTGGTGGCATGGGTGTTGATGAGAGAGTTTCGGTTAGCCTCGTTGCGGTTACTCCAAGTACGGGAGAAGTAGTATGGGATGAATTTGAAGATGGATTCATGAGAAGTGAACTAGAAGTATGTATATGTCACTTCATTTGTTTCAGATTTACTATCACATCTAACTATGTGTCTCATCTAAGACAAGACTAGCTCATGTCCGCCCATCAGAACTTCTTATATCGAGTCACAAGCTAAGTAGAATCTCTGAGAAAGTGCTAGGTCATCATGCAAAGTAAGTTCTATCATACACAATGACACTAGATCACTCAAGCTGGACTCTCAGGGAAGCGTCATCAAAAGAAGTGGCCCGAGATCGAATTCGCTTAGAACGATACAAGAAAGACGTATCCTATACTGAAGCATTCCAAAATCTGAAGGACTTCTACTCTCAAAAAAGCTTGCGAAATGCCTCGGAAAACTTCAAGTCTGGGCGTCTATTGGCTAACATATCAGATCTTCCTAAGAGAGTTGTCATCACACTCTCCCACAGTCTTGATTATTTGAAGTCATTTGATTTAGCTGAGGTTCTCACTCAAACCCAATTTTTCACAAAATTTACAGAGAGGCAACACATGCTCCTGAATGCTAACACATTATCAAATCTGTAAGCCTTTTATCGACTTTCATGGTGTAAATACTTATATAGGACTGTTACAAAAAGGGAGATATACCGAAATCAGACTGACTTCACTGAGAAGGGTTCTTTGATATGGGCAATCAATCGAACAAAAACACCGTTTGGGTCCAGGCTATTACGTTCCTGGATTGGTCGACCCCTTACGGATATAACGTACATACCCTTTACCACTCATAACCCTTATGAATATCTTTGCTTACGACAATAAACACACAGGACTCTGAGAAGTAGAGTAGAAGCAGTTGAAACAATCATTTCTGTAGAGGAATATAACTGTAGAGATAGGTTACTCAAGCTCCGTGAGCTGTTGAAGAGTCTGGGTTCAATTGATCTGGCAAAGGGTCTCAGTCGTATTCAATATTCTAAAGTCATTAACTTCCCTATTACTCTTGTTGTGATTCAACTGACGTCATCTATCTAAAAGTGTACACCTAAAGAACTCGCAAAACTAACAAGGGCATTTATCAAGATTGGGGATGCTTTCAATGCGTTTGACACGCCGGAGGATGTAGGGTTTTCCTCACCGATACTAAATAACATCATCTCCACCTTACCCAAAGCCCGGGGACCAGTTAAGAGCATTTATGCGAGTATTAACCTGAAAAAGGCCGAGGAAGATAAACGAGTGGGTGCCATACTTCTTCAAAACGTCAGAGAACTGAGTCCCAAAATCTTATCTAGGATGAATTGTGGAATGACCCCGATAAATACCCTAATATCGATGACACTAAAATGGTTAGTTATCAGATAAACGCTTAGAAGTCCATTGCTTACAACCTATTATACCGGATTAGGCCATTGTAACCGTTGAAACTGAGCTAGATGACCATCTTAGGACGAGTAAGTAATTTCATGATTTTTTGATTGCCTTTTTTTAGGTCTAAGTTGTGGTATCATAACCAACTATATCTATAGTTCGTAAAATACTTAAAAAGCCTACTGCTTCTTACTTAACAGTTAATCAGGACGAGGTCTGTTGGTTTACTGCCCCTTTACTTAAATATGGTCTTATACCTTTTAATTCACAAATAGTATCTTATTGAAATCCGAAAAGATGAGAAAAGGGAAATCCCTGCGAATTGGGAAGTAGTCTCGAGGTAATCTTTCATTTATTTTCGTCCGCAGATACCAAGTAATTAACATATCTTATCCTAGTCTCAAATATGTCCGTCGGTATCGCACTCCAGAAGTAAGGAAGTTACTTCAGGAGCGTGCTCAATATCAAGAGAAGTTAGAAGCCGAAGCCAATCAAGCTTATCTTTCTTTCTTGTCGGAAATTATAGATGAATATTATGTGACGTTGAGAAATGTTATAAATTGCTTGGCTACTGCAGATTGTCTTTTCAGTATGGCGGAATTGGCGTCTCAGAGCGATTATGTGAAGCCCGAGTTTGTGGAGTCGACGTCGGACGTGCTCGAAATAGTAGATGGGCGGCATCCTATGGTAGAGCTTCTGAGATCTGATCCTTTTGTGCCAAATTCTATCTGTGTCGGAGGGAAGGATACCAAAACAAAGATTATCACTGGTCCTAATATGGGTGGGAAAAGCTCGGCTGTGAGGATGGTAGCTCTTATCGCGCTTTTAGCACAAATAGGCTCATATGTTCCTGCATCGTCCGTGAGGCTACGTCCTCTTGATGCCATACTCACACGAATGGGGGGTGAGGATCTTTCTATAAGTCAATGCAATTGGATCGAGGATCGAATAACTGAAATTGTTGTATATAGCGTCGGATGACTTGGCTCGAGGAAGGTCTACTTTTATGGTGGAAATGTCAGAAACAAGTGATATTCTGCACAGTGCTACTAGTAGAAGTCTAGTTGTCCTTGATGAGCTTGGGAGAGGAAGTTCTACATTTGACGGGGTGCGTCTTTTTGTTTGTTGCAAGGATATATGGTGTTTGGATGCTCATTCTCTTGTAGATGGCGATTGCAGGTGCTACACTTGAACATCTTATCGAAAAAGTTAATTGCAAAACACTCTTCATAACGCACTACCCTGTAGTCGCAAATAACGCTGAACGCAAACACCCGGATAAAGTATCGAATATTCATATGGGCTTTACAGAAGATTCGCCTATTGACGGACGAACGGTCCTTACGTTTTTGTACAAACTCACTAAAGGTATCTCTTCCGGTTCATATGGAATAGAATGTGCTAGACTTGCAGGAATTGAAGAAACCCTTCTTGAAAAAGCTGGAGAAAAGGCCGAGGAGATGCAGAAGATGGTGAAGGATCGAGGAAGGTTAAATAGGTAATGTCTATCAATTTTATTATCAATTAGTTGGAAAGAAATTTGATGAAGCTGACAGACTGTTTTTTAGAGCAAGGAAGGTATTGATGTCTCTTCACTCGTTACAGTTTAATGCGAAGGAAGGGAAGAGAAACTGCTTGCATACTCTCCGTAGGGTAATGGAGCTTCAAGGAATTAACTATCAATAATAATACAAACATAATGGCTCCATCATTGCATTGTTTCCTGGTTTTCATCTGTATTCATACTATCTGCTTATTTTACTTGTTTAAATTAGATCTTAGTATTCTGCGATTCTTATCGCATCTTGTACAATAATAAAAACATACGAAAACATGGAGACCATAAAGACACTAGAGCTACACAAGAAGCTGGACAAGAAAGGAGGGGAGGAAGAAAAAGAAAAATCATATACATGTACACTGAAAGGAAAGTCACTGGCATTCGTTATCAACAAAAAATTCATGGACTTGAAGAAGAACGTTTCGGCGACCCGATCGTTTCAGCATCTAATGCCCACACTTTTAACTGTTTCCATATGACCTCATAGGCGACGTTCTTCAATATTTGTTCCCTAGCTCTAGCTAATTCGATTACATGTCCGACTCCAAGTTGTTGTCCCTCGTCATGGGTTAATGGGTGTGGTCGGGTACATAGATCGTGGAAGCCCTTGAACAACAATTCCTCAATTTGTAAACTCAAACCGTAGTGAACTAATTTCATCGTATCGGTTTCTTTGTTGAGGATGTGTTCAACTGCAGCTTTTCGAGTCACGGGGAAGTTCAGTTGAGATGAGACTTCTAGGAGAGACAACCATTCGAAGTCGGTAAACTCGGGTATAACGCCCAACTCACTACAATTACGGTGGTAATTAATATAGTAGTATGGTATGGAACATAACGGAACAGAATAGAGATAAGTGGGATTAAGTAAGCTTATGGTAAAAGGACCGACAGTTGAATCATGGTGACTCACGTTGGGTAGAGAATAGAGAGAAGGAGCTCAAAATGGTCGGACCTCACTTCAAGGAAGACATCCCATGATTGCTTGGTTTCCTTCTTTCGCTTATTACCGGGCATTAAGGCAGAAAGTTTCCCATTGAGTAGTGGAGAATGCTGTTTAAGTAGAGAGGCGTGAAGTTTATATCGGGAGCCTTCAACCTTACAAGTCGTATGTATACTGATTAGTTTATGGTACTGTGATGAAAGGACTTAGTATTGTGCGAATATTAACCTTTATGATGGCACTTCCGTCTTCAAACCAGTACTTATGGTTTATACTGGCAAGCGAAGTCGGAGAAAATCGTGAAAGGTCGTCTTGAAACAAAGTGTCTTCACCCATATCGAACGAGGACAATGATGAGCAAGTCGATGGTGGACTCGTGTCAAGGGAGATAAGAGAATTCGCGGGTGAAGGGAGGAAGGCGTAGTCCATCATACAGCAGAAATGCAGAGGCAGATATATATACAGAATTAGGAGTCACAGGTTATATATATATAGATACATGTTATTCAATAAAGTTGGATAATTTGAGGGGCGATTGGATCTGAGGAGGTTAAAGAAAGCTCAAACCCAAAACGGGACTCAAGACATTGTGGTCTTAGGGGAAAATGATGAAGGGGAAAGCAATCATCGTGTTTGATAAGAAGATTGATCTTCGCTGGGCATATTCGCACAGGTGGGTGTTTGGAGGATTTTACGACATACCTTGCGGGAGCTATGCAGGTAAAGTTCAAAAGATTTTGATATATAAGGATAGGAGAAGTATAGGCGCCCAGTCAACAACAAGGTTAGCGCTCAAGTAGGCGCTTAATCTTCAGCGTGTCCATGGCCGTAGCAAGGTTTTGACATCCAATGCGGTCTTACTACGGATCTATGTGTACATTCTATAACGTATCCACCCAGCATTTCACCACGAGTAAGGCTGAAAATATCGTAGATAAACCTTATCCGCATCTTTGGGACGAAGGAAATACAATAGCGGATTACAATCTTTGCTCTACCCAACTACAAGAAAAGAATTTTAATAAGTAGAGAGGTGTAATTTAATAAGTAAATAGAGATCACACTTGTGAACTAGTCACAGGATATGTGCGACTAATCCTTCTTTGGGCTCTTGCGAACTTTCTTCCGCTTCGGTTTCTTGGTCGAGTTATCATTAGCCACAGAACTTTCATTTCCCAAATCTTCTTCTTGTTTCCTCTTTCTATTAGACCCATCTTGATTCAACGACAAAGTCGCCGCACTCGAACTCTTCTTTGTACTGAGATCACCTGCTGATGATTGAACAGTTTTTTGTATTTGCTGGCATGTGTTAATTAGCGAAGCCACAGACTTATAGTGCTCTGACGAAGCAAGCTTCGATGCAAGTTCATTCCACTTTTTCGGAGGCCACGTTCGTTTTAATGTTTCATTATCAGAGCAAACTCGTCTTGAGAATCGACATAACTGAAGCCCCACTTTAAACGTATCCTTCAGCTGTGCTGGAGTCATTAGAGATTTCTCGGAAGAGCATAGATTTGAAATAATGTTTATGAGCGTAGTCGAGACAAGCGACATGGCTGATATTACTTCATCCTTTTTCGAGTCCTAAAGATAGACCGTTCAGATCAAATATCCTGGTCATGACTGATTAAGTCGACAACTCACCACATGAGGGAAAGATGTGAAAATACTTTGCAGCACATGGAAGGCTTGGCATTGACGATACCCATTTACTGCTTGCTTGACTGATTCGAGGATGATATTCCTGAAATTCCAGGCCTGAGCTGGGTATCGGCGAATGAACTCGTGTATGAAGGTTGGATTCAGTGCAGATGCCTTGCGTGTGATGAAGTCGGAGATAGAAGCGGAGTAAGTTTTTATAACTGCTTCTTCATCCACTGCTATCAAACTTTTCGAAACGAAAGTACTGCACATGCTTATCATCGTGACCAACTCGCCGGAATGGGATTTTCTGGCTCGCTGATGTAAGGCTTCCAAGAGGTTGGCGGCATAATCTGGATCAGATATTGATATTGGGTCTTTAGGTTTTCCTAAGCGTGCTCGCAGTATACCCTTGGTTTTGTCAGAAAGTTGTTTCTCATCAGTACTAGAGGTAGAGATAAGCTCGACGAGCGGCAAGACGAAGCGAAGTACGAGAGGATTAGATGATTGCTTCTTGAGGTAGATGTCGACAAGATCAAGAACACGATTTTTGAAGTAAGTTGCTTCTCTTTGAGCATCAACATCTGATTTGATTGAATTATTGGTAAGATATGGGAAACCGTTTTCTATTTTCCAATTCTTCAACTGAATACATACCTTTCCCCTCTTTCTTTCTTCAGCTCTTGTTCTGAAAACAGCAGCCAGTTTTTCGTCTATAGCCATCATTTGTTCGTCATCCATACTTGCTTCTGAAGCATCTTCATCATCATCATCATTCTCCGAGAATGCTGCCTGCAATGATTTCCGAAGAGCCTCAGCTTCTTCTTCATCAGCATCCGACATGTTATCGTCCTCATCAATTTCGATTTCCTCCTCTTCTTCTTCGCTACTTGTGGGGTTCTCACCATTATTTTCAGCTTCATTCTCATTCTCATCCTCGTCTTCATCCATGTCTTCGGCAAGTATCTCATCTGATGGATCTCGCCTTTCCAGTTGCTATTATTATAGCGATTAATAAATGGAAGATTGACCAGAGATATAAAAATCATACAGTAAGGATCAAGTCAACTGTGCTGTCAGTGACTAACGAAGTTAGCATTGCAAACGATTGGTTTGCCATTGTCCGGGAAAATGAAGACGAATGTTCAAGTAAGCCAACGATAATATCTACAAGGAGGTTTATGGGTTCCTGGAAATCTTCTTCAACCTCTTTCTTCTCTTTCTTCGACGCCTTTTTCCCGGGTTCAGTTGGAGAAATAAGCTTAGTAGATGCTTCCAAACAATCCTGAGAACAAGGTGAGTGAAATAAATTCCACATGCAAAAAATCTTTGCTCACATCCAGGGTCTCCCAGTCAGCTTCGTCGTCTCCATCGCTATGATCACTGATACACTTCAAGATTAAGGTATCAGTTAATAATTGGATTCCATGTGTGACTTCATTATCGCTTGCAGATCCCTTTGTCTTAAAATTAGAAGCAGTTGCATAGATATGGAGAGAAAACATACATGTACATTCCTGGAGAAAGAGATTGCCTTGTCTCTAGACTTCTTTGAATCTTCGTCAAGGTCGTAAACAGGCTTTGCATGTTTAGTATCCTTTTCAAGCTCAGTGATTGTTTTCAAAACCTTTGAAAGCCAAGTCTCCCCATCTGTGGCGATACCCGTGGCCTTCGACGATTTTGAGTTCTCAGTGTCTGAGCCGCTAGGGATTGTAGTGAGGTCAGCTACACAAGCTAATAGTTTAGAGCGACATGTCTTCTGAAGCTCTCGTGTGAAAGAAGGTTCGGGAAGTGTATGTAACTAAAAAAAAAGGATTAAGATAAGACTGGCTGCGGAACGCGACAATGAGCGCTTACAGTGACATTTGTTGACTTTGGAGAATTTTTAAGGATAGTAAAAATCCATTGGTTGTAAGCCATTCTAAAATGGTCTTGACAATTTCATCTGTTCTTGGTATTGAGTTTCTCCGGATGAGGCAGGTCATCTGATCAATTATCCAGTTCCTTCGTGCATCAACAGAAGAGAATCTATTCGTGTATAATAGCGATTGTTAGCTATACATTTCCAATGATGATGTAATGAGATATTTCTTACGAATCGCTTTTCTCATTCTCGTTAACCTGCTTGAGGAGATAGTTAAGATAATCCTTTATGCCTTCACCGTTCATATTTGTGAGTATGTTTTCTATAGTCTTGGTTTTCGTTATGCGATCGAAATGGAAAGAGCCATTCGTCCCTGTGAGTTGAAGAACAAGAGTGAATCCTGTCTGGGGATTCTTTTCTACCACAGCTTGCACGTCGTTGGTCTAGAGCAGAGATATATTAGGATGACATCTGAAGTTGCAATCTCAATCTACTGCTTACCACTTGACGGGCAATCTTGTGCAAAAATCTATCTTTTTTGGACAGCTGGTTGATCCAAGTCCTCATGAAGTTCTTCGTGAATAACATAGGGAGCTGATTGGATGGAAGACGATGTAAGGATTTTTGAAATACTAGGAAGCCCCAGTACTTTCTTTGCGGAGAGGATGACGACGCAAAAAGACTTTCTAAAGAATACCAAGCGTTATCAAGAAGTTCATTAACAATCATGAGGAGAAGTAAGTGTACCATCAACAACTATCCTATAGAAATCTTGAAAGTTCCTCGTAGAGGGATTAATTTGTTCCGTCGATAGAAGATTATCCAGTATAATATCCCATGAGAAATGTAATTGAGGTTTCCATGGACTACCTGATTTGGTTTTGTCGGCCTCTGACTCTTCTGAAAGGGAATCCTGGTATAGAGTTAATTCATCAAGCCTTCTAAGAGAGATTTGAGCATACTTTCAGCAGACGACCGAGGGGATTAAGATTAGATGTGGATAGGATATCCGGGTTTTTGAAGTAATTTCCACAGAATGTTTGCCAGTCTGCATCTGGGTGTGTTTTCTGAAGCCTTATTGTTAATGCAACTTTTTCTGGACTCCACGACTTGTCTCTAACGAATATTCGATCAAAAAGAAGGGATGATGCATCACTCTTCCAGCCAACATCGGATGACTCCATTGCATCTACCAAAGATAGGAGTGTCCAGCCACAGCTTTCTCGTAACCAGGATTTTGTTTCCGCTAAGTTGAGTAGCTCAGTGACGAAGATTTCGAAAGCTTTATAAGTGCCTGAGCTTGTTGAGGATGTTCTCAGAGGTCTTTGACGGAAAAGAAGTCCAGACTGTATGATGGCTTTTAGCCCAAAAAGTTTTGCAAAGAGCATATCTCGTTCTTCCTGCCCAGACATACTCCCCGTTATTTGAGAAGCATTTCGTAATAATGCGAGAATCTGTTCACACGAGATCGTGTCTAATTGTGAGAGGAGCTGAGATCGTGAATCAGTTTTTCCATGAAAGATGGTATATATGATATATATGCACCAACCTCTGTGAGGGCAACGGCAAAACCAAGTCTGCTGCTTTCTCTAGGGCTTCCAAGACCACGAACAAGACGTTGTATAGCATATCCCACATCCGGAGCATTCTCAGCTTGAATTTTCTTAACGTAGAGCTTGTAGTCCGACTCAATAGTGGCATTATCCTCTCTTTCTTCCTCGTCGTCGTCAGAGTTTTTCTCTGATTCTGTCTCTGTTGTAGCTTCAGGGACAAAACTGTTTTGAAATTGCTGAAGTGCAGAAACAAGCTTCACTGATGCATTGATACGTTCTGACTTATTGGACGATGCGAGATCCCAATAGAGCGGAAGTGTTGTGGAAACAGCAGTCATAGTCAATTAAACTACATGCAAGTTAGGGAATTTGGGAGAAATAGTAAAAACTTTTGAGTTCCAGATCAGGTAGGTCGATCACAAAGATTTCAGGCAGAGGAGCAGCTTACTAGCAAAATATACTTTGGGCTACACAGAGTAATTTACGTGTCGGCCACTTACCATTAAGAACTCAAGATCTTTGACGTTGATATCAATGAAATCTAATCTACATGTATACTTTGGTGTAGGTGGGACCTCCTCGAAATCATTATCAGGGGTTGGTGCCTACTTTCGGAATTTCTCTCTTCATTCCATCACCACCGATCCAAATTATACTACGGGTTACATTAGCAACTGTCTGTATAATCTAGATCTTACTGTAGTGAAGAGACGTTCGACTGCGACGGACGACAAAATGGTCTGGCATCTGTATAGAAACATTGTTCCTGTAACGGAATCGGGTTGAAAAATGGTATACATGCACCTTAAGAGCATTATATGACAATGAATGATCTCATCTGGAATTAGTCCTACTTTGAATATCCCAAGCTCGCCTTTGAAACATTTTAGGGAGTAGATGCAGAAAGAAGTGTTTGCGACTTCTGAATCTTCTAATTCACAAATCGCATACACTCTATGATCCTCTTTCAGAACTTGCCCTCGTGAGACACTGCATATCTTTACTTGGAAGTTTTTGACTCGAAATGCCAATAACCATGCCGACTTAGCAACAGAGTTCGTATAGGTAGCACCTATAGTAAGATCGTATCATAGTACATAAAATCTATTCCTAATTACTACGTTGGATCAATCATCAAATAAGCATGATATTCAGTCACGTTAGCGATTAACCCTTAGCGACATCGACGTCTCATCGAGCTGGACTACTTCTACCAAACTTCTAAACACCCTTACAGAGCTTGCGGTTCTCGAACACATAGATATCAGTCATGTCACAAGGTGGTTTGCATTCACTCGCTACGATTATAAAACGGTATGGTATATCATGGTAATTCTACGATAAAACGGCACACATCTAACATGTGTGAATTAGGCTAGAGGCAGCTACATCTCGACTCGAGGACATAGCTGTTGCCCAAGGAAGCGCCATTCCAACGTTGCGTGCCGATAATTTGTCTTCGTCATCAAGTATCTCGAATGTAGCTCCTCCTCCGCCGCCCCCACCTCCCACACACGCGATAGTAGCTGAGACACCCCGAAGCGTCCAAGCTTTCGACGAGAATATCATTGATGGAAAACTGAAAGCTTTTGTTGACCTGACAAAATCTTTTGCTTCTCCACTCGTTGTCGAACAGGTGTGTTGACATGGAGCTTCTTGCAGTAATTTAGTGCTCACAATTCGAGCTAGGTCGGATATGTCGAGTCTGCCTTCAAGAACTTGAGATCGTTACTACTTACCGTTTCGTCCTGTGTTAAGCCGGATATGAAAACCTTTACTAAGCTCCAAGAACCGATAGCAAAAGAAGTTACAGAGGTTATGGGTGTCCCGGAAAGGAACAGGAAGGAAAGGGTATGGTATAACCATTTAATGGTTATATCAGAGGGTATACCAAGTGTTGGCTGGATAGGAATAGTGCGTTTCTATCGTTCCGTATCCTGCTACATATATTTATGATCACTTAGGAGCCCAAACCTGGTCCTTACGTAGCTCAAATGAAGGAGTCTTCGGAGTTCTACGGTAACAAAGTCATCAAGGAGTTCAAAGAAAAGTCTGCGGTTGGTTTAAACTCACAATTGACATCCTCTGACAATATGTATACTCTAGAGAACCAAAGCATGTAGAATGGGTGCGAGCGTGGATGGCATTACTTGAAGAGCAAAGAAAGTATGTTATGGAGTACCATACAACGGGATTGGCGTGGAATTCAAGGGTAAAGTTCATCTACTAGCCAATACGCCTTGCTTCCTTCTAAATAAGATATTTTCTAGGGTGTCCCTGTCTCTGAATTCTCTGGAACCTCAGTCTCTGCTTCGGGAGCCCCTCCGCCCCCACCCCCACCTCCTCCAGCTGCGGTCCCCGCTGCCCCAAGCGGTGGTATTGGCGCAGTATTTGCTGAACTCAACCGCGGATCAGAAATAACAAAGAACCTACGTAAAGTCGAGAAGTCGGAAATGACGCATAAGAATCCAGAGCTCCGAGCGTCTAGCACCGTTCCCGCTACTTCGTCTCATAAGAAACCTATCAAGCCTTCAAAACCCGCAGCTCTTTCTGGAAAGAAGCCCTCGAAGTTTGCACTTGAGGGTACAAAATGGCTTATTGTGAGCTATATCATACTATCAAGCCAGACCCGTCTTAATACCTTTAATTAGGAGTACCAAGAAAATGAATCTGCGTTGGTTGTGGAAAATGGCGAGCTCAACCAGATTGTAAACTTGTATGGTTGTAAAAGCTCTACTGTTCAAGTTAAGGGCAAGGTCAATGCAGTTAATCTAGGTGAGAGAATATGGATTTGTGTGTAGAACTTCAACTCAGGGCACGAACCATAGTGAACTGCACAAAGACCTCAGTGCTCGTTGATTCCGTCGTTTCAAGTATTTCAGTCACAAACTCACCATCTTTTGCTTTACAAATCACCGGGACCGCCCCGACCATTCAAATTGATAGTACAGATTCAGGCCAGATCTATCTTTCCAAGTCAAGTCTCGATGCTGAGATCTTGACAGCAAAATGTAGTGCTATCAATGTAAGCCTTCCTGTAGAGGGGGAAGAAGATGGAGTATTTGTTGAAAGAGCAGTCCCAGAAATGCTACGTACAACAGTCAAGGATGGGAAATTGGTTACCTCTATCGTAGAACACTCTGCTTAATGATGTTTTATTTTTTATTTTTTGGGTGGTAGACAATCTAAAACCAAATATGATTGATCTGGAATATAAAAATGAGATTTTTCGGTCAAATTTCCAAATTTAGTATAAACCCGATGTCATACAATTTCGGCTTCTTGGAATCACCGCCAATATGAATGGCGAACTTATGTTAGCGGCATGTCGACTATGTTGGCGGTTGTATGCTTGTTCGTTTCATTTTTTAGTTAATTTCAACTTTCATCATCTATGGATTCAATAGGATGGCATGCAAGCCGTAGAGCTCAACGAGTAAGTTTGATTCCAGTAATCGGTTGCCTGATACTGCTTTAACCAAACCTTCGATATCTACATCCACAGAAATCAGATCTTTACAATAATCCACAGCGTGGTCCTGATGGACAGTACGAAGGAATTGAACAGGCACAACCCGTAGCTGATGGTATGTCCTATTTATGAGAACTTATCGTGATGTTACTGAAGATGGGTATAGGCGTTGTTGGTGGCTTCAATATAAACTTAGGGCCGCCGACTCCCGGTCGACTTCAAGTACCACCTCCATTTCCTGCTGCAAGGACGCCAAGTCCGACAGAATTTCCACCAACTCCACCAGCAAAGGATGGTTTCACATATGATTCACAATTCCAGCGGATTGTCGTTAATAGACAAGCCTCGGTACAAAGCAATGATACCCTTGGATCGTACAGGCCAGAAGGCTCATTTTTGACGAAAATGACTGCTGTCGAACGTTCAAACTATCTTCGGGCCGTGAGAATGAATCCGTACTTACAGCTTATGGTAGGGTGCGTTATTCTACTTCAGCCGATCTCGTCGCTTGATTTGAGCATGATGGATTTTTAGACCACTTTTACGCTATGATACAGTTGACGAGCGTGGGATATGGCGCGGCGCATGCATGATAGTCAGTGAGTAAATGCGCATATATCTCCTTGTGATGTTAGATGTTTACTTCTAGTACAACCTAGCCTCGGATGCAACTTCACTTTATGAACCACATCCTGTGCTAACGTACGAATGGGACCCGCATGTTCGTCCCCAAGGTCTATCTCGAACCTCTTCTCGAATGACTGGCAAAGGAAGATCTTATGACTTGGCCCCCCATCCGTCGGACCCTCACTCAAGTGCACCACTAGAAAATGCAAACGAGCATTTGACAAATAGTAGTACTAGCCTTATGGAGAGTGTTCCAGGTCAGGAAATCTGGGTATACGAAGACAGTAAGGGACGAACATTCACGTTCTGGAGATTCTTGATCCGTATCCCCTTATCACAGGTGTGTCTCTTTTGTCCTGGATCTGAAGCATCGAAATAGGCTAAGTACATATTTTTTATCTACCAGACTGAAATGACTGTAAAGTATACAATTAATAATGGCCAATTACTCGAATTCTTCGTACCAGGAAGGAACCAGAACATGCGTTGCGCCGCCTACTCTGTGAAAGCTCTTAGTTCTTTTTCATGTTAACTGTTGACTCATCACTTTCTAATCACTTTTTTAGTGCAATGGATTCAGTGCCGGGGTAAATAGTGATGACTTTCGGGGCCAGGGTTTAATAGTGGGTATGATCCCGTATGGATTGACTTGCTGAAAAAGCATGAAGAGGCACCCTTCCATGTGCTTGTAGGTGGTGGAGATCAGATTTACTGCGATGGGTATGTCGAATCAACTATCATCAACACATAGAAGCTCATATACTCCATCTAAAGTCTTGTCCGGGAGCCTGAGATGCAGGAATGGTTGAACTTGCCCAGACCTGAATTAAAGCTGAAGTATCAGATCACGCCTGAGATGAGAAGGTAGTCTAGCAACTGACTAGTTATTACATTTGTTTATCGAGTTCACATATATAGCGCAATGGACCGGTACTTCTTCTCGCATTATGTTAGACAATACCAGGCGGGAGCATTCGCCCGTGCAACAGCGTCTATGTAAGTCTAACTTTCTATCTAGCTGACAGCAATACTTAGAACTCTGTGTTAGACCCCAACTGAATATGGCTGGTGTGTACTTCCTGTGAAATCACAAAATATTGGCTGATTTATCGTATAATCGCTAACAACAGATGATCATGGTGCGTGATTATAAATGAGTTCACGAAGGTTGTTCATCATACTAACACTCTTCAACAGATCTGGTAAATATCCCAAGTTCTTGAGTCTCTGAGTTAGCTTATCAATTTTTGGATTAGATCGATGGTTTCGGTAGCTGTAAGTCGCTTTGCATCAAAAATAACTTCTTAAGCGTCTAAACAAGCTTCTTGTTAGATCCCGACGATTTACAGAGGTCATCAGTGTTTAGCACGTAGGTCTAACGCCAAATCCATGATCTTTCTCGTTTGCTCATCGAAATATAGTATTGGTTCCCGTGGCTATTTCTTTTATCTTCTCTTCCAGAATTTCATCAACAGTACGCTACTGAACCAATGAATCGAAAAGGGAAAGCTAATAATTTACATAGTCGAGGTGGATGGAGTTGATGACCGCCCTGGTATGCACTCGAACAAATCAGTAATCATTGGTCAACAGGGTCCTTATATCCCATTTCCATCCCACTCCTTCCTATCTTATTTGGGACCGAACGTGAGTGACTATTGGAACTGTTTATTATAAACCTCATGTTCAATATGTCATAGTGTTACATACTTCTTTTGGATTGCAGGTGAGGTTTCTAGGTGTTCTTCCACAGTAATGCTTGTTGATATGTTAAAATCATCGGATCACTAGAGCAGAGAGACGTAAGGATCAAGTTTGTAGTCCACAAGAATACGACAAAGTCTTTGCACATCTGTATAATCTCCCTCCACATGTGACACATGTAATTATACAGATTGGTGAGTGACTATCAATATCTGGACATGACCGACACTCATAATCCATGATAACCAGGAATCCCCATTGCGTATCCTCGCATGAACTTCATGGAAACCATACTGGAATCTAAGTTGAATCCACTTGTGGCCATGGGAAACGAGGGTCAACAAAAGTCAGTGGCTTCGTCAATAAGTTCAATGCAGATGCCGAATTGCTGGACGATCTTGTGAGTCTATGCGATCAAGGATTTCTATAGCGAACTTTTAATTCTGATTTGAAGTAGAATGACCACTGGACGGCTAAAAGCCACAAAGCAGAACGAAATGATTTTGTGGTGAAACTTGCTGAATATGCACAGAAAACGCATACCCGGGTGACGTTCCTGTCTGGAGATGTTCACTGTGCTGCTGTTGGATTTTTCAAGACTCTAGTTAGAGATAAGAAAGCCCCGGATATACCCACAAGACAAGACCATCGGTACATGTTGAATATTATATCAAGTAGGTGACCTATAATACTAAGGCTAGCTAGTTGCTGAGCAACACTTTCTCTCTACCAAAGGTGCAATCGTTAATACCCCGTATGTATACCGAACTTTATCTGATCACTAGTTTAACTCAAAATGCCAACGATTAGTCCTCCTAATGCTGTTATCACTCTTGTATCAAATCGTGCTACAAAGAATCACCAGACGTTACATCATGGTGAAATTGATGAGGGAATGGTCTGTAAACTCAACAAAGAAATTACTGCTCATGGGATAATCATGTATATACATTTTGGCTATTATCTAGATACCTCTCTTCACTCAGGATACGGATGGATCGACGGGGAATAGCAAATTCGTTATGGGGAGACGAAATTATTGTATTATAGAATTTGATAAAAGTGGGGACCTCCGATTTGATATCCGTGTCGAGAAAGAAAAGGGCTACGGGACGACAGTTGGGTAAGAGTCTGGCCTAACTGCTGTTTCTAACAATTGAAGGTTCCTGATACATGTTCTCATGTTTCCAGCTATTCTATCAGTGCTCCCGCTCCTCAGTGGTGATGAATCGTAAAAACAGAACATGTCCTTTTTTGTGACTATCATCTGCTCCATCATCTAATTACGTATCTTACATTAGCTTACTGCCTTATACTCAACCTTTTATTTATCATCGTAAGATATGTTGTATTTTCTTTAGCACACAACAACTACCCGGGATTTTGTGATTAAGTCAATAAAGATCTTTTTATCTAATTACGTGACAACAAATATATATCAAGAAAAATATAGGGTACAAATTATATATCATAACATATCAGCTCTTACATATGATAGAATATTTAATTGTGGGTGGAAGGTGTCAGACCATTTCTTGTGTGTCTTGGTCCATAGGTTCAGCATCATGTATAGTTGAAGAAGGCGGAGGCTCTTGAGTCGTAGTCGAAGCCTCTTGACTATCTGATACGATATTTTCAACACCCATGCTCTCCATTCGCTCTTGGATTGCTGCTGCTGCCGTTGCTGCTTCAGCCTCAGCAGCAGCTTTAGCTCGTAATTTTTCCTCCTTTATCCTAGCCCGTCTCTCCTTCTCACGAATACGTTTCCGCTCCTTAGCTAGTGCGATCTTTTTCTCTTTTTCTATTTGCTCTGGAGTGAGCTCTGGAGGAGCAGACTCTTCAATCGTGGAAGGGACGGATGTAGCAGAGACTAAAGGTTGTTCTGTGGGTGTGCCGACTATTGAAGATGGCGGAAGTTCGGGTGTTGGTGGTGCGACTACGGATACTAATGGTAAGGGAGAAGGTACGGAAACAAGTTGAGGTGTACTAATAGCAGGAGGCCCAGGATAAGTTGAAGGATTTGGCGTTGGAAAACGGTTGGGAGTCGCCGCTCGTGAGGCTTTAGCTTCTGAAGGTACCCTAGATTGTGCCTTTGATCTACTAGACTGCTGTGGAGGACGACCTGGGCGTTCTGATGCGGTACGCTCTTTCTTAGGCGGATTTCGCGTTAGTTCTTGTGCCTCGGCTTCTTCTTTGGCGTCCAAGTCCCATTGTTCTTGCATGTGCTCTGCGTAGCGTTCACAAAGGGGGCGCCAAGTTCGTTCTTTGGTGTCAACAGAGTCCGGGTCCCCAGCAAGGTGTCCTTCAATGTCCAAGGGTGGAGGAAACTCAAAGTCGGGGCCAGCATTGATACGGACACGAGCACCGTTAAAAAGGGAAATAAAAGGGTAATAGCCTAGCCAACCATCATCAAATGGATTCTCTGTATGTTCTACATATCCTTCACGCAGACGTCGCCGACTTCGATCTTTGCGTGCTGAAGGTACGGTTCTGAGCTGTAGGTAGTCATATAAATCTTGGAATGCTATTCCTTGTGAGACCCCATTAACGAAAAAGGCTATGTGCGATCCGCGTAGGATAGGCAAAGGACGAAGAGGGGCAGGTTCTGGGGTGGCTTATTGGCTCTCCCACGTTCTGGAACGTTTTTGACTGTTGCAGATTTTTTTGTGGCTGGCGGAACAGATGAGGCTTCTTTCTGTTTGTTAGTTACGGAGTCCATAAGTGCCATCATCTCTTTGGATTGAGGGTATTCGATTGATTCAAAGTAGGGCTGGCCTTTAAAGTCGATGGCTATACGTTCTCTTTTTAGATGAGCGGGATCGTAGGGATCATTCTCTTTTGGTTTTCTTTTCGGTGGTAGGGAAATATACATCCCAATTACATCCCCCGATTGAAATGCCTTGCCATATGGCCGTGGTCTCGATAGTGTGATTTTGTTCCCATTCTTATCTGAAAATCCATAGCTATACGCGTCAAGACCGACAGGGCAGTTCAACATCGCTTCTCGCCTGCCCCAACCCAATCGTACATGAGCACCATCCTTCGCTGTCATATTGTCCGGATTAGGAGCCCCTCCCCCGAGTTCAATTTTTATTTCAAGATACCATTGCCCTTCACGAACGGGTACGTTTAGCCGGGCACTTCTGTACCCCTTTTCACCACAAAGTCCCAAACCATCCTTTGTGACCTTCACAAATGAACTTCGATCCTCCCAGCTCACGCGTACATATCCTTCGGGAGCACTTTCGATAGTCCGACAATGGATTTTTGAACCTGGTTCAGAGAAACCGGCTGGTATGTATCGAAAGTTCCTGCGGTTGACTGCAATTTGGTCGGTCGTATGGTATAATGAGTCGTCACCTGGTACGAAGATGGGTAGGCGCGAAACCTTCAGTCTTGGTAGAGTATCGGGTGCATTCTGATCTGGTGCAAGTAAGAGGCTACCTTCCGGCTGCACTCCAGGATCTGAGGGAGCTGGAGATGCAGCAGCAGAGGTCCCGCCACTAATTGCTGCATGTTTTCGTTTTTTGCCTGTGTGTGGGCGTGTCGGTGCGGGGGCTGGTGTTGATGCCGCCGAAGCATCTGGAGGGGAAGAAGCTTCACTAGAATGAGCATGAGAAATACAGTGACAGACATGAGTGAGATCGTAGTGGAATAAGTACAGACCGCATTCTCTTTAAAGGTGCTAAATGTCCGTCACTAGCACTGGGCAGAAAGTAGTTAATTGGAATATCAAATTAATGGTCCCGAGCGTGCCCAGTCGCGTGAATGGCACGTGGCTCGGGATGAAGCTTGTGACGCCGCTCTACTTTGACCCACCGCCACTTGCTGATTCTACTCCTTCGCTCAAACACTCATCACACATATCAACAGTCATGGCATCTTCAAAGGCAATAAAGTAAGTCATCGTGTTCCAATATATGCGAGGTTCAACTCATTTTGAGGTTGCTATTAGGCGTATCACAAAGGTGCGTTCGACTGCGAATAATTATGACTATTGTATGGCTTAATAATTCACGTATCAGGAATGGAAAGACTTGACAGATGAACCGATAGAGGTAATGTAGTCAACTTGATCCCATGAAGCTCATGTTCCAACTCTTTTGCAGGGCATCGTTGCCAATCCAGTATCCGAAATGGATCTGACGGTTTGGGCGGGCCACATAGATGCCGCAGTAAGTAAGCTTCCGCCCTGTAGCTTTGGTGCAGATTTCTAAATCAATGATGAAAGAGCAACACTCCTTACAAAGGTGGCCGGTTTAAGTTTGAGCTCGTGTTTCCCGAAGGCTTCCCTTCCAAGCCCCCTAAGGTAAAATGACGTATTCGTATCGTTGCTGCAGCATATATGCTTATATTGACACCCGGTTAGTTCCATTTTACAACACGCATATACCACCCGGGAGTCAATGATCAAGGTCAAGTCTGCCTACCTTTTCTTCGTGATGAGGTAAACTTCTTCGTCATATTGGAACTCTTGTTTTTTCTAATCCACAGTTAAATGTTAGTGGAAACCAGCTATGCAACTCAGTTATGGTATGTGTTCCAATTACAGAGTTTGTAAAGGCCTTACTAATATCGTTTCGATTGTCTGTAGTTTTGAGAGAGATTCAAGAAAAACTGAATAACCCACAACCTGATGATCCATTCGAACCAGATATTGCAATGGTCCGTTTTCATACAAAGCATCAGGATTTTTCCGCCATCATCTGATTTGATTTTTGTTGATTTTTTAGTTGTTGAAGGAAAACCCTGCGCAGTTCGTAGCCAAGGCTCAGGAATGGACCCAAAAGTAGGTTTATGCTGATCCACTCGCGGATGCAAGTTGCTAATTTTTTGAGATAAGATATGCTAAAATTGAATGAGCTACTGACACTTTTATCTTCTCTCTTGGATTGGTTAACATAACATGACATGACATAACGTAGCATCAATGTACCATCATAAAACATGTAGAATCGAATTTTCTAAGTTTCTCTGTAATAAATCGCATGGAGTTCTCAAGCAAGCGATGTGTGGAAATAAAATGGCTGCTTAAGGGGTAATTTGTAGTTGTTTGTATCAATTATTGTCTACTTTATGGGATTTGCAGCACGTAAAGATCTCTCTTGTTGCACGTTGTGACCGACTTAGCTGCCTCAACTCCCTGTCGCCGTCGTCGACCTCGTTGCAAGTCAACGTTGCAGTGCAAGTCGTATCCATATTGTCCTAGTGCCCTTTTCTTCTCTTTTCTTGTACAATTTCTCCTCAACTCTCGCACTCCTTTATTTCTATAACTTTTTCTAACTTTTCCTCTTTCCACACTGCCTCACCTTTTCCACGTTTTCAACATCATCTATTTTGATACCTGACCGTCTCCATCGACTGAAGCAAAGGGCGCGCATATCTTCCGGTTCTATACTTCTTCCTGACTTCCACCGGGTTTTCCATCACGTCAACGTGTTTTAGGCGAGGCTCTTTTTTACTAGTCGGTCATGCATCGTTTTAGGTGTGTATTGTTCAACGATTCGTGCTCTACGCATTTACTTACACACACTTGAACGTGCCCGCACTTCATGTATTCCAATTAGAAAAAAATCCGACGTGAAGCGCAGCGAGGTACCTACCTCACCCGGAGGGTCTTACTCTAATCACCAACCTCCATATCCTATTGTTACTCAGCACGTACAAGTGTTTCCGCCTCCAGAACCCCCCACTTTGCCCCCTGTTAGTGATTTCCGGACATCATTGATTTTACCCGAGTACGTATGTCCGATTTGCTCAATTTCATGTGTTTTTTTAAATAAATTTTGCTTTGCTTATAGTCTATCAAAAAGATTTACGCTTTTGCGTGCGAGTAACGGTAATACTTTGAACCTGGAAAACTTGAGAACTAGATTTGCAGAGCAGCGAGCAAAAGGCGCGGAGAATCAGATCTCTCAGGAGGAGGAAGATATGTTGCTAGACATGTTAAGCCGGATGCGGGGTACGGGTTTCGGACTTGGCCAGAAATCTTCAGCTACAGGTGAAAAGGAGCCTAGCAGGGTGGACACATCGGCTGCTAGTATTTCTTCGAGTGATGCTGCGTCTTCGACGTCGTCAACCGTACGACAATCAAGTCAATCTACTTTGTCATCAGGCGCTGTTCATGATTCTATACAAAGTCCTAGTTCCCCTTCTCGATCCGTTAAACGGCATAGTAATAACTTGTTTGGCGCCGGACAATTAAGAGATATGCGCTATATGAGAAAACCAGCATCGAACAGGACAATAAATAGCAACCGAAGTATATCAAGTACTCCTAGTGAATCAACAACGGGCAGCATGACGAATGCACTTATTGATGCATATTCTGATGGCCCTGTACGTTCTGTTAGCCCGGAGAGTCCCTCGTCACCTGTAATACCTCCTTCAAATCTTGTTTCTCTGTCTCCTACTAGGAGTATCTCTCCAACACAGGAGGATGGGCTTGGGCCTCTACCTAACCCGTCAAATCCACGTCTTAGCAAGCAATTAACCAGTAGCCAAATTCATCGTATTTCTGTCTCGTTGGAAGATGCAATTCGTGAGTTGGAGGAAGAAGCAGAAGATCAAGTCCTTGTACCACGAACTCCTGTTCTTCAACAAAATGGCAGTGCTTATGTGAAAGACACAAAAAGTGCTTTTGCATTAACTACTGATGACGTTCGTACCCCACTGTCTCGTGTACTTAGTATTATGAAATTAATTTTTATTCATTGTGATACTACAGGTCAATTCAAACCGACACAGCCGAAACTAACAACGCTTCTGCCACCATGTCTTGGGTCGCTGAAATGGAGAGGCCAAGTTCAGCTGGAGGCTACCGTTCCCCTTCGCCTTATCGTGCAGGAGGTTCAGCGTCCCCTGTACCTCGCGTACCAGGTTACATACCCGGTATGCCCGACCCGTCACCCCTGCTAGGGATGTGGATATTGAAGATGCACGTTCACTCTCAACAACTCCCCGTGCCTCTTCTCCTCTTAATGCACAAGATAGAATTGTAACCTCAGTTCTACCATTGTCTGCTTCTGCATCTAGTTTACTACGGCAGGCCGTCAACTCTTCACCAACTCCTTACGGAGCCCGGCCCATTTCTCCGCACCAGTCAGTGAGAGGTTATGGGAGATCAACTCCGGAGGATCGACCTAGGAATGGCTCTATCAGCACAGACCATTTACCCTCCAATTCTCACTGGCGTAGGCCTTCCTCACCTTTATCTACGAATAGTACCGCGTTTCAGTCACTGAATGGAGGGTCAAGACCAAGTACACCGTCTAACGTAACATGGAATGTTTCAGGGAAGATCACTACTCAAAGCACACGGCCACTTGGACGAAATGGTACGCTGCTTGGGAATGGAAAAAATCAAGCAAATTCTGGAGTTGAGGATAATTCCGATGCCGCTGACGGACAGGCCACAATACGTTCTCGAACCAACCTTCCTAAGACGACTTCAGATGACTTCACTGGAAAGGAACCCCGGAGTAAATTCTTATCAAATGGATCAACTTTAACTGCATCTGCTCTAGCTTTTGTCGATTATGACCCCACTGCATCAAGCTTACCAGAGGGTGTCTCCTCTCCTGGTTATGATACTGGTCGATTCTCCGGTAATCAGAGTGCTGAAGCTGCTAATGCAGAAGGGAAGGGTATACCAACTCTACTTACACCTCCTTCTTCTCCCTTCGTCCAGAAGTTCAATTCTAACCCACTCTTTATCTCATCTCTGTCAAATAACTCATCGCGATCATCTCTTGTGTCGGCTGGTTCTAGTTATCACTCATGGGAGGAGGAAAATAGCCTCGGTTTAGGGTTTATTCGCTCACCGGATATAACTGGACCTGCCTGGCACGACGTCTCAGCGAGTACAAACACTTCTGCCCACAACAGTCTTGGAACTCGTGGTCAGTCTGCATCAGATGATCCAGAGAACATACTACGGCAATACACTGGACTTTCAAAGGCCGACCTCAGATCAATACAGGACAAATTGATTGATGCTACTCAGAATCGCACTAGAAATCAGGAAGTGCGGGCCCCATCTACTCTTCGTCGACGTCGGCCATCTACTGCTCAGTCCTTCCATTCAAATGGACAACCCAGTCGAGTACGTAAAGCATTGTTTTGGTTCATAATATCTTCACTCACAGTCCCAATTTAGACCACGAGCCCCGCTCCTGTTTATGATATGTCGTGGAACACGACTGATAGTGCCATGAAAGCGAATGAGCTACTCAATTCGATGGTAGATAGTATCAAGTTAGCCGCTGAGATGGAGCGAACAGAGAGTGAGCATACAGAAATTGAGCTTGCACCTCCGCCACCAATTCTTGCTCCACTACCAACTTCTAGTCCGGGCAGACGGAATAAGGACCTTGCTGAGATCTTGTTTGGTTCGAGTGAGAGCGAACCAGTACCGGTGATTCCGGAAGTAAATCAGGAATTATTTCCAACTGAACAGGTACATGACAGTGGTGATCCTGGAGAGCATTTGGAAGATGAGCCGAAGGGCACTCCCAATCAGCCTTCAGAAGCTATGAAGGTTGAGAATAATAGTGCCGTACAACCTAACATACATGAGTCGCCCAATGTTCCAAAAGATCAACCCACTTCAGATCAAGCAGACTTAGTTCGTCAAGTGCAAGAACGTCATGAAGCCGCGATGGCTCAATTGCGTCGATCTCCTCAACAAGGTAGATTCCCTACTCCTGGATCACATATGACGAAAAAGAAGATACATCTACAAGACATATCGGGGCCGTTACTAGTGCAATCGTCAACAAGCATTGATAGGATACCAAATTTGCCTACTTCTCCAAACAAGTCTATTCCAGGTGTATTGGATTCGCAGCGTACTGTCAAATTGTCATTCTCAAAGAGACTGCGTAATACACTGAGGAGCAAGAATGCACCACCAAATGGGGATGAAGTAACACCTTGGATGCTCGACAATACATCTGCTTCATCCACGAATTCATCTCGAATTGGGGATCGAAGCCTTTCTCCTTCCAAGACCAGTCCACTGGGTCCTGGAAGTGTGACGGACTTGCATTATCAACCTAAAGGTCCAACTATTTCTCCGCCAGCTTCAGCTGGACCAAACCTAAAAAGTTTCATGTCCCGTTTCCGTAAGAAGACAGGTGCAGTCACAGATACCGAGTCCAAGTCTAGTGCACCTTCGACTGCAGTGTCAAATTCACAGTCTCAAGCGACTCCCGCAATTGGAAGGCGTAGCTTGCAACTCCCGCCTAATAGTATACCACTTCTAGCTCGTAGTGGAAGTGTGAATCATGTAGTTACACCCATGGCTCCTTCCATGTCCCGACAAACGACAGAAACTCCCACAATTATCGCACCTACTTCCGCGTCTTCTGTGCCACAAGCAGCAGAACCAGCTGCCTTGAAACAGTTCTATGAAGCAGCTCAGAGCCTAGGATTAGATCAATCCGCTCTCAACGACTTCTTAGCTCGTTCACAGCCATCTGCTAAAGCTTCCGACTACATATCTTCAGAAAAGCCCTTCTTAGAAGCTCCTCGCGCTACGAGTCCACTCATTCCTGAAGTCTTGATTGAACGGGCGCCTGTAGAGGTCACGAGAAGTAATACACTGCGGCAATTTGCAAGTTCTCCGGTTTCTGCTACGCCTCGCCGTGTTCGCGAGATTGCCGACACCCATGGGAACTATCGCAATACCATTGTACGACGTACTATCATATACCCATCTGCGAACGGTTCTACGCCTGATGTTACTTCTCTGGTGAGAAAGTCTTCAAAGAGCCAGCGCCGGACGAGCAATACCTCCATGCTATCGAATCGATCAATCCATGACCGTGTACCAACCCCTCCTCCATTAAGAGCGAAGAGACAATCAATTGATCCTTCTCCCCCTGTTCCATCACTTCCAGTTAATTTTGCAAGATCAAGACCAACTTCTTCACGGCTTACTCCCGAAACCCCAGTCGACAAACTAAATTCGCCTTATGACTCTTTGTGCGTCTAGTGCTTGGAATAAATGATAGTAATAACTAACTCCGCTACTCTTTTCTAGCTATGATATGTACTCTGGTGATAGGTCGGGAAGTGTTCAAAGTCCTGACTTTATGGATCATCCGAAGACTCCTCTTGACGACGGTCTTCCAGAAATGGAAGAGGGTCAAGCTCTTGAGGTCATTGAACTTGCGAATGGAGAGACTATCTGGTAAGATCTCCGCTCTACCTTCTCTTTATCTTTTTACTTACGTCTTCTCGCAGGTCAATCGTGAATGGCTTGAGAGCGGATGACGCTGAGTCATTCTATCCTCGGCGTGGTAGTTTGGACTCTGAATACTCTACAATGCCGCCGCATGATACGGATAATGAACAATTGTTCTTTAAAGAACATGCGAGGACCGGATCGAAGAGTAGCAGTATCTCCAATTTCTCAAGGAGGAAGGCGGCTACTGCGCCACGCCCGGAAACCAAGGTATGATCCATTACCTTTCCGTCCCGCTACTTGCTTTATCATATAATTCTGATTTCCTACACTCTTCACTTTTTTTCACAGGTTTTCTATAGTTCCTCGGCTAATATCGCCCGTCTTATCGAGCAACTTTCTACCAGTACGGAAGCTGCAACTTTCAACATAAAGCCGAAGGAGTCATCTGTCCCTGGGCACTCTCATTCGGGCTCTTTACAAGGCTCCGTACAAACTGATTCTGATTTGAGTGCTCACTGGACGGTTGAAGAACGTTTGGAACGCATGCTTGATAGCGTAAATTCTGCGATCTAAATCCGGACCTTCCTCCCTCCCTTTCTCCTCTCTCGCCCCGTCATGCACTATTATCAGTCTTCTCAATAGTACATACTTTGATTTCCTTGGCAAATTTCGTACCAGCCATTTTTTTTCTCTTGTAGTGGGACACGCATTCTTTATCTATTCTGTAATAGCCTGTATATTAACTATTGCTTCATCTGTTCATGCTCTATATGCTTTGCGTACTCATTCTTTTGCTTAATGATACATAATTTACAAGTACCCTTTTTTGTGTTCTATACTTCTCTTCTCCCTTATTACTTGAGTTTCACTCACTTTTTTAACGCTTTTCTTCTTTCTTTTCTTTCCCGCCGCTCTATTGAAATACAATTTGGATCCAGATAGAAGCAAAAAGAACTGATCTGAAACCGAAGAAAGAGAGAAGAATATAAGGGGCTATTGTCCATAAGGTATCCAAGGAAAACCGACTCCGGCAGAAAATGTTATAAAAGAGAAATCCAAGAAGAAGAAAAGGGAGGGAGGAGGGAGGAAACATCATATAGAATGTAAGTCTAACCATCGATTAATACTTAGTGCGAGAAGTGCTTCAAGTAGAAGATGGGGCTGGGTAAAAGTATACTGTAAGAAGCCATGTGCGGGCCCGACAGGTGTCTGCTGATCAATTTTACGAAAGAAAGCGATACGGACGCTTTGTGAATTTGGGGGAGTGTGATAGAGCTGGAACCCAAAAGCAAGAAAAAAAGGGTATCAAAAGGTAACGGAAGGTATGGGAGAAGTGGGAGATCAAGAGTGCATGAAGAAAAAAAGGAGAAAAGGAGGACAGATGAGAGAAGAAAGAAAGAACGAACGAAATAAAGAAGGAACGTACAATTGAAAAAAAAATGAGTAGAAGGGAAACAATCAATGACGAAAAGGCGAGACGTGAAAAAAAATTGAAGGAGAGAATGGATAAACAATGTTAATATCGGATTTTTTTGTAAGTTGTTTCGTTGTCATTTATTGATATTAATTATTTCATCATTTTGTTTAATTCGGTGTTTCGATGGTATTTGAAGATGTGAGAGTAAATGTTCAGTTGTTCAGTAGTTTGACAGAAAGAAGGCGAGGGATTTTTTTCATTTGAAGTAAAGGGGTGGGGGCGGACAGAAGGGATAAAGTTATTCACGCAGTCCACCCCCGGGGTCATCGGCATGGGCGGCGAGAGAAAAAAGCCAAGAGGGTTGAGTAAAAGGAAGACAGAAGGGATTGTTAAAATGAAGTTCGTGAGCAAAACCCAAAAAAATATAGAATCGGAGGGAAAGGGATGGAATATAGTAGTACTTACATCGTAACTGAATGGATCCTCTCTCAACCTTCGCCATTCGAATTTTGATCCTTGGACGAAAAAAGCCCGGGCGCTACGGTGTGAGCCGTGTTATTAGTCGGGAGTATTTCACACACATATACACCGTAGTTTCATTTTGTTCTACGGACATGAAGTGGAAGAATGTGAGGGAGAAATGGATGTGGGGGATTGGATGAAAAGGCTGGAGAGGGAGAGAACAAGAAAGAGAAGGGGGGGACAAAAAGACCGATGGGGTTTGAAAAAAACTACGATGTTTCTGAATAGCTTACTTTGGACTTGAGCCTGGAAGTACCAACTGGGACATCGGGAAAGATTGCCCATTTCTGACATTACATAGTCCTAGATATGACCCCGCACTCCACTCAAAGGCGGCGACAACCTCATCTTGATTGCGATAAATCTATTCGAGATGCGAGGATGATAAGCGTTTAGAAAGCATATAGACGTTTAGACGTGAAACTCCAGATCGACGTCCACCGAAGGACAGAACCTTTTCGTTTCTTTTTGGCCCGTCGGTGTAAAAGAGACTAAACCAAAAACTGACCATGGTTCTGGTATCCGTCATAAAGACTTCAGGGGTCTGAAAAAGGGAAACAGATGATACAGTCAGTAACGAATTAGTTTACCCATCTTCGGTTCGCTCTCGCCATTCATGGAGCCTGAAACATTGAAAGGGGGTAGGACAGCGGGAAAGACGGGGATGGAAGATGTGGGGTAAGGTCAAGAATCAACCATAAACATACTTCGAATCGGTAGAAAATAGGCTCGACATCTTCTCCTAGAATGATGCACTATCGTTTTCATTAATCCATGTAAGTATAAAGTACTTGCGTGTGCCCATATCCATCTCCCGTGCCAGGACACGGCACGGCTCAGATCCAAGTCTAAAACGAGGCTCTCACCTGCCGCGGGTTGCCTCGAGATCCGGTGAAGTACAGATCGTAGACCGGTGCCATGCAAAAGAGCTATCTGTTCGACTTGAAATTTCGTTCCTGCACGTACGGTGTCCAATAATGAGCAGTTACGGATATGAACAAGGGACGGAAGTTATGTGAACACCAGTCATGCAGTAGTTATAAGCTTCAGGTAGCGCGGCAAAACCCAAGTCCTTCGGGGACCCCATACGTCTATAAGTTCTATAAGCTCTGACGTTAACAAGGGATAAAGCAACAGAACAGGCACATGCGGGTTTCGGTATGTATTCCGACTGTTGTTCGTGGGTTCGCGCAATCTGGAGTGGTGATGAATCTAAACATCTCCTGTGATTACTTACATAGACAATCATTAGTTATCATTCTGGATCCTGAGATAAAGAAGTATCTGAGGTTCCGAGGACTCAAAAGATCATGCCGAGTCAGCCGAAAGTCGGTTGGCTATGTTCTTGGTTTGGATTGCTCAGTACTCAAGTTTACAATGCAATACTCATCTTGGACTCAGCTGCATCCTGAGGTGAAGAAGCATTGGATCTCATGACCACGACTCAGTTAATTTGGACATTCACAAATGAGGAAGGTTAAGCTGACTTAAGAACGAAGTCTATCTGATCATAGTGAGATGAGACAGGCCTGAAGATTACTCTGACTTCTTGGGATAAGCGAAGACGAAAGAAGTAATTGTCAAATATCAGTAGAATATCGCACATCATCGGTCCGAGCCGGGGAAATCCCCTTCACATGAAGTCTGGTCCTGTTCATGAACAGTGGGCGTACACAACCGCGGGAAGGCTTCAACTAACTTTGAATAGCGCCCGCTTTTTCATCTTACGCGTTACAAGGACAGATGAACCAGTTTTAATTCCACCGAATGCTAAAACGACTGTTTCTTCCGTGCCTGCACCTCGTGTCTGCTTTCTCATGTCGATAGCCGCTTTCGCAAAGCGGAAGCGCTCCTGGTCGGATCCTTATATAGGGTCGAATGCACAGAATTTAATAGACTCTTGTCAGTAACACGGAGCTCCTCCAATTATTATCGATTTTAAAAGGCTTACCTATTTGAAACAACGGGGATTCTATAGCACTTTTGAACAGATCAAATCCTGATTACGAGTTAGCATGGATTTTTCAACATTAGATACAAAGCGCACTTACCAAGACGCGAGAAGATACTAAGGAGTGTGCCACGCCCGTTGCCTGTCGTGGAATGTATATCCAGAGAAGCTGGTAGAGTGATCACCAGGAAGTTGAATACATCGGAACGTAGCTGGTAGGCATATGGTCCCAGAATTGTGGGTGGTGGAGCTTCAGACGGTGTCGCTACTCCATCCTCTGAAGGAAGGCCGTCCACGAAGTTGATCCACTCGTCAATGGTCTCAATTGAAATAGATTCGCGGCATGCCTGATAGGCATAGTGGCACAAGTCTTCTAACCCACCAAGAAGGCAACCTGCCGCGAGTACCCCCCGTGCATTGGCGTGAGTCAAGTTATTCAAGGAGACAGACGAATATAGATATCCTAAAGCTAGCAGACAAGTACCTCTATGTCAATGTCCTCATAATGCCCATAGAATCATTGATACAACTTACCTATAGAAAGTCCCTATATTGACCATAGTATTATAGTATTGAGCTATTGCCTCTTATGATATGTTACTTATACATACTTGATCTGTAACCTCTGGAAATCGCTCTAGAGGAACGTAGATCGTTTTGTAACCCCCAGTGTTCGGAGTTGTTGAAATCAGGTGGGCAAGGTATGGTGAACGGGATAGAATAATGGCATGTAATTGGTAGATATTTTTACGTGCATGCTGTGGAAGTGGTGTCACGTTGAGTATATATGGGGCACCTCCTGTTTGTACACGACATAAAGAAACATACCAATAACGTATCTGCGAAGTTCTGCAAACAAGAATTTGAAATAAGAAACCGATCATGGATTGTTTACGTTTGCTATAAATTGACATACTCCTAATTGAAAACCTGCATTATACAAGTGGTCGATGATTCTTTCATTATGAGTAGAATTATATGCTACACTGGATGTATGTTGAGGACACTTGATTAGTACTGCTTCTCAAACAGCGAACGGCCGCAAGGCTAAATTTAGAAACGAGAACGTTTCTATATAGGCGCACCATGCGCGAATGATATTATTGAATTATTCTTGTATAGATGGCGCAAACAAAAAAAGGATTTTCTACGGGAGCTTCAAACAAAGAAGAGTTTGACACGTACTTTGTATACTCTTTTGCTGAGTCTGAAGATGGTCCTGGGCCTGCCGCTACATATGCCTCACCGTCATGGGCAGTAAGTGGGGCAGGTGAGGATGTGCCCTTCGGTGCTGATCCTGAGCTTCCTGTTACACTCGGGGATGGACTAAAAGATTTGAAAGCCGCCGCGTTTTTGGATGTAGCGTGACCATTCATATTAGAAAACGAGGGTGAGGGTGAGGCTGATGCAGACATGAAGGTTTTGTACAAAGGGGATAGCACAACGTTGACCCAGTGAAGGTGAAATGCTTGTACTTGTATTGTACACATTCCAGCGATATACTACTATTAGTGTTCAACGTCGATCATTACGTACTCATTTTAGTGTACTAGTACGTCCACTAATTAATCAATGCTCTACATATAACTTATATTATAATATATACATTACTAATCTAATTCAATATATACATGTACCAGCGAACTTTCTATTGGCATCTTCAAGAGTGGACACGACTCCTACTCCCTTGTTTTCCAAGTTCATATCCACGAAACTGGCCATTAGATTGTCATAAACTCCATTTTCTTTCGCTTTCGATCCAACAATAGCCGCATAAGATGGCGGTGGAGAAATGTATTTTATAGGTTTGTCGTGTTCCTGTACAAAAGTCTTGTCTATCTGTACAGGTACATAATATACGGCAATTGTAAAGTAAAAAACTTAACGACAATAACTTAACCTGTCAAAGTTTTTCGAACAACTCTTACCATATGTGATCTATCCGACGCGAACAGCTCTAGGTAATCCTGTCCAGGGACGATACGGAATAGACTATAGCAAAAGTACGCCGGATCAGCCACGCGGCTACAAGGGAATAGTACAAATACACCTGTACACTGATCGCGAGGCTTATGTCCCTAATCTTCAAAATGAAACAGGGGAACAGGTGCAAAAAAGGAGAAAGAAAAAACAAAATAATGGCCGGGCATCCGTAAACACACACATACCTACGATAATTGTCCGAAATCGTCCAGGTGGCATCCATCGCTGAGTACGGGAATGTTTGCGCGACATACTCCGACCAAGTACATGGAGTTTCCAAAGTTGAATCGAAATCATATACCCAAACACTCTGCAATCTCGCAATGTCCTCGCGATCCGAGTTACCGTCATCGTCTTTAAACCGGTGCTCGAGTACAAGTATAACATGGTAGTCCCAAATCACCACGTTTTCGCGCAACTTCTGCTTCCATAGTGCAACCTTTTCTCATTTATGTGGCATTTGTTCCATTTTCGTCTCACGAATACATCATGATAATTGCAATTTAACGTACCGAGCGTGTGGGATTCGAAATAAAAACAGCATACACGTTCCATCTTCCTCTGATCTCCTCATCATCAAGAAATTGTTTGGCAAGCAAATAAATGTTCTCCTCGCAATAGCAAGTAGTGTACACAGCGTCCTTGGGGAAGGGAGGTGGACAGTATTTATCATAATCCGGTGTATTGGGCATTACAAGAAGCGAGTCACATTTGAGTCAGGCAACAAAGTCGACAACACTGTCATTAGAGTACAATTTTGAATCTCCGATGGGAAACGATGAGAATAGTAGTGTTTACGGAATTGCAACAATATACATTAAATATAGTTTGAATATGCAGCAAAGGGCATCAAAACCGGCGAGAGGTTCTAGGCACAAGAAGAATGCCAAAAAAGATAGGGTGAAATGGTTAAAGTGTGGTATTCTATTGCATAAAAAGTGTAATAATAAGAGACGGAGGAAAGGCGATCAATTCGACTGTGCTCCCAATAATCATATGCAACTGCAACTTACTAAAAGGTATATTCCATTCATTAAGCTCTTTTACTCGTGAGTATCTCATTACTTGAAATAGTGGCGAAGCTCGCCCGTCCATTCCCCCCTTCACATAGCTGTCCTTGTCTTGACCTTTGCGTCATTGGAAGCGGCGCTTTTTATTGGAACTACCCTCCCGGAGATGCCCACGCTTTTCTTTGCGAGTACGTCTTGAAGGTCAGGGGATGCGCGCTCGAGCTTAAACGGCTCGAAAACATGCGTGCGGGCCGGAGGTGGTACAACAGAGGGTGTTGTTGGAGATGCACGTTGTGGTTGTGGTGCATGTATTGGTGTCTGAGCGGTTGGCAAGGAAGTCGATGGCGCAAGGACAGGAGGTTTAGATGGGTATGCGTTCACTGGGCGAGGGTATTGAGATGGCGGTGGAGTCTGCTGCAGTGGTGCTCGGTTTATGTTTCTATGGAAGTAGGGTAAGCGGTGGAGTCAAAGTATGATGAGGAGCACAGCACATACGTGAAGGGGTGGGTTTTGAATGGGTCGAACGACGCTGGAAGACCGTGTGATGAAGACATTCTGAAAACCTTGAAAGAGGACTCGAAGACAAAAAACTTGGGGGAATGAAGAGAGAAAAAAAATTGAACCCGATGGGCCTTTTTGTATTGAAAATAAAAGGCAGAAAAAAAATTGGGATGATAAATATTTATGAGTTATATGGCTAGGATTAGTGGCTATAGCCGTTCTGCTAAAAGTGAATCCCGATAAAGCACCGGACGAGCGCGTGATGATTCACCACTGATCGGACGCGGAACGGGACAATACCAATTCATTTTCCCCCGCAAACTAACAAATCAGGTGTTTTCGATACCTTTATTGGGCAAATATTTGCTTACTTGTACCCCAGGTTCAAAGCAAATAAGCCTTAAATCTTCTTTTACTAACGAAAACGTCAGTTTCAGAAAGCAAGCCGGATCTCAGAGAAAAGCCTTGCCTTTTTTATGATCGACTCCGAATGATATAAGCAACTACCCGACGGCCGATACTACAAGAGGTACTTTCCTACCCGTTTTAAAGAGAAAAATGATTATCGAGCTGATACTCGTAGCCAATTCCCTCTTCCTCCCTTATTCTTAAGAATCCATTCAGTCACCATCAAACCTGGGGTAGAAAATATCATATGACGATGTTATTTTCCCGACCCTATCTAGCACCCAAGACGCTAACGAACGGAATCAGTCAATGAATATCCAACTTCGTCGAATGCACCTCATGTATCAGAGGACAAAGTAATGACATATTTCCCTCACAAAGCCGTATACCTGGTTCAAACGCGGATTAAAATAGGAATTATATGAAAGAAGTAAAAATCCCGAGATAAACACAAGCAAGTGTTAACACCGTTACTTCGTCGAGACGGTGCTTCTATTCCATTATCTAACTGACAGCCAAGGCCCATTATATCATGCATCAACAAAGGGAGATGGAAAAAAGAGGGATTTATGAAATGAGATCAAGGGAACATTAATCACAAGAAAAAACGTTGCTTTGAAAACCAATAAAGTGACGAGGCATGGCGAGTTATAATAATAACATCTCAGATTCATCATGCATAAACGCCTTCAAGCATAAAATTTTCCCGATCTGAAAGGGATGTGGATGAAAACATCCATGACATCTGTCGCGAAAAGGGGGAATTCTCAGATTTCCGACGAGCAAAACGGAACTCTTGACATCACAATCACGAAAAATGTGGGGAGACCTTCCACAAATAAACAAATTGATCCCATCGTACATCGGTGAGAACGTGAATGCGGGGAACATAACCAAGGGATGATAATGAGAGCGCTTGAGTCAAAGAAGATGTGGGGTAGTTACGTAGAAGGATTGAGTGATGTGTGAGGAAGAACCTGAGACTGCTAATCAAAGGCGATACGTCTTGCAACTTCAACAAGATATCCCCAATATTAACAGTCATTGACCAACTATAGGATATTGCGTATTATGATCCGCTACTATCTCCGGATAAACATGCGTCGAGACCATTTAGAAGTTCTTCTACAACGTCCGCCATAGCAGAAGTACTTCAATAATTCAATGGAGGTTGAGCAAGTAGACTCACGCCTTGTATATAAAGAGGCTTCGGAACACGTCCATGATGCATCAGATGTCCAATATTATTCATGAAGAGCAATTAGTTCCCTGTTTCACATAATCAAAAACGCGCAGAATAGGTACTCCCGAGCTTGCACCGCGACCAGCTGATTGCGTGCAAGTTAAAAGCATCGTCTGAGTACAAATAACGACGAAGTCTAGAAGCGTGAACTCATCCTTCTCTTCCCTTAATAGATCTTTTTTCGCTTATGCCAAGCATCATAGTAAGATCCGGGCGTGATACAACCATAAGGAAGGTTTCGGAAGACTATTACCAGTAAATCTTTATAAATACCACCCAAAGATAGCGCATAACAAACTCCATATAATTTTTGTATGTCCTTATTCAAACCCCGAGGTTGGTCACGGGCTGGTCATCTGAATGGAGTTGCACGACTTCTTGAGAAATAACGAAGGTGGAAAGATAATCGATAGTTTGGGGAGTTTTATGATATCCATATTGTGATTGTGAGTCAAGGGCTTACGTGTCATCCACCTCACTCCATGCAGGTGACCATTACCAGAATCAATAACAAAATCAAATATAACGGAGCACTTACTCTTTTCAGTAATTTTGTCCAACTTATCCATTCTGGATATAATCATTTACGTACCAGAAGAAATCATAGCACATTCCATAAAAAGTCAACATATTCCAATAAAATCTGAATTCAGACTATAATACAGTAGGACAATATATCCAAGTAGTGGGTTAAGACGATCTCCCCTTTTCATAAGGCTTTTAATCCTGATAAATTAATCTCATGAATGGGTGTAATACTTACAATTACAACAAGTGAGTCAACCACTAAAATTCATTTACGAGCTCTTTCAGATTACTAGGGTATGTACGTTGCAAAAAACGTAGTAGCTATATAGAATGTGAAATATGTTCGTATCCAAATCCGAGTCCCGAGTACATTGTTCTTGTTTAGATGACTTTCAAGAGGTCACTGTTTGTGACTTATATGCATAAACCAATGAGCGAAAATCTCTTGACACTCATGGCAAGGGCGAATCAACGAAAAATGCAACTCATCAACTTTGATGATTATTCTTTCTACGTCACCGCCTGCTTCCTTTCTGCCTCAAAGTCTAGCAGTAGTCGTCATAGTCATTATCTTCAGAAGTATAGTCACCAAAATCGAGTGTATCCTGGTGGCCAAGAAAGTTATTTAGGGTGTCTAAGTTGATTCGTCCAGGACTAGCAACCGATTTCAGTTTCGCACGTTTACTAGTCCCTGCATGATCATGAATCTTGTCATTGTCCTCCTCCTCTCGGGCCCAATCACAGGCCTGAGCAATGGCATCCGTCTCCTCAGTGCTACACATCAATCCTTCCAGCTCACCTTCAGCAAATAGCTCTTCATCAGTTATTTCGTCTACATGTTTTTTGGAAGCTAAGAGCTGAAGACGAGTTGGAACTCCCGTAGAAAAGAGTGTATCAGAAGTAAGTAGATGAGAGGTGAAATCTTGGGATGTCTCGCCGGGAGGTTGCAAAGGACGGAGAAGAAATTGGGAAGCGCTATCGATTTGACTATACTTGCGACGCTTCCTGGGACGTGGCGAGTGTTTTAATGTAGTTTCATCATCCCCTTTGTGACTAACTTTGGTATTCAGATTGATCTCAGATGAATCTTTTGATTCATTATCCCCACTCAATGAAGACAAAGATTCAAGTTTAGTCTTCCACTTGCCTTCTTGAAACTGGATCACATCCTTCAGAAAAATCGCAACTTCAACCCTTTTGGAAAATTTTGTAGTTCGTCCACTGGTTGTTAATGAGACGTCGGTCTTCCCAAGCCAAGGGACCTCTGAGATCAAGCTCTTGATGTGCTCGTAGATCAACTTGTAACGCCGCATGATGACATCCTTGCTAGCTCCGAAGCGTCTCCCTAATCTATTCGCAAGATCCCCACATTGTGGTAGCGAACTTGATAATTCTCCTTCTAGAGCGAGTATATATATAGCACATGCAGTGGGAAGAGCTGGTAAACTTGTCACAAGATGTGCACGAGAAACCAAGTCAGATAGTAACATTGCAGTTCGAAGAGCTGAGGGAAGATGAATGGAGTTGAGTGCTTTGATAACATTTCGAGGTAAACACAACGGAAGCTCTGACTTCAGTTCAAGAAGATACCTTTGCAGCACGGGTAAATGCCAACTGGGATCAACTGATACCAGCTTGAGTCCGAGAAGATTGATTACGGACGAGAATATACGAGCAAGTGCAACCGGTGTTTCATCTAGAAGATACTGACGTAAACAGTATGATGAGTTATCGGAGAGTGAGGCAAGAGAAGGGATAAGAAAGTCATACCGCAATATCCCTAACAGTTTCCCCCTTTTGATTCTCACGAAGAGCAATTATTAGAGAAGCACCAGCTACAAGTCGGGCTTTCCTTCCGAAACGAAAGTTCCCCTTTTGCATAGCGAGCTCAAATATATTGACGGCACGGGCTGCAAGAGCAGGATAGCCTATTCTAGATGCCAAAGCAGTAACAAGTTCACGCATTGAGATCTGTTTGATAAAGATTAAGGGGATAAGGACAAAAGTGGGAACATGCTGGTACCACGCACCTTGTTTCTTTCCGCGGCCGCTTGAACACCTTGACCGGCTAAGTCCCAGCCGTTTGCACTACGGAAACTTTTGAGAGTAGAACGCGAGTAAAAGGGGATATTGTAACGATTATTCCCATTGTCCTCGGTCTCTACATGGGTATCAAGAATAATTTGTTGTGAATCTTGTAAAGTACCGCAGGATGGGCAAACAGCTGACCCTGCGTCGTCGTCCCACACGAACTCATCTCCGCATTCACCGCACCTGTCGGGCCTCATGGACCAAACGAAAGATTGACGAAGTCGAAAGCAGTCCTGAATCAAACCTTCTTGACTTCGAAGACGAAAGGGGCGGCCGTGCTGCTTATGCGTGCTTGAAAGGGTTCAAGATTGAGAAACGTGAGAAGAGATTACCTGATGATGAAACATTACATCATCGGAATGAATTGAGAGAGAGAGCAACAAGAAAATGATATATAATTACAATTAGCATCCCCATCATGATCTCCTCTTGCCTCGCGCACTCATCACAATCTCCCGCAGGCACTTCTTCTTTCTCATTTCTGCTCTGATCGGAAATATGTCGAAAAATAAAGCTGAATTTGAGTCGGTCGCGTCTGACTCACTCAGACGAAGGCTATCAAGTGCTTCCGGACAACGTCCGAATTTACCTGGGTTTACTAGCCTGACTGTTAGTCAACTTCTTTCAATGTAGAATTTAGACATAGCCAATTTTAATCGTAGCTTACAACGCACTTTCTCCAGCCCATGTGGGCAGGTATTGCAGGCGCACCTTCACCGAATGAGCATGGCTTTGAAGTCTCGATTTCTATTCATGATTCCGTTTACAACACAGATTTTGCGTCTACTTTGATCCCCATTCCGGCTGGTAGCAAGATTGCAGAACCAGAGCAAATCGAAGAGCATATTCTTGATGCTTTACGCAAGTTCTCTACTGAGCATCTATGTAAGTTCCTTGGAGCTGGTGTTACTCTTTCTCTTCTCAAGGAGGTGAGAGTTCAAGCGCATACATCCCACGAATAACAAATGTTTAAGCTGTTATCACATTAGGCACCGAATCTGTGTACTCGCCTTTGGTTGGAAATGGATATAGTCCCTATTGTATGTGTCCATGTGTCCATTCTAAATTCATTTCGTATCTAAAAATAGGACTACGTCTAGGTTTTCAATATCAAAGCATATCACACTGAAAGTCTCACGAAACCTCATATCAAACACCGAATCTCTGCTACAAACAGCATGATCAACTCTCAGCTCCAGTCTGGGGCCGAAACTCCGACGATGTTGACTATGCCGGTCGGCACTACTGGACTACAAGCAGGTGTCACAGGCAAGCTTCCAGTTGTTCGAACTCTTGATGAACAGGCCGATTCAGCCGCCCGCAAGTGTCTTATGTATTATGGGCCGAACAACAACCCTCGATTGACCATCGGACCGAGGAATCAAGTTACAGTACGCCTTGTGGATCAACTTTGATCACTATTATACCAATTTTAATTGCTATAGGTTGATGCTGGTGGTAAAATACATCTCATTGACGACCTCGAAGAGTACGAGAAGACTGTCAGACCGGGAACATGGCGAGCAGTCAACAAGTTCGCTGATGAACTGCGGGAGAAGAAGATTAAAATGGGGTTCTTCTCATCCACACCTCAAGGAGGTGGGTTACTATTATAAAAGTCTTTCCACTATTCTGATGACGTCTTTTGTTAAGGTGGTGTTGCCTTGGTTAGTATTTGTGCCTTATCTATGGAATTTGCCGGTTCTTATCAGTATGATTGGCCTAGATGAGGCATGCTTTGATTCGTTTCTTAAGTCTTCTAGATGTAGATGCCGCCTGGTAAGATATTATGTATTCTATTCCTGACAAGACCATTGTTCAACACGTGGTTAGGTACGTTCCAAACCCCTCTCCGAGCGTCTTTAGAACAACGAAGAACAACCACAATATTCTTCAAGGTGTGGCATCACCCGATCTGCGCCTTACTCAAGAAGCGAAGGACAACTTTGATCAGTGGATTTATAAAAATGGTCTCCGATGGATTGCGGAGGGTGGCCCACTTGCAGAGGGTGGTGTAGATGTTGCATTCATTGGTAAGCTTCAACATCAAATAATCTAATTCTAAGTCTTCTGGGCTTATTATCCTCGACTTCAGATGATCCTCAGATGCCTGGTCTCATTCCGATGATTAAGAAGGCTAGACCTGGCCTTCCAATCGTGTACCGTTCTCACATCGAGATTCGATCAGACCTCACAAGTATCAAGGGTTCCCCCAAGAAGAGGTATGGGAATATCTCTGGAAAAACATCCAGCTCGCGGACCTTTTCATCTCCCATCCGGTGAGCAAATTCGTGCCTAAGGATGTACCCATGGAGAAGGTTGCACTTCTAGGAGCTGCAACAGACTTGTAAGCTTTGAGCTTTTTTTACTCTGTTCTCGGAGTGTTTACTTTTTCTCCTTTTAGCCTCGACGGATTGAACAAGGAACTTGCTCCATGGGATTCTCAATACTATATGGGAGAGTTCCGTACTCTCTGTGCTAAGGAGAGAATGAATGAGTTGAAGTGGCCTGTCCGGGATTATGTCATACAGATCGCACGATTTGATCCTTCGAAGGGTATCCCTAACGTCATTGACTCTTACTACAAATTCCGACAATTATTAAAGGGCAAGATTCCAGATGAACAGGCACCTCAACTACTCGTTTGTGGACATGGTGCAGTTGATGACCCAGACGCTAGTATCATCTATGATCAAACAATACAGCAAATTAACTCTGAGCCGTATGTTACTTACGCGTCCGACATCATTGCGATGAGAATCCCACCTAGTGATCAACGTAAGTCAATAAAAATACATAAATTTTCTATATCTGTAAATTCTGTACAAATTATACTTATCTTTTTCTCTCGATTCTTTAGTTCTCAATGCTCTGATGCAAAACTCCAAGATCGCATTACAACTCTCAACCCGCGAAGGTTTTGAAGTCAAAGTCTCCGAAGCCCTCCATGCGGGCAAACCTGTTGTAGCTTTCCGTACAGGGGGTATCCCACTTCAAATTCAAGAAGGTAAATCCGGTTTCCTGTGTACCCCAGGAGACAACGATGCCGTCGCCGGCACCTATTTGACTTGTACACGGATAAGAAGCTTTATGACACAATGAGTGAGTATGCGCGCACACACGTTTCGGATGAGGTAGGAACTGTAGGGAACGCGGCTGCTTGGTTGTACCTTGCTGCTGTGTTGACTCGCGGAACGAAGTTGAAACCAAATGGAGCTTGGATTAATGACTTGTTACGTGCTGAGGCTGGCGAACCTTACCAACCTGACGAACCGAAACTTCCACGTGAAGGTTTGGACGTTCATGCATAAAGTAGGCCGGTCGGTTGGATCTTCAATCCTCCTTGCTTCGACTCCTTCAGCTTTAGGTCCTCCCTTCCCCCATTGATCTGCTTATCTTTTGTGAGTCTCTTGTCTCGTCCGATACAACCCCAACACCCAGGTTTTGCAAACTGTAAATATAAAAAGAAAAGAATAATAATTACAGTCTGGTTCAGCTATTTATAAATCTTATCCCCCAACTCACCCCACCCCCTCTTCTTTTCACCTTTTTCCAATTGATGTAAAAACAGAGATTTAAAGAGAAATTTACAAATTGTTGTTGTATAGTTAGATCTACAGATAGTAGTATCACAATCTTTGTAGAATGTATTAGTTTTTGTCATCGCAAACCAAGTTGAATATAAAGCTTAGTCACCCCCTGTTTAAAGTTTGCTCATTGCATCGAGTGAGATAACGAAGTAGTGGCTAATGGATTCTAACAGCCACTAGATATTCTAAGATGAACTTACCCAATGTATCTTACGTCTTGAAGGAGAAAGAAAAAAAAAGCACCTTTCTAAATCAATCTAGACAGGATTCTATAATAGGCGAGGGTCTAATCCCTTTTCACTCCCACTTCCAAAATTAGATCAACCAGATAAAGAATAAAAATAGGTATCCATTAGTACTTTTTCTTTTAATTTCAAAAGATGGGGGACAAGATGCTAAGCTCAAACAAAGTATACAACCTTTTTCTACAGAACATTTAGAGTACATGTAGTTAGGGAAAAAAAAAAGAAAATGATATTAGTATTTTCACAAGAGCCCTCTCCACGTCTCTTTTTATTAGATGATATCCCACATTTCTTCAACCGCACAACAAAACTAAACAAAAACAAGTAGCAAGATTTATGTGGTCAGTAAGTCGGATATACACAATCCAAGAGAATGGGGTGATGGAGCTTTGGGGGCTTGCTTGTTTATACAAAATACATACCTTGCCGCAAGCGACACTAGCACTCAAAGCATAGTTACTTATCGAGATTTTTTCATCAACGACGGCATCAGCGAAGTCATCCTTTCCTCGTGCCATAGCTCCAACAAAAACAGCAATCGAATGCGTTTCAGGTAGTCGAGGGAGATACTGTGATAGGCGAATCGTTGGAGCGTCACCTGAAAGTGTGACTTTGTACGTGTTCACTGGGAAGTGGTCCGTAACAGGGTTCTAATCTCGCATAGTACACATACATCCAAAATGTAGATCCAAACCAAAATGAAAATAAAAACACAGCAAAACAAAACACAGGGCAAGAAGCCAGAGACAAGGACGCAAAACAACAGGTTAGGGGATTTGTGCACGTTTATTGAATTCTATTGGTCTCCATACCTTTATCACTTTCAGTAGCTTCTCAGGACCGTTGACTCCGCGGATGAAGAGCTTGTGTAGAAGTTGGACTATCCGAAGGAAAGGGACGAGAGAAGGTAAAGAAAAATTTTATGCAATCATTGTCAGAAGATTCAGTAGCATATATGCGCATTAGTCGATCGGTGCCAGTAGATAAAACATAAAGAACATGAACATACCCATTAATCCACTAAACCGTTTAAAGGTACGGGGAATGCGAACATGAGGGTTTACTTCAATGAGGACCCCTTTAGCGGTATGAATATAAACTTGGAGTAAGCCGGCCTTATTGAGCGGAGAATCCAACAACGTTAATAAACACTAATCAAATCGAACAAAAGCAAAGAAGATTATAGTTGCGATTAGTCGGAAGAAATAAGGGAGAGAAGATACAAAACGGAAAAGTGACCTGATGTGTGATATCTGGGCGAGCATCAGCAATATCACGCCCAGTTTTGGCAAGGATTCCCTGGTGGTCATCACAATTGAGTAGAGCATATTTAGCTTCCCCGCCTCCCTTATCTGCACCCCGTCTTCCCTTTCCTGCAGAACCGCCTCCCGAGCTGACTCTGTAGGACTCTAGGCACGCGTTTTCTAGAACAACAATCAACCGCCGTGACTGTGACTTTGCAGCTGGTGGCCGTGCTTGTTGGGGTATGAGTGAAGGGTTTGAAGTGAGGGGATGAGTGATAGTCTTTTTTTGTGATTCGTTATCATCATTTGGGGGAGTCGGCTGACGAGATTTTGAAGTTGGTAAAGGTTTCAATGGCCGCTCTGACAAGGGGATGAAGGTTTGGTTGGAGTCATTCTCAGACACCGAGCTTTCTGAATCATCGGATTCGTGAGCAAACTCTTCTGGAGCATCGTCATCAGCTCCGGGTGGATTTCTAGATATCATTGGAGGGCGAAGAAAAGTTTCGAGATGTTCAATTGAGTGAGATCTACGGCGGAGAGTATGGGCAGGCTCGAATTTGTCTGAGCCAGAGTGTCTTCTGCGACGAGTAGGAACGGCGGCAGGCATTCAGTTTGTTAGTGTACAAAAGACTAGGAAAATGATACTCTGAGGGGAAGATGGGGTGAGGTAGTAGAGGGTCAGTGTTTATAATGAGAGAGTGGCATCGGTTTAAGTACCGAGCCTTATAAGCAAAAGTCTGCAGTTTGGTAAATTTATTCAAACGTTTGTAACTTTTTTTGTTACCGTTACAATCAATTACTACGTGTGACAATCTCAATTATTAATTATCTGAAACGAGTGCTATTTTTAATATGTATTAATATACATGTAATGTTACACGTTACTCTTTCTTAATTAATTAACAGCACGTGACTTGTTTATCCTCAATCAAGTAATTAAACACTACACTTGTAGCGAGCTCTCCAATTCTTCCCGATTGAACATGCATCCTCGCCCTCCCTCAAATTTAAATGCTATTCGCTGTCTCCGCACACAGCAGAGACCTCTTCGGGTAAACCATCTGAGACCATTGTCTTTCAGAAGACAATCATCAAATTCTTGGGATCCACAATCTCAAAATGCGGCTCGTGACAAGACCGCCGTCGGAGTTTTCACTCCCAAAGCTGCCGCCGTTTTTGTACTCACTGGTGTAGGTCTTTATTTCTACTTCAATCATGAGAAGCAAAAACTTCAGGAGCAAAAGAGTTGCGTCCTTGCCTTCACTTCCAGTCCGTACGGATTCTCTAACAATCTATACAGAAAAAGAGCTAGAGAGTCGTAAATGGGGGAAAGCAGCTGTTGGCGGACCCTTTGAGTTAACCACTCATACCGGGAAACCATTCACGGAGAAAGATTTACTTGGGAAATGGAGTCTTGTTTACTTTGGCTTCACGAATTGCCCTGACATCTGTCCCGAAGAGCTGGACAAAATGACAGAGGTTGTCCATGTACTTGGTAGGCCTTTACTGATAAAACAGTACTGTAGCTCTCAATTGACACACATCCCATTCCCCTCCCCTCTCCCTCTAAAACAATTCAATGTTTGCGAGTAGACAAACAATACGGACCCATAGCACAACCTATATTCATTAGTGTGGATCCGGCACGAGACCCGCCTTCTCAAGTCGCACATTATGTTCAAGACTTCCATCCACGATTAATTGGACTTTCAGGTACTTATGAACAGACAAAAGCTGTTTGTAAGGCATACCGTGTCTACTTCAGCACACCAAAGGATGCAAGTGCTGATGGTGACTACCTTGTCGATCATTCAATATACTTCTATCTCATGGATCCAGAAGGCGAATTTGTTGAAGCATTTGGGAAATCAAGTACGGTAGAGGATGTTGTCGCAAAAGTACAGGAAGAAGTCGGACGTTGGGAAGAAGCCCATGGACGACGGACATAAGTTTATAACAACTTACTGATTTCGATTTATTTCCTCCCCCTCTCAGTAGAAGTTATATATCTATAGTTAGGTGTAATGCAGTAATATTGAAGTATAATGATTCGAATGAAAATAGAAGAGGGAAAGACTAAGCATCTTCTGCCTCTGCCCGCTTTTGCTTTGTAAGGGCCGTCATTCTTCGCATGTAGCTTATAAACAAGATAGATATCAGAGTCGAGACCATAGTTTTTAGAGTTTAGACTCACTCCTTATATTGGCACCTATTATTAGCCAAGTTGGTCAAATGTCCTAATGAGAAAGAGGGGGTATGATCCACTTACTCCTCATATGCATGTCTCTCATTTTCGCATTCCCATGGGACATACAGATTGTCTCGCCTGCAGACGTTAAGCGGAATGAGCAACCTGACAGAAAGAGTTTGAAAGTTAGTAAACTCGGCGTGTAGGCTGAGATGTCACTACTGCCAAATGTTACGAACGATGAACATTGATCTCTCCATCCTAAAGGTACCCTATTTTCTTTCAATTCGGCCTGAGATGGGACTGCTGGGCTCGTCATGGTCCACAAGTACGACAATAAGGAAAGTTAAAGGTTGAGAAGAACAGGAAGTCACGAGTGTGTGTGTAACTCTCCTTGCCAGATTGGGGGATTGATCACAGTTACATAATATTTATGCTAGATTAGGTAATGTAGGGTCTTGAAATACTGATACTAGGTTTTGGAACAAAGACCCAGACTAGCTTCTTTCTGGACTAGATCATTGAGTAACGTGAATATCTTACTACATTGTTCGCATTGTACATTACACTATACAACATTCAGCTCATATTGTGGCCCATGCTACTCACGGGAGCACCTTTTCGCCATTGTACTTTCATGGTGGGTGCGAGCGAACAATATCAATGCTTTTACTTGATTCTGAAATGGTCGTCAAGCTCAAGAAAGTCATTCATTTGCAGAGCCACCGCTTGTTCCCGAAATTCCCGTGCATGGGGCTGGAGATGGTTTATATATAGATGTCGAATGAATTGCACGTACAGTAACAATATACATCCTCCAATCAGCCGTTAGTCCTGGAACACTCTCCTCCTAAGGGCCCTTGCGTACCTTACATTCAACAATACATATGGATGTCGATATCCTGACACCAAAAATGCCGTTCGAGAATAATGTAAAGGTGAATAAACGACCGCGTTCACCAGACTCACCTAGTCCAGTAGAGAGAGCATCAGTGAGTTGAGTTTGGCTCGTCTCATTCTTTCTCCCCTTCGTTACAGTTCTAGATGGACTCACTGCTCTGATCTACACGCCGCGTCCCATCGTGTCTCGTATTCAATATTCGCGTTCAATAACGCGGTTGTAGAAGAGAACATTGGTTGGCACTCGTGACACTTTTACTCAGTTATCATGGAACAACCCAAATACAAGACTTCCGTCAATTAAGCTGAATATGGTAGACGTCTTTAGTGCGCCTAGAGATGAAGACTGGGTACATCAGACACAGGGTCTGAGATTACATAGTCCAGCACTCTCGAGCGACGAGCAGAAGCGTTTATCCGGGGATGGGAATGTGGATGTGGACGATATGGACGTACAAATGGTGCCTTTTTGCTTTTTTTATACCAAAACATGGATGAACGCATCTCTAACTGAACTGAATTTGAATTAACCACACCGATGAAAAAAACTCTAGAATGAAGCTACACATTCGTATCACAAATCTATAGAGAATCATCGACAAGATTGTATACCACCAACAACTTCAAGTTATACTACAACACCGGGAAGTCACTCAACCTCAGATTGGTCTGATTACATGTTGAGCACTCCAAGACATAACAATAATAATAATAACCCTCCAAATATCACAATACATCCAGCTACGCCTGCATCCGCTCATCATCGACGGCAGACAACTGACTCAATGGTTATATCTCCTTCAACAACGTCATCTTCTACTATTACTAGTCCACCGCTATCAGCATTCAGCAGCTCAACAACTTCATCAAATATGTCCTGTATATCTCAGATATCTGATACTTCACAAATGTCTAGCACTACAACTCACCCATCGCACCCACCATCTTCCACTCATCAGTCTTCGTCAAACAGTCATGTTCGTCCTAGTGGTAGTGGGGCGCCAAAACGAAGACAACAACTTTCTATGGGCCCCCGAACTGATTGTGAGAAATGCAGAATGAAAGTTCCGGGTCATTGGATGCACTTTTGATCTAATCTGAACAAGGAGTCAACAGAAGAGGCAGAGTCGCCTGTATGCGTTATGACGAGTAAATTTCATTTGTGCTTTACACATGTATTTTTGTTTTATTTTGCTTTGCTTTAAACCAGTTTTTCTTAAATCTGTTTTTGATATAAATTACAAGATTTTATTCACTTCTTACTTACTTCTATTATATGTCTTCTTCCTTTCCTTCTTGCTCTTCCTGCTCTTTCCTATCCCTTTTTTCACTATTTATATCACATCTTTCTGGATCCGGAAACAACAATACTATGAGACAACGTATCACATTACCTTACCCGATACAAAGTCTGCTTCATTCTCTTGCCATCTATTATTTGCTTTCCGACTCGCATTCAGTTATATCATATCTTCAGTATGCTGTCGCTTTTCTTCCCGATTCTCGCCCTAATCAAATTTAGATGTCCACACACCATTAGTTATCTTCAATACACAGGTATTCAAATACTTTATGTTTTAACTATACCAATTAGGCCCAAAGCTAGTTCTCTATGTCATTTTTCCATTTCATCAATTTTACCGTTATTTTACATCTAAAAAGAGAGGTCACAAAACTGGACTAAACCAAGCTGTTAAACTCAAACTGCTTAACCAAACTAGAATTAAAAAATTGAAAATATGTATCCACTCAATAAAACTCATGAATCAATCAAGCTTCCTCGCCATTATCTGTATTTGTGTCAGTACCAGCCCTTTCTTTGGCCTTCTTTTTAGCCTTCTTCCTCCTTCTGCGTTCACGTTCAACCTGTTTGGCTCGCTTCATCTCTTCCTTCGAGAGGCCCGGGTTAGCAATCTGGTCCAACTAGATAAATAGAATGAGATCATTAGAGAGGATCGGTAAGTAATTGAAGGAAGGAGGCGGAAGAGTGGGGTTGTTTGAACTATACAACTAACTTTTTCTATTAGATTATTCTTGCAATCATCCTATTCGTTTGTAATGATCGAGTTTCTTGACAAGTTACTCGTATACCGGTTGGTTTGTGTAGTAACTGCACGTTGTTCGAGGTTTTGTTGATAGATTGACCTCCAGGTCCGCTCCCTAGTGCATGGTATAGTTAATTAACTTTGTCAGACAGAAGAGGGGAGAAAACTGATTCAACCGTGATCAGCCCTGTTTCAGTCATTTGTAGAGAGAGAGAGGAAGAAGGATAGATGGAAAGAAAAGGCTGGATTCTGATTCTGTAACTCCTTACCTCTTACGAACGACTCTTCAAGATCATTCTCATCCAAGGTTGGTAGAACTCTCTTCTGACTTGCGCGTTTCAAGGCAGAGTAGTTCTCCCGTCGTGATTGTGTCTGTTGAACCTTTTCTCTGACAGCAGCTAGAGCACTAGCGTAGGCTCCTTCATAAATCTCCTCTTTAGGACGTTCCTTACCCTCTGCAAGAGGATCACTCTGATCCAGCGCAGGAGAAGAGGAAGAGCGTTTGGATCTATGTAGAGGCAAAAACTCTTTGAGAATCATTGTCAGAGATTGTTCTGATTCGGATGCAGCACTGTTTTCATGAAATTAATTGTATGTATTAACAAAAGAGTAGAGACAGTAAGATAGTGATTTATATATGAGATGAGGGGGTAATATGTAGATAAGAAAAAAGGGTGTAGGTAAGAGAGAAGAAATAAGTATAGTACAACGCATGACCCGACCTGAGAAACGGGGAGTCCAAACTCACGCAGGAGCTGATGAACAGCAAGATTGTGCACTACTATTTCGACGCCGTGAAGGACGTGGTGCGTTTTTGATAGCGTCTTTAATTGTATCATTCGAGCCGAGTTCGGTGTCCTCTGTTAATCTCAGCTCTATAAACAAGATTTATGGGTTAATTTGAAGTAGGGAAATAAAGTACGCGCGAACGAGAGATAGTGAGAAAAGAGAGGGAGAAGAAGAGTGAACAAGACTTACTCCAAGTCTCTTTACCATCTTCTATTGTCGATGCTGCACTAGCTTTATTTGCGTCAGGTTCTATTCTCACTCCTTGTACAACGTTTTTCTTCAGGACATCTGCAACTTCTCGACCTAATTGAATACGCGCAGCGTATGTCCTGCTATCGGTTATTGATCTCCCTTCTCTATAGTCATTTCTAACCTTCTCCCGGAAAGCTATTTATCGGACTTGAGAAAAGAGAACTTCGTCTGGTAGGAAATTTATATTTCAAGAAAACTGACCATTCAAGACTCGATCATCTCCTATACAAAGTCAAGAAATAAGATTTGCCGATACATCAGATATAGATCGCGACTTTTTGGTTACTGTACGAACCATAAAACGTCCTTGCCGCTGTCCTGAGTAACAAGCGGTATGTTGAACGAGCTGAAGCACGGAGTTCCGCTGTTACGGACATACTTCGTAGTGTAAGCTTGTAGGATCCACACTCAGGCCTACCATTTGATCACATGAGCTAACGAGCCAGAGATTTTTCGGGCTGGGTTTCTCACGGATCGAAACATAACTCACTTGATGAATGAATAAATGATTATGATACACATAATGTATTCATACTACGTCACTATTAACATGTCCTGTTTTTAAGTTTTGCTACTAGACGCCAACTAGATTAAAGAATACGAGTTTCACATGTGTCAATCCTTAAAATATGGAACACGGGCAAGAGAAGGTTGAACTTCGCGATTATGACGGAAACACGTTATACCCAAATGACGGTTAATCTCTTACTTTAAAGCAATTGAGGAGACATACCACTTGCGATGATTTTCCATTAAAGAATCCCAGAATAACTCTTGCGAAGTGATATATAAAGTGATAAATGATGAATCCTCGTAGCCCGGTCAAATTCATGATGAAGATCTTAGCCCTTACTTCCGTTGTCTCATTACTCTCTCTAGGGTTTGTCGCTGCAATCCCAACTACAACGTCATCGGCAGTCGCTGCAGCAGGCTCACAGATACGTACAGATCAAGATCCAGTGTATCATTTGTACATCCAAAGTACACCCGTTGGTATGGAATTTTTTTCTGAAAATTTGATATTATTATGTGTATATAGAACACAATGTAACCTTTCAACCTGTTTTTTCAAATAGATGGAGCACCGGTACTTGGACCAGAAGAAAGTTCGGCATACTTCACCATTGGCAACACAATCCAAGACACTAACTCGACATTGTATTTGAATGTTGATATGTCTGCCACCACATCCTGGAAGCCACTGACCCTTGATACTACGGCAACGACGACGGGTTGGGGACTGAGTGGGGATACGATTATAGATAATAATGTTCAAAACTTTGTTGTCTGCCCAATGAGTGGCTCTTCTATGTATAACTTTTACCTCCAAACAGGTATGTGTCGCTAGTAACATTGAAAATTTCCAGAGAAAATTTTCTATTGAAGTAAACGTTTTTCTTGTTTGTATTTGTATACTAATTGCGGCTCTGGACACGACAGGGTCGGACATGCCGTCAAGCGCATGCACAGATTGGATCACGATTCACCTTCCTTGCCTCTGCTAGTCTATTTATTTTTTTCTCTTTTGTTTTCTGTACAATAGTTTTGAACAAGAAGAGTATGATGATAATGACGATGACGATGAAAAGACAATTGACTAATTCTAAAGTATTTAAGCCAAGGGCCCAAATTCAAAGCTGGGTAAGGTTGATCACTGTTTTCCTAAAAAGGCTGTAGAGGCGCACTAGTAGCGTCGACGCTGTGTGTGCATACTCACTCAAATACAAGCTTCGTTCGTCGGCAACGGCGCTAACGCCAACAATGGTCTTTGACCCCGTCAGAGATGCTGTCCGAAACTCACCCGTTTCACAAATACCGCCTCTTCCTTCACCACGAGTCCCGCCAACATCCGCTACCACCGCTCTTTCCTCCCCAACATCTTACTTTACTAGTAGCCATGCTTGGTCAAGTTCCGCTGGTCCTAGTACTAGTGCGGCTTCTCAAAGCCCGACAACATCGCGCAGGGCAACTGACTTATCCGTTTTACTCAATGCCGAAGAACAAGCCCCTTCCCCTACATACCAGCGTCGTCCGAGCTCAAGTAGCAGTCTCATCGGAAGTCCGAGCTTTGGTACTCCTCGACCCCGCTCAGCCCATCTATCTCACATTCTGCAGCCAAACAGCGACGACGGCTCACCAGTAATACCTCCACCTGCACCTCCTTCAGCAGCAGGGGACAGCCCCTTTGGCTCTCCTGTTATGAAATATCGGGAGCCTGCTCAACAACTCTCACTCCCACTCACCCGTTCACGACCTAGTACAGCAACTTCGGTTATAACCAGTACTCCTACTTACAATCCAGATCTGCCTCGACGCGCATCTTCTTCCTCTGCCTCGGGGACCATGTCGGCTCAGAGATCACCTGAATTGCCACGCGCTGCCCTGTCCAATTCACCATCGATCCCAGTCCATTCTTTACCTGCAAAGCCACATCCTACACTTGATATGAGCCAAACTCATCCTCCCCACCGTTCAAATATCCCATACGCACCTCGACACAGGCGTTCCGCTCCAGATTCAGTACTTAAACCAATAACAGAAGCTGAGCGTAATTTATACAAGACCCTGTCTAAAAACCCTCTCCGCACGCAAAACAAACTCGGCAAGCGTAAATTTGAGGACGTGTCAAGTGACTCTGTTAGTCCCGTCATGAGGAGTCAGAACACAAGTAAAAGATCTCGGGATGTTGGCTTGGTTGTGGATCATTGTAAGTTCCGTATAAAAAAACTCTTCACATTTTTGTCTTTACCTACTTGTGCTAATAAAAATAATTATTACTAGACAATCACAGACCAGAGGTTGGCGTGACCCAGAGGCAGCAATCACCTATTATCGGCCTCAAGAACTTCAATAATTGGGTAAAGTCAGTCATCATAGCTCGTTATGCCCATCCTGCTCTTCGAGGTGGAATGGATAATGAGAAGACGACCCGAGGGGTGGACAGCTCTTCGGCCGGTGTAGGGAAGGTTCTGGACTTGGGTTGTGGTAAAGGTGGTGATTTGAATAAGTGGCAAAAGGCGAGGGTGAAGGAATACGTTGGTGTTGGTGAGTTTGTATTTCTAATCCCAATGACACCCCGCTTTCCCTTCTTTCTTTTCCTTTGACTAATGAAGATGCATCGTTTTCTCTTTTACGGATTTGAATAATTAAGATATTGCTGCCGTCTCTGTTGATCAGGCCCGGTCTCGATATCTACAGTCGTCTACAAACCTTTCGAAAGGTTCAACTCGGTTCAATGCTTTTTTTGCTTCACTAGACTGTTTTAGTCGTCCTTTGAGTGATATACCAGATATACCTCTCCCACCTAGAGCGGCCCCATTTGATGTAGTGTCAATGCAATTTTGTATGCACTATGCTTTCGAAAATGTACAAAAGGCGAGGATGATGCTTGAGAATGTAACGAGGTGGTTGAGGACTGGTGGGAGATTTATTGGTACTATACCCAATGATAAATTTCTTCTGTGAGTAGCATATAGAGCATTAGAGGTTTTCATATGTGTCTGGATGATTGTGAGTTTCTGACTCCTTCCTTCCCACAACTCCTTCACTTTGTACTATTGTTTTGGGTTCTTAAGTGAACACCTTGATGCTATACCCCCGAATCAAGATCCATCCGATTTGTCTTTTGGGAACGCAGTGTTTCGAGTCAGGTTTGACGATAGGGAGCGGAGACCGATTTTTGGACATCGTTATTCATTCTTCCTGCGTGATGCCGTCGAAGACGTACCAGAGTATATAGTACATTGGGAGAATTTTGTACAGTAAGTGTTTTCAAATCCTTTCATCCATCCTTCGCATACCCAAATTAGTTGTGCTTTTTCTCTTTATATACCTCAATATTATATCATCTACTAACATATACTTCTTTTCCCTCCCCACCCCTCTCTCTTTGAAAAAGAATGGCTTCTGAGCACCGTTTGAGGCTCATATACAAAGCAGAATTTCATGATGTATTTGACGCGCACCATAAGGATACTGAATTTCGTGTATTGCTGAATCGTATGAAAGTTACCGATGCAAATGGTGAAAGTCAGATGGATGAGGATCAATGGGTCGCTGCTAGTACGTCTCGTCCTCTTAACCTTTTGCCGAGCTACTCACTTATTCCATCCATACAATTCTACACTACAATGTAAAACACGACTCTGTTCTACTTCGCTTCCATCCTTGGTAATGGGTACTATATGCTATGCTAACCCTTTCCCCTTGTGCAGATGTCTACATCGCCTTTGCTTTCGAGAAGGTGTAACTTAACTTTTTCTCCCTCCTTTTTCTCCCTTCTTCCGACTTCCTCCCTTTCAACCTTCAAATCCATCGTTTTTTTATCCTTCTTCGTAAGCTCATATCTACTGATCTGTTTCTGATTTTTCTGAGGTCTTTCTCTTCCTCCTTCCGTTCCCCCTTATGTCTCTTTTCCCACCGCTTTTGGTTCTTCCCCTCCCAAGAAACTGTGTTTTTTGTATGCCTCTCGTATCGTATTTCTGGGTCGACAGAGTCCAATTCTCCCCACTTTTGTGTATTGTTTGCCTGATTGATTGATTCGTTTTAATTTCTCCCTTTATGTGGTCCCGATTTTTTCTTTTTTTTTCACTTTGAAAACAAAGTTTAACGAGTCTCAACCCTTTGTAACAACTTAAACGAACTTACACTTCTGCAAAAAGCTGGTATTACTACTTCTACTACTACCCCTCTTGCTTTTTACTTTAAACTCCTTACGCTTCACGTTACGTCTACTTACCATAACCATCTCCTGTCCTTATACGTTCGTCTAATGGGCTTTTACTACTACTACTTCTTTATTCCTTTCTCTTCTTCCTTTCTCTTCTATACATAAACAGGAAGAGGAAAAAAGAAAAGTAAATAGTCTTTGGGGTAGAAATAAAATAAAATAAAATATAAAACCCGCTTTAACGATATCACAATCTTCACTTCCCTAGTAGTAATGAGAAGAGCTATTGAATGTCACTTGAATGAAAGAGATGGTCATTGTATACTAGATTGAACTAAAACAACATATCTGATAAGGACAGGATGAATGAGCGTAAAGGGGAGAGGTCAAAAGGGGGAAGAGTGCCTACCAGAGACCTCGATAGATATGATGATTGAGAGAGGAGTTCGGGGATGACTATTTTTCAAAGAGATGAATTATCCGATGGCATAACTAGGATTGATGATACAAGACAGGGAGAGATAATTGGGTATAATAAAAAAAGTGTGATTGATGGGGCGGTCGTGAAGTACATTACTATGGAGCACAAAACAAACTGGACGGAACGAAGACGAGAAAAAGAAAGAAGGGCCCGGTAGTAAGGGGAAAAGTAACGGAGGAATGCGTATGTTGACGTTGCTGATAAAAAGATAGGATTGAATAAGGGGATGCAAGGGGAAGAAAAGAGTGTAAAATCGTCTATAAAAGGAACTGCTTGTTTCCGTTAATTTGACCCGAAGTCATTTCACTCCTGTCCAAAGCCCATTGTTTCCTCAACCGCTAAGGATAGTTTCTGTTCCATTATATCATAGTTCGTGTACGGTGGTAGATCAATACGGTTGAAACACGTATGACTCTTAGGCAACTGTGAGGGATCACCGGACTTTTCAATAGTGAAGCGACGCGGGCCGTCAGATCCTTGAAGGTCCTAAAGTACAGTATTTTTCTGTGTGAGTAATGGGAACGAAGAAGAAAGGAAAACGTAAAAAAGTAGACCAACCTTGAACCCGTTAACTGGAATTCTTGATGTGCCTGTGGCAAACTGGAGAAGACGCGATTTTTTCTCAGGAGGCCAAGCTCTGAGTATCTTCCAGAACCATTGAATGACTTCGTCCTGAACTTCGTAACCTCGGTAATCAGTGTATTTATTCCAATCATCACTAGAGAGAAATTGGATTAATTGAGATATTTAGAACGACAAGGACGGAATCAGCATACACATCGATCTCCGACATCCCACCAATTAGCAATTCAAGTTCACGCTCATCAAATACCATGATAAGATCTGGTGGAACTAATTCACTGAAACCGGCCATGAAAGCGTCGAACTGTTCCTTGACACGTCTGTGTATTCGATGATTGACTACTGCATTCACATAGTCCGCCTTGTTTGTTTCAGTAACAGGAATTTCTGAGCCATTAGGACAAAGGTCAACAGTAGATATCTCTCCAAATCGATCTTCAGTTGTAGAAAACGTTTCATCAAGGACGTCAGTGATATCATTATCCCTGTAATGTAATGTTAGCTGTGCGTTAATTTCATTAGCCTAGAAAACGTACAGCATCCATTTCAAACCTCTATAAAGTTCGGCATCCACACTCTCTAAGTCAGCAATAGTGACATTCTTCTTGAGCACCATCTTATAGAAGCTGACTATAAAGTAAGCATCAAGGAAGCGCCGGTGAAAGATGGCCAATCCCACACAACGCCCGATGAACCTGAAATAGTTCAAATGCTCCGGGTTTACACCCGATGCCGGATTAATCTGAAGAGTATAATTATCGTGTGCGGAGTACTCAAAAAGACAGTAAAATGGATTGAACATTTCATGCGAAAGTAAGAAGAAGAATTCTCTAGAAGGGGTATTAGAACCAGTAACAAGGTACGATATGATAACATAATTTTTTACCTGGATACACCGCCATAATCTAAACCATCTTCTCCATCAAACTTGATCATAAGCCGTTTCTTTAAGTCCTCTGGGCGCTGACGCATAATTTCGGAGTAAGAGTCTTCAAATAGATGATTTCTTCTAACCCGGATTTGGCAGTGACCTGGCTGACAACGCATTGCAGGCTGCGATCGGAAGTAGATAAGCTTGCGGCGGAAATCTCGTTTGTATTGGGGAACATTTGCATCAAGTGATGAAGGTAACCTCGGGTCATCCCAGGTTGTAGTCTTGGTACTAAAGGAGAATTCATTAGAAACCTTCTGATTTTACTTTAGTATCAAATGCTTACTTGTGATCAACTGTAACCCCAAAATAATTTTTGAGTGAGCCAAAGACTTAGAATAATAGTTATTAGATATACTAACCGAAATAAACTCTAGAAGTTGACGTTAGACGCATTTCCCAACCTGCGGGAAGGGGCCCGATGGAACTTCCTGTAGCAGGCGCATTTGGATTAGTTGGTCTGGTCCAAGTTGTGGATCGAGTTCTGTGTTACATAAGATTCAGACGAGATTACACGAGGAATACAACAACTTATTGCCTACGTGTGGTCAACAAAATACGGCCTGCCTGTAGGTGTGAACCGCTGTTCCCAACCAGGCGGTAAGCCGTCAGTGTTACCAGCGGCGGGCGCTGGTGTTACAGCTTGGGCAGCATTATTATGATTTTCCAGCATGTCATCTGCGACAGTTCGAGTGTTTATCTGTGACTAAGATGGGTTAACAAAACAAAGGGTGCATGTCATAGAAAAGAGATTTAGTACTTGTTGCGGTTGTTGGGGAACGATCGGAGCTGGCTGTCTCGCCGGAGCGTTGGGATGTTGCCACTGGGTGGTCCGATTGTTGTGATTTATGTAGTATCTGCCATATTTGTATCAGACAAAAGCTACAGTAACAGTGAGGAGACAATTTCTGTCAGTTATCCCACCTTCTTCCTGTAGGATCTAGCCTTGTTTCCCAACCAGAAGGAAGTGAACGATGATCAAAGTTTTCTCCCCCAGTAGGTAGAGAGGCCATATTCCTTGTAATTGCTGTTCAGCGCGGCCTGCGAGCAACGATGGGGAGGTGTAGCGTGTTAAAGAGAAAGAGTGAAAAGCGGAGTGTACCAACCCGCGCGGCGAAGGAGGTAACCTTGATGCACCGATGGCGGGGTTACAAATACAAATAATTTAATACATGAGTCAATAACCATCAGTTACGTAATAATCAATATAGAAAGTGTTTTGTACCTAAATCTTTGTGTAACGGAACCTTTTTGTTATTTTTTTCCCAATTTAATTGGCCTATGACCTTGTGAAAGATGAAGTCGTCACCTGCCCACCCAGAATAGTACTTATACTTCATACAGAGAAAGCTATGAATATGACCGATATCTCAATATGCACAAGGACCCTTCAGGGAAAGAGACTATTCAAGTAGTTGAACATGTCACTCCAGACGTACCTTTGGCTGATCAGATTGAATTGGCAACCAACATTGGTCTCCAAGAGTTTATTGAGGCGCAGAAGAGAGGTATCATTTTGGTATATTCTTTATGATTTGATCCCAGCCGTCAAGATCTTTAACTATCGGTGTATCAGACTCCCGATGTGAACAAGAAGATATTAAGAAAACTAGATGGATATGTGCTTTCTATCATGTTTATCACAAGTATTCTACAGTTTTTGGACAAGACAGCTCTTAATTATGCAAATCTATTTGGAATCCGAGCCGATATGAACTTATCAGGAAATCAATTTTCCTGGCTAGCTTCCTTATTCTACCTAGGATATCTTGTTGGCCAGTTTCCCGCAACGTATCTATTCTCAAAGTTTCCCATAGGGAAGCTTCTCGGCGTGTGCACAGTCTTATGGGGTGTCACGATTCTAGTCTTTACCTGGAGTAAGAACTTCACAGGTTTGCATTGCGCTCATTACGAAAGCATGATACTCTCACACCGAGTCATTGATATAATTATATAAACATACATGTAGGTGCTGCGATCTGCCGATTCTTACTTGGTGTGTTCGAGGCGCCCATAACTCCCGGAATAACACTGGCTGTCGGCCACTGGTGGACCCGAGACGAAGCTGCTCTTCGGTATAACATAATATATTCCGCTTTGGGATGGGCTGGTATCATTGGATCTTTGATGAGCACTGGCATCAGCACAGGGGATGATAGTGGACTTGTTATGAAATGGCAACTAGTCTTTGTAGTGGTTCGTTACAAGATCCTTCTATCACCACGTTTTGTTTTTCTTCATAGAATTCTGAACACCGACCTTTGGCCAGCTCGGAACTTTGACAATAGTTTGGGGTTTCGTCGTCTTCCTCCTCCTGCCGGAGTCACCTGTTGACGCGAAATTCTTTACCCACGAGGAACAACTTGCTGCTACATCCCGAGTCGCTAGCAACCAGGTGGGGTTAGTGTTTCAGATTTGTATCTTAATTATCTATAAACTATCAGACTACACTCGTTGATCACCTCATAGGATCAAATCTGAGAGATTCAAGGCATACCAGGTCAAGAGCTCACTTTCAGACTTCAAGACATGGTGCATAGTAATCAGTATTTTTGCTGCCGGCATTCCGTCAGTCTATATTAATCTTGCCTCGAGAGAATAATTGGTCCTAATCTTGACCTCGGACTTTAAGAAATGGAGTTATTTCTAATTTCTCGTACGCTATAGAAATTATGCCTTAGAAGTAAATCATCTCCTGAACTCTTAGATAAATCTAGCACAGAAATAATCAAGAATCTCGGATTCTCTACAATAAGGACGACGCTAATGGATTGCGTAGGAAATGCTTTCCAGGTAGTTGGCTTAATTATCGGTGGTTACATAGCCTCACACATAAAGAATAGTAAATATTACTTTTCCTTTCTTTCTCGCTTTTGTATACTTCAGAGCTCATGTTATATCCTCGGTCGCCACAAAAAAAGCTCGGATCTTAGTTGCAAGTGCAGGAAACACTACTTGTCTGATTGCGGCTGCACTTTTAGCCTACCTACCAGAAGACGCAGTATGGATGAGATTGATTGCATTCTGGTCAGTGTTTCTTCATTAATTGACATGTGTCCCTCAACCAGCGTAGTACTGATACACGTATATCATTTTTTTAGGTTTACTAACCTTCAGGTATTTAAAAATGAGTATCACTGATTACTTGCTCAATCCCGCATCTCTAGTCTGTCAGTTTTGCTCTTGGCTTGGTTTGTACATGTTTCATCCTAATTCATTTCGAATAACCCACTAAAAGAGCTCTTTGCCGTTCTCATTTAGAATATGATCACTGTCAATGCAAGCATCTTTTTTGTCGCTTACTACATTGTTTATATTCATTTCAAATGCACGTATAGATGTCGGGCTGTGAGTGGCTTTATGATATAACAATTTCTGAAGTGGAGCACCTAAGGATCATCCCATAACAGCCACCAAGAAGCGACTGGCTTCAGCGCTGTCATTCATTTTTTGTATGTATTCATCATATAAGGTCTACAAATCAAATCTGATGAATCTTAAGATTGCGTCGGGAACGTCGTCGGGCCCCATTTTGTTATTCAAACTCAAGCCCCAGGATTCAGCACTGCTACAAAGGTATTATCAAATTTTCGAACCTTTTTCTTCTTTTACTCAGTAATAAAACCCTGACCCGGAGAAAGGCCATGATGGTTGGCTGTAAGAAAAATTCCTTAACGTTCATCTTTTTCTTTACTATGATACTTACATCGGATATGGAACATATAAATCTTAGTTGTAGGAAAAGTTGTCTGCCATGCCGCTCTCGGAGTCTACATGCTCACAGTCAATAAACAACGAGATACTTCGGCCCAAAGAAAAATTGGGGTTGTTGATTTAGATGCAGAAAGAAAAGAAGCAGAAAGACGGGGAATGATGGATCAAACTGAGGTGACATATCACACTTAGATCGGTATACATGTGGATACTGATCAGGCATTCATAACCTTCCAGTTCGAGAACAGGGCCTTTAGATATGTATTGTAGATGAATATTGAGGAATGCACAGGCTGTTGTAATGTGTACTTGAATGATAATTGCTACTGAAAGAATTTTGCGCACAATAGATCTACTTATGTTTCGTGTGATGTTTAAAGATTAGATTTCTGCTTCCAGTCCCGAAGCCATTGGATAACATCATCGGAACTCCTCTGCGACCATGAATTATCAGTAACTTCATTCTGTTAACACAAGCCTAAAGACTCACATCGATAACTGCGGCATGAGCTCGGATGGTATCTAATGCCTGGTTCAATCCAAGATTGAATTTCGACACATCCTTATGCTAAACGCGAAAGAATCAGATAGAAGAACTAGGTAATCAGTTTAAAGCACAAACCTTAAAGAACTCCTCGACATCTTTTGCATCCGCCTCTGTAGAGAGATATTTGAATGAATACTGATAGAAAATGTTAACGAAGATATTCTTGACATTGTTAACCGTAGGTACTTACAGAGACGAGGTTTGAAAGTTGTGTGTTAGACGAGAAGCGTCTGTAAATCTAGAAATGGACATCAGTCTCCCGATCAGATGAGCCATCAGGAAAAGCTTTACCTCGTCGTAGTTTTCCTTGAAAAACTGGGCCATCCGTCTTCTGGTCTTTGAATTCCTAGCAAGGAAGGCTACAAACATATAAAAGTCTTGGTCTTTGACTTCCTTCAATGCGAAGTTGAAAGTTTCGTCAATCAGTGCAGGGTCAATTGTTGAGCACATTGCAGAACTGAGATCAGGGGATTAGTAGGTCTCTTTTCAGTGATAAAATGATAATTTACATTGCGGCGGTCTAAGTCAGTTGATATTCAGTCTATAGTCTATGCAGAGAACGAATTAAGAATCACATGCCTTGGTTGTTGGTGTCCTGGGCTTCTCGTAGATGGCTTTAACAGCGTCATATTCTACACGACCACCGTATTTAACAACCTAAATTGCCATTAAGCCTCAGCGGCAGATAAAAGCTGATGAGATGAGAATCTTACTGTTCTGTATGTCGTTGCCTCGATATCCAAAGCGATACCTGAATCATCTCCAGTCTTTAAGAACTCCGTGAATCGCTTGGTAAGCTCCTTCACAACACTAGATGTAGTAAAACATTAGAAACAAGACTCAGAGAAGGCCGCCAGGGACTGACACAGGGTCATCGCTACCAGCAGATCCTGAAATCGCAAGAGTACGCATTTGCTTGACATCTGCTGAATCCGAGTCAGAGTAGTCATATCCGAGTTTCGCAACAAGTGGCGCATAAAGAGTCTTTTCAGATTATAAGTACGATAAAATGTGACTTGATAGCACGGTTAATTACGTACTCTGCGGAAGGAGTCGATTAAATCAGTAGCTTCCTTGTTCTCCCAGAAGATGTAGGCGAGGTCCACGAGATTATCACGCATACCCTGCCAGACAAGAACTGTATCACAGGGAAGTATTAGCGATTTCAAATTAAGGGATTCCGATATTAAACCTACATTCTTCTTCCTGACGAAGATTATTGACAAGATTCAATGCGGCACTAATCTTTCCAAATCCAGCAAATGACAGAGCAAACACATCATTAACCAACCCCATCCTATCATTCATCGAGAACAGAGAGTCTTTCTTGGCTGCTTCAACACCGATTTTATCCATCCGTTCTGGGAGTACAGAACACGGTCTAAGCGCGATATAAACATAAAGACCTACCAAATCGAAGTCAAAGTTACTTACAGACACCGGTTGTGCCGGAGTTGAGTTTGAAAGGCTTTGAAGTATCCAATGAGACGGTCATCTCTTTCTCTGTCATGAGAATGGGGTCTACTTTGAGTCTGCCATCAGTGCCAACGGAGGCAATGTTCAAAGGGATTTGCCTATAAAAGGGTATATCAATTGATCACAGTACCACAAGAGCATACGAAGATTCTGTACCAAATTGTTTGATTGTCCTTTTCCGCAGCGGGCCCAGTCTCAAGGAAACGGTCTTGACGGACACTAATACCGCCATCTTTTTCAGTCACCGTGAGCAGAGGGAATCCCATCTTTGTTAAAAGGTATTATTTCATATTATGTCTAGTGTTGATCATTCGCTTCTCATACCTTAGATACCCAATTATCCATCATAGCAGCAATATCTTTCCCTATAGACTAGTTAGTACCAGCCAACCTTCGGTAACTAGATCACGGACCTGATGCTTCTCCGATTCCATTCCAAAGATCCCTACTGACACTATTCGCATAGAGATGCTTCTTCAAGTAGATACTCACACCTCGGAGGAATGTCTCTTCGCCGACAAAAGCAGACAACATCATCAAAACAGATCCGGCTTTGTCATACGATAAAGCATCAAAGATCTGAGATACCATGTAATCAAGATTCTACCGCAAACAGCGAAATGGGAATTTATGTCAAACCTGGTTGATTTGATTTGCATCTGGACATTCAACCTCAATTGGATGTGAGGAAAGCTTAGCGTCAAGGTCAAGGGCGTGATTTAGGTGCTCGTTGATGAAGTTGCTATAAACTTTCCATTCAGGGAAGATTCTGTATCGGGTGTCAATATCCTTGTTATGAGAAGATATACTACTCCTACTTGTCTACAAGACAGAGTATTAGTTGACAGGGTCGACATATGATCACCTAAGAACTTACCAATCGTGATAACCTCGCCCATCTGCACCACCAATCAGTTATATAAGGGAAAGATGAGCTTGATATTTCGCTTACCAGAGTTGCAAAACCTATTTGAGATTAGGCAAGATGTTATATTTTGGACAAACAACGGATATATTCTAGTATTCACCTTCGTTCAGATAACTTGAATTGAGTTAGCATATCGAATGACATCTACAACCTCAAGGAACTTACAGGTTATCCCACCAAGCCATTGTCTGATCCGTAACGTAATTAAGCCACCATTTAGCAGCCAAAGTGATTATCGACATACCGTGATATCTCCAAACCACATGTGAGCGACCTTATAGTTTAGTTAGTTTCTCTCATTTTTCTAAAGAAGAATCTGATTACCTCGTGACTCTGAACCGTCGCAACTCGCTGCTGAGCTGCAACACCGACCTTTTTTGGATCCAAACAGAAGGCGGTGGTGCGTCCAGTAATCAGACCCTGGTCACAAAAGTGATAAGTACCTGCACTAGGATACTATACAAACAAAGTAACTTGCCCAATTCTCCATGGCTCCGGCGTCGAAGTCGCTTGCCTTAGTGATTGATTTAAATTGAGAAATTTACTATGAAATATATTGAATAAATTCTCAAACTTACAATAAGCGTATCCAACTTCGGGAGAGGGAATTCGACATCAAACATTTGCTCATAAAGTGGCAGAACCCTCCTCTTGATATCAAGAGCGAATTCCGCCTGGTGGATGTAATCCGAAGTTGCTACAAATCGATAATAAATTTTCCAGTAGAATAAAATTTGCTCCTTTACTAGTGAAAAAGGAGGAGTGAAGATAATCACCATAGATACGTAAAGGCCTAGTCTTGCCGCTTAATGGACTAACATAGGAGCTTTCCAAGTATTCAAAGTTGCCATTTGCAAACGCCACGAGATAGCTAGACATCTTAACAAGAATTGGATTATAGTCCTTTGCATCATTTAGGTTCTATGCTTACTGGGGGTGTTCGCTGGAACTTTGTGATTTTCCATTTCTCCCCAGCTGGAATGTCACCTATGTGGAACGAGAATTAGTACATGCCAGACTATATGCTATATGTGTAACACAACATACTCGACGTATATGGTTCTTCCGATACTGCAGGCATGTTGCTCAGATTAACTGTACCCTCACGAGAGATCATAGTGATATCGTAAGTTGCTTTCAACAGAGGCTCGTCCCAGCACGGGAACGCTCTCCGAGCAGCGGTTGGCTAAGGTAGTAAGATATCCCATCTCAATAGTTGCATTTGTTGAGAAAATAATGCTAATACCACATACCTCAAATTGAGTTAACGTATAATATTCTTTCTTTCCCTTGTTCTCCCAAGACGAATAGTAGTATCCCATCATACTCCCGGTTAAGCCTGCATCGAATTTGGCCTTTAACTGAACTTTTGTCCCGGCAGTAAACGTATTTGAAAATTCAAGGACGGAACGTTCTGTGATCGGGTCCAGAGTCTGAGATGATGGCTTTAATTCACCCTGAAGATTGCTTGAAGACACTGATACATTGTCCAACTTCATTTGAGAAGTATGGAAGACAATGGATGATGTATCTTCCAAAATCTCAAGACTATACAAAATTACATATTAGAGAATAAACAAGCCTATAAGGCTACATCAACTCACTCAATGGCCACAGACCCTTCAAAAGTGAGCTTCTCAAGATCGGTCCGGATAGTAATGTCATAGTGCGTAGGTTTTACATCTACTGGCAAGCGATGCTCATTAAGAGGTACATCTGGTTTGGCAGGGGCAGAGCCGACAGAGGACATATTATGTAGTGAACAGTAGAGACGGCGATGATTCAGTAATGATACTGTAGATAACTTGTACCAAGAACGTTTAGGGACACGCTGCGTGACGCGTCCTGGTGAGAATCTTATAAGTGAGGCCGGAGCATGAGCAGAGTTATGTCCTATTTGGACGAATGCACAGGTGGCAGTTTGCTGCTGGCAGCGGTGCCATTTCCTCAAAACGGTTTGGGCTAATGTCGCATCGGCATTGAGCACTCTTTGCCTTAGTACAGAAGGCAAGAATACCATACGAGGGATTGTTCACGCTTCTGACGTTGTCAGTAAACAGTGTAGACGCGATGCCTTTCTTTTTCTTAAGAGAAAACCTATGGCTGCCGGTCAACAAGCGACAGATCTCAATTGCAAACTCTAATTTCTCAAACTTCGAACGCCAGCTTCGATGATCTCTCGGTACCATTCAGTAGAGAAAAAAAATCACAACTATCATCATTGGTTACTGCCTACTTCCAGATATCTTACAAACACATGCCTACGATAAAATCGTACATAACTCTAAAACTTGGGTCAGTATCAGAATCTTTGGTCGAGAACTTCGTATGCACAACAATCGACGTTTCAGAAGCACTTTATCTTGTGTATTTCAGAAAGATTTCAGGAAGTTCCGCTTCAAAGAGAGAACGAGGCATTATCTTTGTTAGTGATCTCTTATTGTATGTATCATTTGTTTGTTTCAAGAATCCGCATATGTCAGAGTTGATGTCAAGAATTCGCTCAAACCCATTATTCAGCTTCTTGTAGAAATTTGCATACTCTGCTTCCAAGGTGAAAAGGTTGTTGAGATTCTCAACGCTAAATTGTGTATTGTTAGGAAAACGCCGAGCAAAAGATGAATTACTATGTACCATTCTTCTCTCATCCCTTCTAGATCAGCGACAGCTTCTTGCAGAAGTCGATTTCTGGAAATCCGAATATCAGTGCGGACTGCTCGTGATTTATTAGCGATGTTTGACACGATAACCTAGAGAATCTTAGCCTTGTAGATGAGAGTATGAAATACGATGAGACCGACATCATGTATGGAACCAATAACCTATTTAACATATGCTATAGTTCAATAGAATAATAATAAGCAGTAAGATACTTACGTTGGCAATGCCCTCCATTTCTGGTTCTTTTTTGGGACGACTCTCAGCCTTGTTGCGGCCATACGTTTTCATCAAGTTTGATATATGAGAGGTACCATTTTCTCCAGAAAGACGAGGCTTTTTCTCTACTGTCCAAAGTATTTTTTAATTCGACAATTAATCGACGAGATAGACAATCTACCTGAATCGTGAATACGAGTACCTTTGTGTGGCTCCCGTTCTACATAATTTTCAATGGAGACAGACTTGAAACGAGGATTTTCATCGAATTTTACTCTAGGCCGGAAGTCCATTTTAGCGGGTTTTACATCATGTTTTGGTTCCCGTTTTAACAACGACTCAGCACCATTCCATTTATTCGAAAATGTTATATGTTCTGGAGATAGTTGTGGCGTTTTTCCTTCTCGGCGCTGCCTTCGTTTTTCTCGTAAGCTTTCCAAAGCCTCCTTGATATCTTCGTGGGTGATATCCATTTCTTCATCGTCGTCATCTTCTTCAACCCCATGATTAACAGCTACAACGATATCCCCAATCTCGCACTCGCTGGGATCACTAGCCTGAGGACTAAGAAACCTAGATATAGTTGCAAGCGTCGAGTTCTTTGGCCGAGTGATTTCTACAGGAAGCTCGAGAACTTTTTCCGATGACTCATAATTTACTTTCTTGCTTTTCCTGCGAGATTCAAGCTCGAATACATCAGCATTCCTATAGAACGTCGAGGCAGCCTCTTGATCATCGTCCTCAGGCAGATCCACTACATTTGAGACTATATTTCGATTTTTAGTCTTATGTATTGGTGTAGAGGCAGCCCTCACAACATCTTCAAGCTTCGGGAGAACGAGATCCCCTTGTATTTCAGAGGTTTTACCCATTGCTCTAATTGCCGGACTGATTCCATGAAAACGTTTCGCTTTGCCCTTCATCTTCAAAAGACTAACGGTCGAGGAATCTACAAAAGGCTGAGCTGATTTAGTGTCTGATATACGTTTATTAGGGCAACGATGTAACACACCTCAGTGACATTCGGAGCCGGGGTGACTGTCTGTAGTGGCACTCTGATGAGAGGTTGCTTGGCATTTTCAAAGTTCGTACCCAAGTTATCAGAATCTGACTTCTTTGACATTCAGTTTGAAATGTTAGAACTAAAATACCTGTTTACTAGCGCAAGTGATTACCTTAGGAGCGTGGTTTACTGTAGTTCGATTTTCCTTCTTCTTGGTCAAGGGTAATGATCTCGTCTTCTGTTTCAGTGGTGAGGATTGGCCAGTAACAGACACCTCATAAGGAATATTATCCCAGTCTACAGGAGTATTAAAGTCAGCCAAATCAGCCTTTTTCTTGCTTCGTCTAGAGCGCTTAGGTATAGGAGAATTATCATCAGCTGAAATTTGGGATACAGCCATGACTTTGTCTAAATTGTTTGCCACTTTGGTTTCAGTTGCAGTTCGAAGCTTCTTCAGAGGAGAGCCATCTTCGCTGGGGTTATCATTTGGTCGTTTTGGCACCTTTTGTGTAGCCTTGATATCTTTCGTGGGATCTTTAGCTCTCATTCTGTTGATTCTGGAGATGCGACTGGGTTGCAGAGGTTCGACAAGAGGAGTGCTCTGAGGTTCCATAGTTTTTTTAGCAGGTACTTTGGCTGCCTTGATTATAGTAGAGTCGTCTATCACTGGCGATGGTTTGTTTGTAGTGCTTGTAGTGCTTGTAGAGTGTGGTGCATCTTTCAAATCTTCATTATCAGTCGCAAGATTAGCTTCGCCGTCAAGAGCCTTGGCAGTACGGGTAGTAGCAGTAATAGCAGCAGCCCTCCGAGGCCCAGACACAGAAACATTTTCCTTATCACTTGTAAAGCAGTCTTCACCCTTTTCTGTAGTATTTTCAGTCTCCTGTACCCCACCTTTCGTTGTTGATTCCTTTGTAGTCGCCGATATCTTCTTGGGAGGGCGACCCCTCCTCTTTGTTACACCACTCTTATTGGGTTCCTTTTTTTCCCCAAAGTTAGTCTTTCTTGGTCTTCCCCTTTTCTTCTGCTTGTCTCCTTTGACAACAGCCTCTTTCTCAACACCAAGATTACAATGATCATGTGCTTGTTTTCCAGCTTCCCTTGCAGACGGACGAAGCGGTGGTTCAGAAGTATCCGACAGATGGCCACGTTTCAGGGCGGCAGTTTCATCAATCTGTATTTGAACGTAGTTATTTTCTTCCTTCATGATACTAAAACTAGTAGTAAATTACCCTGAGGGTGACACTGTCCTCGGCCATTGTTTGGCCTCTGGGAACTATCAAGCCCCGTAGCAAGAACACTCAGAGTTTATTTCTTATATTGATTGACGAGTAACTACTCGCCTTCATGAGATAACTCAGTAGTCTTCTGGACGAATGAGCTTCCTACCATAGTCGGAGAGATAGGAGTGATGGGATCGGAAGTATAGACTTTTTATAAGGAAGCTCAATTTATCATCAAGCTCTAACTCGATTCATGCAAGTAGAACTTACACTTTTCCATCTCTTGAACCTAAAAAAATTAGTTGTAGAATCTAAGAATAACTCTTACACACCTTTTGAGAAGAATCAGGGATCTGCATAGCTTCGCCAGATTCGCTGACCTCGTAATCTAGAAGTGCACTGTCTGTCACCGAAACTTTGGACCTCTTTGACAATTTACTATTAGCCGTCCGATCGGTCTGTAGTAGCTATCTCATCCGTCAACCATTGAAAATCTTGTCTGATCTGGATACATACCAAATTCCTGTATTCTAGAGCACGTTTAAACCGGGTAAGGTCGTTGTTCAAGATCTCGATTAAAAGTTCCGGTGAGGTTGCACTAGGAGTCAGGTTTTGATCTCCCGTTCTCGGTGCTACCTCTAATTTCATTGTGATTAACGTTCTGGTTCCTATCACAAGTACCATATAGGAATAAGGTCGTTTCATGTGACTATGTAGCAAGCATACCATTAGAGGAGCCGAATATGATGCTCTGGATATCAGCATAGGTAATCCGTAAAGTTTCGTACATCCCATCCTTAAACTAAGGTTAGCTTCTTACTCAAATGCTCAGTTGTGTGTGGCAGGTCACCTCCTGCTGTACGTCAATGAAGAACGCCGTTTTGTCGATTATGAATCTGTCCGAGAACTCGGGTTGAGGATATTTAACCCCATATACTGTGATTTCGTCCACGTCGAATGGCTGTGGGCTAGAAGAAAGCGTTCTTTATTTAAACTATAATCTCTTCGGGGTGGTAATAACATACAAGCTGATGTCTGATTGCGCTATTGCATCAATCAGCTTGGTGCATGTTTCATCCCAGTCATCCCCTCCAACACCCTTAAGAAGTTCAAAACACTCATTGCCACATTTGGGGGTAAAATGTTCTGTTTGAAATACATCACGAATGAAAGTATCAAGTTTCTCTTTCGAAACCTTTAAGAAAGGAAGTAATCGAGCGAAGAGATTGAGCAAGTTCTCCAGAGCAGAAAAATCTGTTCTCATCATCAGAAACTTAGCTGCAGCGGAAATGTGGATTTTGATTGCATACCTTTTGTCTGGGAGATGATCAAGCCGAGTTTATGGCTATATATATTAAGCATGAACGACCAGTTCATAAACAAGAGCAAGAGTTGCAGTTCACCATCCAAGAAGTTTCTCGTCCCGAAGCTTTGTTTGGTTGGCAACATTCCCTGCAGCAGTCTCGGAAAGTAGTAGATACGCCTTATGCAACCTCAGAATCAGACGAACTTGCAGAACCATCAGCCAGACGTACTGTACTCCTGAAGCTTGGATCAATTTCGGTCTTTTGATAATTATCGTGGAAAAAGAGGTCACAGAGAGGAGTATAGAATAGCCTCGAGATAGCAGTTTTAGCTTCGTCTTTGAGTAACAAAAAATGTATGAGATTATATATCATTTTTAACGACGGAACATAGATCACCAGTTGTTTCGACTTCTAAGAAGTCCTAGTCGTATTTGTGTTTTCAGCATGAAGTTTCTCTAGTAAAAGCATATCAATGGGGTCATACAATTACTCCTGACAACAGCGAATTGCCAATTTGTTCCCAAGAAGCCAAACGCGCTTTGTCGATTTCCTGAGACGAGGCCTCCTGAATGCAAGGCAGAATTCCATCATTTATTATTAGTTGTAGTACTGAAAGAGAGAATTGAAGCGACGTCTCGGTGTAGCTGGAGTATAGCGGAACAAGTGAAGCACGAAGTACAGATACTAATTTGGAACGAGCAGCTTTAGATGGTTCATATGAATTCTAATCCGGCCATCATTTCAGATACATCCCCGGGATCTGTTAGTCACGATTATAGAAGAGGCTCACAAGTAGCACAGTAGTAGATGATAAGTTGTCAATATTCTCAAGAAGGGCCTTCTTGGTCTTGCCCTTTGTTGCGACCTTTTTGAGAGCTCCAAGAGCAGACTGCACGCCTTGAATAAATTTCATTTCCCCTTCGTTGATGAATTAGTCTTGTGGTGAATGGTACTTGTCAAATCAGCTTTAGAAGATTATCTTTATGAACGCACGCGTGTGGTAGCTAGTATCACAAAGTAGTGTTTCTCTGAGTTTGCATAACTACAAGTTGAGGGTCGGTCGAAACGCGTTTGTAAACAAAGACAAATAAATATCCATGCTTTAACTGAATAAATTCCAAAATGTTCCATTTTGCATCCTGAATCAATTACTACCGACTCGTGCATATAATTTACAGTGATTAAATAATGTCGAAGACAAATAATACAGGCACAATCACGCCTAATAATGTTCAAACTCGATTATTGCCCGCAGACGGGAAAAACACTCGTGAAGAATCAACTATCCCTGGGATCCACGATTACAGTGACCATGGGAAATGAATATAAGAAAGAAGAAGACTCATGGGTAGAGAAAATCTATCATAAAGCAGTGATTGGTAAAACCTCAAAGGTAGCTTCTTTGCAATGCTTTTATAACGTCAGTTAATTGAGAAGCTAGCAAAAGAAACATCCTCTCCGAGAGCAAAAGGACTAGCAAGTGAGCCTGAGCTGCTATTCGGTGATCTTTTAAGCTGAGAAGTAGATAACCAGGAGCTAGATCGTACAGAAAGACGCGGTCTTGAGGTAGAGAGTTGCTTTTTATCACTAGGGCAAGCTATCTTATCTTTATTTCTGAGACGCTGAGTACTAGTCACCAAAGTACAGGAAGGCTCTGCAGTTAGAGGGAGTTCCAGCTCAGGAAGGATACCTTCTGTAGGTGTTGGAATCCATCTATCTTCTGTACTTGAGCTCAAGTTCTTACAATGGACAATCCGTGGAGGCTCCAGCGGGGCCCCACGACCATGCTCAACAGGAGTGCATGGAAGGGATATCGGGGTAGAAACGAGTCGGAATGAAGTGACTGGCGTTACGTAAGGAGAAGCTATTGAGCATATACTTTTCCCTGTCAGGTTTGTATCGTTATGGATAACAGACGAGGGTGTTGGTGGAATTTCAATGATGAGCTTGATTGGGGTTCCCTTACAAGCTTGGCGTCGGTGAGACAAAGATGGATATTCACGGGAATGTAGTACCTGTTTGTTTACTTCATAGCTGAGCTGAGATGGGCTGTTTTTTGCAAGTGGGATGGGGTCTCCGTATAACTGGGAGATATAAGAGGGTGGACTTTTCAGATAAATGCTTTCAGAAGAGAGGCTATGGGAATCTTCGCGATCAGGGTTAACCAAAATTGTAGGATCAAAATTTGACTTGGCTACTAAGAGTAAGCAATTATCGATTCATTTGATGTAGAAGCTAGTTACTGACTGATGCTCATAGTTGAAAGAGCCACTGAAAGTCGTTCTGAGATCTCACTGAATGAATGAGGAATACCTGTTTTCTTTAGTATAAATTCTTGTATAATACTGTAAAAATGATTGTCGTCGGAATCGCTAAAGGAGCGTTCTGATTTCCAAGTTGTTGTGAGAGGGTGTGAATCCAAAGCTATGAACATTTAGTCCTCAGATATCGACTGTGGCACGATGTTATTTACCTTCGAGGAATGCTAGATGGATATCCGTGGAGTAATCTGGGACATTAGAATCATCTATTTTATCTTTGGAAGTCTTTGCCACTTTTTCTGGACGAGAAAGCAGAGGAGCAGTAGCCTGACGCTTGAGTGAAGGTCGGTCTTCTATGGAGCTTTGGTATCGCGGTTGAGAGTGAACAGGAACGAGCTGAGGGCCGATCGTCTGAACTGGAGAGGTGTGGAGGGGACATGTTTCGAGGGACATAATAAAGAATACGTTAAAGGTAGCGCTAGGAGGTAACAGAAGTCTAGAAAGAGAGGGAAGTTCAGGGGGGTGGAGGAGGTCTAGTATGCGGTATGAGGTCACTTTATAATCAAAACCCAAGCTCCGCTTCAACTGCAATTCACTTTTGTGCATGTACCTACCTATTTCGGACTAGTCACGTTATCGCGTCAATTACAGTATTATACTGAATATAAGTTGAATAAATCGGATTCACTTTCGACTCGACAAAGGCTGAGACCACTTCCTTCAATTTGGCCTAGCAACTCCTCCTCGTCCTCGTGTAATCCAGATACAACTCAGACTCGTCTTTCATAAGGCAGCAAATCAACAAATTGTAATGGCCTCCAAAAAACGAAGATCAGAATCTTTAGATGATGAAGACGGCGGTGATAAAGCTGGTGTTCGGTCAACAAAGAAGCAGAAAACTCAAGATTCAGCGACAAGTACGAAGATAAACTCACCCACGAAAAGCAAGGGTGTCTCAAGCTCAAGTACAGCCAATAATTACCGTAAGGAGCAAAATAGTTTCGGGGAAGGTGGACCCCCGGAAACTTCATCTCCAGACGCAGGTCCCTCTCAGCCTAGATCTTCCCCAGATCAGTCAAAGTCGAAAAATAAACAAGAGGGACTGAAGAAGCAAAAGAAGCTAAGGGAGGAAGCTACTAATGAGAGGTCACTACGTTCGTCTATCCGTAAACTTGCGCCGCCTCGTCCTTTTCCTACGGTACCGACATCTGTTTCGGCGACGGGACCTCGTTCCGCGCACAAGGAAGGAAAGAACTATATTTGCATAACACGAAAAACACGCCTCGGGAACTATCTTCGTCGATGTAAAGACACTATACTTAAAGACGGGTGTGTTTCATCTTCTTCCATCCTTCGACGTTTCCTTCTTCCAATTGCCTAATCAATTTCTAGATACAAAACCTTATATCTGCACGCCATGGGCGCAGCAATTCCGCATCTAGCTAGACTTGTAATCTCACTACCTTCCATATTACCTTTCGCGCCAGACGAAATTCGAACCGAGATTTTTACGGGCACAGCGGAATTAAAAGACGAGGTCATCCCAGACGATGAAGACGAGGATATTACATTACAAACTCGCGGGAAGTCAACAATGAGAGCCATTATTTGGATAGGGGATGGTGATAAGGAGCTGGGGATACAAACAAATACGAAGGACTCTAAGAAAAATAAGAAAAAGAGGCAAAAGGGGAAACCAACGCCCGTCAGCGAAGGAGCAAAATCAAAGCCTCAGCTCCAGGAACTCGTCTTCAAAGAAGGAGAACTCGAAGATCATGAAATGGAGGAGGAATGATAGTTGGAATTGCATATGATACCATACTGCCATACTGTACAATTACTAGCATTAGCATCTTGAACAAAACTGTTTACGCGGGTGCACCATTATGTCTATTCATTATAATTACTTGTATGGAACTTATCAGCTAAGACTCTATACGATAAGATAAAACATAGGTAATATACTATATATCCAAATCTACAGAATTCCATCTAGATAAGAACTGGAGTGCGCTGCTTTGCTTGTGCTTGGCTTTCCTACGCTTGACTTTGTACTTATCACATCTGAGGGTAGATAATCTGCAATGATAGTGTCGAAGTCATAGGTTATAGACGGAGCTATAAGTAAAAATTGTTAGAAGACGGCCTATAACTCTATTAATGGTGCTACATACGAGGTATTGTGCGCGCTTTGGATGAGGACTTTGAGAAGCCGCCAACAATGAGTTGACGGATAGCTCGACCATCAAGAACCTAGAGTAATTAATAGTAAAAAATCTAGTGTACTCTGTCCGAAAGCTCTATGAATACCTTATTTTCCTCTTTAGCTACTTTCTTTATCTCCGGATAGTCATTAATTGGAGGTTTATAGGTTCCGAGAGGAGAGGATGCCTTGCCCAAGAACGCCAAAACATCACCCTTAGTCAACATGCCTCGTACTCCTGTACCTTTGATTTGATCCGCATTCTCGACACCATTCTCCGTAAGGAGGCGCTGGACTGAAGGGAACAAAGGCTTTGAATGCTGTATATGTAAGTCGTGAGCACTAGGCTTTGAATGTGTTGACTCTGGTTTTATCACTTCTTGAGGTTCGACAGCTTTTTCCTGAGGCTTTGGAGTAGAGTTAGAGGCATGTTCTTCATTCGGGGCTTCTAAGTTTGAGATATCGTCTCCCTCTTCCGCAAGGAGAGCAATAGTTTTCCCAACAGGTATGTTTTTTGATCCATCTGGGGCCTAGACGTAAGTTATTAGTGAATGGGGTTTAACAAGCGTAAGGTAAAGAGGTCTGAGGCTTACAATTATCTTTCCCATAATGCCATCCTCAGGAGCCTCCACATCAATGGTAGCCTTATCTGTTTCCTAGTCGTATTACATATGTTAATTAGTGGTTATTGATATTATATTGGAAAGTTTCCGTACAATCTCCAGTAAAACATCACCCGCAGTGTATGATTGTCCCTCTTTGACTTTCCATTGAGCTATTCCACCTTCAGTCATCGTAGGGGACATGGCGGGCATAGCAAACCTAGAAATGGCATGCCAGGGCCGGCTTGAGTGCAAGCCTGTCATAATTTATTAGTGTAAGAAATTTATATACGAAGACACTCAGAGTAACAAACATCTTCTACTGAGAGCGTAGCGCGACGTCGAGGACGTTGCTACTGAAGTGATGGCTGCCGACGCCCTGCGGACGGGATGCATTGGGAGGTTATGAAGAGGCAAAGTGGCCGCCAACACAGTCCGAAGAGGTAAGTGCGGAGGATGCCGGGCTCTAGACCCGCGGATATTCAGGGTTTTTGTACTTTATAATTATTACTCACTGGCTTTGGAGCGCGTCGTCCTCTATAAGACTGCAGGTACTACCTTTGTGGTCGTTCTTTATTTCTACACGTGTTTGATAGCATAAAAGAGTAAGGAAGAATACCCTGTGCGGGATGTGTTGAGCAGCGACAACTACCTACTAGTACAAGAGAGGCAGCATCCAAGCACTCAAGTGTAAACAGCAGACTCGGGGCGGGTTCGGACACAGCAGGATATAGACATAGTGGCCTAACATTTCTTATTTTTTTATCAAAACTCAGGCCATGAATCAGGTCCGAGCCTGGAGCTCGAAATTCTTCCACCGTTTTGGAATGTAAGTCTCAATAGAGCCAGTTGCTGATACCAGTACTAAACCTATACCGCCGTTAGTCACTGTGCGACACATCAGATTCGCCTCATCCTCATTTCGGGCCTCGTTATCACCTCACTTTTTTATCCAGCTCTCGGAATTTACTCGAACTCTGTTGCCAAATTACTCTCAATACACTCTTCCCCAGTCGCACAAATTCTACCTCTCACTCCACTCCCATTTTACGAAGACGAAGATCTTGTCAATATCTGGTCTGGTCATGATGCTTTACGTATTATCAAGGACCCTGTCGCTCGCGCAAGATGTGGGAAGGAACGTACAATCCGTGTCGAACGGCTTCTGCTAACTAACAATGATTTTGACTACGAGACTGGTGCCATCAATCATCAGACACTCCACTCAACACTAAAGTTAGAACTGTTACTGGCAGAGTATCTGTCCAAAAATAGCTTAAGATGCTTGACTGCAGGACAAAGATGTTTGGTTCTCAGCCCTCTTGAGTACTGGCATCACGATGACAATGAGCTCCTTGAGGACCGAGACCTCTTGCAAACTGTCAATAAACTCGGGAATATCACCGTCTCTGGTCTTCCTCTCCGAGCGTCTATGGTATTTGCGGGACGAGAATCTATAGATCCAGATGACTCGACTATAGACTTTGCCACTTATGTCGCTCTGACATATTTCTTTCTTGAAGATGATTGTAATGGCTCATTGGGCCACAATGCTTGGCAGAAGGTTCTATCTGAAATAGCATCTTCATCTGGCCAGGTCTTTTCGAAGAAACAGCAACCATCGTTTCTATCCTTAGAGGTATGTTTCATAAAATACAATGCGTCGTAGCACTAAATTTGAAAAAATGTGTCTAGTTCAATCTCGAGAAAAGGGACGTTAAGCACGTTTCTGCCATGACCATCACATTGTATCTTTGCTATTTCATATTTTTTGTTTACTTCTCTGGCTCAATGCGGAGGATGGATACGGTGCACTCGCGCGTGGGTTTGTGTTTCACTGGATTAGTCGAGATTATAGTTAGTACTATCACAAGTCTGAGTGTGTGTGCAATTATCGGACTGCGTGTTACCTTGGTTCCTTGGTAAGTCTCTGTTAAACAAATTTGTCAACTAATTTTGCGATATCAACTAATGCTAGATCTCCTATCTCGCACCAGGGGTATATTTCCCATCGTCATCGTCTTTGTTGGCGCGGAAAATATGTTCCGTCTGGTAGGCAATGAATTGTACGACTTAGCATTTAATAAGTGGTCTCACTTTTTGTTCTCGCGTCGCGTTATTTCAGATTGACGAAGTTATCAAGACCCCAGTTAGCTTACCTGTTAAAGAACGTATCGGAATAGGGCTTGGACGGGCAGGTACATCTAATACGCTAAAGGTTGTCTCGTATAACACTATTCTTGGAGTCATCGCATTTTTCGCACGAGGTGCCATACATCAGTTTTGTGTATTTGCAATCGTCGTTTTAGTTGCGCACTGGTTCCTTATCCACACGTTCTTTGTCGCAGTGCTATCGATTGATATCCAAAGGCTCGAGGTAGTGTGGTTCACTGCCTTATCGAATCGGTTCTAAATTCATTAAAATTACTATAGCTAGATGATCTGATAAGAATAAACTCGAACTCAATTTCTCCCAGGGAGGCTAATGTCACAGGGAAGTCAAACATATCCAAAAACTCCTTCATAGCAAGAGCAAGCAAGAAAATACATGGGCTTACCAAAGGTCGTTTGACAAGGAACTTCAGCCTTCTCTTGGTACGCAGATACATTTTTTTGTCTCGAAAGCTCTAATTCTGACTGATATACGTTCAGCTCCTAGCTATAACGGCAGCTTTATACTACTCCACCATTCCACCATCTCCAGTACACTCAAAGACTTCTGTACGTTCGCCTGCCACTCGCGCATCAGTATTACGATCAAAGGCAGAAGAATCTAGGTTAAGTCTACATACTGAGGCACGTACTATCTGGCGTACCTTCAGTGCAAATGAAAGTCCCATTGTGCATTTGCGAGTCGAATCACCAACAATTGTTACCTTAGACCGTCGGTTTGATGAACATCAGGTTGATCACAGAATACATCGTCAACGGTGGTCCATCCGTCTTTTATGGTGGATATTCAGAGTAATGGTAGTTCCTATTGGCGCAACACTTACTTCATTATACGTACTGCTTCTGTACTTGCTTAAGGGTGCAGAGACTCTTGAAAATCGTAGGAACAGCGACGAAGAGGAACTTATGGAGAAGCCGATAGAACGGTTGCCTACTCTCAAGACATACCCGAGAGCGTTCGCTTCTGACGTGAATCTACTGGCTTCAAGCCGAAACGGCGATGTAGTGGCTTCCGTTAGTTCCGATGGAGAATTTCACCTGTGGCTGGCTAGCTATCAGAAGTATATCCAAGTTGATACCACAAGTCTTGTCCTGAGGTCTGCCTCCAGTTCCTCAGTCCAGTGTGCTTTGAGTGCAATTGCTATCGATGATTTCGGCACATTCTGTGCCGTAGGGACAGGTTCTGGTACGATTGGTATTTGGTCGATACAAAATGGAACCATACAGTTCATCACTCAAATTTCTTCCGTCGAATGCACTTCTCCAGTTTCGCGCCTTGAAGTTGGTTCAATAGATAGGTGTTCTTGGATAAGTCTGTGCAAAATGGATTCGCTAGTGCGAATGCAGCTAGTACGCCTTGTATTCTTGCATCATATGCGAATGGACGTGTTATCCAATGGTTTGATAATACTCCTACATATATCCGACCATCTTATTGTGGGCAGGTCATAAGGACTTCTCTGGTCTACCCTTTTAGCTCTGAACTTCCCGTTGTTTGCTTTTACTTTGATAATGGTGGGCTTGAGATTGTGAATAATTACCAATCTTTGCCGGACGGTGGATTGGCTTATATACCTGCAGGTACCATGAATGATCTCGTCGTGGATGTGCAGATATGTGTTGTCAACATTGAAGAGATCAATCATATACTTCTCGCGGCTGTTACTTGTTCAGGTGTAATTACGCTTTGGGATGGGTCCACGGGAGACTGTATAACAACTCTCGACGACTCTGACGGGTCTGTGAATCGCTTGCGGCTTGTCCCAATACCATCAAAGGCATGTACTCAATGCGGGGAAGTGCCCTTATGTAGTGTCTGTCTTGTTTACTCTGTTGGGCATATCGTCTTCGTCGACCGTGGTCTTCTCGCACGTCGCTGTTCCTGTCCTCTTACGCAACCACTTGTATCACGCTTAAATTCTTACACCCTTATAAGAGACTTGAGTATCGGGAAACGATCCCGAAGCGGTAGCTTTGTCTCCTCTTCTGGCGCTACCGAATGCCCACCAGGTCGACAAAGAAGCAGGCATGTGAGTATGTCTAGCGATACTGCCCTGACGTATCCGCTTTCCCCATATCGGCGCATGGGATTCATTCCCGGCGTAATCCTTCAGAAAAAGGCGATGGACACTCTCGGAGAACGAGTGATCTCTTTGACAGACCTGTATTCTCGGCTCTTGAAGACATAGCTGGTTCCACATCTATAGTAGGAAATCTAGATGAACAGCAGCGACTTATGGTCCCTGAATCCTGCCGGAATCTGGGTTCCTCACTCTCCGATAATTTAAGCCTTTGGCGAAATTTCAAGCTCGTAAGAGTACGAGAAGCAACATGTGAGCGAGGAGGTTGGGACGTGCTAGATGGTGGTAAGATTGTTGGGGTACGACGCAAGCCACGAAAACGTCAAGAACCATGCAATATGAATGCCATGAAGAAAGCTAATGAGAACTCCGACCAGCGATGTACACTATCACTATCCGTATTAGATCGCTGGGAAGTCTGGATCGTGGATCCAAATAAACCTGATGGGGGCCTTCAAGCATCCTCTTTTTCCTCTCTTCGTCTTAAGCCCGCTTCTATATCTCTTCTACGTGCCAAGGATGGAAAGAACACCAAACCTAGACTATCATTTACTCGTCTCTCACCACTAATAATCAGAAATTCAATTTGCCTCGCTGGGTTCGGGAATACTATCGGAATCATTGACTTCAATTCTTCATAAATCACTTTCTTATGTAGAAGAAATCAAGTTAAGGGAAGACCTTGTATAGAAATACGCTTAGATTAAACAAAAACGTATTTGAATCTATGTAATTTAGTCTGTCTTGGTTAACTTTTTTTCTCGCTTTTCTCTTTTGTGTGTAATGCTTGGTTTGGTGTCATCAAATTTATCACAATAATATATATTTTGAATATTGTAGTGCGTTCGTTATTTATAAAAGTTACTTGTCTTCTACGTAATTGTTTCATCAATCGATAAACACTGCAGATAATTTTTTCCAATACCAGATGTGAGTATATTAAGACGATACCAAAACAAAACAAATTAGATAAAAGATAACTTACCCTAAAATCTACAATGGAATCGACTTGGGAACCACTTCTTGGATTAGGTGAGGGAGACAAAAACTGTAAGCATAAAACGCCTTCCCCATCTATTCTGAGGGAAGTTTTTGACGAAGTATTAAGAGCCTTCAGGGTTTTATTGATATGAGAAAATTTATAGCTATGGATAGCAAATCTTAACAATATATTTTAAGATGAAGAGTCATGATATTTACCTGAATGCGATAGTAGAGTCGCATTCAAACGTCTCAAGAACTTCCTTGTCGTTAGGATAATCCATCTAAAGACGAATATGGCAAGTTGAAAATCAGCTTTCGGACAGATCTTGAACAGTGTTACCTCTGTGCTACCAAATGGTCCATCTGCTTGGATTCGGAGTAAAGGCTGAGCCGCTCCTCTTGACCTCGCAGTCAAGGGAATGGCTGGATTACCCACAAAGGTTATTTTCTCACATGATGAATCGACTTCCGAGAGTGCTTCCCGAAGCCACGACGACTAAAGCCCATAAGTACGAGTAACTATTGCATGCTCGAGATCAGTACCTTCAATATACACTTTATCTTACTGTTAAACGTTCAGAACAGTGGCTTAGCAAGACCATGAAGGAAAATAAACTGACATATTCTGATTATCCAAAGGCAGGTCAAGTTGTGGGTCTGCATCATAAGTGACGAGTTCGCAAGTAGTAGTAGGTCCATTAGCACTTTCAGCCCTGGTTTTTCATCAGTCATGAAGCGAATATGATGTAGGTCGTATGTTTCATTCCTCACAGTAGTACAACAAGAGGATATCCTTCTCCGGCATATGAGATCCGCATACCAGTGCCCTTTCCATCTGCTCTAGAAAAGAAGTTGTCTATTTTACCATTATTATCAGGAGTCTTTCGCCTTCGCTGGCCTCCCTGCCTCTGATCACCCCCTTCCTCTTCATCGGTATCTCTCGTCCTTCTCCAGGGTTGCCTTGGTCCAGACAAACCACCGCTCACAGGTCCAGTCGCGGTTCCGAATATATTAAGGCATTCAAGCAGGGTATTCAGCTGAAAGCTTAGCACAGTGTTTCTATTTGTATCTTCTTCTTCATCCCCGCCATCACCTGACCTATCTTGTTCCGGGGTGTACATAAATTCGTCAAATAAGTCTCTCCTAAACCACGCGGCACCTACGTAGATTAAATCTACTCATGATCTCCATGGAGTTGAAAAAGTAAGAATAGTACCTAGTAATACGCGTGATTCTTCAACAAACACGACAAAACCGGTGTCATTGATTGTCATTGATGCTCGTTGGTTTGAACTAGAAAAACATATTCCTCTAAGAAGACTTGTGAATGCTCGGATATCGGGGACAGATGCTTTGAATAACTGTCTTCATTATGATTTTTTCCAATGTCAAATATCAATTCAAGAGAACAAACCTCATGCGTATGATTTGCTTCATCAGACATGGCTGTTTAGATGAATATAGTGCAATAAACATGGGTCTAATTAGTGCGCGAAACGCGTATACAACACCAAACAAATGTAAATAATACACGACAGGCACATTGTAGTTTATACTACCTTTGTAACTAGTAAACTATCCTACATGTACATGTACATGAATATTACTTGAAATTCATGAAAACAGTTTATGCATTGTCCAGGTTATCCCTGTGCACTTTCTCTTCATCTCCTATCCTTTTGGTCCAGTCGTAACAGAACACAACATTTTGATCGTTCTTCCATGACTTCAATGCTTTTAAGGCGGCTTGTCCCCAATCGTAAGATGCATGTTCAGATTCATCCTCCGGTCCATCGACAAAAATAATCAGGTTCCTGTTCGAAGGCTGAATAAAGCCATATTTGATACCATTATCTATCTGCTCTCGGATTGGGGAATAGAAGGAGAGAACGTTGAGAAGAATTACAGCTACAATAAAAAACGCACGTGTCAGTATTACAGAAGGGGAGGAATGGAGGGGGGGGGGACAGAATAGAATATAAAAATGATTTAGTTCACCTACGTTTCGAGTGAATACCAAGCTGGGTCCACGTTGTTACCTCGAATATTTCCTCGTACGTACCAAAGCCTCCTGGTAAACCGATAAAAGCACCTGCTCGCTTAGCCATCTCCACCTTCCTCTCGTGCATAGAGTTCACAATGACCTAGAAACGTTCCCGGTAAACAGTCAGCTCACCACCATCACGGTCTCGAACCTTCTGTATCTATTTCAACTCACAGTTTTGACCTGATTGAAACAAAGTGATCGATCATTGATAATGAATGTTAGTTTGGTTGGGGAGGAGTATTCTTACTCACTCTTTCTTTACCATGAGTATTGACTCGAATGTCTGTACTACTCTGAACCTCCGTCGTTGTCTTTTCTCTGTTACAGTAGCTCATGAGCACAGTGTGCACAAGGAGAACAAGCTCATAAGCTCTCACTTTTCACCTCCTGCAGCATACATCGGAAATGGAATCACCCTAACATCTCATATCATATATAGGCCAAAATTATTAATCGCATTTAACCATATTCACTCACCCTATGACTTCTCCACCATGCTCAAGGGCACTTCCTAGAATTGAGAGCATGCACGTCTAAGATTTAATCCAATCAGACATAGTAAAAACAGACTCACCAGACACGACACCCATAATGCCCTTTGAGCCTCCTCCGTAAACTACCGATCGTCCATCCCGAGCGAGAGCAGCTCCGACAGCTAATGGATATTTATTCAGCACACTCACCATTATGTTTCAATTAATATTCTATGAAGTGCATGTACATACAGATTGCAGCTTTAGTAAAAGCATCCTGGTTCCCCAGCGAAGAAGCACAATAGACAGCAACAGCACGCCCATGCGAAGATTGAGATGACATAGTAGTAAAAGTTGTTTTTTGTGAACTTATGAGTGTGGTTGAAGAAGCAGATGTAGTCTCAGACGATATGCGATGTGAGGAATAATCTGAGATAGTCTTGCTGTTCTGAGGTTTTAATGAGCCCACACAAGTTAATGAGGAGGTAGTGGCGTTATATATACTTGTTGTCACGTATCATAGGAAAGCTTACGGCGCTCAAGGTTAGCGACTGTAGGTGTGCATAATAAATGTGTCTATGTGTTGTATTGTTTCGAGTCATTTTTACTCCGAGGGATCCTGACTTCTGATGGGGCTGTGTGTTCTCCTTCCACGACTTGTGTCATTCAGATTTAGCCGTTCAAGTCCTTGAAACTGCCGTTTTTGCCTCGTTGCGCTATACAGATTCATTATAATGTTAATGAGCTTAAAGCTCGAAAGTGCTTAAAAGTAAAATGAACGTAGAGTATAGCTCTAGATCTTACACGTTCATCTGATTCATTTATAGCCCTGACCTTCCCTGACCCTTACATATGCATGGAAGCCTAAACTAAACCTTACTCAAAACATGTAAGATAACTTTTTGATCACCGGCGCCTCATCGATTTTTTAAGGAAATAAAACCAAGACACAATTATAGTTAGCATGCAAACTTTTTGATTAATCTACTATATTGATACTTGAGAAAAAGATAACTATGCAGATGCAGATATAAAACAAGGAGTGAGTGATAAATGTATAATATTCTATGATACAGTAGGAGATACGGAGGTCGACGATGAAGGCCCAGACATAACTGAACTTCGTGTTTCGTTTACTCCCTTATTCGATAATTCAGAAGAACTTGGTTCTAATGACCCGGGTGAGACTACAGGTGCGTCTAGCTTGGGAGGTATGATACTTGTAGAATCATCAGTTTCCGTTTCCGTCTTGCTTTCACTCTTCTCAATAGCCTCCTTTAGTTTTTCATTAACGGGTCTGATAGGTTCACCCTTGATAACCTTCTTAACTTCCTCTAGATCCAGAGTCTCGTATTCGACAAGAGCGTCTGCCAGCTGTCATCATTTTTTTAGTCAGTAAAGAAGTACTAAGCTATTATAGGGCGTGTCAAGTACCCTATGCAGTTCATCTTCTTTGTTTCTGAGCAAGCTCCGAGCACGTTCCTCTCCTTCAACGATCATCCTGGATGCCTCAAAAGTCACACCTCTAATCTCGATTTTCGCAAGTTAATTCACATACCTCTGGATTTCAGATTCGATCAACTCTCGTTTTCCGGGACTAATAGTGCTATCGTTTTCTTGGTGATAAACCGGACCTACTACGTCTGAGAAACCGAATTGCTGAAAGAATCAACCTTGAAACGCTATTTTATGCATCAATGAACAAAAATCAACGCACCCTGACCATTGATGATGCTGTACTCGTCGCATTGCGGATATCGCTGGATGCACCACTAGAAACATTCTCTTTGCCATAAACTGTGCAACACAAGTTTCAGCCCAGATTCGACCTATATTTATACCAAATATACGTACTCAACTCCTCTGCTACTCTACCGCCCATTGACACATCGATACTAGCTTGGTACTCCTTCTTGGAGACGGATACTCTGTCGTCAGCAGGAAGGAATTGTGTCTGATGGCAATTTGATTTAGTCAAGCTTTTACAATTAAAGTGAATGTAGGCTCACCAAACCAAGAGCATGCCCCTTGTAACACAAGTCACTTTATGCAGTGGCATGGCACCTTCGGTGTAAAGAGCAACCAAGGCATGACCTCCCTATTTGGAGATGTAAATCTTAGTTGAACTTAAACTAGATCGCAGTAGTCACCTCATGATAAGCAGTGCACTTCTTATCCTTGGGATCGATATAGTGTGTTTTCCGCTCAGCGCCCATAATAATACGGTCCTTCAAGTTGATAAGCTTCATGGGTTAGGATCAAGAGATTTCTTCCTACATACTTTTGCCCATTCAAAATGTTTCAAATTAACCTCCTTCGCACCTTCTTTCGATGCTTGAATGGCTGCCTGACTTCATAGAGCATTTGAGTATTGATGGATTTCATGATTAGATATAGAATCGCATACTTGACCATATTCTGCAAGTCTGCACCGGAGAAACCTGGAGTACCTCGAGCCAGTATCATCGGATCGACATCTATTGCCGATCAATACCTTGTATGGTCATAACCGAGTCAAGTGATTCTCACCTTTAGCGGAGACCACATCCTTCATGAAGTGATTCAAGATCTGAACCCGACCTATAACATAGATTAGCATATAATATGAAGTCATGGCAGGATATTTTACCCCGAACATCCGGTAAAGGCACGGCTATTGAATTACGATTAGTAAGTAGTCTAGTATCTCCTGAGTAACACATACCAACTATCCTATCGAAACGACCGGGACGAACAAGAGCCCTAGTGTATTCAAGATTATGGGCTGAAAGATAAACCATGTATAAATTACATACTGATCCAAAGATTGGGGATAGTTGGTTGCGGCTATGACAATTACGCCTTCGCTTTGCATGAAACCATCCATTTCAACCAAAAGTTGATTCAGCGTCTTGTATAGATATGAGTAAGAACAACCATCGATACATAGATAGAACGCCAACAAACCTGCTTGAGATGCTGATGTTCCCGATTACTACGTTTACCACCTATCGCGTCCAACTCATCGATAAATATGATGGCCGGCTGTTTTTTCCGAGCTGTTGCAAAGAGATCACGAACACGTTTAGCACCAACACCGACATAAACTTCCTCGAATTCTGATCCAGAAGCAAATAAGAAAGGCTTAATGCGATAATGTTATTAGATTTTCTGGAGGTTGCTTAATATTTAGTACGTACAACTCCAGCTTCCCAGCAACAGCACGGGCTAGCATCGTTTTTCCCGTTCCAGGACTACCCGTGAGAAGTATACCCTTCGGAAGTTTTCCCCCTAGAGCCGAGAATGCCGCAGGGTTCTTAAGGAAGTCCACGACATCCTTGAGTTCCTCCTTTGCCTCATCTACACCATGTATATCACTGAATTTAACAACTTTTCCTTTCATTGGCTCAAATTCAGCAGCGCGAGGTCCCGTTTTAAGCAAATTGGTGTTCTCGAGGAAGAGTGATAAAAGCACGAGAGTAACTATATGAAGATTGAATTTTCTATAGCCCGTTAAGAATTGGAGATAATACGTACAGAAACCAGTGAAACCAATCCAAGCAACCGATTTGAATATCTTCTTTATGGTATCAGCCTTGCCTAGTTTCTCTTTAGTTAAGGTCACATCCAGATTATCAGTAGAAGCTTGGACAAACCTTCAGCTATAGTGATATAGATCGGGTTTCCCGGTTCTGTCCCTTTCCACCTAAAAGAGTTGCACTTCGCAGCTTTGACTCAAGTCCTAAGCCACTCTTCTGTGACGAGGCTAGTTCCATCTCGAGAACTCGCTGAGCAATTTGTTGACTTCGTGACAAAGGATGATTTTGCGCATTAGTAGCGTCCACATTGCTTGCTTGCGAATTATTAGGCAATGGATGAGCACGAAGCAGTTGCTCCCTTCTCGCCACAGCGTTGGCTATGCTAGCGCTGTTTCCCGTCTTCTTAAGTGCCATTGTATAATACATAAATGCTTCATCTGAGTGAAGAAGGGGGAAGAAGGATTCTGACTTTATAAGACAAGTTTGAGGACCAGAAAGAAGTAGGAATACTCACGAATTCGCACATCCGCTCCCAGCGGCTCATCAGGACATTCCAGCCTGCAGGTCTCCCTGATTCTGCGAGAAGACGAAAGAGACGGTTTTGAGCGTCTACATTATTAGGATCCGCGTCTGCTTCTGCTTCAGCCTTAGTTATTTCACTGATGGAAAGCATTTTTCCATCAACAGCGAAAGACGATGCATGGCGTATACTTGTTGTTTTAGGTTGATACAAGAATTTTGGTAATCTATAGTTAGTATGAGGACATGAAGAAAGATTAGAGGTAGTGAGTGCGAAGCGAGTGAATGAGTGAGATGACGACGTTCTCTGGCAAACGATGCGCAACTGGGAGATAGGCTGCGGGTTCACCAGGCGACGCCCAATTCCCAACATGAGTACGTCGTCTGTTGAGACGAACTAGTATGCGTGGGGAGATGTTGGGGTGGTGAAAGAGTCTGGACAAGTTCTAGTCGCGTACTTCAAGAGCCTTGCAGAGGACTATGTAATATTTCCAGACCATGCACAATTGCTTACGTCAGAACACATTCTCCTTCGTCTGCCAGACCAGTATTCCAACTCCGTCACCGTGACCGATGCTCCGTTTTCAAGTCGCGTGCAGGTCACGTCCGAGAATCAGATATCCATATGTTGCCAGGACCTCAGCCCGTTCACCCTTCTTATCCTCTTTCCTTCGTTTTCCCTCTCTTTCTCGTCGAAATATGGCTTCTGCATCCGGTGTAAACGTAGAGCTCTTCTACGCCGATAAGCGTACTCCCTTCTGTAGTCTTGATGTTGCCAATGCATTCTCTCAGCTCAGGTTAGTGATCGATCAATCTCGCCGTTCTAACGCTATATATAAACACATGAATCATATTTACAACTTCTGGTTTTTATAAAGCTCTAAGGAAAAGAAGTACGCACACTATGTTTCCTTAGCTAGTTGGGCCGGGGCACGTATCATTCAAGGACAATGGACCCAAGAAGCTACCTCTCTTTACGATCTCCTTATTCTCACCTTTAGCGACAATGGTAAACTTGTGAACCTTGAGGAACTGAAGTCTAAATCGGGATTGAACGAAGACGAATGGCAGTCACTACTTCAATATTCGTCCCAGGCAGGATTCAAATAGCTTGTATTATGTATGCATACAAACAACTAAACAGTATCACAGGTCTTGTCCAATTTGGTTAACTACAGATCATTCGGGTTTACAAAAATCATCCCCGAATCCCTGAGGAGAAGTTCTCAGTCGTTGTCCAGAACTCTGTGAATGCAAACGAAGCAGTTCCTCTCTGGGAGAAGGCGAGTACCCGACTGCCATCGTCCACTATTTCAAATGATAATGTAGTAGCACGCAATCTAGCTCAAGGATCACATCTATTCGATCAGCCCAGAGGCAACTCTTACTATCGGTAAACGATCGGATGGTCACATATCAAACTACTACTTCGGAGAACCGATTTCAGATGCTGAAGTTGCAGCAGTCCAAGCTGCCGCTGAGAGTGCAGGGATTGATGTTTTAAACACTCGGTACTAAGATCCACTTCTTGAGAGAATGTTACTATACTAATACTGATCATTGCTTTAGAGTGGAGAAAGTTGACAAAAGCACCTTCATTCTACATGTTGCTTCCGTTGACAAAGTAGAAGAAGCCTCCTCACATAAGATTAAGATTAACGATGTCGATGGTACTTTGAAGGTTAAATATGGCGATTTTTCTTCCGCACTAAAGAAGGCTGTGGATGCTCTTGAAAAGGTACTTAGACACCGGTCTTAATTTATGAACATGAAGCAACTACTAATCCACTTTATATTCATAGGCCAAGAACTTTGTAGCGAACGATAATCAAAAGGATATGCTTAACGGGTATATTAAATCGTTAGTATATGCTCTCTAACATAAAATACGCATTGATAGTCACATAATGATACCTCATCACTCTGTAGATTCAATACTGGTTCTATTGATGCGCACAAGGAGGGTTCTCGAGCCTGGGTAAAAGATATTGGACCTGTTGTTGAGTCCTACATAGGTTTCATTGAGACTTACGTTGATCCATATGGTGCTCGAGCCGAATGGGAAGGCTTCACTGCAATTGTAAACAAGGAGCTGAGCGCCAAATACGAGAAACTCGTAAATCGGGCTCCAGAACTAATCAAGAGTCTGCCTTGGGGAAAGACTTTGAGGTGGATGTATTCCGCAAGCCAGACTTCACCGCTTTAGAAGTTGTCAACTTTGCAACTGGAGGTATGTATTTTTTTTTCGGATTGCTAGGAAGCGTCTATTATAGTTGCTTATGCTCGACGTATAAGGTATTCCGGCGGGTATCAATGTAAGTTTGTAACAATGTAAGGTTGTCAAAATGACTAACTTTCTTCCAGATCCCAGTATGTCTCCTCGAGTTATTTCAGACAAGGATGTCAATTGAATTTCTATTAGAATTACTATGAAGTCCGTGAATCCCTCGGATTCAAAAACGTATCATTAGCGGTAAGCATATTTCTTATGTTCAGAAGTCACGTATTTGTTAAAACTTCCATTCACCATTCACCTATAGAACATTCTCGCAGCCAAATCACCTGGTATTTATTTCGCATTTCTCCGTACGAAAGCAATGGACTAAAACAGTATAAATCAAATTCTGTTCCTTTCCAATCTTCTTCGTTTCTTTTAGATGAAGAACTTACGTTTATCCACCCCGATGATGCCGCTTTATATAACGCATGGGACTCTCGTGCATTCGAGCTCCAAGTTGCAAATCATGAATTGCTAGGCCACGGATCAGGAAAGCTATTCCAAGAAAGTGCCGACGGAAAGAAAAACTTCGACCCAGAGAAGGTGTGTGATTGTTTAATGTTCCAACTTTTTCAATGTAAACCTCCTCCGTGATCCGAGGAATTATGTAACCTATATATTGATTTACTATTGGCTTGACTATTTATCAGATTATCAACCCCTTGACCGGAAAACCAATGTAAATATATTTTAACAATTCATTTCTTGATAACAGAAAACTTAGATGTATTTTACCAGCACTTCGTGGTACAAGCCAGGACAGACACCAGACTCGGTACTTGGGGAAGTTTCCTCTCCATGGAAGAATGCCGCGCCGAAACTGCAGCAATATATTGTACGTTTACACCTAAAAATAACCCGTCATCTATTTTCTATGTTTACTCTTTCTAATCGAATCACAGTGGCTAGTAATGACGAGATCTTAACTCTTTTTGGTGTAAGACATATATTCTCAGAGCTATAAGAAGATTTGTTTCAAGGTTACTTACAATGTAAAATATATAGTACACGGATAAGAAGGAGAAGGAAGATATAATTTTTATTACGTTCCTTTTAATGGCCCGTATGGGACTCCGTGCATTGGAATTCTATGACCCAAAGACGAAGAAGCACGGACAAGCACACATGCAAGCTCGGTGAGTTCTCAACCTGAACACAGACAAACCCTTGTGTACCTCGAACAAATTAACTCACCTCTTTTCTATCTTTTTTCTCATCTTTCAATTGCCCCACCGTACGCTCACATCATGCCGCCATCATGGTATACTATCAAACCATCATAACATCATACCACCAATCCCACCCATCACCCCTCTAATAGTATGGGAATAACTCAACACCTCGTCCGTTCCGGCATCGCCCACCTTGAAGAAATCCGTTCCCCAACGACCAACAAACTCGAAAACGTCTACATCCGCGTAGACCGCTCCAAAGCCCTCTCCCTAGGCCACTCAGCAGCAGCCAAACTGCTCGTCGAACTCCAGGTTCGCAAGAGTACTGCCGACGGTGTAGGCGCCCGAGCTTTCTACAAGGAATTGACGACTCCATTACCTGGTTGGGATGGTGAGATTAGAGATCTTGTGGTTAGGAAGAAACAGCCTAGGAAGGTGTTCGTTCAGGTAAGGAGGGCACCTTGGTTTACTAGATCGATAATGCTGTTGTGATACTGACCTCTTTCTTATATTATCTAGCCCAACACATTCATCGAGAACGATGAAGTCATACTCAAAGAGTACCCGCTCACAGCAGCAGGAGCCATCGAAAGCTTCATCGAAAGAAAGCTCTAACCAACAACAGCACATACAACATCTATCCTAATTTTATCAAACCCGAGTATCTATTAATCCCTCCCCCCTTCCCAATCATCATCATTTATTATTAACCATCCGCGAACAATTTATTAAAAAAAAGGAGTTATATTTTTTTTGCAAAGAGGAAAAAGAAAGAAAGAGGAGGGAATATTATTGTAATTAGATAATACTTTCCAATGAGAGTGAACAAATTGATTGTGCATGTATATATAGTATATATGACTATAGATATGATGAGCCAGAACGTTTAGCTTGTTAGTCTGCAGGTGTAGGAGTTGGTAAGTGTGCAAGGTTGAAGAAAAGCCAAGAGAGAGGAGATTGAAAACCAAGAACTAATAAGTTAGATGAAAACAGAAGAAAGTAAGAAGATGAGAAATAGGCAAAACATTAAGAAAAGTAATAAGATATCATTGTCTGTGATTCTATATTGTCTCTTGAATCATTGCGACAATCACAGTCACGCTATATCATTAAAGTGATATGGATTAAGTTTTAGTTAGTATCAATCTTATTTGAGATGATAGATAAGAAATCTCCTTACTCATCAATTTTCTAGAATAAAACCCTAATTAGCGATATTCTCAAACGAAGAGCCAATACATGATTAACTTACCCCGCCCTTGAAAGAATCACCGACTCGTGCGGCGGCAACTTGTCAATCAAAGAAAAAATGTTGTGTGTTTAGGATCTCCAAAAACCGTTTAAAAGAACATTTAGAACTCACTTTCAAATGGACTAACACGCGTTATGCTCATCATACATGAACGCGCATATTGAACCATCCTATCCGCCATGGCTTGTACTTGTAAACTTTCATCACCGCCAGCTCTCGATATATGTGAGCATATCTGCATCATCTCGTTCGCAAACACATTATCTGACAACCCATCCGTCTACCAAACCTGTTCGTACTCAGAGTTTCTTTAGAGATGAGTACAGTATCGCTTACATATACCACTATGATATCCCCATCACGCAACCTTGTCTGATATATGTCAGCATCACGAGGATGGTCACTTAACGTTTGTCCATAGTGCCGAGAATGAACTGGAACCTTTGACATCTGCCTAGAAGAATATGATCACTATAAGCTACAATTCTGTGGATTGCCATGCAAACATGATGACACTTACTTTGGACAGTTAAAATAGTGTGTCTGAGGGGGTTGGTAGTATAGTAAATTCGAGGATCGAATATGCAGAAACCACTATCTCCCAGACTGAATAGATAAAATCATATGTAACCGTTTATCTCAATAGAAAATGGGACACATACTTTGCTGCCCGGAGCAAGCCGTTCATAGAATTCACTGTCAGTAAACATGCCGTACTCGAGCCTAAATATAACCACAAAGAACATTAATACCCCATGACGAACCAATGAGCTATACATTAAAAATTTGACAGAAATAGATAGAAAAATACCTGCTTCCACAGTCTTCTCTCTCAGCACAGCATTATGTGCAAGCTCCAAGCATTCATATGGTGTGAGTTCCCATCCTGAAGCGTGCTCGTTGGCTTTGCCTTCGTCCTGTTGTAGAGGATCTATCTCTGGTTCACCAACCCAGGCATGCTTAGCATACCGATGCGCATGATACATAAGAGCTTGAGAGAATAGAGAGGGGTCGATACCCGACTCTACCCATCCTCCTACTCCGTCTGCAACTCCAAATGATACGCCCTATTATATGCGATACCGACAATTGCAATTAGACAGGATGTCAGATACCATAGAATATACAGCATAGACAGACACCAATGAACTCACAGAATTGTTCCGCATCTATCCTCGCCAAGTTTGTAGAGTATGATTTAGGATAAGAAACATTAGTCAAAAACCATCAACATTTCTATACTCCATAGAGTACAGAAACACCCCCAATTGGTGGGATTTGAGAGAGTTACATACCTCTTGCACAAAGAAGAAATCCTCTCCGGCGTCCTTAGTCGGCACGCCCTTTACTCTAGACAAACTCTTCGCCCTCCATTTCGCAATCTCGCTTTCCGGAGGGAAGTCCAACCCATTCTTCCGTCTCTTCTTCAGTGGCGCTCTAAGCTCCTGAGGTTTCCCTGCAAAGCTTACTCCAACGTGAATTTTGAATGGCCTTATGCTATTATTACTTCCACTACTACTACTGCTACCACTACTTATGCTGTCGCTGCCGCTACTGCTACTAGCACTAGTAGAGGTAGTAGTATCACTTGTAGCATTCGAAGCCTCTGAAGCTTTCACGGGAGACGATAGAGTAAATTGCCGAGCCTGAAATTGAAATTTTTGGCATCTCTGAAACCGTTGTCGTACTGTCAGTCGTTGGCACCGACTAAACATCGCCGTCGCCGTCGTACGCGCCATCCCAGGCGCAAAGCATAACGAAGTCGACATCCTTTGTGGCGGTACTAAGCACAAGACGGTGTAGATGAGGTCTATTCAGAGTCGTAAGGTCCGGTGATATAAGGTAATCGTGTTGCAAGGTTATAAAGGGACTTGTGTGTGTGTGTGTGTGTAAATGTTACGGGTAAAGAAAAAAGGGAGGAGCAAGAAAGCCGAAGTGATAATAAAAAAAAAGAATTTTTTACCTCCGTCCGTAAAAACAATGTCATTCCTTATTCCATCCGGGCGCGCGTACCTTTTAACCTTAGGAGGGGGTGGATCCATCATGTGACATAAACAGCCCTATGATCTCGGTAGAAGGGAGAGTATCACTTCCCGTCGCCTGTGTACAACTCCTCGGGATCACTCCCTCATTCCTAAATCGTATTAACGACAGCGGAGCTCCTGATATTCCACAGGAACATACCACCTTCACCTTTCTCCCATGTAAATAAAACCACTTCGCGTCTACTTCTTCTTTTCTGTACTTCTGTTATTTTTATAGATGTCCGCAAATAACATACGTTTACAAAATGTTATCTCCACCTTTTGTTATCCGAAGCATGTATATGTATGATCCAAAAAGTACTCTAAACTACCTTTTTCCGGGTACGTATCGATTCTGCCTTTTCTTCTTCTGCGTACGTATCGACATGCACGATACTATATAGGTAACAATAGCTATCTAAACAAAATTACATACGACGGTAAGTAAACGTAAAAAGGGCCTAGATCAAGCCCACACACAAAAGCCTAAACCAAGGGATAAACCACTACAAGCCGCATGCACCTACAGCGGATAAACCCATACTAAGATTAATCTTAAAGTAATCGCATAGAAATTGATCGAATACGGTAGTATAACTAACACAACTTTCAACGAATTACTACTTGACATCATTAGATACATATTCATCGACCTCCTCATCAAGATAAACTCAATCATCATCTATCTATGCTGAACTTACCTCCCTTCCTCAAGTGATTTACCCCCCCCCCCTTTCGTAAGTATATCCACATATCCACATATACATGTATACCCCCCCCCGCATCTCTACTTATAATCCCCCACAAACCTCATATCAAACGATCTTTAAAAGTCAATATATCCGTTTACCCCTTCCCTCCCCAGTAAGTCACTCGCAGAAAGCGAAAAGCATAGAAAAACGGGACTCGGATCAACGACGTGTAAACCTAACTCCCGAATTGTATTGCATCACAATATCAAACCAATACCAGATGAGAAGTATCAAATCCCACAAAAAAGTGAAAGGGAAAAAGTATCACTAAGGTAAGATATACAATCCTTCAAATCCGAAATCCCAAACTCACATAGTAGTATCTAAGTATCAATGCAGTAGATTTGTATATCTCAAGTAGAATAATATCAAGATCCACAACCTCAATCAAGCCTCAGAAGTCGCCCCTCTCTCCCTTACTTCTAAGAATCAACCACTCCACAGTATAAACCTCATCATCACACTCCTCCTTCGTCTCTTACAATTCATACACCATTCCACTATCCCACCACCCCTTATCCTCAACTCTCTAATCCTTGTATCCTTTAATCCTTTCCATAACCCCACTTCCCTTTTCCCTTTTTCATTGCAAATCAACTAAAATAGTCCCCCTCACACCTCAAATCTATACGTACAACACACACATCAACACATTTACACATTTACACATCTACACATCTACACTCTACACGTCTTCCCCGGACATCAACATTTACTTATACATATGTACATCCATGATACCCCACCATTAACACATATACACCGACACCACCATCATCATCATCATCATTTCTTACAAAAAAGGGGGGAGGGTGGACTTCGTGCGAAAGAAAACGAATAAAAAGAAAGGAGAAAAAAACAACTAAGAAGAAGAAGAAGAAAAAAGAAGTTGATATAGCGGTCCAGTTTACTTTAAAGAAACAAGCGAGGATTAGAATATATATTATGAATCACGAAGTTTAACGTGTAGCTCGCAAGGAACGGGTGAGGAAGAAATACGAGGGGGAGGGGATGAACGTTGGAACTGAAACTATAACATGGTAAGAAACCGAGAAGAGAAAGACGATGGACAAGGGGTTGGGGTTGTGGGGGGGGGGAGGAAAGAGGAAAACGGGAAGATATATTTGAGGTGTACTGGATGGAAAGAGAATGAGAGAGAAGAGAGAGAGAAGTAAGTATTAAAAGGAGTATGAGCATTCACAGAAAAGAAGAAAGAAAGAAGAAAGAAGAATAGAGTTGGGGAAGTATATTACGACTCTGACATATACGCAACCGACACAACAAAAGAAATAAAGAAAAGCAGCAGCAGTAGTAGTAGTAGCAGTGAGAAAAAATATAAGAGACACTAAGAACGTAAGCAAAAAGGCAGGGGGGAGAGGGAGAAAATAAAAGTATAATCACGATATGATAAGAACGTTAGGAAAACGAAAAAAAGAAAGGTACGAAAGGGGTTAAGCAAGTAAAACGCAGTAGTAGTAATAGCAATAATAACTAACTGATGATGCATAGAGAAGAAATAAGTCAACACTATAGTAAATTTATATAGAACCTGAAAAACTATGTACCGTGTACTACGTTCCGAAAAACGAACAGGAAACTCATAATGAAAAACAACCAAGAAAAAAGCAAGGTATGAACAGAACAGAGATAAACGACAACGCGCGCAAGTATAGAGCAAAAGTAAGCACACGTACATGTACAAGTATGTATGTATATATGTATATGAAGACAGAGAGATGATAAAGAGAAGAGAAGGAGTAGAAATTCAAAAAGAGAAAAACAAAAAAAGTCGCGTAGTTCTTCATAAATTTCTTCACTTCATCTCATCATTCAAAAAACTCATTCATATAGCATTATTATGCATCAAACGTTTTGTAAGTGTGTGTGTGTGTGTATGTGTGTATGTGTGCGTGAATGTGTGAGAGACAGAACTAAGTCTTATATGTGTGAGAGTTATATGTGAGAGTATGAGAGTGTGTAAGGGATGTAAAGGACAAATGTAAAGGAAGAGAAAAAAAGGTGAAAAGAAAAGAAAAAAAGGGGGAGAAAAAGAAAAAAGTAGGTAATTGTAATTCCATAAACATAAATATCTGAGCTTTTGAGAACGGATATCGATGAACATGAACGTGAACACGTATAAAAAATTCTTGAAAGAATAAATTGAAATGGGGTTTGAAAGATAATTAAACGGCAGGTGAGAAGGAGGGGGGGGGACATGGTTAAATTGACAGGGAGGTACGACGAACAAATGAACGAGCGAGCGGATAAAAACAAAGCGAGGCACGGGACACATGGAACACACGAAGACACGGGGAACACATACGAGCAAGGCAAGGCAAGGCAGCTATACAAAATCACAGCATGAACAGAGGGGGGGGGGATGGAGGTGCATGAGGGGAAAGCCAGAGTAAAAAACAAAGGCGATAAACGGGTGCAACGGAGAAGTAACATGAATGGGGGACAAAGAAACAGATAGCAACCCCATACAATCGAAAACATATTAGGGCAACAACAATAACAGCAACATATTCCGGCTAGCAATTTTTTTTCCCTTCAGTGCTCAAACTACTTTAAAAAAGGTGGTGGTGGAAGAAAGCGTTTTTCAATGAAGAAAAAGGAGTGCATTGTAAACCAAAAAAAAAAATGGCACTGAGTGTGAGAATAAAAGGGAGAACGAAGGGAGGGAGTAAGCTAGCGTTAGCTAAGGAAACGTTCTTGTTGTTGCTGTTGCTGTTGTTGCTGTTGCATCTGATGTTGTTGCTGTTGTTGCTGCTGCTGCTGCTGATTCTGAGAAGCCATACCGAACGCTCCAAGTGGGTTATTACTATCAGCCGGAGCAGTCATCCTCGAGAAGAAAACCTCCCATTGCGCTACAAAACAAACATCATCAGTACCCAAAAACAACATATCAAAAGTACAGAAAAAGCAGAATATCACTTATACTAATAACAGGATAACGACAACAAGGAAGAAAACAATATCGATAAATCACTCACGCCAATCAAACAACCCCCCAGGAATTCCCTCAAGCATACTCGTATCCGTAGCTTGCATCTGCTCAATCATCATAGGCTGCGGGTTCTGATCCAACAAATTCAATATCCTCACATCATTAATCCCTCCTCCTACTCCCCCTCCCCCTCCACCACCCCTATTACCTCCTCCACCACTATTACTATTACCACCTCCATTGACACCACTACCGCCGTTAGCACCAGCAGCTCCCAACGCAAGCAAGTTCAACACAGGGTTCACATTCGACGACAAACTCGTCAGTTCCGGTAACAAACCCATACTCGAAGACGTTAACGAAGAAGGGTTCATGAACGCTCCCCCGCTCCTGCTCCTGCTCCTCCGATACCTGGCACTGTCAACACTATTCCGTTATTACCATTTCTATCGATGAAAGTATTGATACTATTACCATTATTGTTATTATTATTATTGTTGATATTATTACTGCCACTGTTGATATTCTGACTGTTACCGATCATCGAGTTCCCATTATGATTCTTATTCCCATTACCGTTATTACCGTTATTGCTATTATTATTGCTGCTATTGCTATTCGCATTGACGCTATTCTTCGCCGTCACGTTCACGTTCGCAACATTCCTGGAACAGAAGTAGATGGGGAAGAAGAAGAAGTAGGGGAAGACATCGAGCCAGGTGGACCACCCAAGCCCGACGGATGGGAATTGGCAGAGTTGGTGGTACCGATCGAAACAGCGGCTGTTGCCGCTGCTGCTGCAAGAGCTCTCGCCCTCGACCTCGAAGCAACTGTAACATCCAAATTTCGAGATCGAGGTCCAGAGCCAACAGAATCAGTGCCACCAGCACCACCGCCACCAGCACCAAGACCAGAAGAGCCAACAGGACCACCGGTAGTAGCGACATGCGCATGACCACGAGAATGATGCCCATTATGGTTACGGATCGTGTTATTGGCATCCGCATCATCATTCCCATCGTCATAATCATCATAACGTTTGTTATTATTGCGCATACCGATACCACCAGAACGCAGGTCGGTCCCAACATCACGTAAACGGAAATGGGAGGAAGGATGAGAAGAAGAAGAAGAAGAAGAAGAGGAAGAAGCAGCAAGCGCAGTCGCAGTCCCGGTCACAGCAGATGCAGACGGAGACGCATAAGCAGAAGAAATCGAAGTAGAAGAACGAGGTAAAAGAACAGAATCAGTATTATGTACTTTCACATTTTTATCAGCACGAATAAGGTGAGAAGTGGAAGGGGGAAGGGAAGAAGAGGCAGGGGAGGATGTGGAGGAAGGGAGGAAGGGGAGGGAGCGGAGTCATTGGTACGACGACGACGATGACGGACGAAAGAAGACACCACCTCAGCCGCTGACTCCTCACCTTCAGATTCTTCGTCAGATATACCCTGACTGAGCACTACAGTCCCTTCAGGCAAGTCCCTGAAATCTTCCTTCTTTGACTTGCCATGCGCAACGAACACTCCCGAACCCGGACGTGTCGTATCGGGCCTGTACTTGAGTCCCTTGATATTTCCTTGGGTTTCCCTACCACCCCAGTCGTCGGATTCAAACTCGGTCGGTGGTCGAGAGGTAAAGGCCCAAGGGTCGTCTCATAAAGCAGAGTAATAATCTCTGCAGTCTAAGTGCAGAAAATTAGTTTTAAAAAATATATACCAGCATATCATCATGCATTGGTTTTTTTTGAAGGAGGAACAGAGACCAAAACAAAACAGGGTTAGTATCATTCATATAGATCTCAAAGCAACAATACCAGCCTTTCGACGAGAGGACATGTGATCAGGCTGGAGAACGGATTCCCACCGGCGTACACAGTCACGTAACTTTTTCAATTTTGCCTGAGCATTCGCGTCTTTCCGTCGAGCCCATGTATGGTACTAAAGTTAAAAAAAGAAAAAAAAAGAATCCATGACGTATTCATTCCCCGCCCACACGTGGGAACGAAACCAAAGAGAGGTGTGCGGGGGAGGAGGGGAGAAGAAGCGGGCGCAGCAGAAACGCCATAAAATCAGTAAAAAGAAGCACCACAAGAGAAAAAAAAAAGGTTGGCAAAACCCTTTAGGAAAAAGAGAGAAAGGGAGATTTAAAAACGCACTTGTACGAGAGCACACGAAGTCGCTGCATACGTAACCAACATCCAAACATCATACAACGTTTCATTAGCATCTAACCAATCAATCGCATCGCCCGTCATCTGCACCAACTCTGACCATTGATCTATCGTCAGACTGAACTTGAGATGTTCGGGACATGAGTACGAAATTCGCATGAAAACCCGCCAGAAAATCATCGATACAGAGGCATAAAGAATGAATAAAATACCTGACAACAAAACAAAACACAAAATGTTAAGTAGCTCTTCTCTATACTACTACCCTTCTTCCCCTCAATAACATGAAGTTGGATCAAGCTTACCGCCACTTCTAGGTGTTTCTAGCCCTCTAAACTGTAGACTTTCAGGGAGGCTCCTTCTCCAGGACTTCATATCATCCAATAGGGTATATAACTTCTCGTCAGTGGCATAAGTCAAACCGGAAGGCCTAAGATGGAACATAAAAATACGTATTAATCTAACTGAAGTAGAACTTTGATAAGACGGTCCAACATACCCATAAATCGTTTTAGTAACCCGCCCTAGTATCAAACTAAGACGAAGTAGTTCTGCAGTATACATATCATTCGGATCTCCCGAAGACGGGAGACATGCATCACAATCCTCCACGTTAATCATGTAAGGGTGTCCATAAGTAAGACTCGTCCTGAAAAAAAAAAAACAAAGAACAAAGAATGGTATCATGAATAACACAACCAAGAGTGAAAACAGTAAACAATAAAAGTTGTTGGAGTCCTCTACATACCACCGATCAGTAATAACACAAGCTCCCCATACCCTTCTCCTCATCTCAATGTTCGTCTTAACCGCCTCCGCACGATGTAAACCCAAATCCTGGGCCATTCTGATAGCAGTTCCCAACCGGATCCACAGCGCCGATAACGCATTAGGCACAAACTGCGAATGACAATCCGCACACTGACAGAGTATCAAAAGCGACTGGACGTTCACGATACTCGCCGTACAGAGCACATCATCACTCTTTATCAGCTCATTAACCGCGACCCGTAAGGAATCAAAGACCATTTGGGGAACGTCCCTCTTACATGCCGCAATCAGACAGATGGAGTAGAGCAATATCGGGGGAGGGACGGGTTGGAAAGAGCTAGGAATTCTGACTGGGTGATGATCGGGACGAGAGGAGCGATATCAATAAAGTAAGAGTTTATCAGTTTCTCTATGACGTCCCTCTCGACATGCAAATCGATTGTCCTAGGTAGCGAAAGCGAATCCTCTAGTGTCGGCTCAGAGACCTGGACTAGACCATCTCCTGCCTCGCTTACCTCCCAAGTGTGATTATAACGTTGATCGTAAGTTTGGTATGCACGCGGCGGAACCGTAGCAGTTGAATGCAGTAAGTGTGTCATCGACGTCGGTCCTGCGGAAACAAAATAACATAAGCTGACATCTCCATGGATAATTTTCGGGGATTAAGGAGATAGGAGATAATTAGCGAGGGAGAGGTTGACAGCCAAATATGATGTCCAAGGTACCAAGAAACGGTTAACCCCCTCTTCGAAATGATATGCACCTCTCTCAAAGGGGGTAAAAGATTAAAAAAAAGGGAGCAATAAAAAAAATAATAAACTCTCGAGATAGAAAAGGAAAAAGAAGAGAGAAAACAGTGGAATTAATGATACATACCGTCTACACGAACATTTCGAACAGAATCGGGCATTGGTGACCGTTGAGATGAGCTTTCCCTCTCCGCCTGTTTTTCTTTTTCAGCTTGAGCAGCAGCTGCTGCTGCAGCGGCCTCTTCCTCAAGTCTCTTCTTTTTGAACCGGGTCTCGGTGATAGGTAAAAAGAAAGTACACTCGAATCCATATTGTTTACAATGATGGCAAATCGGAGGGTCAGCATCGATGATAATATCACACCTAAGAAAACCCAGAGATTAAAGGATGAGAGAGTGAAAAAAAGTGTGTGTGGAATAGAGCTCTTTAGTCCAAAACATTCTACCAAGTAAAAAATAGGAAACTTCCTAACCTTATTTTCCTACTTCTGCAACTATCGCACGCACGCTGGGTCTTCGTTCGCTTCTTATGCGTGTCGGATGCTTCGAGAAATTCCAACCAAAGAGCAGAGATTGATAGATAGTAAGATTATTAAAAAAATTTTTAACCCAAAAAATCATAACCGATAGTCAAATCACATCGATCCATACGAAGAACCCAAGAACAAGAAAAATGAAAAATGAAGAGAGCAAGAAGAACAAGAAGAACAAGAAAGAGAAAAAGAGAGAGAGAGAAGGAGTCAGTTACATTATACAACACTTCCAAGAGCTACTCACTCAATTCCTCGGCATCCGAGGCACCAGAAGTCTTTCCCTTACCTGAATCTTCCTTCCTCTTGCGTTTTGAGGTAGCGGTAGTAGGAGTAGTACCAGAGGCGGACGCAGACGCATCGGATTCCGTGGAGAGTGGAGGAGGGATCGGTGGCGGCTGGGTTGCCGTCGGGGAAGGAGAGTATCCAGGGACGGAAACAGGGTAATAAGAGTTTGGATGGTAAGTTGTGTGTTGTTGGTGTGGATGAGGAGGATGGGGAGGAGGAGGGGGAGGGGCATGAGGATGATGATACTGTTGGGGATAATGTTGTGCGGCCGGGTAGTAGCCGTAGGCGGAGGCGGGCGAGTGAGGGTGTGGTATGCCGCTATGAGGGCCGGGCGATGAATGGTGCTGGTACGGGTTCGCAGAGGGGTGGTGGGCGTAGCCGTTCGGAGGAGGATAGCCCGGGTTCATGCCTGGATGAGGGTGAGGGTAGGAAACCGGCGGGGGAGGACCGTAGTACAAAGGATGGCTCGGCGGGTGAGGGTGAGTGGCAGCCGGCGGCGGGAGTAGGTTGGCCGGGGTCGGTGGAGGACGAGGAGAGTTATTGGCACTGGAGGCGGCGAGGCCACTACTGGCAGAAGTAACGGCGGCAGTAGTTGCAGTTGTGGTTGTAGTTGGATTACTATTCGTATTCGTAGAAGTACTATTATTACCAGTAGCACTACTATTACTATTAGTTGATGTCGCCGTGGAGCTGCTCTTCTTGTTATTAGTCGCCTTGCGCTCCCGGCGTGACCTCGATTGTGAATCTGACTGACCCGTCAACTGTCTCGACTTTAATTTTGAGGCAGGGCCGGGGAGAAGGGGAGGACGGAAGACAGTAGTGTTTGCAGAAGAAGAAGAAGGCTGCGAAGAGGTAGTCGCCGTCGTCGGAGAAGCAGCCACTTTTGCGATCGCAGAGAGAGCGAGAGTGGTCGTAGGAGGAGGAGAAAGAGAACGTGACGGAAATTCGGACTGATTATGGAGAGCCAACGCTGAGGGTCGGGTAAAGGGGGCAGTCAGTTGGGATTGGAGGATTAACGGATCCGTACCATCATCTCCAGTCCCCCCGTCAGGGGCACAGTTCCATCCAAAATATTATATGACATACCCGCGTATAGTTTTTCGTTAGAACACACACACACATACATACACACACACGCACGCGCGCGCGCCATCATCCAGAGTGCAAATCACAGGTCATATCATCATCATGTAATAATAAAGTAATTATTATATATAATCCAAAATTCCCATTTAAATATTATATTCCCTTTCATAGCAAATACAAAGCGGGCAACGTACCTCGTTCTCTGCTCACTGTCCCACTCCGAGGCGGGCTAGGGCGCGCATGAACTCCGTCATCCATCGCGCTCATAAATCTACTCTTCGCGCTTCCTCGCAATGATATCTATCTCCTCTCTGTCCTACAACAAAACAAACAAAACTAGGACCCGTTTCCTCTTTGTTCGCTGTTACTAATCGCAATTAGCTCCTCCCGATGCAGAACGGGATCCCTCTACTCACCCTCTCTCGCCTCTTGGATCTAATGTCCTCTCTCCGTGCTCAACGTACCCAAATCAATGTGCGCGGTATACCGATTTTCCTTTACGGTAGGAAGCGAGTGAAAGCTCTCTTCGTATCTTTGCCCTAAAGTCGGCGTGTCTAATGTGCGGAATCGTCCCGCACTGACAACTGGCATCGGCATCCCCTCCTATCACTTCGGCCTTTCAATTTTCAAACTCAGACTACCTTATTCTCACCGGTACTCCGTCCGGCCCGCTTATCTCAGCTCCTTCTAGCCACCTGGTTTCATTTCAAATCAATTATCAATTTTATTCCCTCTACTGAAACTAAAACTAATACTAGAACAATCTACATCTCTGTTCCACCACTAAGACTATATCGTCACCACCAAATCTAGTTCTTCGTCTCTCCCTCTTTGACTTCAGACCCAGGATTTGGATCTCGTTTATCTTCTGTCGCTACTTCAGAAGCAGACAACCACGACATCCCCCGACTCCTGCACAACATATATGCCAGATTCCGCCGCCAGCTACCAAACCCAAAGGGATTCGGAGGTGTAGGCTCATTTAAACTCTTGTGCGCAGAGTTACGTATCTGCATCAGAACCCCAATCACAAAACCAATATGAGAACAGGGCATACGAAGTTCACGGAGAAACCACATTTTTTAAAAAAGAATATAACATTGATCATCAGTTCATTTCATCATTTAAAATCTGTAGATGTATCACAAGCCCTTCTCACCTGTTCGATCGTAGTAAGGTTCAGGAATAGGAGCTAAAAAACGCACACACACACGAGGCAAAGAAGCACGTGGTGATCATAATATGAGCACATGTTTACACAAATTAAACATTTTATAAATACAAATGTGAAAGATGAGGAATTATAAATGATTTTTCAAAGAAAAAAGAAAAAGACGTACTCTCATATGGTACGCAAGGAGACCAGAGACGGGCCAAATCACGATCACGCACAGAACAAACACGACAGCACTTCCTGCGCCCTCGCGCAGCGTTTCAGCTGCACGAATGTGTTCCTTGTGCGCCTGCAAGACCAGGTGGATTGCGGACGTACAGATAAAGAGACAAAGAGTAAGCGTCTAAAAGAAGAGAAGATGACGTAAGTTTCCCCGTCATTAAGGCACAACTAGAAATCTGTCGATTCGAGAGTCCTTCTCGGTGGCTGTACGTACCCCGAAAGTCAGGAACAGGATAAACGACGTGTAATTGCGTCGCCCGACACAATTATTCACCCATTGACAATGATGGTCACATCCATCCACACAGTTATCGCACTAATACTCAGCGTCAGTGATGTTCGCATATAGTCGTTAAATAATTTGCTGTAACGAACCATCCTGCAATGGCTTGATCTTGGCGGTCTATAGATCCGACACGTTTGGCAATATTTAACCCGAACCCTAAATGTACATATATAGTTAGATCTGAAACTGATGGAGAACTCGAGAAAAAAAAAAGAGGGATGAAGATTTGAAAGAAGAAAAAAAAGTGGAAGAGAAACCCCTTGGCTAAACCGTTCGGAGAAAACCAAGAAAAAGTAAAAAGACTCACACTCCGGAACGGACCTTCAAGTCCCGAGGAAGAGGAGCCTGCATCGGTTCGTTGAACGACGAATTTTGAGGATAAGGTGGATCTGGATCAAGGTTTCGAGGTAAAATACCAGGGTCGCTGAACGCCTGAAAAGCAGAAATACAAATTTGACCATCAGCTCTCTCTGAACCTAGTAGGGTAAAGACTAATAAAATCATGATAAACTATTGACTCACTGTAGCTGCCATATTTGCGATTGACAGCAAACACATGTATGCACCAATTATCGCCACAGCAGGGCTTTCATTCTTCCACCACCATACAGCAGTCGTACCCAACCATGTACCAGTCAAACCCAAAACAAGAATCACTGAACACAAGAATGGCCAAGTGCTATCTCCGCCTGTCAAGATCTTACCTTTCAAGAAGAACGAATTACGCGAAGGATGAAGCTCATACTTTCGCATAGGTTTCCCATTAGGATCAAGTAAAGGTACGCGCGACATGGGATGCTCAGAAGCAGGGGGGATAGGATTGAAATTCCTAAACCGATTAATAGTCTTGACACTTCGCTGGCGACGTGACATAGACGAGAAGACATTTGAATTTGCATTTCGAGTTATGTCTAGCGTTTCACCATCATCAAGGGCAACTCCTGGAGCAGCTTTAAATTCCACAAATGGCTCTTCAAAGTCCCGCGGTCTAGCTTCCAAGTCTTCTAAGCTCGGGGAGAACTTGGGATTTTTCGTAAAAGTAATATCAGATGCCATTTGTGCATCGTTGCTTGCATTACGACGCAGGAATTTCTCTAAACTTGTACGGGCTCGGCCTGTTGTAGGGGCGGTGTTGTTGCTACCCACATCATCCTTACTCGTACTTGCTTCGCCCCACCGATTGTACACACCAGCACCAGGCAATCTCGTCGCAGATGAATTATTCGTTCCATTTACGCTAGGTCGGGATTGAAGACCAGGTACAGAAGGTTTGGGTTTGGGACCTATGGGCAAAAGAGGTTCTCTACTAACTTTTGTGGAGAAACTCCTGCCTAAACTGCTAGTGTTCGGCCCAAGAGTAGCATTATTAGAAGTAGAGCCCGAACGTTCTCTACTTGATGAGGCAGTATACTCATCTGTCGTAATAACAGAATGAACGAAACTATCTGAACCTGTGGATTCGGGTCTTGACTCCCCGTGAGCTAAGGCAGTTGCTCGCTGTAAAGCCGCGAGGGGGATAGGAGGAGCTCCTGGCCCTGCACCTGCCGATGTGCTAAAGCTTGCTGATGGACTAAAGTCCGTATAATAATTTGGACGAGAGGGATGAAAGAATGAGGCTGCTGGAAGAATGCCACCTGCATGTGTTGAAGAACTACCTTGGGGAGGAGGGGAAGAAGCCGAATAAGGAGACACACCAGGGGTTGATACTGAAGGGAGTGTGAAAGTTGTTGAATACCCTGAAGGTGAACGAGGTGCATGGCCTGTACGCGAACGAGAACGCGAAGTAGCTGAAGTACTCCGGGAAAGGTTGCCTCCTGTTGCTGAGGTTGTTGTAGTTGCCGAGCTTGCTGTTCGTGGTTGTGGGGCGTGAATCTCGGGTTCACGGTCTGCGTCTGGGCGGACCGAGGAAGGTGGGAGGTAGTGTGGCCTTTCTGTTGTCATGGTGGGTGGATGGCCTGTGTTGAAGTCCAGCTAGGGCACCAGCGATTTAACCAAGAAACCCAAGAAAAGCCTGAAACTTAAAGGTAGAGAGCTATAATTAAAAATGGTAAATGGGGGAATCGAATAATGAATTTATGTATGAGTGAATTATAATAAGGAAGAAGAATAAGCTATAGCAGATATGCTTGGAGGCCTGCCCAGCGACCGTGATTCCGGAGGAAAGAAGTGAAATGATAATAGGCGAAAGATTAGTAAGAGAGAGATGATGGATTTCTCGTGATCAAAGACCGATATAAGGCGCTGATTGCTTTGCCCTTGTAGATATTATGAGTGGATTACAAGGTGAGGATGGAGGGAAAGAGGACGAGGAGGCGCTCAACCTCGCAGACGTCTACTAGCGCCAGTAGAGTGCGACGTTTAGGTGCTAGTGACAGTGTCAACTGTATCGCGTCACGCTCATGAGCAAGTCAATAACAAAATATGTGCAAACAACACGCTCACTAACTAATAACTCCTATCACTCATCACTTGTCACTTTGTTTGATTGTTTTACTTTTCAGTTTGAAATTCCAGGACAGTACTATTTTTAGAGTCGTGCTCGTCAGTTTTCAATAACTGATTACCACTCTTCAATGTACTAATATACACACGCAAAACTTAAGACTCCCATGTTTGATATAACTTCAATTTTCACCTAAATGCGAAACATGCACATATAATTGTTGGAAACCAATGTACTTATCTTAGGATATTACCTCCGGCTAAGCTTACAATGCATATACGAGGCTCTGATATAAATTGCAAGAAAGTCAAGATTGACACAAGTAAACTCTCAAGGAACAATACAAGACCCATATGAGTACAGATCAGATGATACACAAATTATTAAAAAAATGAATACAGGTTATTATCTCCCTTCGGAGAAGAAGTAGAATCAGACAGATTAGAGTTGTTTACCTTAATTTAAGACAAGATCGGATCACGTATATGTTTTGAAAGAGGTAGATGAGTTGATGCTACTGTGTCGACTTCCACGGGAGGGTATGCATACTGAGATAGATCTTCTTCTACTCGAGTAAGAGAGATCTTATCGCTACTTAGAGCTTAGTAAGATCAAGAGACTTGTTTACTAAAAAACTCGGATAGGAAGCAGAGAAAGAGCCACATCATATCTAAACCATGATCCTCTCCCATCCTGACCTTCCGCATTGATGCTTTGGGATACAACTGAGTACTCTTCTTATGGGCCATGGAGCTCGAACAAGCCCAGCAAATCAGAACATCGATCACGGGGTATGTTCCTGTGTGCCTCATGTTTTCGCTTTTTCCTCTGCTGTCAGAGTCGGCGTGTGATACACATTGTGTTGCTTCTTCTTCCTGTCAATATCAATAACGATCATCTTCTGTGTTACCACCCCGAGTCTAGTCCTTCGTGTCTTGACTTGTTTATAGTTGCACCTTCTTCGCTCTATCCTAGCCTGGTGCAAGTAGTCCGAGGTTCATAAAAACCATCCTCTTTATCTCTATATCTATACCTCGATTCACTCGAAGTTGATACTCCCTGACAATTTCAATATGAAACTTACAGTTACCTTATCCAAGCTTAGACCTTGTTGTCATATTCCATCAAGCTTCCGCATCATCATCAAATGATAGAAAAGGTGTATCTGTATCTGCTTTTTACGTTGTTTCACACATATCTATCAAAAATCAGTGTGTTTACAAATATAGGGCGACATACCGTTCGAGGGTCAAAACTTCTACGGCTATAATCTAAATCCGTGCTTTTTCAGTGTTGGAACTGGAAAGTAGCTGCCGATGAGGCGATAGCTAGTGTCTATCGTAAGCTTTGCCAGGTATGCGCATTATTCTGCGAGTATGGCAGATTTGGAAATCCTACTCCTGGAGTTCACCTCGCACTCTGTGTTGCGGCATTTTCCATTCCCAAAGGCATAGCAAGCTACCTCTTGTCATATCAGAGGGTTCTATCAGTTTCTGTTTCATCAGAGTCCAGCAGTATCTGGAGCACACCCAGATTCTTGTAGCTTTTATTGAGAGTATGATTACCCGACTATATCCAGCGAGCCGATAGAGAGTTTAAGTCATATTGTTGGAACTAGCTTTCCAAGCTGCATTGATAAGAGTTTTGATCATGTCCTTCAGAGTTTCAAGATAATTCTCATCCCCAGGTAACAAACACATCCTTGAGTCCGCTCTGTACATAATAGTTTTCAACAACGATAAGGTAGTCTTCTTTGACCCGATGAACTGCTACTGTGTTGATATCGAATCTATATATCGCTGTTTTGGGAACAAAAAAATCAAATGTACAATCGAGAATCGAAATCTCTTGGACTCTCCTATTGGATTCCAAGTTAAATCTACTGACGATTATCGGTCGTCTTATTATTAGCGCAATCTTTTTCGGTTTAGCAGTGATGTTCTTCGGTATCTTAGAATGTATTGTTGACTTCTTCCTGTAGGCACCACTAAAAAGGGGATAGAGAGTTCGAAGTTCTTTTACTGACAGATTAGAAGTCCCCCTATATGGCTGGCCTGTATCCACTTGAAGGAATATCCGTCATTACTTAGTACAAATTAACAGGGAGAAGAAGAGACACAAAGGCTTGAGTTCCTTTAGTGATAGCATACCTTGAGAAGAACAGGATTCTTCACGTCGGACTTTCAGTATTTTTTTTCTCATACGGCCGGTGCCGCCTGAGATAACAGAGACTGTAAAAGCTGGGTATTGATACTGGTCGGTTGTGCGTACTTTATCGCAACCTCGTTCCGGTTCCCGATGTCGCGAGTAGGTTAAGCAAGCACACAAAATATGCGCAAACAACACGCGCACCCGGCTCACGTCACTCACCATTTTGGCACTTTATTTGTTTCTTGTTCGACTGAACGAGACATGGCTGGTATATGCAGAACAAGACTTGCTGAGGAGCGTAAGCAATGGAGAAAAGACCATCCATTCGTGAGTTCTCCAGTTCTCCTTTCGTCTTACTCTGCAATGGTGAAGTTAGGGTTACATCCGCTAATTAGTTCCGCTTTCATGCACTTAACATGACTAGGGTTTTTATGCACGTCCGTCAAAGTCACAGGATGGGTCTATGAATCTGATGGAATGGGAAGTTGGAATTCCGGGCAAGTCAGGTGTAAGTATTTCTCGTTGGGATATGAAGGAATGAGCGCTTATTATTCAGTGAATTTGGCGTTTACATGATATAGACTGCATGGGAGGGTGGAATATACAAACTTGTAATGATATTCCCAGAAGGTATGTATAGTCCATTCCTTTGACTGTATCAATAATCAAAGTTACTGATCTTGAGCCTATGAAATACGTTTTGATGGTCGCAGATTATCCTACGAAGCCACCCAAATGTGAGCTTAATGGTTAAGAAAGCCGAGGTTTCCTAGTTGGTGCTAATATACTCTGTTGCTATTCGTAGGCAAATTCACACCGCCGCTTTTCCACCCGAATGTATACCCGTCGGGTACTGTCTGTCTATCTATTTTAGACGAGGAAAAGTCGTGGAAGCCGGCTATTACCATCAAGCAGGTGAGTACGAGTACAACTGATCTTGGATGCTTTATGGATAAGATGAAGTGGACTCTGACCTTGTGTTGTTGAAGATACTACTTGGGATACAGGATCTCTTAACAGATCCTAATGTCAATGATCCTGCACAGAGCGATGCATATACCTTATTCAAGTAAGAAGAAGTTTCTCACTGCGCTTTTAAAAATGGAGTGACTGACACAGGTTGGAATAAATTATAGGAATGACAGAGCTGCGTATGAGTGAGTAGAGTTTATATCCCTGAGAAATGAGTAAGGAGATGAGATGTCCTGACATGTTTTATTTTACAGACGGAAAGTCAAGCAACAAGCGCGAGAGAATATCCCCAAGTGATATTGTGTATGGCTAATCATGTTCGCTGTTTCATCTCTTTACATACTCTCTTCTGCTTTGATCTGTTGTTTTTGTGTTTTTCTTTTTTAATTCTTCACTTCTTCTATGCTTATAGTGTAACTCTGTGACATGTGATGTAACGGATGTGTGTGTAATAAAGGATGAATCGAATACAAGTAAAAATTTACAGGGTTGTCACGTCGCAACAGTGTCACTTACTTGGTCGCTTTACGATGATCGACAGGTCACGCTGTTTTTGTTTGGCCCACATGGATTGGCATAGCAATAGTGTTATAAAATACGTACACGGCAACTAGTTCCCTCACGCCGACTTACCGACTCCGTCACAGGTCTTTTTACTTCTCCCCGCCATCTCTCTCAACTCTTTCTTCTGCTCTTCAAGTCACCTTTAACCTCACTCTTTCTCTCGCGTTCTGGCTCCCCAGCGCATCCCAAAACCAATCACAGTCGTTCTTTAAGTTTTTCATTCATAGACCTTTAACGCTCCACCTTTTTCTTTCTCAACCATGGCCGGCCGACCTGGTTACGGCGGCCCTCCTCTCCCATCTAATGTGCGCAATCCCTTTCAAAACCCTCCAGGCTATGGAGGAGGGGGTTATGATACAGAGTCGGACGGCGGTAGTATGTACGGCCGCCCCGGTGTTCCGCAGTATAATAACAGTAGCACGCACCTTAATTCTAGAGACCCTTCGGTGAGTGGAACTACTCCTCTTTCCCCCTTTTAAATCTTTTCGTCATTCTCAAAAAGCTATGGTTCGCTTACTATGCCATCATCTCTCCCATGTATTGAAATGACAGTACGCAATGACAACGAGTCTGAAGTGGATGTATATGGGAATCAATATGAGCCGTCTATCGACTCACACACTGGTCCCAGCTACCCTTCGGGCTTGAGTAGCTACTCTGACATGCCTGGCCCGAAGGGTTCGAAAGATCCTTATCCAGCATGGACCGCAGACCGTCAAATTCCTATGTCCACTGAGTGAGTTCTTATCTCTATTATGGCATGACTTCCCCCCTGTACCCCTTTCGCACGCATCGGCGTCGATGAATTTCCTGGCAAAACTTCTTCCTAAGAGTCTAGAAAGCTTCCTGCAATACCCTTAATGTCTCGACACCGATCCCGTCGTCATCATTGTACTGATCTCATTTCACAGAGAAATTGAAGACATATTCCTCGACTTAACGCAAAAATTCGGTTTTCAGCGTGACTCTATGCGTAATATGTTCGACTTTCTCATGACTCTTTTAGATAGTCGTGCTTCGCGTATGACTCCTAACCAGGCTCTTCTCACTTTGCACGCTGACTATATCGGTGGGCAAAATGCTAACTATCGGAAATGGTATTTCGCCGCACAACTCAATCTGGACGATGCTGTTGGGCAAACACAAAACCCCGGTCTACAACGCCTTCGAACTATACGTGGACAAAAGGGTCCAGCATCTACTGGCGAGAAATCGTTGAATAGCGCTCTTGATCGTTGGCGTCATGCTATGAATAATATGAGTCAGTACGACCGTCTTCGTCAAATTGCATTGTACTTGCTATGCTGGGGTGAAGCTGGTAATGTTCGCTTCATGCCCGAGTGCATGTGCTTCATCTTCAAGTGTGCGGATGACTACTACCGTAGTCCGGAATGTCAGAACAGAGTTGATCCTGTTCCGGAGGGTTTATATCTTCACACGATTATTAAACCCTTATATCGATTCCTTCGTGATCAGGGATACGAAAAATTAGATGGGAAATTTGTGAGAAGAGAAAAGGACCATCACGAGATTATTGGTTACGATGATGTTAATCAGTTGTTCTGGTATCCAGAAGGTTTGGCGCGAATTGTCCTTAACGACAAAGTATGTACTGTTCTATAGCTTGATTCCAAAGGTTAATCATTGATCCACCCCATCAGAGTCGTTTAGTGGATCTAGCACCCGCTCAGCGGTATATAAATTTAGAAAAGGTTGACTGGAACAGAGTATTCTTCAAAACATTTTTCGAAAAACGTTCAATCCTTCATCTTCTCATTAACTTTAACCGTATATGGATTCTACACGTCTGTCCGTATTGGTTCTATACGGCGTTCAATTCGCCCAAGGTTTATACTCCTGCGCTTGCATCAGAGCCTTCCGCCGCCATGACTTGGTCTGCTGTTGCCTTAGGAGGAGCTGTTGCTACGTTCATCATGATCTTCGCAACCCTCGCTGAATTCTCTCATATTCCGACGACTTGGAATAATGCCTCTCATCTTAGTGCTCGCTTGCTTATTCTTTTGATTTTACTCGCTCTTACAGCTGGACCTACATTCTACATCGCGATTACTGATGGTACGGATAGCAATGTCCCCTTGATTGTTGGCATTGTTCAGTTTTTCATCTCGCTTCTTGTGACGATTATCTTTGCAATTATCCCGTCTGGAAGGATGTTTGGTGATCGTGTTGCGGGCAAATCACGTAAATATATGGCCAGCCAGACTTTTACTGCTTCATATCCCGAGTTGGATAGAAGTGCGCGCATGGCCTCCATCATTATGTGGCTTTTGATTTTCGGGTGCAAGTTAACTGAATCTTATTTCTTCTTGACGAGCTCATTCAGTGGTCCTATCGCTGTTATGGTACCTACTAGGGTGCAAAACTGTAGTGACATATACTTCGGTTCCGCATTATGTAGAAATCAGGTCCCCATCACACTTTCGCTGATGTACTTCATGGATCTAGTTCTTTTCTTCTTGGATACCTACTTATGGTATATTATTTGGCTTGTGGTCTTCAGTATCGCACGGTCATTTAGTCTTGGTTTGTCTATCTGGACTCCATGGAAGGATGTCTACACTCGTATGCCGAAGCGTATATACGCTAAGCTTCTCGCAACCGCGGAAATGGAAGTGAAATACAAACCGAAGGTACTAGTATCACAGATTTGGAATGCAGTTATCATCTCTATGTATCGCGAGCACTTGCTTTCGATTGATCATGTCCAACGTCTCCTCTATCACCAAGTTGATGGACCAGATGGCCGTCGTACCCTTCGTGCACCACCTTTCTTCACAGCCCAGGACAGTACAAGCTTGAAGGGCAATTTCTTTCCTCCTGGAGGAGAAGCGGAACGTCGAATCTCTTTCTTTGCTTCATCTTTGACGACCGAGCTTCCAGAACCATTGCCAGTCGATGCTATGCCTACCTTTACGGTTCTTGTTCCCCATTACTCAGAAAAGATTCTTCTCAGTTTGCGAGAGATCATCCGTGAGGAAGACCAGAACACTCGGGTTACGCTCTTAGAATACCTTAAACAATTGCATCCCGTTGAATGGGATAATTTTGTTAAGGATACTAAAATACTTGCTGAGGAATCATCATTCGGTCTGGATTCTCACGATGAAAAAGCCAAGAAAGTGGATGATCTTCCATTCTATTGTATTGGTTTCAAGACTGCTTCTCCTGAGTACACTCTTCGTACCCGTATCTGGGCTTCGTTACGTGCACAAACACTTTATCGTACTGTGTCTGGGATGATGAACTATTCAAAGGCTATTAAGCTTCTCTATCGTGTGGAAAATCCAGAGGTTGTTCAGCTTTTCAGTGGTAACACGGACCGATTGGAACGTGAACTCGAACGTATGGCACGCAGGAAGTTCCGTTTCTGTATCTCTATGCAGCGGTACTCGAAATTCAATCCACAGGAACTTGAGAATGCAGAATTCTTGTTACGTGCTTATCCTGACTTACAAATTGCATACTTGGACGAGGAGCCCCCCATGCAAAAAGGTGGTGACCCAAGATTGTTCTCTGTGCTCATTGATGGTCATTCTGAGGCTGATGAGAATGGAAAGCGTAAGCCCAAATTCCGTATTGAGTTACCTGGTAACCCCATCATTGGAGACGGGAAGTCAGATAATCAGAATCACGCAATTGTCTTCTATCGTGGTGAATATCTGCAGCTCATTGATGCTAACCAAGACAACTATCTTGAAGAATGTATTAAGATCAGGAATATTCTTGGTGAATTTGAGGAATATTCGATTTCAAGTCAAAGTCCTTACGCTCAATGGGGTCACAAAGAGTTCAAGAAGTCTCCTGTAGCTATCATTGGTACTCGTGAATACATTTTCTCAGAGAACATTGGTGTACTTGGTGATATTGCCGCCGGAAAGGAACAAACGTTCGGTACCATGACCGCTCGCGCTTTGGCATGGATTGGAGGCAAACTGCATTACGGACATCCCGATTTCCTTAACGCACTATTCATGACTACTCGCGGAGGTGTATCAAAAGCTCAAAAGGGTCTGCATCTCAATGAAGATATTTTCGCTGGTATGAATGCGTTCGGACGTGGTGGTCGAATCAAGCACTCGGAGTACTATCAATGTGGTAAAGGTCGTGATCTTGGGTTCGGAACGATTTTGAATTTCCAGACTAAGATTGGAACTGGTATGGGTGAACAAATGCTCAGTCGAGAATATTACTATCTTGGTACTCAGTTGCCCATTGACCGTTTCCTGACGTTCTACTATGGTCACCCTGGTTTCCACATGAACAATATCCTTATTATCTTCTCAGTGCGGGTGTTCATGTTTGTTTGTAAGCACATGTTCATTATCTTTTCATTGAATCGTCGAAGTTGACTTTTTATCAGTGGTTTTCTTGGGTACACTAAACAAATCTCTTAATATCTGTGTTACGGATGCCGATGGAAATCCAATCGCGGGACAAGGAGGATGTTACAATCTCCAGCCTGCATTCGACTGGATTAAGCGCTGCATCATCTCTATCTTCTTAGTGTTCTTCATTGCATTTTTGCCCCTCTTCTTACAAGGCAAGTACCGTCTCAGTTCTTTGTTTGTCTCTTACTAATTTATTCGTCCACAGAACTGGTCGAACGAGGGACGGGATCGGCGTTAATTCGACTCTGCAAGCATTTCCTTTCATTGTCCCCAATTTTCGAAGTTTTCTCCACCCAGATCTATTCACAGGCTATCTTGAGCAACTTGACTTTTGGTGGTGCACGGTATATTGCAACTGGTCGAGGTTTCGCGACTACTCGTATGTCGTTCAGCATCTTGTACTCTCGATTTGCTGGGCCAAGTATATACATGGGTATGCGAACACTGATCATGTTGTTGTATGCAACGATGACGGTGTGGATTCCTCACCTGCTTTACTTCTGGCTTTCTGTGTTATCTCTTTGCATCGCACCATTTGTCTTCAACCCCCACCAATTTTCGATCACAGATTTCATCATCGACTACAGAGAATTCTTGAGATGGATGTCGCGCGGCAACTCTAAAACTAAAGCCAGCAGTTGGTATGGCTATTGCCGTCTCTCTCGTACGATGATTACTGGTTTCAAGAAAAAGAAATTAGGTCAACCATCTGATAAGATGTCTGGTGATACCCCCGTGCACGATGGAAGACTGTTTTGATATCGGAAGTCTTAATGCCGTTAGCCATGGCTGCCCTTGTAGTTATTGCATATATGTTCGTCAAATCGTTCAAGGTCAATGGCAAACAGCCCCCGAGTCCCCTAATCCGTATCGCACTCATTGCTATTGGCCCAATGGTTTGGAATGCAACAGTTTTATTGGCTTTGTTCTTTGTTTCTCTATTCTTGGGACCAATGCTCCAGGGTTGTTGTGCCAAGTTCGCCTCGGTTATGGCCGCCACTGCGCATTTCCTCGCTTTAGTCGGAATTGTTGCGTTCTTTGAATTCTTCGTAAGTTTATATATTTGCTTTGCTTTGGGTCGTTTTCGAGCTAAGTATATGTTCCACAGTGGTTCCTTGAGCTTTGGGATGCTTCACATGCCGTTCTCGGAATTATATGTATCATCGCTATCCAACGTGCTGTTCAGAAAATTTTGATTTCAGTCTTCTTGTCAAGAGAATTACAGCACGATGAAACTAACAGGGCCTGGTGGACGGGTAAATGGTATGGAAGAGGTCTCGGTAACAAAGCAATGTCGCAGCCTGCTCGTGAATTTGTGGTCAAGATTGTTGAGATGTCGCTATGGAGCTCCGATTTCTTACTTGCGCATCTTCTATTGTTCATTTTGACTCCACCACTATTCATTCCCTTCATTGACCGTCTACACTCAACGATGCTCTGTAAGTGTTTTATTAGCATCGCAAAGAAGTTAATATGATCACTAATTGTGTTTGCCTCTATCTAGTCTGGCTTCGTCCTTCAAAACAAATCCGAGCTCCTTTGTATTCAACTAAGCAAAAGAGACAACGTCGTTGGGTCGTTTTCAAGTTCGGTATAGTGTACTTGCTTTCCATGGCTTTCTTTGGCGCTCTGATTGCTTTGCGTACGTATTTTCTAATTCACTTACACCATGAGTCAATTTGACTGAATCTACTTATCTCTATAGCGGTCATTTTCCGTGATTATATTGAGTTCAACTGCACGCTTTGTTCAAACATTTAACGAAAAGTAATGCATGTGTATATGTCGAAGGCAACAGTCAGATACCCTTCCTTATCCTGTTTGCTCCCTTCTTTGCCTTCCCTTCTTTTATCTCATCCACTGGATTGGACCGGACTGGATCCCTTACGTAAACTGGATAATGATGAACACCTCGTATTTTTCTTGCCTTCCTTATCCCATCAGACGCTCAAATCTAATCTGTTGTTGGACATTATATTTCTTTTCATCGCCTTCGCGCCCGCACCTGCTATTTTCTCCAAAGTTTCTTGTTTTCCTCTATATCATCCTTATCCCTCAGCCGCCTTTATTACCTTTTTCTCCTCAATTTTTCCTCCTTTCTTGCGCTAGTCTAAACTCTTGTCACATATCATCATCTACGACTATCTACGTGACTCCTCTTCACCCACCTTGTCGTTATAATTAGCTCATTGTACCAACTGGAGAAAATGAATAATATCTTTTTTAAAATAAAAACCCTTAGCTCATTTGTATGATAATATCCTGAGACGAGCTATAGGGATAAATACTACATAAATCAAGATGCTTAAACAATTGATTGTATTTGAGGTAAGGTTTAGGAGAAAGGATGGACATGTTGTGTCTATCGTAAGTAACTGAGTTATTGAAAAATGTATGCTATTCTATCTTTAAACGTAAATTTTTCCAGCCGTAGACATGCATGGACCTGTATTTCCGAGTTATTTAGTTCTGTAACCACTGCATTATAATTTTATATGCAATGCAAAAGATTTTTTCTTCACTTAAAATTTTCATCTTGTACAATTTTTGTTTGTTGAGCAAATTTTCGCATCCACTCGATTTGTAGGGTAAAAGTATCTAGCTAACGTAAAATTTAATCGTCGATTACTTTTTTCTTCTTTTGTTGCATTTCTGTGAGGAAAATCGTTTTACAATTAGCCACGATCAAAGAGCTAGCATTACTAGTGACCAGAGGTGGTTATGTGGCATGAGGTATCATCAGTATCTTCGATACTTTCGTTCCGCCCTTAAATGTTCTTGATTCTCAAGTAAACTATACTTGATCCCTATTTACGTTCTGGTCTACTGACATGAAAGATGCTCAATATATCTACTTTCCTACAGATCTCGTCAAAACGAACAACTTGTCTGAGTTAAATACACTTACAAGAAGAAAAAGAGAAAGAATACAGATAATTGTGTACATAGTACATTGAGATGTAACAAAAACAAAACATGAAGCTAGTCCATTCCCAGGTGTGCAATGATGATGTGTGATGAAAGATAACAGACTGCGCTATATATAATAAAGGTTGAGGACACACGAACACAAGTACAATTTATAATTATAGGGACCGTTCGGCCTTGAACCGAGATACTCGACCCGTCCTTGCGGTTGCGGTTATGGACGAAACTGGCATTTCAGTCATACCGGCTTTGCGATTTGACTCACGTACTTCACTGGCGATGGGTGATGCACGTTGACCCTGTTGTGGAGCGCTACCTGGGGGTGGAAAGGATGGCGAATCCACGATCATATTGGAAAGCACTGCTGGGTCTGGTGGGACTTGCGGTACAGCATACAGACGGTTTTGCTGCTAGTTGGATTATGAGTTAAATAGATATCACGATACGGGTGAGATTATATACTTACCAGTAAGGAGGAGCCAGGCGGTTGGATAACAGTTGGGGGCTTTTTGAAGGTTGATGTTAAGAGCGATGTCGTCGATGACTCTTGCTTACTTGGTTCTGAATTGTGGCTCGAGTCGAGTTTAGAAATTTCCACCTCCATGGGTTTCCCCTCAGAAACTGTTACGGATGCTGATAGGGAGAGATTAGACGCTGACGGTCCACCTGCATTAACTATATTTCTATGCGCAACTTTCTGGGCAAGAGTTCTTGAAGCTGCAGGTGATGGGGCTGAGCCTGATGCTTCAGAGCTCATAGCTGGTGCCATCACTTCTTGACGGGAACTTGTGACCTCTGGTTTAAAAGTACTGTTGGAGGTATTTTCAGACTCTGGCTCGTCCGCCCGCTCTGAGGCATCGTCAACGACTAAACCAGCCTTTAGTAACTCTATTGAGCGTTTGTACTCTTCAGTATTTTCTCCTTCCGAGGCACTATCAGCTTCTTCTCCACCAACAAGTTGGTCATCAGTTAGTTTACCAAGACGGACAGCCGTCCTTAACTGCGATGATTTTTCTTGTGGCAGAACCGATGCCCCTAGTGAATAGGATTCCGAGGCGTGTGTAGTTATGTTCCCTTGACGCTCAGCTTTAAATCTCGAAATTCCTGATTTAGGTGGCCTGGATGCAAGTGTCGTTTCTAATGGTACCTCCTAGATAAGCTATTAATCGGATAGTAACTACATTCAACAGTTGCTAGACTCACAGGCTGATCCCACGCATCCTTCCCCTTATGTGAATGTGCCGTCATGGCGTCATGAGCGTCAGCACCTATTGATTCTCGTAAGCGTATATATTCTAATGCCATCTCCCTCTGTAATGCAGCTTGGGAAATATCGAAACCCTCAGAATCAGAGTCATCATCTGGCCTCGAAGACATATCACTGTCATCGAAATCCCCATCTAACGGTGGCGTAACATCATCATGATCATTTTCTAGGTACTCGAAGTCATGTATTTCTTCAGGATTCGACTCGTCGTCAGAGTCCCGCTCCGGAGGAGTTGGGCATAAGGGTTTTCCAGGAGTCCGTTCAGTGACCTCCAATTTCATGGGCTGTTTCATCATAACGTCAGCTTTCAGTCTCGCCCTAGGGAATCCTTGTTTTAACGACGCAATCGAGACATCACCCCATGCTAAATGAGGTTTTGACCTATGTTTTTTCTCGCTCGCTTCGGGCAAGTCAGCAAAACTGACGCTTTTCTTCGGCTTTTTATTCGTTGAGTTACAAGGCTGAGAAGAGCTTCCCCCCGTTGGATTGTTGTAGTCCTTCTCTAGACGGTCCCTTTCTTGTTTTTCTTCCTTCTCCCTCTGCTCAGCGATGTTCCGCAGCAGTGCCTTTCCAAGCTTCTTCTGCATTTCGCGAGCAGCAAGTTTGCGTTCCCTTTCTGCTTTATCTTCAGCTTGTCGCCTCGCATTCTCCTCTGCAAGTTCACGCTCCCTAGCCAGACCCTCCATCCTCTCCTCCTCTTCTTCTAATAAATCCAGCATGCGATTCTCTTCAGCACGTAACCTGAGTTTTTCCTGCTCGGAGAGCGCATGAAATGGCACGGAATTTTCTTCACTTATAAATGCCTCCGGATTCTGGGATGAAGTCATAGAATCATTTACGGGTTCAGTAATATCGATGATGGGTAAACCCTCTTCATTCAGCAGCTGTATTGAGTATCTATATGTAAGTAGTTTTATTCTAGCATAGCAAGAATAACATACCTCACCCCTCCCATTCCTTCGGCCTTCGGGCACATCAGACACTCCTAGAATCTCTTGAAGTTTTCCTGTTAGTTCCCCTGCGTCGTTACCATTCAGCGGACCCCCTTGCAGGCCATTAGGAGCCAATGATGAAATGAGAGCTCTAAGTGCTATGAGGGCGGATAGAGTAAATGCATAAATCCTAAATATATATTGATACATCTCTATTACCTGCTTTTTTTTTGTCACTCAAGCTACTTGCACCACCAGCTACAGTATCCGACATATCAATATGTCCCAGGCCGACTACTGTAAGTATATGTTGAGAGTAGAGATGAACATCAATTGTGAACGTAGGGCACGTGCCGGAATCCACCATATGCTAAATTTGGTAATAGCACATTTTTCCATCTTCCACTGGTCTACAAGCTAAAGAACTGTACCTCCGTCGAGACAAAAGAAACTTGAAACCGGGGCGCATATATTCACAAAATAAGTAGACATGGTTGTAATGAATTCAATAGTTGCGGAATCTGCTGCGACGTTAGAAAAGAAGAAAAAGAATCGACGCAAACAGACGAAGAAAGTACCTAGAGTCGCAAATCCGGAGGAGATCCAAGCAGCGCTTGAACAAGATGCGGACATGGAGGAGGGGCCATCAGATATACCTACTACTTTCACTAAAGATGGGAATAACTCTATCGACGCTGGCGATGATGATGATACAGTAATGGTCGACGACTCAGTAGAGACTGATACTGCATCTGGGTCTAATGGTCTAAATTTTGCACCTCTCACCGCTGCTGCTCAGGCAAAAGCCCTTGGGTCAAAGAAGAGTGAGATGCGGAGGATACCGATGCCCCCTCATCGGATGACACCGTTGAAGAAGGAATGGGTGAATGTGTTTGGACCACTCACAGAGTTACTTGGGTTACAAGTGCGAATGAATGTCCAAAGACGTTGTGTCGAGATCCGGGTAAGTCTATACTCTTATGACCCTCAGATTTTTCTAGACTCTATGACTGACCCGGTTTCTTCCCTGGACTTCAGACCTCAAAACATACCAAGGAAATTGGCGCACTCCAAAAAGGTGCGGATTTCGTAAAGGCATTCGCATTAGGCTTTGACGTCAACGTAAGACAAACTATCTCCATCTCTAATATCTTTTAGTTCTCTAATAACCATCATTAACTCTAACATCATCATCAGGACGCAATTGCTCTTCTTCGGATGGACGATCTCTATCTTGACTCATTTGAGATTAAAGATGTCAAGACTCTCCATGGTGATCACCTTTCACGGGCCATTGGCCGAATTGCAGGTCAAGATGGTAAAACTAAATTTACTATTGAGAACGCTTCTCGTACCCGCATTATCCTCGCCGATACGTACGTCCCCCTTTCCTCCCTTTCTCTACCTCTGTTTTCTCTTTCCATCTAGTATACAGTCTCTAACTTTTTTATACCATTTTCCTCGAAATAGTAAAATTCACATCCTTGGTACCTTCCAAAATATCAAAGTTGCTCGTGACGCAATTGTCTCTCTTATTCTCGGTTCACCCCCGGGAAAAGTCTACGCCGGGCTCCGTACTGTCGCCAGTCGTATGCGTCAACGCGCCATCTAGACATATCTTCCCTTTCATCATGTTTTCATTTCTATTCGTCTCCCTGTACCTCAATCTCTATCCTGTCTTGTACTCACGAACCAAACCAAAAGCCTTACACTTATTAGATGTGGTATCTGGAACTTCTCATGTCTCTGTAATTTGTATCCTTTTTTACATATTCGCTTTACTTCAAAAGTCTCTGTTGTTTTTAATCAAGTTTATGAATAAGGGGAACATTTCGACGATAATCATAAGATGAAAAAGAATGTTACGTGTGCAAAAGTTATATATGTGAGCGTAGTTGATGTATATAAAACTTTAAAATTCAAAAAGTAGTGAAGGAAGTAAATGCCCGGAAGAACGAAATAATTTAAACCGAAGACGAAGAAAGAGTGTGCATGCTTTTTATATATGTTTGTTTCAATCCGTATATGAAAAAGAACCTCTTGGGTTTCTATGTTACTCGCTGTCATCTTTTTCATTTCCGATCTTCTTTTCTTTCTCATATTGATCCACCTGGGTCACTTGAAGAACACTTGTAAAACCAACACAACCGTAATAGTCAGGTTAAATATTCAACGAAGACAAAAAAAGATAAAAGAAACTGGTCCGAGCTCACTTTTCCAAAGCTTCCTCATCTACTTCAGGTCCCTTCCCATCTCCAATCATTACCTTCCGTCCCACGCTTGGCACCCCATCGACAACCACATAAACAAAAGCCGGTCCCGGTGGATATACGCCCCCATCTGGAGGACCAGTTACTTCCAAACCCTCCGCATTATCATTATTCCTCCGATAATCCAGAAGCACAAGCCTCGAATTTGCGTGTACCGCATGTGTAATATATCCAAGGTCCATGCACACAACTTGTACGTCTGAAGTATCCGAAGAATTTGGGAAGGTCACTTTCATTTGTACCGTCTGCCCAAAACCAATCAAATTAGGTATATCTTCGATTACCGGCCGATCCTTCGATATATACGGTGGCTCTAACCATTCCACTCTATACTCTGTCCCATATTCTATTTCACTACGATCTAAGTTTGGATTTGATCCTGCAACCATGATGTCGCCCTTAGGTGTAAGTGTGGCGACTGAATGATATAATCTTGGGATTTGACTAGTGGGCATACCAGTAGAGCTAAACCGGGAGCCTGCTGGGGCTAAAGGGTCGTACAGGACAGGAGTAAACACGGGATTATCAGCGTTTGATTGTCCCACTTGTCCGATGACATTGGCGTAACCTGAGATCCCGCTTCCAGCTCCATTGATAATTATAATCTTACCAGTTGGAAGTAATACAGCATCAGGCATAGTGCGAGCTTGAGGCATTTGCTCGACCTGCCACCCAGCATTAATCCCGTCATCCGTCAGAACCATACGAGAGCACTGGGTTGACGCCGGATCTTGAGAATTAATCTCGTATCCAGGCTTTGTATCATCTATAGTAGATCCTCCGCACAGAAGTACTTCGGGAGTATAGTTATTCTCCCGACTGAGAGGCAACAGAAGGCCGGTCCCTGTCATGGGGTATGTGACACGAACACCATTTGGAATTTGAGGAAGACGCCGCTCTGTGTTCGCCTGCCAGTCGTATATCATAGCATCTTGATTTGCCGCTAAGAATACCTTGCCTCCAGGTAGGGCGAAAGCTATTGGGAGTAAGTTTGAGTTCAGTGTGTCCTTAAGAAAGGGTAGCATTATAGGGAGGCCCTTCGAGCCTAAGATGTTCTTTGGAGGATAGTATTCTATGGTTGGATTGTTTGTTGTTTCATTATTCATCCACCCTCCTTTTTTTGAACCACCGATGATCATTGCACTTCCATCTGAGATTCTAATTACGGTATTATACCATCGGGGAGATGCCATTCTGACCCTGTCATGATTTTCATAGATCTCACATGAGGAAACAGTATTTGTATCACAAGGATGAAATAAACGAATAGCCTGAAGACCATCTACATCTCCGAAGTCTGCCGCTGCAGTCTTATCGGTAACAACGGGGTTACCACCAACATTAATAAGTGTTCCATTAGAGAGAAAACTTCCTCCTGCACAAAAGGAATTAGATGTAATATCTAAAGGTTTCAAAGAATGTGTGTTAAGATTATACAATGCACCCCAAGCGGGATGCCCATTTATTGTGAGTGGGTTGTGCTCAACCTTATCAATTATGATGGCGTGAGACTGAGAGATGATAGCTAGTTGCATTGCGGCGACTCCAGTGGATCCCTGTTGCAAAAGTGTCCAGTCACTTTCAGAGTTAGAGCTTGCCGCCAAGACATTAGACCTCAGATCAGGAGGGGCCTGTTCGTCATGTATAGCGGGTTTGTTTGGGTGCGATTCAGAAAGGGTAACAACGAATGAATCGATTTCTAAGAGGGAGCCAGACTTAGATCCTTTATTGACAATCTTGATAAGATGACTAGAAGGGCTTAGACCGTAAGAGAAGAAGAGCAGTTGCTGAGGAAGATCTTTATTAGAGTAGCTGTCAAAGGCCTGTACCAGTTTGTCATCAATATAGACATCTGCTTGACCATAGCGTTTGCCCTTTCCACCATAAAGTTCGATGCCAGTACCAGTAAAAGTCATAGAAGCAGAGGCCCCCTTTTCATTTGTATTCAGGGAAGATCCATTAATGTAACTTGAAGAAAAAGAACGCTTCCAGGACCCAGAGTATGAGATTGAAGGGCTTGAAGAATAGATAGCTTTGCTGCCTGGAGGGACATAGAAAGGAGTGAATTTGTGGGGTGTCGTTGAACCAGGAGTGACATGACCATTCCAAGCAAGTTCTTTAGCACCAGAGGATAAAACATATAGAGAAAAAAGGACTAGTAGTACAAAGGAGCACATGGTCCAGTTCGTGCCACCGGATTAATGGAGTATAGAATAAAACAAGAAAAAAATTCAAATTGAGATAGTCGCGTTGCGCGCTCAGGCCAAATGTTCAAACAGATCGTATGAAACTATGCGTCACGTGCATGGAAATCTGAGATCACAAAACTTTGAAAAAGATCAAATATAAAATTAGAAATAACATATTTACAGCGAGCGAAATAGTTCTGGATTTCTACAAGTACAACGCAGCCCAAAGCAATGCAAACAAGTAGGCTAGGCTATTAAGATATCATGTCCGTATCCAGTATGCGAAAGACTGCGTCGCTTCTCGAGCCCATAACAACGGTAGGAACTTCTTCTCAAGACATATCCTCCCACTGTGTGGACAGAAAATTCAGAAAAAGTAAGAGAGGATTGAGTTGCGAGTGCGGTGGGAGCTCTAGTAAGAACCAATAAAATGGTGTGCTGTTCCTATCATGGTTAGGCTTGATGAACAGCTTATGATCGGCTTGAGCCCAAGTGTTCGCTTAGACTTGGATCCAAACCGGACATCAAGCAGACCAATTCCGAAGATAGCAGAATAAGCGCTGCTCAAGCAGTACAGTTGAAGTGGATTATACAGTTGCAAAAAGGATGCCAAATCGACATCAAAGAAGGCTTTGGATTGAGGAGAACGTCATGAGGAAGAGGATCGGATGATTAGGTACTTGATCAATGACAGAAAGTGTCAAATTGGAAAGAACCAAAAAGGGGTAAAGCAACATCATGCCCACACAAGTCCAGGGATTTGCTGCCTTCTTGTGGGATCGACACAACCGCGTCCAGTCCTCTTCCAGCTTCTTTAAATCTTTTCTAGTATCAACCATTTTCTATTCTACCTCCACCCCCTCCCCTAATCATTTCCACCTTCTTTTTCGTCCCTCTTTTTCTCTGTCTTCCATCATCCTCAAGCAATCCTCTGGTGCCGTCTGTGACTGGCACTTTTGAGTCCCTGCTTTCGGTGCATTGCTAGGCCTTCAAAACAGTTTTGAACAAGAACACGAACACTACTACCTCCGCGCTTGTTAGAAACTATGGCCACCTTGCAGACACCGCAGCAGGGAGAGCGTCTCTCTCAGATACTACCTACCGTCAAGTGTTCTACCTGTAATCAACCTGTTACACTAGCAGAACTTGGCGACCATGTCTGTCCACCTCCCCCTACGCCGTCCACGCCTCGCCCATCTGCAATTCTCGCTAAAATACGTCAAGCATCTCAATCAAATACTACCAATGACAGGAACTCAACGTCGTCTCGTTCAGCTTTGGGCCTTTCTTTTCGCCGTTCTAAAACTCCGCAGCCAAAGTCGTCTCCTCCTCTAGTATCCCCTCCTCCAAAGCCTGCGACCCCGGCCCCCATTCTGCCGATTCGTCAACAGAGTCCGCAACCGCCCACTCCTAGGCATCAAAGTCCGACTTCTTATTTTGATTTGCCGATACGTTCTGGTACTCCTCAAGCACCACTCCCTCTACAAATCCCTCCTCCAACCTCGGGTCCAAGGACGGCTCCTCCTATGGCGCCCCCTTCTTTTCTACCAGGCACACCCAGCACCCGTCGGCCAAGCGTGAGCTCTGTTGTTTCTCATCAATCTCGGTTTCGGGCACCATCTGCTCCTGAACAAACCAACTTACCTGCGGATACTTCAAATCCTATGTCTCGTTCTGCCCCAAATCAAGGACCGTTTCCACCCCTTCCAGCTATGGATCGATCTCGGATGTCAATAGACCGTCCAGGAAGTGCTCGTCCGTCTACGGATATGCGCCGTCCTTCCATGGATCGGCCTGGCTCGACTAGACCATCCATGGATACGCGACCTTCCTTTGACGGAATCAATCCACTTAGTGCGGGCGCACGACAACCCACTTCGCCACTAAGCAGGATGAGTCCTGGAACCGGAATAGGCGTTGGCCCTGGTCCAGGTGCGGAAGTGAATATGGCTGGTGTCGGTAGGCGTGGCTTCCACGCCGCCGTCCAGGCGGCAATGTTAGCTTCGACTTTCGGCAAAGAATATACACAACAGGATAGGTTCTCTCAGTCACCTCTAGGAATGGATGGAAGGAGGATTAACGCCCCAAGCCACCTCAGTATCAATGCTAATGTTATTCAACAACCCCCCTCAAATCTCTCCCCGATCACTCCTCTTTCCTCTCATTCTCCACATTCACCCTCACCACAGTCTCCTAATGGCTTTCCTCAGATTGCTTCTTCCAGGACGCCTTCGCCATTGAATCCATCTTTCTTGGATGGCGCTCGTTCAATGACACCAAAATCACAAGAGACTATCAGAGGAACTGATGACCTTACTTCGTCTCCTCCACGTCTTTCCCCCAAGCCTTTGGAGATAGACACTAGTGTACCATCGAAGAAGTCTATTCCTTCCCCCGTAGAATCGGAGTATAGCGAGGGTGGGCTAGCTTATGACCAAGAAACGGAATCAGTTACTTCTCCAAAGTCTCCTACAGACAGTATATCTACGACAAAGGCAGAAGACCGTTCTAAAGACCGTATTCTTTTCCCTACTGAAGGGTCTCCTCAAATGTCCATTTCGGGGTTACCAATGCGCAGTGCTTCGTCAGCGTCCTCCTACTCATATGCATCTCGCACAACCGCAAAGTCGACTGGTGCCCTCGTCGACCGAGCTCTTGATCCCCTCTTTGAAGATGCGCGTAGTCCCCCATCTCCCTCAACTCCGCTTTCCCCTCAGAATAGGTCTCCAAAGCTGCCAATGCGCTCTCGAACGACACCAGCCATGTCTTCAAAAACGACAGAAGCGAATGCTGCTCGCAAGCGTCGTCAGTGTACTCGATGTAATAAAATGATTGATGACGGCCGCTGGATTCGTGCAGAGGGCGCAGGTGTTCTGTGTGAACGGTGCTGGAAGACTATGTACCTGCCAAAGGTTTGTTGTTCGAATAGGATAGTATCGCTTGACTTACTCACTTTTCTTTGATTGAAATAGTGTCGGCGTTGCAACCGTCCAATTGAGAAACAAGCTGTATCTTCTGCTGATGGCCAACTTAAAGGCAAATATCATCGCGAGTGCTTTAACTGCTTTAAATGCCATGTAAGATATCCCATCGCTTTTATCTACACAAGTTTCTTATTTTCGTAATCTTAGCAATCATTCCCTGACAAAGAGTTCTATGTCTATGACGGGAAGCCATTCTGTCGGTACCATTACCACGAAGCTAACGATTCCCTCTGCGCGGACCCATCGTGTGGACAACCGATTGAAGGGGCATGCGCAGTTGCCCATACTGGAGAAAGATATCATCCGGAGCATCTTGTTTGTGAACACCGGTTCTCTACTCCAGATCTTGAAGGACGTACTCGTTGCACGGAGAGACTTGAAGAGTATTGGGAGGTGGATGGTCTTATGCTTTGTGAGAGACATGCCAACCTTAAGATAGAGATGGACATCATGGCACCCGACGACGATGAGGATGATGTACTTGCAGACCTCGTTGCTGCCCGGCTTGGGGCGGACGGAAATCGCGATAGCTTGCACGACCCAGACAGTCGTGCTCATCGCCGCAAGACTCGTTTTATTGACTTGCGTTAACGGTTCTAACCTATATATAATACTCACGACTTCTTTTATATTTTTCTTTTCTGGGTTAAGGGTAAGGTTGTGTTCTATAACAAAACTCATTCATGACACGGAGATTATCATCACTCCTATAGCCCTAGTTTTCTTTCTTTATATCTTATTGTCTTTCTGTCTTGTTTATGCATCTTCGTCATCGACTCACGTATTCCCTCTTCTTACCGTTGTATTTCACGTCTTCTCCCACCTACTACTCTTTCCCCTTTTTCTTGATTTGCTGTGTACAGATTATCTCTCTCAGTTTCTCTATTTTTTCTCACCTGGATGGATACCTTCATTTGACGTTCTACACCATATCACTGATACACGGAATTGGACTTGGACTTTGGATGCTACTGCTCTCTTCGCTTTTGTTTGTGGACAGACAAACATTAAGCTTCCGGAATATTGTGCTTTCAGATAATTAGATGTGGATTTAATTCTTATATCAAAAACCCTTCATCTACTAACATTTGCTCCTTAATTGCCTTTGTTCTGTCGTTTACCCGTCCCCCAACCCAATCCTAAACCTACCTCTTCCTTAGCTGCACAGAAGATTGGAAATATGAAATATTTTCATTCATCTCTTTGGCTTAGAACTTTCGTTCTTTATATTCTTTCAGTACGTTGTCAGCGCTTTGCCACTATTTTCACTTCTCCGGGGTGTTTTTTTTTTCTTTACAACCCTTTCTTCTTTCTTGCAACTTATAATTTTAATCATGCCCACACGGAAATATCGCTTTCGTTCGATAATACCCCCACTGTGCGCTCGGACTTATCACAGATATCTGCGGTCTTTTACCCCAAGAGTTGGTATTGGGGTTGTATTGTATACTTTTTATTCCTTTTCCCCTCTTCTCCCCTTCTTTCTAATCCAAAAACCGGTTCAGTGTCTTTTTTTCTTGTTTGTTTTATATTCCTGGAATATCTTAGCGATTTTGCTTGCCAATATATAGTTCCAGGAAACGAGAATTGATAGGATAAGTCGAGTGTGAAAGAAGTTGTTATGTTAATGAGTAGTAGGGAGACAACTGAATTATACAAAGAGAAATCATGGTACAACAACTGTTGAAGGACTTGTTCGTACATTATATCCATAGCCTGTGCCAGCGGACCCTGGTACATCCCCAGGGCCATCGTAATGTAGTTTCGTGATATCGTAGTTTCCTATATAATGAACGAATAAGTTAAGCAAAGCCCTTACAAAAGGAAAATACATACCAATAAACCTCCATCCATCTTCTTTAACATGATACAAATTACACGTATTACCAGAGAAGGCATCACGGTGACCTGCCGCGTATATACTACGACGGCCAAGCTCTTGTGCTTCCTCATCTGTTAAATCCCATTTGTAGCCCTGATCAAGGACACCATAGGCAAACGTTGAGCCAGATCCAACGGAGAAAAGGTCTCCTTTCAACCGAGTACCATCTGAGTCAACATAGAATACTGCAGGTCCAGTTTTGTCCCACCCGCAGATCATGGTTCCCTATATGCAGATATAAATAGATTAGAAACAATGTATTCATATATGAAGAGTAAACAGGTCATGCGACAGATAAGATCTAGTGAATACGATCTGAAGGGACTTACCATACTAAGACCCATACCCTTGTATGAGTATACGAGATTGCTGAGATATTTGCTTGCGGCAGCAACGGATATCCTCTCTCGATTGCGCAGTTCATGAAGACGACATTGAATACCGAGGTATGTTTCCCAGTATTGGCAATCGGCTGAAGGTAGTCTCTCAGTGCATTACTGCGCATATATATACTCTTTAACATACCAGCACCACCAGCCATCGTTCCAAGCAAGAATTTGTTGATCTCAATGACCTTCTTTACAGTGCCAGAGGCTGTTCATCTATGTGAGTATATGCTATTAACACTTATCCTAGGTTATACCTACCGATGTAGCTTCCGGCGGTAGCTCGAGAGTCTACAGCTACGATAACACCTCCTTGGAAGCGGAATGCAAGAGTAGTTGTACCGTGCTGAATCTTGATGCGGCAAGATGGATCGGCATGGTCGTCTGTATGCAACCTCAGAAAAGCGGTTGGCTATAGGTGAGTTAGAAAGTTTATTAGAAGTTAAAATGAGCTCAGATTCTAGCGAACACGTACATCCGGTACAGAAGGAAGATTAAAGGTAGGGATACCTTTGCTCAAGTTTCCAAAGCCGCCGTTTGAACCCCACATAACACAGTTACCTCCCATGTCAAGTTCTTCTTGCTGCTTCCGCACTTCATTTTCACGACTTGTGGTCGTGTACTTGGTAACCAAGGAATTCATAGTGGACGCACGAAGACAAACTGGGGAGTAATGCTACTGAAGGAATTATTCAGATGACGCGTACAAATCTGGATCTATTATGGTAGACGCGTCGCGTTACTGCATTGAGATGTTACCTTATTAAGAAGCTAAGTCACATGTCAGGATCCCTTCAATTTATGGTCGTTTACAAGTAATTCGTGAACACGACTACATTTACTCAACCGGCTCACTCTTTGGCTCGGACTTTCATTTCAGCTCTTACTAGGCTACTCTTCTACGATAATCTGATAGAAATCTGAACTCTGTTATCTGAATTTACCCTTGTTGTCTTGATAACTTCGTTTAAGCCTCCCGATCTGACCCTTCATTTCTAGATGTCATTTTTTGATACTGTTAGAAATGGTGTTAGTGGACTAATCAGAGTCGGCTCCTCTGTAGCATCTCAAATTAATCCCAATGAGACGGGAGCGACTATAGAAGAAGTAACGGTCGAGACAGAGCATGTCACAATTAACCCTGAACTGCTACTTCCTGCAAAGGACGTAGAAGTCATGGATGTAGACAGAGAAGATGACGAAGAAGAGCCATCTAAGCAGGACGGAGCTCAAATTGCTGGTCCATCACAAAGCAAAACATGGCCCAAAATCGTCAGGTCAAGTTCCGTCCCATTGAACGATGAAGCTGTAGCTTCTAAGAAGTGCGGTTATGTCTACGACACTCGAATGCAGCTTCACGCACCTCCGTTTGCTACTTCAAGTAGCGCAGATCATCCAGAATCTCCTGCACGTATCCAGGGAATTTATCAAAAGCTTAGAGATGGGGGATGCATCCAAAAAATGAGATATGTTCAAATTCGCAAGGTCGCCAAGATGGAAGCCCTTCTTGTTCATAGTGAAGATCATTGGAGCAAAGTTCAGTTGTTAGAAAGTAATTATCTCTATGTTAACTAGAATTACAAAACAATAACCTGATTTCTCCGTGCTATATAACAGGCATGAACAATGAAGAAATCACTATGTCCGAGACCTTTTATGAGCATCTCTCCCTTTATGTGTGTAGAAAAACGACACTAGCAGCTCTTCTTAGTTGTGGGGGTGTTATCGAAGCAGCACTTGCTGTATCCCGAGGAGAGCTGGAAAAATCATTTGCAATTGTTCGACCTCCCGGACATCACGCCGAACCAGACGAACATATGGGATTTTGTTTTTTTAATAATGTTGCGGTTGCTACCAGGGTGGTACAACAGTTGACTCCAATAAAACGCGTACTGATACTAGACTGGTAAAAAATACCTTATCTTTTTTACTTCTTTTGACTCGTTCTGAATCAAATGCCGCAGGGACGTACATCACGGTTTGTCTATTTCTTTACTTTCTCTTTTCATCTCCTTCAAGTAAGGTGGCTGAGAATCGATAATCTAGGTAACGGGACACAACGTGCCTTCCTCGATGACCCTAGTGTTCTTTATATATCTATACATCGTTTTGATGGTGGACGATTTTACCCTTGCGGAAATTTTGGTGGTCTTGATTCCTGTGGGGAGGGGCCTGGGGAGGGAACGTGAGTATACAAAGTAAACGCATGAATTATCATTATACACCCTTTTCCTCAGATCTGTCAATATTCCCTGGCCAGAGAAGGGTATGGGAGACGCAGAATATCTTCACGCGTTTATGAGGATAGTTATGCCAATAGCGATGGAGTTTGCTCCAGAGCTTGTCATTAGTTCGTCCCCATAAGACTTCCTTTGCGCAGTTGATACAATAACTCGATATGATCTCTAGTTTCAGCTGGATTTGACGCTGCGGATGGAGATGAACTCGGTGAATGTCATGTCACTCCTGCTGGCTATGCTCACATGACACATATGTTATCATCACTTGCTGGTGGAAAGGTGGTAGTCGCTCTTGAGGTGTGTTCACACCTTTGAATAAATCATAGTTTGGTAATATTTATTCCTTTAAAGGGTGGTTACAATGTCGAATCGATATCGAACTCTGCCTTAGCCGTAACAAGAGTGCTTCTAGGTGAAGCTCCACCAGAGCTAAAGCCACTTGTTGCAAATGAGGCGGGCTCTGAAACGGTATGGCTTGTAGCAAGACATCAAAGCAAGTACTGGAAGTGCCTTGATGTTAAGGCATGTGAGCCACAAGAAGGTTAATCAGCTTTTCATATAATCGTCTGCGAGCAACCGAGTTTTTGATACTTCACTTATTTCATCTACAAACAGATTACCCAGATCAGACGATCTCTATACCAGGCAAGCTAGATCCTCTATATATGTCCAGAAAGTTTATCTAAAATATGTCTATTACAGAACTACTTAAACTTCACCGACAGGAACATCTATATAGCAAGTATCATATGGTCGAAATACCTCTTCTGGACTCGGAAGTTAGCGATCGATTACAAGCTCAAGTTTTGTCCTCGTAAGTAATGCTGATATCAACCCACTTTGGCATATAACTTAAGGGGACCCTCCAGTTCCGATATCATGGATAAAGAAACTGTTGTTCTCCTGATTCATCAATTGTAAGTATTTTCTCATCAGCTTCCCATCTATTTTCTGATTCGCTCTTCAGCGGTGATTTGCGAGTTGAATTAGCAGGTTCTGCGACCTGTGATGTAAAGCTGGAGTACTCTTACCTCGTGAGTTTAATAAAGGATCTAAGGATATCCATAGCTCTGAATTACGACTCCGTAGATTGATGCAACGAAGGAGCTCGTCGAATGGGTGCACCATAAGAACTTTGCGTATTTAGAAATCAACACATACCCGAAACCACCCCAAGTGAATCACGTCAGTTAACTTATTGATGATACAGTCTCTGATAGTCTAGTCTTACATTCAAACTAGACTCTTAGTTGGTCTGAGCTTGCTCGCGAGGTTGTGACTTACGTTTGGGACAATTATCTGTTGTATGTTGTATCAGTTATCTCTGGCGCTAAGTATGTTCACATCATTCGTAGGTTATCTAAAGCTCGGAACATTATTTTGATGGGCCATGGTCCCGGGTGTGCTGCTGTAATGGATCTCATGTCCGAGCGGGGTAGGTCATAATATATCTTCCACAAGTTTCTTTGACTGACTCATGAATTGTTGAATTCTCTTAACAGCGCGGAATGTAATGAAAAAGGTAGCAGGTGTAGTACTCGTAGTAGGTATGCAAGACGTCCCTCAAGCTCCGAAAGCTTCCAATTCATCGGACCTACGTATATGGTACATTAGGGTAAATCTCTCTTTATACGGTAAATGCTAGGACTCTCGCTAATTGGTTTCGCAGAATTCATTTGTCGCTGTTCCTAAAGACCATGCAATCGTCCTTGAAGGAAGAATACGCAAAAGACATGGTAAGGTTAGGATGTACGGTGAGTGTCTCTAAGCAATATATCCAGTTTACAAATGTAAGAAAAACTCATTCCGTGGATCCCATAATAGACGAGCAAAGAGCCATCAAGCTCCTTTCATTGGCTTTACCCGATATAAAGGCATTCATTGAGAGCAAATTACCTTCTTCAGAATCAACTCAAGCCTCTACTCCCAATGGACCTGCAGCCTGATTTGTTTTTAAAAAAAGACGCCTCTGTAGCTTTCTTATCATACGAACCCTATTTCACGAGATAATGCCCACTGTTCTTCATTATTGTTTAGTAGCCTGTATTTATATGTAGATTCGTCTTTTCTTTTACTGGACGTCGTGTTCCTCACGGTAAAAATATAGCCATCGACCGGTAAACATCTCATAAAAATCTCACGCCGTGATTAGTCGGTAGTCGGGTGCAGGTGCAATCTATCCTTAAGAATCAGAACAAAAATGCTATATAGAATGAAATTCACAACAACAAAAAGTGGCGTTTTATTGGAGCAAAGCAAAGCAAAATAACGCAATAAGCATCTTTATGCTTCAATGTGTGAATATGCCGAATAATTTGTATTAGAACGACGGGGATCTGCTACGACACTCCTTATTACAAACAAAGAGTATATGGTATATTATCTTATATTTAAGCATATGATGTAAGAAAATGTTTTACTTCAAGCCTGCTACTCTTATAACAGGCTTGCTGCGCATAACAATTCTGCTGCTTTTCTAAATATGTTATAATACTTATTGAGAAAAAGACTTTTGGTGGAACGTGTTGTACGTTGTTAATCTCTAGATCTGAGATTATTACTAACTTACGTGTTCACGTTAACCAATAATCACGGCGTGTCAGCAATTACTTAGCCGACCATAGCTAAATTATTAATTTTCAATTGCCTAAAGGTCAACTTAGATTACCTTTGTAGAGTCGATAAAGTCATCTTATAAGATCTTAAAAGATTACCTGTGTGAAAAAGTCCAATAAAGTATTTCTAGGTCTATCAAGATCCTCTATGTTGATCTGTGTAGACACCAAATTTAAAAGCAGATAATACTAATCTACCTAGATCGCCTAGAAATACTTTTGTCAAGCTTAATGAGGTTCACATAGAAAAAATGGATTACATAGGTTATATTAGATAAGTTATACTCTAGCACGTTCCAAGGCAATGCCTTTATAAGCCGTGCCACTTCTCTCTACATCTCTCTACTATTTTCATTCAAGCACTTAGAACACAAACAGTGTTAGAAACTTCTCTGAAGCTTACTCGGTCAAATATGCAACGTGCATTAGCTAATAATGAAATTTTGGAAGAAGCAATTCGCCGTGAGAGTGCTTCTAGTAGCAAGAATGTCAGCTGGCATCGATGTTCAGACCTCCCAGAATCACATCAAGGTCTAAACATGAAGGAATTATCAGACGTTACACGACCGTCATCGAGACAAGGCTCGATATCTATAATGTCGGCCCCAAATAATGAAATAACTTCTGCTGCTTCTGAGTCTGCATCCCCCGAGATCAAGCCTATATCATCACCACCACCGCCACAATCTGTTCCTGCAACTTCTCAGGACTCCCGCTTCTTTCGTTCCCGCTTTGGTTCTTCAGTGGCTACAAGCCCAAATCCACGACCACAACTGACACGGAAACTGTTACGTCTTTCACGACTGAACTTGACACAGATACCTTGACTATATTCGATCTCAGTACGGAATTAAGTACCACTACAGATATTTCTACAGAATCTTCTACTTTCACGGATGTTTCTACTGAGTCAACCACGACCACTACGACGGACAACTTGTTTAATTGCATGTTCAGAGGCAGCATCATCTAGTGAGTGGCGATGAATTGACACAGCGTCTTCATCTGGATTTTCCAGTGACCCCGGTCCAGGGCGAATTGTAGCATTTGAGGATGTTGATGACCTTGCTGAGGAAGAACTTACAGAGGCAGGGTCTGAAGTTGTCCGTCTGCGCTGGCCAATGCGGCGATTCCTGCGTGGGGTGAAGTCCATGTCGAGTTTGTATCTTGAAGAATGGAACATAATTGATACAGAGAAATAAATATGTACGTTGGAATGCGCCGCTTAGTGTTGAGATAGTTTTGGAAGTCTTATTGGCGAGCTACTAACTTCGGTGCCCGCTACAACTCGCCGAGCGGAGAAGCACTGAAGGCCAATTATTGAGCACCGTCAAGCCCTTATTGATGAATATGGTCTGGACTATCCCGACAAGCCCGTAAGTTTAACAATGACTCTTACAATATATCATATGGCATTCTTACTGAATCATCTCTCAGAATGACATGCTTTCTTGGCTCATCGATGAGGCAAAGGAGAACTGGAAAGAAGTCTTGTAACCAGCCGAAGCAAGGGAGCTTGTCGTTGAGGCGTAGGAAGAAAGCTCGGCGTCGCGGCGGGGAGCCTGCGGTGCAGGACGCTGGGGAGTGAGAGAGGTAGCACTTAGCTGCTGGTGAAATGCCATCTACTGCAACAGGCGATTTCGATTATATCAGTTCTAGGGTCCAATTTCGGCTATCGCTTTGGATTTTTATGTACTGGCACACGGCAGGCACGTTGACGGTGGTGATTAAGAGTCAAAGTCTGTATATACAGAGTAAAGAGATATAGAGCTCGTCGATGCCGGTGACAGTAAAGAGCGAGAGAGGAGGAGGGAATGCAAGTCGAGAATTACAACTCTACGCAAGGTAGAGTATACAACTACTACCAACAGGAGAATAGGGATGGGTGGTAATGAGAAATAAAAATAAGAGCATACAATAGCATCGGCACTGTCGACGCCGTCTTTCTCGTTGTCGAACACTTGTCCGTAGTCGTTGATGCTGATGGCGATAGCGATGGGGACCGGTGAACAAAGAACAGTATATGCGTTAACACAGCGCTTGCTTACGCTAAATTTCGCCGCTATTCACACATCCTCCATGGTGGGTACACTAGGGTCCTTAGATCCGTATGTCAAATGAATGTCAAATATCTTATATCTGATCCCTTTTATAGAATTTCACACATGCGCTTTTCCACCTTGCAGCAAATCCGAAATATGCCCAACCAATGCACGAGGAAGTTTAACGAGTGACTGCAACGGAAAGATGGACAAAAGCTTCAATGCAAAAGTTGCGCAAAGTAGATAGTTTCCTTCGTGAGAGTCAACAGTACAATGGCATCGGGACGCTCTCGATGACTCGTAGTCGGTATATAGGCATATTAATAAAATAGGGTTGACATATTCCCCCAACAGGAATTTGAAATTACGACGACATCTAAGTAGATCTAAGCAGACCAAAATACAGAAAAAAATGGTCTACATAGATGATATTATATAACCTTAAGAATACTTATGTGGAGTCGGCTAGAGCACTTTTTTCTCAATTTTCTAGCCGACTCCACACAGGTCTGCTTAAGTGTTGTTGGGAATCTAAGTAGACTTTTCCTCCTAGATATTCCTAGATATATCTACAGGTACCCCTAGGTCTGCTTAGGTCACTTAGTGGACTCTTATACTACTCTACCAGGACCCCTGATTATACTGATAGATGCTGGATCCCAAAATCGGGGATTTTGGCCAATTTTGTACCCGGTCCATAGCAAAATTTGTACCCATTTGGTTCAGACCTGGTCCTGGGTTCCAAAAATTTTTGTACCCAAACTGATCCGGCGTCAAAATATTACTAAATTTGGAAGATACTCGGAGGATCCTAAGTTCCTTTATATGGAAAGTTTATATAATCAAAATGCGTGACTAAATAATAATAATTATAATGCTTTTCTAATTTCATACATTAATTAAGCTACTACATCTTATTCTAGTTATTAGCATTATAAGTAGAGAAATCATACCAGAATATAAGACAAAAATCTATATTTTAGAAAATTGTGTTAAAATATGTAAGAATATTGTACCCGTAGGATCAGGCCTTGGAACGGCAAGGCCTGAATTGTACCCACTTCCCACCATGGGTTGTCTGGGTCCATCTCAATTTTGTACCCAAAATCGCGTTTTTGCCTCAGGCCGAGCCGATTTTTCGCCCCAAAATTTGTACCCGATCGGCCTCCAGGATTTTTCAGTATAATCAGGGGTCCTAGAAAGCCCTGACACGCGGTGAATTGTTGCTTGATTACTACTAATAGTTTTTTGTCGATCACTTCCAGAGTACACGGCATACACAAAAAATACGACGCAAAAAGATAAACTAGTACTGTGGTATTGGATCTTTGCAGAGATCCTAGCTTCAGATACAATCTCAATTCATACTCAAGGGTAGGATACTGAACTGATCATATCCCGATATCTTCAAATTTGATGGGAAAGTGTTTTCATTTGATGAAAATCAGATATTTTGCGTATCTACATACATTTGTAGCACAAGTGCAAAATGAAAAGGAAAAAAAATGCAAACGTTGTTACAGTAGAATAACCATGTCCATATGCGGGGAGAAGAGAAGGATAAAAACCGCAAAGGTATAGATACAGTACGCGGTATACAAGAAAGTCGAGAATGGAAAGCCATAGATTACAAATAAGGAGGGAAGTATAATTAGCAGGGAAAAGGGAGGACAGGGAACGATGCAGGAATATGAATGAAAAACGAATATTAAGCAAAAAAAAGAATGTGAACTGATAGGAAAAGAGAGGATATCCAGAGAAGAAAAACGGTATATGAAGTTCGTAAACGAGCGTGGGGACTTTTTTTTTAACAAAAAAATATAGAGAGAAAAAAAGTATATGTACATTTCACATAACCACAAGCTCTATGCAAGTCGATGAGCAACAACCAACATTAGTGCGTCGGATGTGTCACTTAGTTACGCCTTTGGTACTCTGGTACGCGCGGCGATAATGAGCTAGCGACGTGCTATAGGGGGTGTTTACGTCGTAAAGACGACGACAATTTTTTTTCAGTTCGCAGCGGAAGCGATTGGAAGTAAAGGGATTAATCAACAAGGTCAAGGGATAATTAAGATTCTGCTTTGATGATTGCAGCAATATCACGTTCATCTGCCGCATCAAGTTGTCTGGCACGAGCTTTGAGGCGCACTAGATAGTAGATCGTGATGAGCAACTTCTTCAGTAAAAGAGATGATAAAAAACTCACAGTTTCTGTCAAAGCTGATCAAAACAACCTTGGCAGCACCATTTGTATCGCGTGCCCCAGCATTAAGCAATGTTGATCTGTCCACCCAATGTTCATCCTGCCAGACTGCGGCTTTCAGAATCAAGTCATCCATGCTCCTTTCCCATTCCCCAAGGCCAAAATCGACATCCTCACTCCTTACATTCAGATCTCTTAGGTAGTTGCCTTTGGATGTTTGAACCTTCAAAGATAGAGCATGACTCCTCACATGCCCTTCAATGTATTGAATAGCAGCCAAAGCGACTTCACCCAAGGCAGAATTATTGTGGCAGATGCCATCTAGCTCGGTGATAACCGCGAGAGGCACGAGGATGGTCCACCGCTGAGCTTCAACAAGTGAAGAGAACATTGACAGAGAAGAGAGAAGGAAGTTTGTGTCAATGACAAGGACTGTATACCCTGGTACAACACGAAGTAAAGGACGATGAGAGCTTGGAGTGACTCGTGAACGACGGGACGAGAACGCTGCTTTGGTGAGCTTGGCGTACCTCTGAGCATACGCAACAGCTCACGACGTCTTGCCTGAATTGAATACATAAGTAAATTGATAAAGCCCTTGGCGAAATTAAATACTTACTCTGAGTGTTCTGACTTCTTCACTCTCTTCTGCATCGCTGGAGCCATCACTATCCTCCTCAGAAAGATGATCCTCATCGGTGAAATGGTTAACATCTCCGTCATCGATCTCCATGTTATCGCCTCCCCACATCCGGCTATTTCTACCCCTATTCCTCATTCTTCGTCTCTCTTCTTCATCTCTTTCCATTCTTTCCTCCTCTCTCCACATCTTAACTTTCTGTTCAAGTAAACCTGTGACACCAAAATTCCGTGTCCCAGCTTCCCACTTGAACCCGGAAACGACTTTCGTGAGTATACCTGATGCACGAGCAATCCTGGTCCACCTCTTGCTGTTCTTAGTTTCACCACCATCTACGCCCTCATCTTCAATGATACCATCTGTAAGTCCTTCCAGTTCTTCACTTGTATCAAGCACTTCGAGTTCAACATGTTGTCCTTCCGCACCCTTCCAAAAGCCACGTTCAAACAACCTTCTTCCACCCCACTCCATACCTCTAAGACACCAATCTTCGGGTAAAGGAGAGCACCCTGCAGTGAGTCTACCGCCATCAATTTGTGGGATCCCATTACGAGGAATAGTACTGAAGAAATTCGCAAGTTCTTCCCAAGGAATAAATCTTTCAAGGATTTTTTGAACAGCACTATGCTTCAATATAGTAGCCAAAAACGTCAGGATGATAGTGTTGTATGGGTTTAACGTCGGCCTGGCAAACTGCGTTGCTTTTCGGAACGGTGTGCGGAGGGTAAAGACCAGCATGTCAAATGTAAGCTGTAATGAATATTTGAAGCCCAATGGAAGTTCTGCCTGTTCTCTCAGCGCAGCTTGAGCGTGACCAGTAATCGGGGAAACATTCAAAACACCACTACTTGCCATGTTGATATCTGTACGCGCTTCAGGAGTAGGAGAAACAGGGCCATCTGTATCATCGACTTCCATTTGGTCCACCCGTCTCGTTAGCATATTCACTTTCGCATTTGCAGCGGCCGCCTGGGCAGCTGTAGATGCATCTTTCCCTCCAGGAGCCGCACCGCTACCAATACCACCAGTACTTCGGAGTATACCCGTCAATTTACCGTATTCGAGTAGAGAGGTAATGTTGATTACTGCCATCATTATCCATTCACGTTCCTCGGCTCCTTCAAGCTGTAGACGCTCCATAAAACGAGCAAGTGTCGGCTTGAAATCATCCAATTGGATATTCGTGAAAAGCATCCCATGTAGCAGAACGAAAAGATCTGCAACTCGGGAGTCTGGCATAGAACGGCGTGATTGTGCTTGGACAGACCATATTTGCAATACTGACTCTCTTGAGGTTGAAAATGGATGAATCGTGGTCATGCTACAAAGAATTGAGCTCAATCATCTGTCCATTATTGATCTAAGTAAGAGTGCTACTGTACCTTTTGCAGAAATGATAAACGGAGCGAAGCTCTTCTTTCTCCATATCCCTACTAAGTAAACCAAGATGATGATGAAGTTTTCCTGTCCCAGGTTGATCTGCAAGACCGGCAGCATACCAATCCCTAGCGATACATCTCCATCTCTCCTTCTCGGGTTCCAACTCCAAAGCTCTTGCCGCAGCAACACCTACACTAGGTCCGGGTGAATCATCAATTCTGCCCATTGACCCATCCTCTTGCGTTTGCGCAGCGAGTGCTTTCTCATTCACTGGAATGAATACACCCTCACCCGCAGCCACGGAGTTTGCGGGAGCAGTCATTGCAGCAATTGCCATTCGATATCGGGCAAGATCTCCAAGCGCTTCAAGCCAAGAAGCTCGAGAACCTTCAAGTACTTGATCCTCAAGAAGCATGGAGTAAAAAGTATATGCATAGATCATGAAATCTTGCAAGTGCTCTAAGGCGATGTTAGATTGGAACGATGCACGGCGAAGCGCTTCCAATGGTTTGTTAAAAGCATGAGTCCATAAACGGATGTTGATATTGTACTTTGTTGGTATATTTCTCAGCGAAGCCGGTACATTGAGAGCCAGAGTGAGTTGAAGTAGGTTGTGCATTTGTTCAGCAAGTCTGTTAAGAGATAATGAGAAGAATGGTCACAGATATAGTGATGAAAACAGTAACGCACAATTTATGATCGGCAACGAACTTCCTCCATTTCTCCTTTTCAGCTTCTTCAGGCTCGGCCATAGCTTCATTTGGTCGTTTCAATGTGACACGGCCTTCTTCAGCAAAATCTTTTCCATCCTCTTTCAGGAGTCGAGATTCCAATGTCGAAATACCTCTGTACAGCTTTTTGAGTTGCTGTGCAAATGCACTTGAGCTCGCATGTTCCCGAGGCTGCTCCCCATCAAACAAAGCAGAAGAAGCAGAAGATCCATCGGTAGTAGAGTTAAGAGTGAAGTTAGAAGAAGTGATTGAGTGGGCATAGGAGGATGTTGACGAGGCAGATACATAGTCTCCAGAGGATTTGGGCGTGGGTACAGGCCTGTTCCCAGAGGGCATATTTCTGAGGAACTTGACCGGATCATCCTTTCGATGATCGAATAATCTTCCGTGGTGTGCACCCCTTTCTGGAGGAGCCGCCGCCATAGAAGTTGGACCCCGCGGTGCATAAGAGCTACTGCCCGTATCCGAGATAGCTTCTGGTTCAGCTGTCCGACGCATAGGTACTGGGTCAGAGTCTGGGTTATATAGTTTTCCTTGACCGCGAGGAGAATAATGCGCAGTAGCATGGTTATTTCTCGGAGAGGTCGCAGTAGGCCGCCTCCGTCGTTGTAAATCGTCAGGAGTAATTGTATCTAACTGATCCGTGCGAGAAACGACTACCTGAGGAGTGACTTGTTGTGCCTTGCGGGCGGGGGATGTTTGGACTGTGGGTGAAGTAGCATTTGTAGTAGGTCGTTCTGACCGTTCTCTTGGTCTGGTCGCACTGCGCGTAAGGTGTCAAGACGACATAAATATACAGAGATTGCAAAGAGACGTACCTTGCTTTACTGCGCTGAATAGCTATGAGCCGGTCAAAGAGGTCGGCTTGTGCAGGCTCACGTTCTTTCCCCTTGCGAGATTTTTGGGCTGATACGTCTGCCATGATGTCTGGACTCGACGTCGTCGTCGTCGACGGAGAAGAAAGTGAAAGAGAGAGTGCGAGGAAGGGGGGCAAATTGAGGCCCTACAACGGCACAGTCACTGCTGCGCATTATGCCTTACGTAATCAATAGCGCAGTCGTAAAATAGGTAAATTGACTTTGCTCAACGGTAGACTCAAGCCATTGACATAAAAACTACAGCATATAGACGCAAAACTAGTTACGAGCAATGTAAAAGAAACAAACCCAAGAAAAAAACTCGTCGATGCCATGAAAAATCGTGAGGAGCAGTATATCAGTGTCTATGGACTGCTACAAACTTTAAAAAGGAAAAAAATGAATATTAACGCCCCCGAGATCACCGTGAACCATATCCGGTAAGTCTGAAGGACCCTTTCAGACTCAATTGAACGCAATCTATTCAATCAATATTCTTCTTTTTCTCAAACATCCTTCACCATCTCATTTGTTACTTGCTGTCGACGGATGAGAAATCCGGAAAGATCGAATATTGGGATGCGGAATGGCATCTCCACTGCAGCACACAGCAACGATAGGTTGATGTAAAACCCGGACTGCGTGCATTATCAGTTTGGTCTGATTTCACGCTCATTAATGATTGTATTTAAATTGACTCACCAACGCGGTCACAAAGGCGAAGCCACCACCAATTCGGAATAAGTGGGCAGCTCTGCAAGTATCAACGTATCAGTTTCGGTTGATTCTCTTATTTCGGATATTGGGCGTAGGATCAGTGTCATAATTTCTTGTCCTAGCACTACATACTGAGTCAGATGGAAAAAACTTTGGAAGCTTACAGTTCAGTTTGGCCCTGCCCCATTCGGACTGAACGTGTACAAGTTAAACTCTCATGAAAATTTTTCGCATATATGAAATAACAAAACTTACAATATGCCGCTGATATGATCTCAAACGCGAAAACAAGGGCTTCAGTCCACGAAAAGTAAGTTCCTGAAGGACAAGGTTAGAGCAAGTAAAAGCTTACACAGAAAGACTATCGCAAATGGCACATTCCTGGATCCATCAAATCAAATGAAGAAGAAATAATAGGATCAGCACTATTCCCCCTTCTCAAGTCGGCAAATTGATTCTTAGTGAAATGTCCATACTTACGTTCGTAAAGAAGCCAAGAAATAAATGGCGCACATAATTCCCCACACAAGGAAATACATCCCTAAACCGGCGTTATACTCTCGGGTCATAGCACCCGCCGCAGCTGCCGTTATGCCATTTGACGCATCCTCTGCAGGAGCAAAGCTCGCTGCCAGGCCGAAGGAAGGTTGTACCGACACGCCATACGAAATCCAGAAACCTCCTGAGTTTATTTTTAAACACAAACCGTTTCAGGATTGACAAACACAAATAAGCCACACAAAGCCACAAATATTACGAGTGTTAATAGCCTGATTATCACTGCTAAAAGATGTGATTTACTAACCGAATGTCCCGAACACGACACATGGGAAGGTATTGCCGAGTATCCATTCCATAATCGAAGCGAGGTAAAGTCCGATTCCTGCACACCCGTAAAAAGCCTTCGAAGTAAACCAATGTCAACAAATGGCAAAACTATGATTCGTTAGGCACCGAGTCACTGCTTACCCCAAGCATGGCTGTACTCGAAGCAGCGGTTGCTCCCTGGAAGTTTAGAAGATCCATCGCTAAAGCCGTATGAGCCAGAAGGAATGACGAGACACCCCTTTAAAAACAGATATAACATAATAGTGATAAGTTCTCTCTATCAACACTCATAAACAAATAAAAACAATGATTGATCCAAGATATCAAATATATTTCAAAAAGAAAGAAATATGACTCATATCAGATAGTACGAGGTATGAAAAATCCACATACAGGGGAGTCGGGTTGCCTACTTTTCCAGCCAATCCGGTGCCAGTTGCAACGCGAATATTCGTATGTCGTGGTTGTAGGTACAAACTCTCAAATTGCTCCGGTGTAAGTGTCACAGTCGTCAATTGCCGGCTAGGAAGGCCCCCATTGGAAGGCAAATGTTCGATGTAATCCGCAGATGTATGCTTGGTATCCGACATCTTTCCTTTACACGCTGCTCGTTGTCGTTATTGGTCAATCTGAGCTGATCGAGTGGGAAAAGGTTAATCTCTCATCTCATAACATCCTCGAAATCTAACTATCTTCGTACATGTTTTGAAATTGTGCTTTGCTTCTGACTTCTCGTTAGCGTGGTCAAGCCAAGCTATGTCTGCGGGATCAAGGAAGGGCGGGAGCTTAAAGGCGCGGAGGTAGAGACTGCGGAGAGGGCGGAATGTATACGGGGAGGCTTTCGGAGAGCAAGACTGGCTACACAGACGTACTCTTGCTACTAAAGTACACAAGACCGCGGCGGAGTGACTGGGAAACAGAAGTACTAAAGACGCGGGGTCTTTCCTACATTATGAAGTTTGCTCTCATACTTGCATTTAACAGAGTCCTCTCCTTCCCCAATCCATTACTTCTTCCTCGCGTTAGACCCACCCGACCTGCCGTATATCGCATTATTTCCCATCTTACTATTGGATCGAGATATCTATATGATTTGTATGTGAATACGCGCACAGACTTAGACCTCCATTTCTCAAGCGACCTGGCTATTTCCGGATATTTCTTGCAAGAAGAATGTTTAAAGTGGTCACGAGTCGTATTTTACTTCCTTCTTGAAACCTTTGTTAGCCACGGTCTGGGATCTGTTGAATGTTACGGGTGTAAAAAATCATGATCGGGACTGTTAGTCGCATTTCGTAGGATCCCGGGATTGAAAAACGGAAAATTCAGCTCATGTGAGCATAGATCCTAGGGTGAAATGGGTGACAGTGGTCGAGCAGGTACATGTAAATCTTGATTTTGTCTCGGTTAAGTAAAGGTCTAGATTCTAAAGGCTTTATTAATGAATAATACTAAGCGGTTTACAAACCCTCGATGAAAGGATGGAATTAATTTGTGCGCTTTACCAACTCATAAGAAGTGGAAAAATTATCTAGGACATATAATCTATTCTTGGACAATATCCTCCTTCCTGGGTTTTGCAGCCTTTAATTCCCTGCCCTGACCGATAAGATTCTGTGCCTCATCATCAATAACAATGCCTTGAAATAAACACGGTAAGCAAGAGTAACCTAAGCGGCAGTGAAAAGAGTAAATTACCCAAGCCTTCTTCCCTCACAAGGCCGAGCACATGTTCCAGTTCGACGAAACCATCTTTGTCCGCGTCTAGCTTCTGAATGACCGCATGACCTATTTCTTCGTCTGGCTTGTGTTTGATGACCTTTAATGCCTTTTGTAAGTCTTCAACAGAAATACGTCCTTGAGGGTCGCAGGATATCATCTGCAACGAGTTTCCGACCCTCGCATCATAATCCGATAATTGTGAATCGAGTTTCGTGATCATAGTCCGGATACGCTTGACAAGAGGTGTTTCCTGAAGAATGCATTAGTTACATTGATTGCATTATGAACCTTACCCAATAGAAATTACCTCCTCTGCACTCATGTTCTCCTCCATTAGCGAGCGAAGCTCATCTCGCTCTTTCAGTACACTTGACTTCGCAGAAAGAATGGAAAGCGCCTCTGCCAGCTCAGCAAGTTGTTCAGAGGTCATTCGAGCATCCTCTTGCTCAGCTACATCTGGAGTGCGAAGCTAAAAGTAATACAAACATTAATAAGACAAGAGATCAGTGTCGTCATCTGATGACTTAGACTTACCTCAGACTCAGGTAGCAAAGACTCCGCTAATGCAACTTCCTCTTCTCGTTTTACTTTCTCTTCTGCCTCCTTCTTGGCACGCCGAGCTTCCTCTTCCTTGGTCTCCTGCTCCTCTTCATCTTCGATGAGCTCTTCTTGCTGTTGCAAGACTTCAAGCTTCTGTTTGTAGCTGGCCTTATCAGAATCGACCTCTAATTCAGCCTCGTTAAGCTATACATAAAAGGTTAGTCCTTATTCTGAGATGTAAAGTAGAAGCCTTTCAGCTGACCAAGTTATCAGGAAGACTGCTCAAGACGCTCTCTAAGCTCTTGATAGTGAAATCTTCCTCACTTTCACCAGGCTTCCTATCAAAGTAGAAAGCTCTTCCGAGGATCAGAAGGACACCAGAGACCCTGTTATGGAGATGAAGCTTTATCCATGTAGAAAGTTCCGAACGTAATCGTGCAGGTGAAGCACCAATAGTTCGAATACCACGAGATTGACACGCCTGTTGTAATTCAGCTGTTGATAGGGAGTCGATGCCTTCTGAATCAATAAGCTGATCATCGCGTCGCAGCTGCGTGAGTCTTGCCCTGATAGCCCCACGTAAGAAATTATCAGTGCCGAATGCATTAAGACCCATATAACGACACATAGACACTAATTGCGGCCTCGATAGATTATCCAGTGTAAGATCATCGTCAAAGAGCTTTGCTACATTGATTATATCTGAAGCCGAAGGTGACTCTCCGTAGCTCGAACCTTATTATTTATTGAGTAACCATATTGTCATTGTACGTGAAGATGTTACACACCTTTCTGAAGAATTCTTTGAATGCATCACTCCCGATTATATGAGCATTTGCTTTCAAACCAGACTCCCTTACGGTTTCCTGAAGGAATTTCGCCATCTCCAGTCGAACACGAAGCAACTTCCTCTGCTTCTCATCCTATAGTGCTTCATGTTAAGATTTATAATACGGAGTATATGATATACGCTTAATCACCGCTGCAAATTTATCTTCAAATGTTGATGGGAGCATGTTGGGGAACAACTTCAGTGCAACAGGAAGTAAAAGTTCCATGAAAGGCACAATGACGAATACAGCAAATGGGATAAGTCTCAGGAGATCAGTCGTAGTACGTTTCAACTATAGAAGATAAACATTAATCACATTTAAACGTGAAAAAAAAATATTAACTACTTACTTGACGTCGCTCACGCCTTGTCAAAGTCTCTCCATGAAGAATTTTCCACTGCAGCCTAGCGGAGATTCGGACTTCCGATATTAAAAGTTTTGTTCCATGCCAATAGTGTGCAGCCTCATGCTTCACTTTCTTCCACACTCGCGTCCCCAGAGGCTCTTTAACAGTATCTATCGAAGTGGCTTTAGACTCAGTTGCAGCACGAGTTTCTTCTGAATTAGGTGTTTGATTCGAGCTTGGTGTCCCCTGGTTGCTTTGCCACCTTCGGTCTAGCCCAACTTGTTGTCGAGTTAGCAAAGGTCCATGATTATAGATAGGCCGAAGTTCTAATATGTTTCGTGAAGCTAGTACGTGAAGAGTACGATTAGAATGCGAGATGAGAGTTGGACGTGCACGGAAATGAGCGACAGGCAAAGGGCGGCGTGGTAACCACACAGACATGAGTTCAACTTTTATGGTCAGAAAAGCATCTGCCAGTTACAGTGACCAAGTGTGAACGACGAATAAGCACCACGATGAAGTGGTACTTGTTTAAAAAAATCTTTGCAGTAGCTCCGGCGCGTCCGTCGTCTGACGTGCGGGTCTCCGCCGCGCTTGCAGCCGATAATCCGCGTAAGTTCTCAGTCACCAATCAGAATCTTTGTTAATGACAAAGCTCCAATTGACACCAATATTGATCAAATTCAAAAACTATATATATTATACAGTACATATGTATGTACATGAACATTGCAAAGTACAATTCCGTTTTTTTGGTAGACATGCTAGCTGCATATCAAGACAAGACGGGGAACATCACGAAGGTCGAGACGGATTTCCGATTGGTGTTATTAATTCAATGTTTACCTCCCGCATTTCTATGCTACCTTGCGCAGCATTCACAGACTGTCCCCTTGCACCTGTATCTCTCGGTATTTCTTCAGAGAATATATCATGGGTCCCATCATCCTCGGGTTCCAGTCCCAGTAGTCGGCGCATTCCAGATCGAGTACTACCAGAATGAGACCCAGAGTCAAAAGAGTAAGGAGGGGGAAGCTCTTTTTCATAAGCTAGCTGTCGACGTAGTAGAAAGAACCCTGAAAAGTACAATAGCGATAAGAACTACCAAAAAGTTATAGATCAATCGTTGCACAAAACCAGGGGAAAGTACTCCTTACAACCGTCCACGCTATCCATAGATTTGAGAAGACATCTAAATTCAAATTTCGCGTAGTAGTCTTTAACCATTCAACGGTTATCCCGGTCCTTGTCTTCATCACACTCAGAGTCTGTTTGCTAAGGCAAGGGTAACTCCTCAACGTACCTCATAAAAGGAGAAAGCAACAATAACCATGCCCAAAATTCCGTGTGCAATATTCCGCGGCGGATGCCTCTTAGGATACAGTGGCTTTCGAAAATGCACAACAGTACCTAAAGATAGCTGAGCTATATACATGATGTATAGCAATATTCCACAAATCTTCCATGTCGGATCAGACGTGTGTTCAAAATATAGGCTTTTGAGCGCTCACTTTGTGTGCATCATCGGCATGGGCTGCTCCCTGATCAGCCACAGCCAAAAAACCTAAGGCCCAACCTAGTGATATAGTTGGAACACTAAAGATTACTGTGACCCACCAGTGGTAGTGGAACCATCTACTCGCGAATGTTCTTCCCCATCGAGCCAGTAAAGCCCCTATGGGTAAAAGGATGAGAAACCCGAGTACGGATAGAACACCATGAGCTATGATCATTCTTTCAAATATGCTAAAGGGCGCATCAATACTCGATTCCGTTTGTGATGACGCAGGAGATGTAGAGGATACGCCAGAAGTAGTCCCCGTTTGAGAAGGATTCGGTTCTGGTTGATCCTCTATATCCATCTCTTTTGTGAGGTCAAGAGTAAAATTCCCAGCATCAATATGGATTTCAATATTCGCATCTTCAGTAGTAGACATTGGATTCGTGAAACTCAGTGCCCATACAGCATTCTGCAACGTTGTATTATCCTTAGGGACTGTAAAGGAGAGGCGTTTTGATGCGGCAGAGAGCTATCCGATGCGTATAAGTTATTTAAATCTACAATTTGGGGGGGGGGGGGAATAGAGACACACCGTAGTTAAGGGGTTGTAGATACTTGCTAGCCGAGGAGGACTAGAATCTGTTGTGGGTTCAACTAATGCGGACGCTGTCCTTTGTGACAGCGTTACTGTTCCATCGATATTTGCCCACATAATAACCATCTTTGCATCAGTCATCTGGGTTCCGAAGCCCCTAAGAAATATATAAACCTGTTGGCTATAAAGATCAAACTAGGCTACGTACATTGCCATCCAGCCTAGTTGATTTAACGCCGTCATTTGGTCTAATAGGGTTCATTAGTGGACGCAGTTACGCATAACCGGGTCTTCAAGCTGTGGACCGCTGCTTACAAGTGATAGTACTGGAGTTCACAAACGCCGTTATACACATCAAATCACTACAGAAGTTATCTCCTTGGACGCTCTTTGAGTGTGATAGTATTGCTTGAGCGAGACATGCTGAAAGAGCAAAAATCAAGTTGAAAATCCAAGCCATGAACTAGACAAGTTGGTTATGTCTGTTGATTGTGTCTTTTCACCACGAAATTGTACATAAGCATTGGAAGAAGAAGGAGAACATCCATCCAGTTTCAGCAGGGTATATAAAGTCCATGATTTCATGAGAATGTCGTGAACTTTTACGATTCATCTTATTCACACAGTATCATATGGTACTCGTCATTAAAACCGAGTATACACATAATCGAAGTCAGATCTTCCATTTAAAGAGACGTACATATGTTTTAGCACATCGTAGGTGTCTCACGGTTCTTTCGTAAAAAGATGACATTCCCCAGGTGTAAAAGAATGAGGAAGGTAATCGGAAGTAGTAAGATCAAAGATAGGTGCAAGTATGATCTGTATTTAGACATTCATCGATGTCACGTGCAGATATCTACATGTAGATCGAAAGGCATTTCAATTTATTTGGCATGTGTAAATGTTGATTCAAAATAGAAGTAAATAACATAGTAGATGCTGAGTCCCAAACATATCCTGATACCCGATTTTGACCAGTGTAACGGATCTTAAGCACGAGGAAACAGGTTTCATAGCCTGGCTCATCCACATTATGATCGTAACTTTCTATTGGAACATATCGCTGAACAAATACATGTGCAAAGAATCCTACAACATTTTTACTTCAGATTGTACAATTTTTTGGTCTTAACGACTGTTTAGTTTTCGAAAATCATATCTTCAGCAATGTTCTTGTACTGAACAAGACCCTCGGGGAACCAGCTATGAGATGAATTTTGTGAGCAATCGATTGTCAATCGTGAAACAAGATAACTAACAGAGCAATCTCTTTCTGAGCACTGTCAACAGAGTCAGAGCCGTGACAGATGTTGCGGCCAACAGCCAAGGCGTAGTCACCACGGATAGTACCTGTGTTGTTTTTAGATCAATGTTTTTTAAGGAGGTATTTCACCAAAAGCTAACCAGGTGCAGATGCGAGGGGGTTGGTCGCACCGAGCATAGCACGACCAGTCTTAACAGCATCTAAGCCTTCCCATACCATAGCTACAACGGGACCAGAGGACATATATTTAATGAGACCGGGGAAGAATGGCTTGCCAGCAAGGTCGGCGTAGTCTGGTCATCGATTAACATCAAGTACAACTGGACACACGTGCGTTGCTAAACAACTTACGCTTCTCGAGGTGCTCCGGGGTGGCATGTACGAGCTTTAAGGCAACGAGCTTGAACCCACGCTGTTCAAAACGGGAGATGATGGGGCCAACAAGACTGCGCTGGACACCGTCCGGCTAAAATTTAGTGATGAGTATATGCGTCACCTTTTATCGATGTGCAGCATGCGCCAAGATAGTGACACTAACCTTGATCATAATATAGGTCTGCTCGCTTTTGGACATGATTGCTGAAGACTGGTTGCAAATATGAATGAGGAATGAAAGTAGGAAAAAGAAAAGATTTAGTATCGACAACAGGATGGAGGGACGCGACAGATTTATATCAGCTAGGCGCGTCGCTCACTTTGGGCTTGACGATCCAAATAAGTGCAAATACAGTAATTCCGACTTCTCCCATTCGTCACACAAAACTAAACGTTTAACTCACCATCCACTCTCAAAAATGTTTGGGCCACTCGGTTTATCCCTTGCGCCACGAGTGCGCAGCTCCCCCACCCTTTTTCGTTGGTTGAAGCCATTTGCGAACTGGTATGCGCAAATTGCTGGTTACAGACAAATGGGCCTCAAATACGATGACCTCTGTATGTCTGCTGAACCTCTCTTTCTCTTTCTTTAACATGGAAACTGAGAGTTTGTGTCTATCACAGTACTTGAAGAACGTGATGATGTTCAAAAGGTTTGCATATGCCTGTCGTATGTCTTATGGCGATACTAAAAGGAGGTTATAGGCTCTCGGTCGTTTGAGTCCCCGTCAAGCTTACGACAGAATTTATCGTTTCCGCGTTGCTTCTCAAGCCAGTGTCGTGCACAGGGACCTACCCAAAGACAAGTGGGTAAAGCCAGAGGAGGTATGTGACTGTGTTACTCTTTCCTCTGATTCGGGTTAATTGTGTATTTACCGAGCAGGATGTCCGCTACTTGAAACCTCATGTTGAGGAAGTTCACAAAGAAGACTTAGAAAGGGCTAAATGGGACAATGTACTTGTCGAAAGAAAGCGGTAAAGCTTCTTTTGTGCACTTCAAGGCAACTCAAGTCACTACGCTATAGTTATTGACAGAATAGAGTCTTTATTATGGAGCTTGACTGAATGAATAAACATTGGGGTACTATACTAAGTAAATTATACTGATCCTGGCTATAAGAGGATATAAAAAAAGGTTAAGAAAATATCCAAAAGAGAATGTTTTGGTGTGTTTCCGTAATAGAAGCCTAGCGTGTTACTATTAATAGAAGGTGATGTTACCTCCAGTTTCGAGTGTATCAATCCATGACTTCGACTTACAGGCACAGTGCAAGTCAGACCTTTGCTCCTACAATTGCTACACTGATGGTCTCGAACTAATTCCCTGTCGCACTAAGATAGATTCCTTTGTCAATATTGCGTGCTGCTTTTTGGATAATCGAATGCTGCCTACTTTGAGTTTTTTCTCTTTACAGTGTTGACAAGCTCGAGCTCGCTTGACTGAGCCATTCGTCGCTGCAACACGATCTTGGTCATAACAGTTCGTAGTATCAAATTTAACTGCGGCAGCCATGTCTAGATGCTAGTGAAAGTCGAATGGAATGGATCTGTTTTTCTTTGAGGATAAGACACTGAGAATTGGATACTTTTTCACCACTGAAGGAGACGAGCTTATATCTGAGTCTGCATTTCGGAAACTGACTGAAGAGGAGATAGCCTGGCAATGCAGCCAGATGCGCGGCATCACAGTCAATCTTGGGGCCGACATGACGACTCCGAGATCCCGTAATAGCTGAGTTGAGGCGTTCTTCAAAACAAGTAAAATCCAGGTTGTACCCGTTTGATAACATGCGCCACCAGGTGAGAGCGCCAAAGAGGAGATAAATTTACAAACAAGAAGAGAATATTAAGAAAAAACGCGTGAATCATGTTACCGATGATTCCAAAACTAGGAATTTCCGAGTCCGGTTGCTTTTCAAGCAATCCGCCGATACGACCTGACTCGAACGCCGTCACTGACTGAAGTTTTTCTCGACGAAACGGTCTCAAAAGGACACACCTACCTAGTAGGACCCTCTAGCTGAGATAACCTTCACAGAGTCAGTAACCGAGGCGATAATTTGCATCCTTCCCTATGCTCTGCTCTGCCGCGTGTATCAGCGGGTGGCATTGGTAGTTAAGTCTTAAGTAACATCAGGTCCCCGTCATGATCGTTTCCACACTTAGGCCGTACTTCAGACCGTCTGGGATTATCCTTTTTTACTGAGCGTTGGCCAAAAACATTGAGTCACTATGTTAGAGCAGTATCCTATCTTATGAAACGGGTTCCCTACAGAATACCGACACAAAGAAATAATTTCAATCGGGCCCCGGCGGAAACTAAAAGCTTGTCTAGAGTCCTTCAGAAATGGCTCGATCACAAAAAGTAGCAATCCATCTATCACAAGAATAGTAATCTTCCCGGAGAAGTATATGTAGTCAAAGAACAAACATTGAATGTCAAATTTACCCCGTCAGTGTATGCCCTAGTCTATTTCACTTCAACACAGCAAAAGTTTTGTTTCTATTTGTCTGACCAGAATCCAATTCAGCGTAGCCACTGTTGGACGATCAGAAGCATTTTGAACTTTGAACAACTGATGTCGCAGCGCCGATGAAGATATAGCTTTGATAGCTCGTTTCCTGACAACCTTTTGTGCTGTATAACAAAGGATAGATAGATCCGATCCTTAAAATACACTAAATATTATCGTTTTTCTTTTCGCGTCTCGGAGTACTAGGGAGGATAATTGTATAAATATTGATTTCAGGATAATTCAGGAAAGTTTAAACTCCGAATTTGCTAACCACGTGTTGGTTACGCTATGTAATCACAATTACTTTTTGCTGGTCACTGTCCGCCTTTCAAGCACTTTGTCACAGCTGTGAGATGCATCCACAACTCACGGACAAAAATATAGGTGTGTTATTTGTATATTTTCTATCTTGAGTATTGAGCTGAGATGACACTCTCACTGCAGTATGCAAAGACCTCATTGAGGCACTAGAAGCGTGTCATACTAGTTTATGGGACAAATACTTCGGAGGCTGTAACCAAATTAAACATGACTTGAATATGTGCTTAAGGAAGGAGGTATATAAAGATAATCGTTTACTGTTAATCCTCTCATCCTCACTAAATAGCTTTTAGCGTATCGAACGCACAAAACGCAATGGTGAGGAGGCGAAGCTCCGGGCCGAAAAGCGAAAAAAAGCCTTGGAGGTGCTCCACCAGGATGACTAGTACCATTAAACTAATATAATTTACAATTCAAAATAAGTACGTGCAGTGGCTAGATCCTATAAATCCCTCTATTCTAACTTATACGTATAGTGTAACAGATATAATACATCATTATAAGCACCGCTTTTATCATAACGTACCCATCATTTGGAGACTGAATCCAAACTCTGATTAGCCTCTCCATCTGTGCTCTGATGGGCAGGGTTAAACCCCTTTGGAAAGACTTGACGTACATTCACGTTGATACGTGTTGTACGGAGATATCGGAAATACTCTTTCCACTCTTCGTTGTATTCTGGTTCATGTTGGAAGTGGGATGGAGTGTCCCCTCTAGTATCCTCGGAACACCTATATCAAATATGCTGAGCAACAGTTCAGGTTCATCATTAGTTCACAGTAGATACCATGGTACGCTCTTCTACACCATGGCCCAGCCATTACTACGGCGTCTCCGGATCGCAAAAGAATTGGAACGGGCTTGACATCCCGAGTAGAGCCACCGACCAAAAATATAGCAGCATTTCCCAAGCTGTTGTTGATCATGAGCATCAGATGTCAGTAACGTCAGTAACGCATGAAACAGAATGAAATACTTACGAGAGGGAAACCAATGGAGAGGTGGCACAAATTTCTGAACGATCAACGTGGCCCATCAGAGTATCCTACCAATAATTGTTTGAATTAACATATTGGGAACATATTGAACCGAGTCAGAGTTTGGTTTTACTTTATACTGATAATAGTTCACTATTCCAGCATCAGGTTCTATCCTCGGATAGATGTGTCAGTGAGCTTGAGAGAAGAAAAAAGCACTTAAGCCACACATGAGTTTACCTACCGTAATTCGAGTTCCAGCTACGCCAATCGGGTTCGGTATCTCCCCAATCTGTGTGCCCACCTTCTGTATCTGTTTCATGAGAGAATACCTTTTCCCATTTGATCGATTGGACTATACTTATACAAATTGATTTCACGGGCTCCTCGACCTCTATTTTCCCTTTGCTAAAGTCATACTGTTTTGATCCCCAGTGATAGAACCAGCCGATGTTGGCCCAACGGAGTTTAGGAACTAAGTCTGATACTGAAGTTGACTTGATATTTGGCGAGGGCGCTGTAGGAAGTTTTACTTCATCTGAGAGAGATCTAAAGTTTTCGGGGCTGGCAGCTGTATTTGAGATAAGCTGCCTTGGACCCGGTGGGGCTACTACAGCATCCGGTTCAGGCTTTCTGGGGTTGATCATTGTCTTTGTCCCTGAGAGAGAATTGAGGTGTAAATTCCAAATCCCTTCCTCAGGAATATCATAATGTACATCCAGATTTGTCTGATTTGCACCTCGAGCATGTTCGGAAAGACTCCATTTAACAAGTCTTCTTTGTGTCTTCTGATCAAGGAATCCAGGGAGTAGAACTAGGCCTGATGTGAAAGAACGCAACTAAGCTGACAGTTTTCTCGGTCTTGCATAGTTATCCCCGCAAAAAAGCAGGGATGTAGGATCATGTTCACATACCAGGTATATCTGGTAAGCAGTACGCTTTTCTCTTCCCTTTTGGACTGTCAACGGAGTTAATTTCTTCTTCAAGCCCAACTTCGTAAACTCCGAATAAATTTGCATTTCCCTTCCAGACGCCGGACTTTACCTCCTCCTCCCTACTCTCATCTAGTAGCGCCAAGTCTAGAACATCCGAGAGGTCCGGAGGAGGGAACTTTGCTTTGTATTTTTTCTCAGATTCACGAAAGGGAGACCAGGAAAACGAGTCATCAGATGGTCTATTCCGAGTGCTTTTGAGAAATTGTTTGCGAGCTTTCTTGTAAGCAACACTTCCCGGGACAAGTATCTCTGACGATGCGGAGTTGGTCTTTATCATTGTAATATGATCCCGTTTCAGCAATCTAGAGCCTTCTCCTTTATTCCAATTAAAATTCTTTTTGAAAGAAATCTTCCAATAGGTGGATGTGAGCTGATGCAGGGACAATATGAAACTACTAAAAGTGGCAATTATAGAACTACCCCGATGACATCACGCGTCACACAAAAAAATAGTTGAAATGGATTTCCTTTTTCCACTTGCACGGTTTGTCACTTTTGTGATGAAGCACACAATATACTAGCTTTATGAGTTGCGCGATCACAGTCATACTTCTACAATAAGAATACAAGTTCTGATTTTGATCCATGTATTTTCCTCTGCACAACTGACATATACCCCGACCAAATAGGAGAGTTTAAATCGAAACCAACAAAAGAAGAAGGAAGAAAAATAAATAAATAAACCCTTGAAGTTACTGAAACAGAACGGTCATGTTTATCGATGCACGTTAGCCCGAATCGGTCCACCCTAAGGCCGTGATCACCACGCATGATGACCACCGCTCACAAGTATACTGAAGAAAAGGGTTTTTTATCATGCAAGTCAATCATTTTATGATTCATACCAACTAACATCCAAACAGGACTTACTCGCTTCCGGTGCAAAATGTTGAGGCATCCGATGCTAACCACGCAACTGCGCCTCGCAACTCATCAGGCCTACCTAAACGACCGAGTGGATTGAGGCTCGACCACTTTTCATATAACTCAGGGTATTTATCCAAATATTCCGCAGTCATACTAATTAAAAACGGTTTCAAGCAACGGCATATGTGTGTGCGAGTGTGAGTGTGGTCAGTATCATGATGATACACATACGTGATTAATGAATGTTTTAACAAGAAATGTGGTTACTCACGAGGTATAGATATGTCCGGGGGAAAGTGAATTTACTCTAATCTTTTCTTTACCAAGTTCGCAAGCCATACTCCGCGTCATCTATAATTATAACAATTTCCCAAGAAAGCAGTAAAAAAGAAAGTTCAAATGATTGAATTGTCAATAGGCGTCTCCAAAGCGCTCTTACTACACTCACCTGCAACACCGCTGATTTACTCGTGTTATAGCCGACCCAGGAGTGGTCCTTTTATGGTAAAAAGAGAAAAAAGTTATGTCATTGGGTATTCACCAAAATAAACCAATACGACATCATATCAGGGGAGTATCAGAGCTTACTTTGTTAGTGATGCTTCCACTCATTGATGCAATTAATATGATACTTCCGGGAGTTTTAAATCTTCTCATCTGTCTTCCAGCAGCTTGTGCAGTATGTAAGACTCCGTTGACGTTGACGTTCATGATCTTCTTGAACTCTTCACTTGGATACTCTAAGCAGTCGGCGCCCGCCAAGATCCCAGCAGCCGCAATGCAAACATCCATTCGTTTTTCACTATCAGCAATCTTCTCAACGACACTCCAAACGGCTTTTTGATCCGTTACGTCCACACTCCTATACTCCAATCCAGCTTTGTCGAGACCCATCTTTTGGATAAACTTATGTGTTGCCTTCCACTCTGGTCCAGGTTCTGATGGGAGGTCTAGACAATATACTTTAGCTCCGGACTCGCACAACGTTTCTGCCATCTCTAATCCCAAGCCCCGGTTCCCGCCGGATACGACCGCAACACGACCAGTTAAATCAAACTCTTTTTGTATCGTAGGTCGTACCTTCGTAGACGGGTTTTTCTCTGCCTCTAACGCTGCTGCTACTCCAATCGGACCCAAGGAGACGCCCCAGAATACTTCTCCTTTTTAGATTTAGACACACATGGTGTACTCGAGAAAGATCTCTGGAAGTGCGGTATTGATGTTATCCTTCCTTGAGTTGGAGAACGACTCTGTGCTGCCGCAAAAGCATATATCCTCGCCGGCTTCACTGTGAGCAACTTGGAAACTTCAGTCGTACGGAGGGAAAACATTTGTGCTAGAAAGCTGGGAGAAAGAGAAGATATTCTTAAGAAAAAAAAAAGGAGGAGATTCCTCTTTTTAACTGGATAGCTGAGCGCGCGCTCGGTATCTAACTACGACCCAAAGAACCACAGATCTTTAAGAAAAGAGAGAAGGGACAATAATTTCCAATCTTAGTGACCTTATACTAACAAATCTACCAAGAAGACCGAAGGAGGGGGGAGGGGGGAAGATAGAAGCAGTTCAACTTTTTTTATTACATGTAATAATTCTAGCCTTTGAACTCACACTTATGCTCCGAAAGATACATTTGAGTAGTTCCAGTGTACCAGCTGACCTGAATCGATCCGGCCGCGTAATCGGTTCTTGTGTTGTATATGTGTGTATATGAGGTTATGTGTGTCTTGTGTGCGTTAAGACTCCTTTTCTTCAAGCTCGTGAAAAGAAAAGAAAACCAAGCCGGACAAGACAGCACATTGTTCACAAATCATCTTCATGTTCAACTAAGACCATACTTTAAGATCAACTTCTTCGTTATCTAGTAACATAGTACTAAATGACCCTGTATTATAAACTAATTATCAGGAGATCGAGGTCACAAGGTATGTATATATATATGTGTGTGTGTGAACAATTTTGAATGTGAGACAAAAGAATGTTTTAAAATAAAAGGAGTTATTTCGATATTTGAAGCTAACTGGAGGCGGGCTTCGTAAACGTCATCGACCTCCCCACATCCCCTCTCTCGGAACTCGTACCTGCACCCGTTACGTTATACATCACCTATTTGTCTCCTAGTCAAATTCTCCTATATAAATTATATATGCGACACTCATTTATCAAACCAAGAAAAGAAATGGCGAATAGAAAACAGAAAACAGAAAACAGAAAACAGACATAAGAACGTATGATAAGAAACACAAGTGGAAACATAAACCCCTCGTGATCTAAGATATAACCATACATCTAATAATTCATCCACACTATATTTTTGTTTTTTCTTCATTCGTAAAGACGCTCACGATTGACGATGATTCAATAGATGCATCACGTCTGTTCACTAGGAGGGGGAAGGGGTTAGGTAGGGTGGCTTATAACCTTAGTATACATATTTTATACATTATATATAGCTATATCACTTTAAATTTGAATTATCTATATTCCTATTTGTATTGAAGGCGAAAAGAAAAGGAAGATGATGGCTGTGAACGATATAGTATTTCGTTACTATTTATGATCACTGACTACAAATCCATTATACGCAAAAGGATCTGGGGGAATGGAGGATTGTGATAATACATACATCATACCAGAAAAACTCACTCAACATTAAAATAATCAAAGCAAAGAAAGGACGTGAGTCTTACGTTGGGAAGTAAGATATTAAGTCCAAGTGAGTTAAAAGTTATGAGTCTAGGTAACCATTACATTCTTTTATAATCCAAACCACGATCACAAGAATCAAAGACCAAAACGATATGAAAACTAGAATCAGAACAAGTTACATTTACATTACAAAGTAAGAAAAAAACAAATACTTGGATACATATAGATGATCAATAACGTACTTGTAGTTAAGTAGTGATTAAACAATTAGAGTAGGCACAAGACAGAAAAAGCCAAAATTAAAAAAAAATCAATAGACAAAGCTTGCTCCCTCCCTTCTCTCCACAGCTTCATCATACCATCTCATACCAATGAAAAAAGTAGAAAGAGGTCTACGTAGCACTCGAGCCCCTCAGTTCCTTCGGAATCGACACAAGCCACGGCGTCACCTTCCCATTCATCCTCCGGACCCAACCAATAACCCCAGTCGAAGAAAACTCTTCCCCATTCCACTGATCCTCCACTCTGACGATCTTCTCTTCGTCATCGAGTTCGATGAGGATGATCGATTTAAATGTCTACATGACGAATTGTGTTAATAAAAAAAAGGTAATCAGGAGTTTTATTCAAATTTAGTCGACTCGGAATTAGGAAAGTGGATGTTAGGAGAAGGGGGGAGAAGGCAGGGGCAAATGCAGCATTGCATCTCATATTAATATATTAAACAATCACTATAACTCACCCGTTTGAGACTAATAAACTTCAAAGTATACTGCTGCGTCTGAGAAATGATAATCCGATTCGGGTTATGCGTCGACGTAAGTATCTTATGCGCAAGTGTCTCAGATTTCGAGAAAACCTTTGTCTAAAAAGCATTTGATTATTATTTTTTTTTCAAAAAAAAAATTTGCCAAGTTATTATGATTAGGCATGAGAGATTAGATAAAGGTCGATTACAACTCGGACTTCGGATGCGGGTAGGGGAGATTACTACGTACCATTGCATACCACTGTGATAAATATGAATTACGTGTTTCAGTACTTTTTGAGTGTTTTCAAGACAGAAGATAGGGAGAGAGCTAGACTCGTACCTGGGATGCAATTTCTTGTATACCATTACAAGTCGTTAACGGATCCTAAGTAGTTGCAAAATTATATATATAAAATAAGAACAAACTTCCGTTTTGACAACAAGGTATAAAGACGAGAGAGAAAGTGAAGAATATATGCACACATACCTCAAACACAGCATCCTTCCTCCAACTCCTTTCAAAAATCTCCGCAGTAGGTCTACAAGAATACAACTGTCCAAAGTCAACATTCCATTCACCCATACACCTAACCCCACCCCCCTCCATCCACATCTCACCGCCACAACCACCACAACCACAACCGAAAAGAAAAAGACCTTAAACTGTGCACCGAAACTCACCTCCTGCAAATCCCTCAACACCCTCTTCCTCTTCTCTCCAATATCAGAACTATCAATAGACCCACTGGCACGTTGTACGTCCGACCGCCTATGGTGGACTTTTGCTCCAGAATAATGCGTCCCGGCTGCTGCTGAACCGAGTAGGCCACCTGGTTTGGGAACTAGGGATGGGTGGAAGGTTTGGGATGGAGGGAGTCGTCGTTGGTGTTGCTAGCGTTGGTGTTGGAGGTGTTACTGGTGTTACTGGTGCTGGCGTTGGTGTTTGTGCTGTGGTGCCGATTGTTGAGGTTCTTCCCAGCGAAGAGGAAGAGGTAGGTTCAGAGTGATGTCGGAACATTGATGGTGGTGGTAGTAGTAGTAGTAGTGGTAGTGGTAGTAATGGAAGTAATGGAAGTAGTAGTAGCTAGTCGTAACTTCATAAAGGCAAGAAATTCTAACACGGGTGAAACCCAATGCCAAGCCAAAGAGTATGTTAAAGGACTAGCAGCTGATTGTTCTAGCATCCTACCGACATCATAATCATATATTTATAATACTCAATTACTACTTCTAATAACTTCATTTTGTATCCATGGATCAATGTATGCGGGGGGTGGGATATTAATAAAAGGGGGCGATCATCTTCTATAACGTCATTTACACACCGTCAGCGATAATTAGTACCCGTGTAGGTGGGTTACGATGATGATAATGATGATGATGAGAGGGATATTGTATGATATAATGAGGAGATGCGATGCGATGCGACGGGAATGGAACTTGTGGGAACACCGAACAGTGAGTTACTAAGTCCCAAACACTAATTGATCACTCCATAGCGTGTTGTCTTCTCTCTATTTCTTTCTTCTTTTATACACCAACAACTCGTTCAAAGTGACGACATGAATTAGTTTGCGTTTAAAGAAAAGAAAAAAAAACAATGGTCATAATTAGAAGAAAGAAAACACACACACACACACGAGGAATTAAAGCTTTTTAATAGAAGAGAAATAGAAAAAGAAGAGAGGAGAAATAAACCAAATTAATCAATGCATAATTCCATTTCCATTAGTACCTCCTTGCCATAACCCGTATGTCTTCCCTGGTGTCGTTTGCCACAGTCGTATCGTACCTAATAAAAAAGAGGTGTGTTATTAGAATCACGCCCCACACACAAAGCAAATTTCATTTTTACTCACCGTCCTCTGATATCCCAAGAATAAAAATAGCAGTTAATAATCAAATAAGCCCAATAACATAAAACCCAAAAATAAAAATAAAAAAACAAGGAAGAATGAGAAGCATCAAAAAAATCTGGGGATACATGACCGAGATCCAATCCAATTTGAAAACAAAACCAAAAGAAGAAGAAGAGGATAACGCAAAGGGGCGGGTGGGGGAAAAGGAAGAATGAATGAAAGATCACATACCACTTCCACTAGCATACATCTCCCCATCAGGGCTATACTCTATACAATGCACAGGCCCATGATGTCCCTTCAACACCTCACGTTCCTCTCCATCCACAGCACCATGAATCCGTACCCACTGATCTCCGATGCTACCCGTCACAAACCGATCTTGTAAGATCGGATGTAAGGAAGCAGAAGAAGGCGAGTACGGTAAGTCAAGACTATGCGTTGGAGCTTGGGATGGTAAGGCAGGTATAAAAGCGACCGTCTTCCCTGAGGTGAGCACGATCCGTTGTGTCTGAATCGAGTGCTCCATCGACGTGATTGGGTTCGCAAACTTTACGTTCGTTATCGTCTGTCGAGTTCTCAAATCCCACCACCTAGAAAAGGAAGGAAAAGTTAGATATTAAATACTACATTCTTTTCTCCATTATACGAAAAAAAAGACCATTTTTCAGATCACGTTCAATACGCACTTTAAATTCCCATCTTCCCCAGCAGTCACCGCAATATTTTCACCCGTCCATACAACACTTTTGATAGTCCCATCATGACACGTCGTATTCACTTCACCCCCTAAAAACTCAGGAGCAGCATCCGGACGCGCCAAATGGAATATACGCGCCTTCTTCTCTTGTCCTCCGGTTAGTAGATGTTCAGCGGTAGGTGAGAGTGCTACACTTCGGACGATATGGTTGTGCGGAAAGGAGTGTAAGGCGTTACCGGAGTATGCGTCCCATATCTTACTGTCATTATTTCGTATATATATATATATGTCCGTGCGTGTGTGCGTGTGTGTGTGTGTGTAAGAGAGAAGTGATGTTAGAAAAAGTTACTTTGAAATGCGATTTTACCAACTCTCTACAACGAAACAGAGAACCGAACAAACAGACAGAAAAAAAGAGAAAGAAAGGGAGAGAGAGACGGAGGACTTACGCGGTAAAATCAGCACTAGCAGTAGCAGCTCTCGAACAATCAAGGGACAACTTCGTACTCCAAACAGCCCCTTTATGTCCAATAAATGTCCCAATCCAATCACCTTTCCAATCCCTTATCATTGGATTCCCATCTTTACAACTCGACGCTAGGAGATACGTTCCGTCATCTTCTAGTACCGAAAAGGATAGATGTGTCACAGGTCGAGTGTGTCCTGGAGCGACGAGCGGGACCGTCTTGGCTGCTGCGGGAAAAGACATAATATATGGGCGTTTAGATTTGTATATAATGTGTGTATACGTATGGGCTTGCGTGTGTGTGTCTGTGTGTGTGACAAGATGTGTAAAAAAATTGGATGGTCAGGGTAGATAGCCAAGAGACTTTCTCTCTCTCTCTTTTTTTTCTGAGTAGATAGAGAGGGGTTGAGGACTTGGTTGTGCAAAGCAGAAGGATGCAAAAAAAAGAGATTCTTCAATAAAGAAAAAAGAGCTATTCGTGATTCGTGATATGGGAAGGAAACAGAATAAGAACACTGAACAGGCGCGCTGCGCACGAAGGGGAGGACAGGAGGCGGAGGGAGTAGGTCGGAGAGGAGGGAGGGGGAGCGGGTAGATTGTTACGAAAAAGGGAGAAGAAGAGTCAATTGATGATGAAGAGACAAGTATTACGAGAGGGCCAGCGAGCAGCCTTCATTCAGACTCAGCAGTGAAGTACACGTGGATATCTGATTATATCTATATTTATCTCCTTTTTTTGTATATTATTATTACTATTATCATTATCATATATTAGCATCAGTACTAAGCTCTGCTACGCTCTCATTCTCCATCAATCGTTCGGATACGTGAATCAATCGTAGCTGATAAAAGAAAACTGATCAATTTTATATTTCAAAGGAATGGAAGTAAGGACTTACTCCAGACGCGAACACAATCTCCCTCTCCCTCAAGTAACGCCTCCTTCAACTCCGAAATATCCTCACCAAGAGACTCTTCCACTTCTCCGGGCGCATCTTTTGCACGAAAGATATTTTCACTAGACACAATATCTTCTCCGCCAGTAAGCTCGGAAATAGCCTTTGTCATGGCTTCTAATGACTCCGGAGGGCAATAATACTTTTATTTTTTTTTTGTTAAATTCAAGGAACAGATGAGCCAAAAAAAAAACAATTGTCAGAACTTCAACCAGTAAACCAGAAACAAAAACAATAACACGAAGAAAAAAAGAAAAAAGAAGGGGGCTCACCTCAACCAAATCCGTCTCCTCAAGGACCTCAAAATCCTCGCCTCCCGCAGCACTCGCGGCCTCAAGAATAGCTTCTATACGTCCATCACGATCGTCCGTATCAGGAACAGAAACCTGCACTCGGCCAACTTTATCAAACAAGAACTTTACAGGTGTAAATCGTCCGCTAAAAAGTTTTTAATTTAGAAGGAAAGGAAAAAAAAAAACGTAGTTCGTATTCCTTCATGTCAGTAATGCGTCTTTCTTTCTTCTCGAAGTAGGAGAAGGAAATCCTTACGCAACTTGTATTCATTCAAAGTTTCTCGGAGCTTATGTATAGTTCGGGTAGTATTATCCGTTAAGCATTCACTATGTCGCAGAAGAAGGAAGAGGGGGAAGATCATTAATTAGCCCTTCTCTCTATAAATCAGTAAGAAAGCACAAATAAGAAAAACTCACATAATAACCCCCGTATTCCCAACAACCATAGCTTCATAAACAACATGAGCACTCGAGTCTTTCCCTCCTTCACCTGTAGCCTATCATCCCCCCACACACCCCCCCAAAAAGTCAGCTTCAGTTTCACTTCATAGATACACAAAACCACTAGGATGAAGGGAAGGAAAAGAAAAGAGAAAAAAAACATACCCGGGCTATAGCTCGTTCGATATTATCCCTCGGAACCCCCGCCGCTTTCGCCGCCTTCAACACATTCGCCAACGTAGCGTTCTTAGCTGGGTCCTCAGAGCCTCCCGCTTATTGTTACAATGTTAGCATATTGAATTTGTTAGGACTTGCATGCCTTCGTCATTTGGGGACTGGGACGTACTTTTGATAGCAACTATGATGTCCTAGAAATCGAAAACAAGAAAACATACAAGAATTAGGAATTATATTCTTATTTCAAAGGGGATATTATAGAGGAGAGACAAAAAGAAAGAGAAAACGTACCCGAGCAGCTTTTGCATACGCATTAGATTTCTTCAAGAACCATGTACACACATATCCATATCCATATCCATATCCATATATGTATAAAGAAGAGAAGGAAAAGAAGAATATAAACGTCAACGAACTGAGCCTTTCTCGTCGATCTAAAACCACACACATACCTTAACATCAGCAGCCCCCTTCTTCTGCTTAATCTTCGACCACTTGTTATGTCCCGAAAGAACAACATGGCTCTGCGTGATACACCTGATTTGTTGTTGGTTCTGGTTCCATTGTCGCTGTAGACGTTGTCGTTGTTGGTATCGTTGTTGTTGGTATTGGTGTCGGGGTTGGTGGAGAAAGAAGAGGAATCTTGCGTTAGTTGATGTTGAGGTTGAGAGTTCCCTACCTCCACATCCACATCCACCTCTTTTAAACAGCAGTTGTAGTAGTCGTAGTCGTGGTTGTGATTGTGATATTAGCGGTGATGATCGGACTTGAGAACAGATCATGATACCAAACAAACGGGAGGAAAGGTGAAGGGAAACACTGAGAGTCCTCCGGCTAACCAAAACCTTTCTAAGTTTCTTCCTTTTTTTCATTATATAACTACGTCTTATGACTTGTATAACTACTTTTATGGTAGAAAGTAAATTTAGTCAAGGCCAGGGCAAAGCAAAAGTCACTTCTCATCTCTCAGTAACCCATCTCTCATCTCTTGTCCGGATTGTCAATTTCCCTTTTCTTCCTACCCCCCCCCCTTTTTTTTATCTTTTTCTGACTGATAGATGAGCTTGAAGCTAGTTAGCTAGTTAGCTAGCTTATCATCTTGGTGGTACGCAAGTTGAATCCCCGCAGGAAAGAAAGTAAATAGGGTAAAATGAGTGTAAGGTACTACTTTTATTCTTATTCTTACTCCTACCCCCCCTTCACCTTTGTTCCAAGAGGGAGGGCAAGAGGAGGAAGAAGGGAGAAGGGGGAAGAAGAAGGACATGCTAACTAATTTTACAAAATACTTAACTAATACATAGTTCCAACTATAATATTTTTCCAATAAAGAACAAAACAATAACAAACAGAAAAACAAGATATATCATGAGATGGGTCCATATGGAAGGAATCAGTGGTATGGCTACACGAATCATTTACAACTAACCCCCTCTAAGACTTTTTTTCTGATAGAACATAAGATATCTAGTCCCTCTGGTGTTTTGCATCCACAGAACTACGTCCGGAGCCTGTAGGAGATGGTAAGCCGGACTCAGCCGCTCTCACAGCTGTTTCAAGGTCAAAGTGGAAGAACGGAGTCGAATCTGAAGAGTTGATCGTTATACGTGAAGTACGTGAACGGATAGACGAAGATACATGGTGCTTCATCCCTGACTCAACGTCCACCTCCGAAATCCCAGGAGCACCACCACCAACAGCACCACCGCTTTCCCGAGGCAAGTCTTCGTACGGTACAACAGGAGCAACCTCCTTCGGTCTACTCACCGAAGACCTCCCGACTCCAAACCCTCCAGCAATCAAAGCACGCCTAATCCAAGGGGACAACACATTCGCAAAGTGGAACTCAACGCTCCTGTCCGCCCATCGTTCGACTTCGATCCTCGTGTCCACAAGTGCTTGTACACCAGTCGTGTCGATATGCGAGATGGACGAAAAGTCAAGGACGATGGCCTTGAGTAACGGTTTACTTGCGTCACGGACGAGTTCCTCTGCTTCGTGTCCGCGTCTTGGACCGGGATCGTTCCATGGTCTATCACTAAGACTGACGTTACTCATATCTTTTCCTCGTCGGGTATTCTCCTTCACATAATCCACAAGGACAGAATTGAGAAGAGACGAGTTCGGGAAGAGAACACTTTCTTCGTAGCGGTAGACAATAACACCTGGTTCAGGAGGACGTACGACGATATCCCCAATAGAGACATCTTGCTCGGTGCTAGACTTCAAAGGCAAGAAGACTTCTCGGGACGGTGCATGGGCGCCACCTTGAGTTAAAGACACCTTTCCAAGGAAGTATCCACGTGGACGAGCAACTCGAATGAGAAGGAGTGCAACAGACGCAATAATCGAAGTATAGATACCATTCTCAATAGTAGAGAAGACAGTGACTAAAACCGTAGCAGCCCAAATAACGAACTCAAGGGGCGAAATACGCCAAAGGCTGTAGACATGAGCGGGTTTGGCTACCAAGTCTGCAACGGCATGAATAATGATAGCTGACAAGCCTGCATTCGGAATCCAGTAGAACGCTGGAGTAAGACCATACAAGGCGACAATGACGACGATCCCGTGAAAATTCCAGCAATTGGCGTACGGACCCCACTTTTTGACTTGAGAGCCGAACGGGAGAAGGAACCTGTTGCGGGATACGCGTTGAAAACTGAACCGATTGTGTTCGTCACACCAATTGCAATCAGCTCCTGATTGGGGTTAATTTTATAACCGTTAACACGTCCGAATGCTGAAAAAAAAATAGGAAAGTTGTGAGCTAATCTAATCATTGAGAAGCTTCGTTATAATTTTATTTACTTACACTTGGATATAGCGATGTGCTCTAGAAGCAAGATGATTGTTGCTACAGGAAGCTGACCAGCGAGAGCTGAAATCAAACTTCTATCGATGGTCGGAGCTCCAACATGCTAAACAAAAAAGTCGCAAACTCGTTAACCATGGGTTCAAACTAAATTATAGAATCATAACTGTACTCACCTGAAACCCACTGGGGACAGTCTTGAGGATCTTGATAGGATAGCTCCCAGACGAGTCTTTTCGGTGACGCATTGATAGCCAAGAAGCAAGCGTCAAAATGATGATAACCAACCCATTGCGCAGGATTGACGCAAAGAAGAAAGTCCGTGCTGCTCGCAAGTCATTTTCAGTTCAGCGTTTGAATGATAGGAAGATATTATGATTTCTATGAATCTCCGTACCTTTTCTAGGATATCTCTTTGTTAATCTATCGAAGACGATACGGATGGCGTATAAGGCTACTAATCCAGGTAGACCGAAAGCGGCATTCAAATCCGTTCGAGGTAGTCCCTTCAAAGTGTTTATGATAACCTTGTACGTAGCCGCCCGGGTACTTTGAAAAAGAAAATTTGTTTTAAGGTAAGTAACTTGCCGTACCAAATCAAATCAAATCAAAAACCAAAAAAAAAACGGGGATGTGGGTGCGAGTATCAAATAAATGGGGAAAAAAAAAATTAGCCTTACTCAAATCCTGTAATTCCCATGAGTCCAGGGACCTGTCCAGAAACAATATTGATAGCAGAACCAGTCATGAACCCACTGACAGCAGGCGCCGGAATAAACTCAACAATCCACCCCAATCTAAGTAAGCCAATTCCCAAGACGATAAAACCACAGATGAAGGAGACAGTGGTAGCTATTTCCGGTCCATCCCACACTCCCGGATGGGCTTCATCAACCGCTTTAATGATTTGAGACACGGTGAGAGACATAACGGCAACAGGGCCTATTGAAACATCTTTTGACGTAGCGAAGAACTGTTATAAAAATCGGGATTATACGTAAGCATATCAATCTCTCTCTCTCTCTTATATTTTATTTTTATATCCCCCCCCCCTACTCTCACTCTCACGCGGAGACAAAGGGAGGGGGGGGATCTTTGAACTTACACAGTAGATGAAAACACCAACGAAAGCGGAGTACAAGCCATACTGAGGGTCCAACGTAGCAATTTGGGCATACGACATACTCTGAGGGACAAGTACGATCCCAACAGTGATTCCGGCAATTAAATCACCACTAAGCCACCCAAGATCTAAGAAAAAACAGAAGGTATTAAGTATTAAGCTAACCGACTATCTCTTCCGCGCATATAAGAACACCACAAAAAGAAAACGAAAAACTCACTGTATCTTCCAATCCATCCCAAGATGGGAAACAAACTCCGAAGGTAGTCTTTTGCCTATTTTCAGTTTCGATTTTCGGGTAGGAAGAAAGAGAGGGATCCGAAGGAAGACGGGAATCAGGATGATTAGTATCAATTTAGACCCGTTTATCAGATCGAGGGGAGGGAGGGGGTGGTTGACTTACAGTCTCAACCGGATCCCTAGACACACTTCTTACCCATTCCAAAGTAGTCACGGTTGGAATCTTGGGATCAGGATACTCGATCGTCTTCTTAACAAACTCCTTAACCTTTTCTGCCATTGCGTGTAAAGAGAGAGAGAGAGCAAGACAAGACAAGTAGAAGTTACTAGAGCGAGGAGGGGGAGAGAAGAGAGATGGAAAAGTCTAAATAAAAGTGTCCCTCTAAAAACAGACTTCTAAAACTTCTTCTCGAATTAACCCTTTCCTTAAATAACCCAGCGCCAGGAAGGAAGGAGACAGAGAAGCGGTGTGGGGGCGAGAGAGAGGGCGAGAGAAGGGGATCACAAGCGTGGTGAGGTTATATGGTGAAAAGAAAGAACGGATGAACGCAATCACAACGCTCCGAGCGCCGATATATAATTATAATTATCATCGAGTATTTTTTCAATTTTCACTGGGCTCGGAGTACACACACACACAACAGAATTACTGAGAAGTAAGTTGAGGTGTTACCAAACATCGCGTCATATTGTGTCACCATCGGGTAAGCAACAAAGCACGCAATCTCCTTCTCTCTCGATCGTCATCTCCCACTTCAATTAACGTTAGTTCAACACTCATGTAAGTATTCACGAGCTCTGTCGTATTTCAGGTACACATCCAGTTCCAGTTCCATGTGCTCATCTCACTCCGTCGCTGGTGGCTACGGGTGCCTTGAGATTGTGGCCATCGGTGGATCCGATGTAAACTAGAACAAATAGAATGATACTTTGTGGGTATATAAATAGTAGTTCCATTACATAATCAGTTTACAAGAATAGATAGCTCTAAAAGGCCGTGTTTGGGAAAGACTAGTTCACTCTTGTCCATGAAAATCTGGATGAAGTGTGACCGACGTATTACGCCACTCATTCTCCAAAATCACTATTCCATCTTTTCTGGCCGCCCGCAGAAACCGCTTCAGCTTCATCTTCTGTCCTGCCCGAGCGTTTGTAAACTTCAAATCGCTAGTCCATATCTTCATAACGTCCTTTTTCTTCAATGTCATCTTCCCCCTCTCACGATACTCACGCATCGCATCAACAAATGTAGAGTACATCTTCCCGTGGGAAACAGTGCACTTAAGACTATCATTATCAATTCTTTTCCCTGTTCCCTGGGTCACCTTCAACTTTTTCATGAGTCCTATAGTCGTATCCACTGTACTATTCGAGCTATCCACCGTACCTATCACAACAGTTTTCATACTCAGGTATGTCCCAAGTATGCGAGCATATGGCCTACATACCTGGCTCTTCTACTGTCTGTATATTTCTAAGCACTACCCATCCACTGAATCCATTCCACATCACGTCTGAAAAGATGACAACATGAGCCTTCTCCGCAAGTTTCAGATATGCTCTAACGTCTGTCACCCCCTTTTCAAGGTATATGTTTGGATTGGCGGCTCGGAGGCGCGAGTCTAATATGCTGCATGGTACATTTGGCAGCCCACGTTCTCGTTCGTCTTTCATGATCATTATCAATGTATCAAACTCTCCCTCATGTTTCACTCTCTTGCTGGAGCTTTCCGCACTTGATGAAGAGGATGACGCTGTATTTCCTTCTTGTATAGCGCGTTTTGTAGTCTTACTTGCTAAAACACTTGAAAAAAATGCGGATGCCGATATCTCTTCAATTGAATCTGTACTTTCTGACCTCCGTAGGGTTTTCGAAGGCGCAGGTTCCACGTCCATAGGGGACGTATTGTTTTCACTTGAGGGTTTGGTAGGTTCATCTTGTTTTATGTCCGGAATCTGACGTTGTCTTGGAAAAAGCGCAAAGAATGGATTATCATTAGGCAGCTCCGGCGGCTTCAATGGAAGTCCCGGATTATTAGACGTATCCACAAGTGCCAGACGATTATTAGCTGGTTTTGCTTGATCACCGACTTTCTGATCGTTAGTTGCATATGATAATATGCTCTTTAGGGCAGGTTGTGGTGCGGGCAAGGTTGTTTCCGGACGATAATTACGATCCGTTATACGCTGTGGTTGTTCACGAAATGAGATAGGCTTCCATCTCGCAGTACTATTGCGTGAAGCCTGCTCATTATAATAATTATTCCCGGGATCGTATCTGATACTCAGACCCTTTACTGGAAGCGTAAAAGTGAAGTTCTCCCCATTGCAGACTTCTCTCCAAGAAAGAAACCCGGTAGCTATTCTTCTATATCCATTGAATGCGGCATGCCAGGGAGGATGAATAACATATACGTTGTGTCCCTTCATTTGAAGGGCAGACAGTGCATAGGAGAAATCTCGATCACCTGTGATTAAAATGATGGATACAGGCTCTTTACTCTCAAGACCAAAAACCAAAAAGTCGACTAGATAGAGCTGAGGAAGTTTGCTTTCATCTAAAGAATATACACTCACCTAGAAGCACCCGATCAGCTACTTCCTTTCTATTCATATGAGGACAATGAATTAATGATACTCCCGAGGCTTGAAGTTCTGATTGAAGTCTACTTGATGATTGCGCTTCAAGTTGAATATCAAGATATCCCTTAAACACGGCTATCTCGTCCCGAGTCTCTCTGCCGCTCTTCTAATGTTACCTGCAATCGTAAATCCTGAACTACTCTCTAACAAGGGGTGCTCATCAATTAGGCGCCCAGATAATCTACGATACAATTGAGATTTCTTACCAGGTATTCTACAATTTTCTAAAAGAGAAGAGTAGAGATAATTAGAAAACATGAGGATAAGCTGTAGAAATTACTGACCATAATCCCAGAATATGCCTATCCGCCTCATTTCTAAAACAAAGTGACGCGACAGTGACGCTTTAATCGTGATATACTCAAAGACAAAAGAAGGGATATGTGATATAGATATATGTATAGTATAGAGTTATTCAAAGAATTAATAAAGATGGATCAGAATAGTTATAGAGAAGTAGCCCGATATGTGAAGATGAGTGGCAGAAATATAGAAACATCTTCAGTCGATGGTTGTCCTTGAATATGCTCCCGTAACACGTGCGGCACTGGTTCTTCTCTAAATCAGGTAATCTTTATTAACCAGCCTTTGTTAACTCTATCAATCTAACAATTAGGAAGCTGTCATAGAAACCAAGTAAGCATAAGAACAAGGCTGGAGTTATTACAAAAAAATATCCATTCATGCAGACTAATAGCTTTATAAAAATTGCTTATGATTTTACTGGCACACAAGATTACATTAAAGCAATCTGACTAATACTAATGACGGCGCACACAAGCACGAGCAAGGAAGATTTTCTGATCGGTTTTTGATCTTCACCTGCGACTAAACATGAGTTCAACAGGCTCAGCTGGTGTGACTTGCCAGAGCACTAGCTGTATCAACAATAAACCGATCTCAAGCTTGGAATGTCCCAAGTGTAAAAGGTATGTAGTTACGAGGTATAATATATATCTTAATGAGCTTACTAATCCTTGATCAATTTTTAGTCTCGGAATCAAAGGCTCATATTTCTGTACTCAACAATGCTTCAAAGCCGGATGTGGGTAGTTCTATGCTTCTTATAATTGACGATCTGACATTTCTGAATACCAGGGGTGAGTATACCAACGTAAAATATCACACAAATCCAGCTCGTAATTGTAACGATTGGGAATGAGACAGGATTCACACAAACTAATTCACAAGCTTGTGAATTTATCCATTTCCAAGAATGGCGAGTGAACATGCATTTGTCGAGAGAAGATCACATTGGGCTTATCTTTCCAAACATTCAGAGGAAAATCCGTTTGGTAATTTCAGGTTTACTGGTTCGCTTCGACCCGCATATCCTCTATCACCTAGACGCTCCGTACCAAGCCATATTCCTAGACCAGACTATGCAGATGATGGTAAGATAAAGAAACTAAAACTTCTTCGGAGTTTATGAGTTCAAGAAAGTACACATTTTCCTAAATCTCTTTATCTTTTGGTGTGCAGAGCAAGGATTTCCAGCGTCAGAGTCTCGGCGTTATCATATCATCCGTCAGTTAGGGCCTGAAGAACAAGAAAGGTTGCGAAAGGCTTGCAAGGTAAAGGTTCTTCCTATCAGATACAAGACCTGAGCCCCCCTCCATCCAATTGACATCACAAAAAAGCTTGCCAGAGAAGTTCTAGACACTGCAGCAGCAGCTATTAAACCCGGTATTACAACCGACGAGATAGATGAGATCGTCCACAATGCTACAATCGAGAGAAACGCCTATCCTTCAACGTTGAATTACCGATGCTTCCCCAAATCAGTGTGCACGTCCGTACATTAACTACATCATGCCGCTATTTTAGCCTATCACTGACGTCTTTGTTTTGGTCTAGATCAATAAACGAAGTTGTATGCCATGGCATTCCAGACCGTCGACCACTCGTTGATGGCGACATTATAAATATTGGTACCGTTTCTGACTTATCATCGTTGAAGGGGGTACAAAAATTCTGACATTTTCATCTTCACCTTAGACGTCAGTCTATACTATGACGGTATTTTTGGACTCTCTTGACCCTTATCCGGCAGCAATATTAAACAGTCACTGAAATTTAGGGTATCATGGAGACGTAAATGCAACATATCCAGTTGGCACTATCGACGAGGACTCGAAGATGCTCTTGCGAACGACACGAGAATGTCTGGACGAGGCTATCAAAATATGCAAGCCAGGCGCCCTACTCCGGGATATCGGGAAAGTAATGTGAGTAGTATCTTGTTCACTTTGTTCCCCTATCAAGAGAATCTGTTCTAAAAAACTTGTACTCGAATCCAACAGAGAGCCCATCGCTAAGCGTAATGGATGCTCAGTTATCCGCCAATACACCGGCATGGTATCAATGAACTCTTCCACTGCGATCCAAACATCCCCATTACGCCAAGAACAAAGCCGTTGGGACAATGAAACCAGGAATGGTGAAGTACCACTTTATTTATGAAATCTCGGCAATTTGCTGACAGTTTTCTGGAAGACGTTTACGATAGAACCTGTAAGATCCGTTCAATCCTTACTTTCTATTTCTTCTCGTCTGCTATCAAAACTTCTCTTTCAGCTGGGGCATTAAGCTTTCTTTTCTTTCCTTTTTTTGATTGGAAAAAGTGAAAAAAGTGTGACTGAATCTTAATTTCTCATTCTTTTTTATCTTGATATCGTTCAGATGATCAACTTGGGAACGGTGGATGGAGTCTTATGGCCCGATGACTGGACGTACACCACGGCAGACGGGAAGAGGAGTGCACAATATGAGGAAACATTACTGTGGGTACCTCCTCCCTTGGCTCAGGAAAGACTGAATTGACGATCACTGATGACGCGTCCGATGACTCACAGGATAACAGAAACAGGCGTAGAAGTCCTGACCGCTGGTGCGAAGCAGGTTCTCTAACGGGTTCTCATCTGCCTCGTGCGATTCGGAATTCTCTTACGGCGGAAGAAGTTCAGATTAGAGACTCAGAATGTAAATTTTCGTCGTCCTATCGTTCCCTTCTCCATGGGTGTGCCTGTCTTTATTTTTTTTTGTTGTTGTGTTTTACACCTTGTTATCATCGTTGTTGTGTTTCTTGTGTTTCTATACAAAATCGCCTGTTTACCTATTTTTTTTTTTCATATATTCACAAAAAGAAAGAATAATGAACAGAGCTTAAAATCGTAATCCCAAAAGTGCCGGATGATATGTAGATGATGTATATGATGTTTCGCTTTAGGCATGTAACACATTTGTATATTAACCACGGGATGGTATCCGCAATCCGCATAGAGCGCAGGCCGCTTCGTAGATGGTTATCGCGGAGCTTCGGAAACCTAATACCCTATCTCTCAAATGCTATACTCGTTTCATTATTTTTTTTTTCAAGAAAAAAAAAATTAGGGAGAACCCCTAGAGACCCGCTACTGACGGATTAGGGATTGATCAGGATTTTAAAAAGACTTGGGATCATGATATGAGATGGGCTACTTAACAATGAGCAAGTGAAATGCATAATAAACTAAACTAAAAAACCGACACGAACTCTCTAAAACAGAAACGGTCTACCCCTCCTCTCTCCCCTTCCCAAATTCCTATAAATTCAACCTAGCTCTCCAGGCTAACCCTTATCGCATAAACCTTCTCAACCGAGTATCCCCTCTTCACCTCCTCTCCATCTTACTAGACACAAACGGACAATGTCTGACCCATACCTTGTCGTCGAAGAATGCGGTACTCTACGAGGAGAAACCGTCTACATCATAAACAAACACATCCCGTGAGTGTGTTAATCTCAAAAAAAAAACAAGGGATCAGATTCTTCGTGGGGACTATTGAATTGCTGACGCAAGTGCAATCCCATTCTCTCTTTCTTTCTTCTCTCAAGGGCCAAGGGAAGCTATCCAGCAAGAACCGTGCGTGTGACCCATTTCTCTCTTATTATAAACCCCCCGCCCCGAGGGTCTCCGCAATAAGAAAGAAAGAACACTGGACGATCCTAAGCTCTTTTTCTTCATTTCACTAGGTCTCCATTCGTTGCATGGACCTAGGTAAAGAGGCCCTCGGAAACTACAAAGCTGAGGAAGGTGGTTGTTCTACAAACCAGGTACGTCAAATAAAACAACCTACCCACCCCCTCCAAGCCATGCGTCATCTTGGCGCAAACACATCTATACTCCAAACAAAAAATAAAGAGAGAGAGATAAAGAGAAAAAAAAATTCTGACAAATGACCCAATCACAGTTCGTCGACGCCATAAGCGATCTTCGGTAAGCAATCATTTTATAACTAAGCAAATCAGAAGGAAATGATATTAATAAAGAAAGGAACTCCTTTTTTTTACTTACCCATTCTTTTTCTTAAAAACATGATTAACATCATAGATGTGCGAAATGCAGTATGGAATTTTCGAAATACCTCATGCGGTGCGTATCTTTTTCCTTCGAAAAAAACACGATTCTTGGAACCTTTTATCCCCTTCGTTCAAAGGGGTAAGATGTCATAGTTTTAGTAACTGACTTTGATACTTTTTCTCTCTCTCTCTGATAATAGACAAGAGCCGTACATTCAAATTAAAGGACTTCCGTAAAGCAGGCCCCCCCCTTCTCCCCTTAGTACGTTTGCCCCTGGCGCGATCAGATACCCTCTAGAATTATATTGCCGGAGTTTGAACCTTGTAAATACACCGAGACATTTTTTCCCCTTCTTGTACTCCCCCTACCATTGCTATCTTTCCAATGTATCCATGCCCAATGCTCTGCAGACTTTTTTTTGTCTTTTTCCAATCATCATCAGATGTAATGCTATTAGATGAACAGTACACATTATACAAGAAAAACAGTTCCTTGTCCGGAAGTACAAAGTATAGAAAAGAGAAGAGTCCGATATTTTAACTTTGCTTCTTTTTCTCATTCTCCTGATTTAAAACGTCCGTTGCATGCTCAAATGTGTCGTCACGGTCGATTTCTCCTATCCTTACAACCGGCACACCGTCATTCAAGGTCCCTTTACGAGAACGATGTTGATCTCCGGTAGTATCTGAGTTCGACGGAGAAAATGCCGCACTGCTTCGAGTATTGACACCAGTCGCAACAGCTGGCCCAGTTTTCAACTGCTGTAAGTCAGCGTATGAACTTCGCATACTCCTGGATCGAGCTCTCGAGGGCGATCCATCGCCATCAACTGGTAAGTATCCCAAGATGGATTCGTAATCACCACGACCCTCTTCTTCATCAGAGGAATCGGGACTAGGAGGTCTACTTGGATCGATACTCTCCGAACCTGCCCAAGCACTCGTACCACGCGAGGCGCTACGGCTCCACCCAAAGAGTCTCTCATCAATCCAAGTCTAAGAGAAAAGAGTCACGTTACTGTCTATTCTATCAGATTAATTATGAGATTTACCATGGGATGAACAAGAAGATTGCCTTGAGCATCGACAGCACCGATACCGCTCTTCCTTCTCCACAATCCCGGTGTACCGGAAGACGGCGGGACAGATGACGCAGGGACCAAGATACGACCCTATGTTTAAAAGTATTAGTGAGTAGTCTGTGTGGGAATGTTGAATTATAGAGTTCGTACATGATCAAAATCGTCCCAGAGTTTAGGAGCGAATTCATTGATTACCTCCGATAGTTCGTTAGCCAGTGATTCTCTCATCTTCTTTACTTTTTCTAAATGCCGCTTTTGTCCAGGGAATAGCGTAACTATCAGTGGCCGTAAAGACCTTTTGAAAGAAAGCCTTAGCATACGATGAATCCTCCACTAAACTACTCATACTTACTTCAAAATGTCCATGCCCGCCTCGCCGAACTTCAGCGCCGCAAAGCTCATGATTGGAAGAAGAATAATAGTCAGGAAAGGAGTGGCGATCCTCCAATTAAGTGGAGCATTCGACTTGATTGCAATGATAGTGGCCAAAATGGCATAAATCGCGTAGAGAATAGGGACGACTCCAAGAGATATAAGAATTTTCCAAGTAGCAAGTACGTCTTTACCAGCGATCTTCACAGTCGATGCCTCCAAAGCCTCTAAAAGGGTTCATTTGAAACCAGTAAGTATAGGGGATTTGACCATCACCGAAATCGCGTACCTTTTGCCTTTTTCTTCGATAGTACAGATGCAAGGATGAAGATCGGTCCGTTCAAAATCACACCTGGCAGTGCAAGAACAGACCAAAATATGAGGAGACCCAACCGGTAAGCCAGAAGCCCAAATGTTTTCCAACTTGCTGGCTTTGCCCTGGGAACCTGGTGATCTCTAAGCCCAAGATCTCGTATAGCTCGATTATATTTCAAGACGTTTTCTTTGAGTTTTTGGACTTTGGGTTCGTCTTTGAAATGTTCGTATGCAATCATAAATCGTTTGTTTAGCTCTACAACTTGGCCAAGAGTTAAGTGTTGTCCAGGGGTCTCATAAAGCCTACGAGCTGCTTGAATTAGCTGATACGAACAACATTATCAATACTTATATAATGGCATAACCAAGAGGTCGACAACCTACCATAAGAGTTTCATAATCTGGGGCTCTTAGTGTAACTGTCTTTAAGCCCTCATAGATCAAATCAAGTAGCTTCGCGCAAGATTCTCTCTTCTTAGTTCCACCTTCCTTGAATAATTTGATGAGTTCTGGAGGTACGTCCATAGCAGTGCCAAATTCCACTACAGCTCTTGAACGGAAACGGTGAGGGTGGAAGTAAGAGAGTCCCACTGGAACAATCTTGACTTTCACCGAAGGGTCATTAGCCATTGCACCAAGAGCCATAATTGCTACACCAGCTTTTAATGGTAAAAGATCCGTTCTGTCGTGACTACCACCTTATTTTTCATGTCAGACAAATATATCAATCGAAGAAAGAGTATTGACTGATTATTTCTTACCTTCCGGGAAAATGCCGATACATCCACCTTCCTTCAGTCTCTTGTAAACGAACTGATACATTTCTTGTTGATCAATGAACGGTAACCTCTTATATTCCAATCCTTCCTTTCCGCTCTCTTTCAATTCTGCAAGCTTTTCTCTAATCCGACACGTTCCTTTCCCACCTTCACCCCCAAATTCCTTCTTAATTCTGAGTTCAGTATCCGAAATAACCTCTACCACCTCAGCAATGGGAGCCCCGAGGTATTTTGGAAGCATAATCTGCCATTTTGGTTTTAACTCTTCCGTGAATTTAGTTCCGTAACCTATGACCAAGCATGGATCATCTTCAGAAAGCGTGACAACACCAGAACCTGGCTTTGCGTCATCTATAGCTCTTGCCACAGGAACTACATTTATAAAGAAATTAAGAGGAAGGCAAAACGATTATCAACATCATTGATAAACTCTGGAAACTAGACGGGTACCCACTACTCCACATTAGACTAGAGAAGAACCCCACAACTTTCCTTTTCATACTTTTGGCTGCAATAAGAAATTGTACTCTTCTGCGTGTTTCTCTGTTAACCTCGGAAGCGAGAAGTAAAGGATCCAAAAACTAGTAGAGATTGAGATTGAATTGATGAAAAGCACTACTACAGGTATAACCTCTGTAGACTGATTAAATGCCACTCACTTGATTATGATGAGGGGCCCCCACAAAAATGACTGGCCCATCACGAGGAATATTGTAAGCACCTCTAGGGCGTATCTCTCTGAAGAAAATGCTTGTTACAACACGCCAGAACTGTAGATGGAGGTCATAGACAAAGTCTGGAGTTTTTCTGGGCATCGTAACGGTGGACATGATGTTACAACAAAGTTATAAAGAATAAAAAATGAATTTGTTTTGACACAGAACAGAGCCACAAGGTTTTTCTTTTTCTTTTGATACAAGTTTCAGTTGAAAAAAGGTTCCTTTCTTTTCCCTTTTATGTTTCTTGGTGAAAAGGGAGTACTAAAGAGACATTACTTTATGGAAAGTGCTAGCACACGAGGGAATTCAAGTGTAGGATCCGGTTATTCCTTGCACCACGCTCAGTCCGAGGCCGTGCATGGACGTAATACCACGTGACAAAGAACGAAGGGGAAATGCGCGACTGTTTCGTTGGGGATCGGGATTCTCATTTAATTTACTTCTGACTCCTCGCTTGTTACCGTCTACTCGGTTGAGTCCTTTTAATGTCATCAATATCAATATTGATTTCAAAATTCTAGGTCAATCAAAAACTCGAAAAAATGAGAATTATTTGACTGTATTGGTACCTATACAAGGTATCTAGTGAGACAAAGATGCAAAGAAAAATGATAATAGAATGTCGAAAAATGTATACAAAAGAATGAATGAGTTGGGTCAAAAGTAAAAATGCCATTAATCATGTCTCACTCTCCCTCGCACGCACTCCTGACGATCCATTACTCGTCGTACTCGTCCGGTACTGGAACAAATCATGTAGCCTGCTTAGTTTGTCTTGTTCTGCTGGAGCTAGATCTGACGTTCCACTAGCTCTTCGCTGAGAACTAGGGTTTAACGAAGTCCGGGCTGATATAGAACCATACTGTGCATCGCGACTATTTGATTCAAGTTCTAGATGCCTGTCAGTCAAAAAATAACATACTATAGAGAGGGGCTATCTACAAACTTGAGAGTGTATCCGCGACAGCAACCGTGCGTTCCTCGTCCTCTGCCGCCCTACTGGCCAGGGCCCGAGCAATGTACTTCCGGAATGCCGGTCCAGTGTTTTCCAGCATTCTATCCACACGGGGTTTCTTGTGAGGGTACTTCTTAAGAAATTGATGCAGCTCTGTAATCCCTTCCTTATGCATAGCCCCAGTTGATTCGCTTGAGATATGATTGATAATCGTCAAAAGCTGCTCGTCTGGATCCGGTTCATCGACAGGAGGTGGAAGCATTCCATCGTTCCCTGAAGCACCACTATGTGACGTGTGTCTACTACTCGAGGAATACCTTTGATCATTGGAAGTTGAGGCTGTCGACGATCTCGTCTTCGGGCTCGTCACCTGACTGGCAGTAGGACTTTGTTCCGGAGTCTCTGATCTGTTTGTTGAGCCATTTGTTTCCTGTCGTTTCTTAGCAGCGGCGGCAGCCTCGGCATTCTCAGCATTCGCACGTGTAGTGTTGAGAATACGATACACATAAGGATACACGATAGTTGCAGAAGGATCTTCAAACGAGGATGAGAGCAAGTCATAAACTTCGTCCCCGTAGAAGGCTGCAGACGAAGCGCATAAGTATTATTGGTATTTCTTCCACGAATTCTCTTATTTACTTACCGACAACATGTTGTATGATCACCTTGATAGTACGCAAGGGCATGTCTCCACTAGGGACTTTGTTTGTCGCTCGTGCTCTCCATTCATTTGGTGGAACAGATTGAAGGAAATGCTCAATTGTGGGGAATAGTTCAATAGGATCTAATTCTTGCTTTTCCAGGTCCGTGGGTATACTCCGTGCGAGTTTCCAGATACATTTGAGAACCAATTCCGCAACCTTAGCTTCCTTTGAGTCAGGTGGGGTCCCATTACTGGGGAAAGGTTTTACTATCTGTAAAAGTAAAGCAAGTAATGCTCTGATACTATGGTTAGAAATTTGTTTATAGATGCACAAACACCTGTACACACCTTAGTACAGTCATTTTTCTGCAAGTAGCGAACAATCGTAAAATGATCATGTTGATAAATCGAGACAAATCCTTTATCCTACTACTTTCACTTTCATCTGTTTGCAAAAGTCGTAAAGTCAACTCTTCGAATAAACTTGTCAGATTATCCACTTGAACTGATTCCGCGAGAAGAGGATGGTCACAAAACGCATTGATGGTTTGAATCAAGTGCTTTGCAAGACGGAAATTTTCAGGTTCGGTAACAGTTGTAGAATTTTCAAAGACATGGTTCATTTGCAGGGTGATGGTTTCAATCAGTCCCTCAACATGTTCGGAAAGTTGGTTATATAATTGTGCGATCTGCGGATCTTGCTGCCCAATTTCAAGTACTCTCTGAATCTGTTTCAAAGCATCAACACTCCGTGAAGGATCGCTACTCAATATTTTAGAGATGGTAAGCTCAATGTTGATGTCTTCTGGCTCTTCAAGGACGACACTAGTGACAGTTGAGACTCGACGATGATGTACCCCATTCAAGCTTTGCAAAGCAGGTCTATCCGGGGCATACTCTTCTTGAGGGGTAGACGAAGAAGCTGGTGCTCCAATACGAGAGCCTCCAAGGCGAGACGGTAAGAAACTCTTCGGTCGAGCTGAGCGTGGAGATGTAGGTTCAGTTGTTGGCAGCTTAGATGATTTACTATCGACACTCTCCCTAGTCGGTGAAAGGGGTCGAGCAAAACGAGTACCAGATGGTGTAGCTGCTCGAGCTATACCACCAATACCACCAATCTTAGACTCCGGTTTACGAAGACCAGTCGCGATACGGGATCCAGGTATAGGAGTAGCTGCTACCTTTGGTGCAGCTTCAGGAACATCGGTAGTACTTGGACCTGCAACACGCCGAAGTCTCTCTTCCAATTGTGTCTTATCTTTCGGTGACAATGGACCTACGTAAGACCAAATACTTTCTCCCACAAGTACATACCCTTCACTGAGTGCGGTTAGAGCAGACTTTCTGACAGATGCATCTTTGTCCGAAATCATGGATGCTATAACTGGGAATGACTTTGTCGGTTCGCAGGCACTTATACCCGTCCGCTTTAATATGCCTGCCATCTCATCCAATGTACCTTGTCTAGTTTTAGCTACTTTAGACTTTAAGCCATATTCCATAAGAAGTTGGAAGACACGACTATAAGCGTAGACTTTCGGAAGAGTCTGGATTATCTGCTGAACTCGTACTCGAACGGCCTCTCGTGCATCCCCGAGCTACAAAAGATAATTAGACGGTGTCCCAACGAGAGTCAAGTCAAGAAGGATGTATACCTTGTTGATTACTGTCGGGACGAAGCACATGGCCTCTGCATCGGTCAACTGATAATTTATATCTCGAAGAAAAGCCGTTACATTCTCGATAGCATCAAGACACTTGTTGATTAGATTTGGTTGAGGTTCATGCACACGGATAGAAACATATTTCAGTGTAAGGTCAGCATTCGCAATACCTATATCACTCCGTTCCTGGGGATTAAGACCATATTTATCGTCATTTGTCGCCAGAGCTGCATAGAAATCGCAGAGCATAGTTAGCCCCGATACATGATCATTCACTGCGTTATGATCATGGCTGAAAAGAAGGTTATAAAGTTCCTTTGAAGCGTGAGGTTCAACTTGTATCTGAAGAAGATCGACTAGATCTTTTCTGACAGGACCCGATTCAACGATCCACTTGGTCGCATCTCTTGCTAGTCTTGTATTCTTTGCACTCAAATTCATCGTAATAAATGGGGTTGCCGCAGCTACTGACGGTGATGGAGCAGAAGAAGCGGCAGATCTCGGTGGCACAGTACTTCCGGGGCGTCTCAAACCTCCTAGACTTGGCTTTGCAAGCCTTGAGAGGGGTGCAGAATGTTCTTCGATGGTGCTTGCTCTTGAGTCAGGACGAGGAATCGAACCTTGAGGGAGTTTGCGTCTAACACCAGCTAGTTTGCTTGCCGGCGCACCAGCACTTGAAGGAGGGGGTGACATAGGTGGGGGACTCACAGAAGTAGCGGTGTTGGTCTTGACAGGGGCTGGTACTGACTTTGAGGGTTTCTCAGGTGCCACCGCTGGTGCTGGTTTCCCCTGTTTCTCGGGGCGTTAGCTGCTGCAGCCTTAATCATTGGGACTACAGTGGTGCGAGAAGCAGGTTTTAGCGAGTTTGTTTGCTGTATAACATAGTCATATCCAGTCTGGCCAATGATAAAAGGAAGCGCAGCTTGAGCTCCCTTTCTGACATCAGCACTTCGGTCATCTAAACAAGAGACAACTGGTCCGGCCCAGGACGTCAGATCCAATGAGGTAACAGGCTCATGGGCCTTAAACCAATCTGCAATCCAGTTGAGTAGAGTGCTACGTTGCAGTGGGTTTGCGGATTCTAATGCTGTAGCTAATCCTCCAGTCATACTATCTAAACCTTCGCATGCCTCCGCCATCGCAGTTAATGTCGCTAATCCAGCCTGTCTGATATTTGTCTTTTGATCGGAGAGCGTAGTTGCCACGGGGAGAGTATATAGTTTTGTATGCCTTTCAAAAGGTTTGCCCATACCCGTGGCGATGCGAGCAACTATATCCAAGGCGAGAACTTGTACAGCCTTGTTTGTATCCGTCACCCGGGCCTTCAAAATTTGGCTAATTTCCCCTGAAAAACTACTTTCGGATCATATCTCCATGATGTAGTACAATGGAAAACATACCCATCGTAGGCTTGAGTCGCTTGTTAGGCCCAAGATCAAGTATAGCCTGTAATGTTTCTAGTGCCTCCTTCTTCATCTTCCAGGCGTCATTCTTTGCACCGGATAGGATTGTTGTCCCTTTAAGTAGACTATCCAACTCAACTCTCGGGAATAGATCATCCATGGCATCCACAGCTGCATTTCCGCCCTTACCACCTCCACTAGATGTAGCCATATTTTCCACGTCAATGGATTTTCGTACTGGCTCGGGAGCAGGTGTCCCTTCAACCTTATCAAATTCACTGTGTATAGTAGAAAGTAGCTGAGGGTTTAATTCCCCGAGTAAATCCTTGACACCTGAGTCTGGAATTAATCATGTCTACTCAGATTAAACTAACTTAAATTACTTACTCGGCCCAACAAATATTTTAATTTTCACTAAAGCTTTGGTTGCACTTGTCCGTACAGCGGCATTTGAATTCCCAAGTGCAGCTTTCAGAAAATCGATGAGAGATCGAAGAGAAACCCCAGCAATACCGAACTCAGTAATAGTTGCATCAATCCATGAGATAGAATCAGCAAGAACTTTAGGAGCCTTTTGCTTCGACAACGGCTCGTACGCTAAAAAATAAAATGGAAGTCAGTTTCGTTCTGAAAAGTGATTTAATGGACTAGCCTTGATTAAGGACAAATTGTAACGAAGTTTTCTCTGCAAAAATAATGAGAGCTTCCCCGGCAGGTTTCTTCAGCTTCATATCCCCCAGCTTCTCAACCAAATGAGGTGCCGCTAGCGCCACACTTGATCGCCCGAATGATGGCGAACGTTCAGCTAGGATTGAGAGAATACCATACAATTTTGACGAGACCTGTGGATAAAGGTGTTAAAAGTACTGTCCAAGATGGAAACATTACACAGACCTGGAAGTTCTTTTCATTGCCACCCTTTCTTATCAAAAAGCGTACGATAACTTCACATTCAGCTGAGTCTACCACACCTTCAACCCACTGCATCATTTCTTCCAGTGCACTCAAGCGTAGTTTCCAGTTAGCATCTCCAAAATTCGTAGCGATTTCCGCAGGGATGAGTTCCGAAGCAAGAGCCTCTGAGTCCTCTGGATTATATTTGTATTTGAAAGTATCCAATGCACCAGCAGCAGCCGGAACGGAGGGCTTGGTCGGTTTGGTAGAAGCTGCTGCCGCCGCTGCAGCTGCAGGAGGTTTTTTGGTCTGCTATCAGTGGAGGTCGTGAGCAACAGAACGAAACTTTAAATGATACCGAAAACTTACCGTAAGTCGGGCAGGAGGTTTAGCAGCCGGTTTAGGAGCTCCCGCTGGAGGCTCTTCACCCTCAGCAACATCATTGGCAGGTGCTTTCTTGGCTAAAAGCCGTGCAGGAGGCTTCGTTTTGGGCTTAGGAGGCGCAACATCTTCGAGTAACTCACTGTCGGTAGCAACTTTCGGGGCTTCCTTCTTAGGTGCAGGTACAGATTTCGGTTTGGCTGGACCAGATTGTGCAGTACGAGGAGCAGGCGCCCCTGCTTTACATTTAACAGTCGCTTTTTCAAAGGCTTCCTTCACCTTAGCTTTTCGAACATCAGCGAGTTGATCCATTATTGCATTCAAAGGTCTCTCTCCAACAATCTTCATCAATGTACCCAAACAATTTGCCGCTTCGTTTCTTGCACCTTCAAATGAGTCTTCTAAAAGCCCAGCAAGAGCTTCTGAAAGTGGTTTCACTTGGGGAGGGGAGGGGGGAGTAGTACTCGTTGAGAGACATCGGCCCAAGAATTTCATAGTGCCCTCCTTCACTTGAGGATTTTTATTGCCCAAAGCAGGCATAATGTTTTCAAGCACATCGGTTAATGACGACTATTCGATATAGCATGTCAGTTTCATTCATTGAATGATAAAAGGAGAGTGTTACCGAAGCGAATGCCGCATCCAGAGCATTTCCGATAGCATCTGTAACATTTTGTTTCCTTTCCTTCAACCTATCTAACATCGGGGGAACAACAACCTCTCGGAACTTCCCAAATGAGCCCATCATACCCTTTGCAAGAGCCTCCAGACAGTTGGCGGCGGTCATAACACAATTGATGTTAGCATCCGTCATACGGCCCGCCAAACCTCTTACTACTTCAGACAACTCCGGAGCATCTTTAATACGAGGTGTTGCATTCAAAACTACAAGCAAATCATCCAAAACTTCTTTGCGTTCCTTCCACTTCGATGAAGCAAGGTTGGTCTGGAGTGCTGAAGGGAGCTTCGGGACGATATCAACTTCCTCTGCAAAAGCTCGCGGATCCATTAAAGCAGGATCTATTCCTCAATGATCAAGACGGTGACTCCTAAACTATATGCTGAATTGCGCACCTTCCTGAACTACCTCTTCCTCATCCGCACCACCTCCAGCCTCCATTTCTCGAGCCTGTGCTCTTGTAAGTCGACCAGCTTTCAGTGTACCCTTCCCTTTCTCTTCGCTATCCATCTTTTCAAAACTCTCCTTTAGCTCCTTAACCTGAACAGGCTTCAGGTCTGCTAACCATGATTCGATAGCCGGCCCAAGTCCTTGATAGAGGGTTTGTGCAAGTGTAGTACCTTCAGCTCGTACAGTTTTATCTGTATGTGCAAAAATCTTTGGCAATGCCTTTAATATTGGGGGTGGAGGAACGACTTGGATTCCAAAGGTCCTGGAACAGACAGTCAAATTCATACATACATACATTCAGTTAGATTAATACTTACTTTACTACTTCTCGAAGAGCAACTACACAACCAGCAACAGTCTTTGGCTGTTTAGCACCTAATCCTGGTAGAATATTATCCTGGTAGCTAAGAATTAGCTACCGAGAATTGTTACCAATTCGTACAAATACATACTACAACACCTGCTCCACCGTTTTCAACTTCAACATATTGTAGAGCTAGTTCTACAGCTTGATTCTTCGTTCCAGCCCGAGCAGATCCAAAGCATTTATCAACTAAAGCCGGCACAACTACTTCTCGGGTCCTCGCAGCATTCTCTCCGGCAAATTTCACGAATGTTACAACACATTCCACCCCCTTCTCTTGAGCTACAGCATTTGCGTCTGTGACAATCTTTTTAAGCGTGTCAGGGTTGTTAAGGTAGGGTTTAAAAGCAGGATCGGAATCGTCCGCTGTATTTTGAAAGGTCTTGATGAGAGTTTCATAGGCTGAAACTCGTGCTTTCCAATTCTTGTGAGCTAGACGGTCGGCAATGGGTAGCTGACTGAAGTCCTCTTCCGGAGGCGGTGGCCCATCCATCGTATCAAGTCGTCACAAATCGTCGTCGTGTTCGTCGGCAGCCCCAGCTAAGAGTGGCGTGCCCATGTACCAACAGGACGCGTTCGACTCAGAACGTGATCATCCGCGGCACACCCCGGAGCGCATGTTCAAACACCCTTTAACGCCTAAAACGCGTACCTAACTCGCCGAGTCTGGTGTAGTGAGTATTGTCTAGGCTGCAGGCGGAACTCGACCTTACAAATGGTCTCTTTTCCATGGTACTCTAGTGCAGCACAATCATCACAGACGTCTAAGCCAGAACCAAAACCAAAACCTGAACTAGAACCCAAATCAGAACCCAGTTTGAAAGCTTTGTGGGAACAATCAAGAGAATGGTTGGGTCAACAACCTGTTGAACGCGTTGTAGGTATTACATGCTTAAGTATTATTGGATGGAGAGTCGGGGTACGTCTGTTGAGACGGTACCCCAATGCAATGTCAATAACTCAGGAGATGATACGAAGCAAGAGATGGATAAAAGGAAAAGTTGTAGAGTGCATCGTCTTTGGTCTGTTTAATACGTTTGAGAGAACTAACTCGATTTCAGCGTTAATGACCCAGATGGTTTTCGTATATACCACATACCCCCGTTACACTTCTTCTCCGTTCCCAACAGAAGAAGTAATGAGAATTTCTTAGTGTCACAAACCTCTGTCTTACACTATCCGATTGTTTTCTCTCAGATCAACTTAAGGACCGTGTTATTGTCATCCGATTAGCGGGTATTGATGCTCCTGAAGTAAATTATACCATTTTGTTTGTGGATCCTGTTTACTCATGCTCATTGCATCGGTGCTGTGTTTAGTATGGCTATTGGGGAAAACCAAGGCAGGCATTTGCTGATGAGGCTATTGCCCATCTTAAGAAATTAATATACGGAAAAAATGGGAAAATAGTTTATGTTCAGCTGCTCGCTCACGATCGGTTCGGTCGAATGGTAAATATAATACAGCACCTTAGACTATACCTGACAGCTTCTTCAGGTAGCTGTCCCTAAAGTCAAGCAATGGTGGCATCCTTTATGGCTCACACCTTGGTTGGGAAAACATGTCTGCTTTGATATGCTCCGTAATGGCTGGGCAGTAGTTTATGACAGAAAAGATGCTGTTTACGGGAAATGGGGGAAGGCGAAGTATGATAAAATCGAAGCTAAGGCTAAGTAAGCAGTCTTCTCATGGAAAATAGAAAATAGAGAACTAATTCAGATACAAGGGAAAAGAGAATAGGACAGTGGGTCAATGGTCCGGACATCGAAACACCTGCTGAATATAAGCGGAAATACAGCGGTATCGTCAGCGACTCAAAAACAGACGTAGAAATAAAACCTTTGAGCAATACCAAAATATCCGAACCAAAGGAGTAAACGTCCCACTTGATACGACATCAAAAAATCGCAATATTTCTTGTATATACTCAATATTTAGTAAGTACGAAAGGGAAACTCTCGTATCGCCTTCTTACTTGCTTGATTTGTTGTGTTAGACTTGCTTTGCGCTTCATCTCAAGAATCACTTCTTGCTTTGTTGACATTTTTGGAACAGTATCACCCTGGAACATATATCAAGGATCTAATCCCCTTACAAATTTTTTTGGAAATAACATTTATCAACGGATAACATATGTGAATTGCAGAAGTTGATAACTTTGGAATTTGATCTCCGAATGACCTTGCATATACTTTTACCAATAGCTGCGTTCCAGGTTCTTCGAACTCTCATCTTATCACATCAAAGGTAGTTATCGCCTTTTGAATTACATTGAATTAGCTATGTCGCTTTTAAAAAGATCCCCATGGACTGAAACGTCATGAAACGTACCAATAAGAAAAATATCTTGGCCGGTAGCTACTCCCAATAGGACTCAGAGTGACCTTTCCCCATAAATATAGTCGATAGCAAATCATAATTTCTACGTATATATGCAAGGAGACAGATGAGCTATAAATGCCACCGGTTATTGACACTTCCCTTGCCTGTTTAGTATGAGGTCTCAGTGGTTTGTGCGCCGTTGTCAAGGTACTTCCAGGACCCCAACAATCAAGGATATAAGGTTACTTCTTCCTGTTTTAGAGTAAGTTTATTCCGTCTTAGTCTATATGACTTGTTGAATCGGGATCTACTGCTGACAATACGATTTTTATATCATTAAATAACCTAAAAGGACACACCATCTAGAATTAAACGTATCGTCATTCGCTATCGTTATCGGAATTAGCTGTACCAATTGCATACATGCTACATATCATATCAACAAATTCATTCCGAGAACGCCAGTGACAGTTTCAAAATGTAATAGTATGAAAAGAACTCCAAACTTTCTATATCAATTACAAAGAACTTACTCCAATCATCGGGCACACGCTTTTCAAAGTCCATCCATCTTAGTCGATCACAGGTTTTCTGAGTTCAATACGGATCCATATGTAGTTACAGTGAGAAAACCAATCCCATATTAATCCCTCGTTTTCATTCCGAAATAGACATCTGTTGTTTACATCTACAATTTAAATCAAATAGCCTCTCTTTCTTGACAGTTCTGATATTGGTAGGATAGCTTTGCTCCATATGCCAGTACCGCTCAACTGAGTTTGAAATGATAAGCTTTCAAGACTCATTCTACTTGCTGAATTTCTGCCATATCAGAATCTGATGTGGAACCACAAAAAGCTATCAAGTTTCTACCTTCACTCAGATGTGGGTCTCACGATGTATGATTCAGAGTGCAACCACAGTGGCTCGCCGTCACCTCTCAACGTCCGAATCTAGACCCGACTCGGAGTTGAGCTCCTATTCAATTTCTCATGTTTATGCTCATGATTTTAGATGTTCATAAACATGTATATCAATATCGCACATTAGATCCTAGTGTTTTTCCAAGAGGGGCTTCTATCATGGTACATTAAGCGAAAGTCTAAATATAGCAAACTAAATACAAACAGTGAATTTCAAATTTGCCTCAAATCGTTCACTTCTCACCTCTTCCCTAGTTGATGATAAGTTTCAAAGCCCCTTCCCTGGACTGAGATCGACTGCAAGCACTACTATTACCCCCGTCACTCATGCAATTTATACATCTATGTGCTACCTGCTTGCTTACTCAGAATTTCCAATTCCCCCTCTTTTTTTTCAAAAAATTAAGAAATCGGGCCCGCGGAGCATATTGGCAATTCAATAAAGTGGCTTCCCCCATTCATACGTGTGCACAGTACAAATACAACAAATACAAATAATAAAAGATCTTCAAGCCACCACATCTTTCCTTATGGCTTCTAATCCCCCGTTTCCGAGGCAATAAATGGATCCCCTCTTATCGTCGGATAAGTTGACAGTATCCAATACCCGTATCGCATTTGCCACGTGTATATCTTGTGAGATATCGTGTTTTCAATGTGCGATTATCGAAGAGTAGATTTTAATCTATATCTAGCAGTTACGCTCCGAGAGAATGAGAAATATCGTTGAATTTGGATTCTATGCAATAAGAGCAAGCATGTGTATCCTTGTGGCTGGAAATGTACGTGTACATGTACGAATATTTACTCCAAGATGAGTTACTTGGGTATGTAATAATCATAAGAAGTGACTTATGATATTCGCATTTCCGTCCCTCTCTCGCCCCTTTTCCCCACCCTCTTACTAGAGTAGGAAGGAAATGGAACACTCTAGGCTGGCGGACATTAAGATAGCAACACTTAGTCTGTTTCCAATTTTATATCCACTCCCAAACAGGAGCTGCTTTTCAATAGGTCTCTATCTCGTCTCTGACCGAATGAAACCTAAACGGAGCGGTCATCGAAACATGACTATCGAGACTTAACCGAAGTTCTATCGATTAATATAATGTATTACTACAATTATACTAATGATGTTATGGCTTCGAAAGCATCTGAAGTAGCCTTAACTCCACGCTCGATCATATGTGGCGCCCCAATACCATCATTATCATCAAGATCATTCAGCCCATCTGTTTACTTCCCTCCCTAAGAGTTCTGGAAGAGTAAAGCGGGAGGCTTAGCCGTCTGACATGCCTGATCCACGACATCCTCCTCTCCTCCTCCCGCCCATTCTCTCGGGACATCCATTCCCAAATATGACATCCGTCCGTCTTGAAGTAAGGGATGTCATAACAACCACAATTATGACGAGAAGAACTTTAAGAAAAAGAAGAAAGAAGAAGGCGAAGAAGAGCTAAAGAATCAGAGTAGATGGGCCGAAAAATAAAGAAGAAAAGAAGAGAACTTCCCTCATCGGTAGACGGGAGAAACATTGATCTTACACATGCATGTAGATCAATTGTCATCGTCCAGCATACTAACGCCTCAGAAGGCGATCGAGTATCAAAACTTCCCTCTGATAATTACACATGTATTGGTACATGTACAATGCATGTTAGTTTTATCCCACTTAAGCACTAAGAAAAGAGGAAGAAAATAAGGATATTTCCCCAAAAAGAAGTAGAAGATGTTTTTGCGGCCCTGATGAAGAACTCTATAAAATGTGTCTACGGCATTGCGCCGGGCTACAGCTAGTGTCATCACTAACCTATGTCGCCAACACCAAGCACCCAATGGGAGAAAAGACGAGAGAATTTCAGTATATGTATCCAGGTATAGCATGTGTCTTAACTGGACCGCTCACTGTAAGTGGAAAGCGATAGTTTCAAATAGCGCACTCCCTGGACCTGATGAGACGAAATGCCTAGGAAACCTGCTCACGCGTTTACCACGTTGTAATCGTAGGCGCTGGGTAAAAAAGACGCCTAGATCTCGAAGGAGGTGAGGAAGGACACGAGCAAAAGAAGTGAGGATCAATCAATATGCAGCATGATGATGAGCATGTAGAAAAATGTCCTATTTTGATGTTAAAAACAGGTTATCAGAGTTTACACTTTACTGAACACAATTGTAGTAAACACATTTTGTATTCCGCTTAGTAATACTAATGTTTATTTGTTGTAGACCACAACATACAACTCTTCTTCGTTCCACCTACCCACCCACAACGTTCTCTCGGGATCTTATAACAGGGTTGTCTCTCATCAAAAGGGCCCAAATATTTTCTAACCGCTCAACGTAAACCCCATCACTCCTACATCGTGGTCGGTACAATTCTGTGAAACTTCTCCATCTTCGAGCTCCCCCCAAAAAAATTAGAATGAATACAATATAGATATTCAGATTAGCAGCACATGCAATTGAAACACGGGAATCACAGCTTTGCACAGCAACCCCGACCAGTCCTCTCCCTCACATTCACCCTGAGAGAATAGATAGATAGAAACGAGATGATCGGTGGTACAAGGAAGATCACTTTCTCCCTCCCTCCGGATCCCTTCTCTTCTCCCGTTCTATTCATACACACACACACTTCCTTTCTTCGAATTTACTCCTAACTTGTAATATCAATCTAACGTTACCTCACCGTACCTAGACACTCATGGTCTAAACTTGTAAATGTACCAACTTCTGAAAAGGATCATCACCTATCTGACCACTGGCATCATTATCCGTCATCGGCATTTCATTGTCATGGTCCTCGTCATCATTAACATTCCGCCCTCCTTCCCCTTCCCCACATCCTCATCATCACCCATCTACTGGTATCTATATTAACAATATGATCAAATAAACAAGCAAACAGGAACCTAGGAACTCAAGTTGATCATCACTAGATACGTTTATTGATTTCTTTATTTTCTTGTCTTTCCAAGTTGATCACTCTCGGATGTTGTAAGTAACTATATACTCGCTCCTTTTCCCTTTCCGGTAATCTCCTCCCCCTACCTTAACCTTCCCCTTCTTCTACTGCAAGGGCTTCTTTTTTACCCCTTATTTCCCTCCCCCCCTATCTACTATTACCATTGCTACGCATTGCTTTCATTGAGTTGAGTGCTAGCTGGAGCCAAGCGCACGACGCAGGTCTAACATATAATATCTGAATAAACAAAACAAATGTTCTGATATACCATACCAATATACATCTTACAGTCACCGATGTAAATAAACAAATACACAAAACCACAACAAAACACCCATTCGGCTACTGTAGCACGAGTAGCTCCGGGTTTTCGGTGTTATTATATTTCTTAAGGGTCCTTTTCACTTTTTCTTAGTCTATAATTATGTACGAGTACATTGGGGGTGATGAATGATGTGTGGCTTGTGTGATTTCGTTCTTCCTCCCTCCTCCCCTTCTTCCGGATCTCAGGCACTACGCTCTACGGATTTGTAGTCGTTGGGGAAGAAACGGGTAATAGGAAATAAGAAAGGGTCGGAAGAGTTGACAGGACGGAAGTAAATTGTTTCCGACGTGAGGTATCCCTTGATATCCATTGATTTTTTTTTAGACTTTTCTTCTTCTTACTAGCTTAGCATCACCATACATGAACTTGCATACTCACACATACACACATGGACTTGCATAAACTCTCTAACATAGTTATGTAAGAAGAGTGGGGGACTAGAAGTGAGTCTTAGTGAAGATAGCTAAATAACTTATCTGTTCACATAATGGCCGAAGAAAGTGTTAGCATAGAGGCTAGACCTCGTGCATAGTTCTAGATGCGGATTCTTATCCCTATTCCAAAGTCTGATGCTACTTCTTCTTACTTCTTACTTCTACTTCTAGTCTTGGTATAAGTGCTAGTAGATTTCAATAGCATTCACACTATCAATACATATACTCGCTCGTTCATTCCAATCCGAACCTACCCTAGTCTAATTATCAACTTTAAAAAAGTAGAACTTTGTATCTAATGAAAATCATAACGATAACTTATAAAGTATCTAGTACTAGAGTAATTCCACCTCAAACCATCCAAAACACTGATTGTTTTGGTAATAATCAGAATTGGTAAAGGTGAGTAATAACAGAAATGTGAAACAAAGTCATACAAGCACAAAACCAAATCAAATCAATGAAAAAAGACAAGAAGTGGAAGTGGAAGTAAAAGAAGAAGAAGGATAAATAAAAAGTTACCTGACCATGAGCACACGACACTTAATTGTCAAATATCAAAAAACGAGGCAAAGAATAAAAAAAAAGGCGCTCATTAGATGTAAATGAAACAAAAACAGGGAGTAAGAAAGAGAAACTTTGAACCACACGTTTTAATTTTCGTCATCTCTTTACTGTGACTACTACATGACTACTACTATTAGTAGTACACCATCGCCCACTACCGCCACTACCGAATCATACATACATGTACATCAAGCTCAAGGCTATTAATACTTTAGCATTACTATATCATCTTTGTTGTTTCACTGTCAATGCATACACCGTACCATTACCAAACGTCTAACTTACTATACTAGTAGCATTATACTCAACAATCACACGACCAAAAAACGGGTAACTCTTTGCTCTACCTCCCTTTCCATTTCCCTCCCACATCCCACATCCCAACGCTCATCGACTACTATAAACACATTCCCCCAATATCATGACTCATCAGCCACCATCATCCAGAACCCAGAAACTCAGAACTCAGAATTAGAAGAAGGAAGAAGAGAAGGAAGAAGAAAGAGGAAACTTCCTCCGAGATATTCCCCCCCCTTCCTTCTCCTCACATCCCCTTTCCTCTTTCCCCGCAACTCTCCCCCCATTCTGTCCATTCATCCCCATCTACCTACAAAATCTACTCCTATCTTTTGTATCTTCCTTTTCTCTCTGTAAAGAACAGAGGACAAAATAAAAGAGGGGCAGAGGAGAAAGATCGTCGTTTCCATTAAGTAGTAATCTCAGTAGTTATAGTAATTGTGGCAGTAGTAGTAGTAGTAAATGCATAACGTCGTGATACGAATGTATAATATGCTTATTACCGTTACTACGTTTTACCCAAGGGGATCAATAACAATAAGCCATAAGCAATAATCATTAAAAAATTGTAATCTCAGATTAATTGGAATTCACACCGTTCCGTTCCCACTTTAATGGCTAAACTAAGGATTAGACATTATAGTCACACACACATAGATTCAGATCGATCAATAACAAGGGGAAGTAGGAAGAAATTCCAAAATTAGTGATCTACTGTTATGAAAAAAGGGGGGAAGGGTGATGGACGAAGGGCGAGGAGAAGAAGTTTTGAGGAGGGGAGGGGAGGGACAGATAAAAATAGAGAAAAAGAAGGTAGAGGAGACACGGTCATAGGTGGGAACAAAGGGGGAGAAGAATATGGTTAGGAAGCCAACATCACCGCACCGACGTCAGGACAACATCTCCAAGAATGATAAAGAGCTAACGTGGTTCAATGGAAGATTCTGAGCGAGTGAGAAGGGAGGAGGGGATGTACGTCGTTAGTAGAGTGGAGTTGGTATGATGGATGATGTATGTTATGTCCAAGTCCAAGAATCGACATCACAGTTAGGATCAAAATCGCTGAAAGAGGAAGTTGAGTTGATTGAAGTCATGCAGGATGCGGACGCAAAAAGGTGGGAAAGGGAGAGAGATAGAGAATAAAAGGAGACAGGAAACACAACAAAGATACAGTCGAAAGAATAAACGAAATAATTCAGGTAAGACAAAGCGCAAAGAGAGAGAAAACAAACAAATAATGCAACAGTGAAAGAGACGGAGAAAAATGGAACTGCTTAATATACATGGAGGTCGGCGTGCAGGGAAGTTTATGAAAAGCTCTAATTAGAGAAAATAAAGTAATTAGAAAAGGGTTGGGGGGATGCATAAGAATATACATGAAGTTGGACCAAAAAAAACAAACACATTTACATGAAAGCGACGATTAGTATGAATTCTTGCCAAAAAAACAAACAAAGACAATGCATAGGAGACAGCGATTATAGGAGGGGCCAAAAGTGGAGAGCATAGAGCCTAGTTGAAATCATTAATAGGTTTGGATTATTGGCGTATTATAATTTTTGAGAAACCATCAGTTCCGCGATTTAGTCGTAGATATGTTTTTGAAGTGGTGTCAGGAAAGAACGGTTGCAGCCAGGCAGATTCTTCCTTGGAAGTGACGCAGGTACGATAACCTTGCGCGACGATCGAGTACGTTGGTATAAGAAAAAGTTATACGAGCCTAGTTTAATTAACGTGGGCTTGTGTTATAATGGGAGGTGGAAATATGTCCTCGATTAAGGTAAGAGAAAAAGGTCCATTGTAGAAGTAGTTGAATTAAGTTATCGTATTGTGAAAGCGAGATGAGGGAAGAGAGCAGCAAGTAGCTCTTCAATGCCTTGTCGGTGTGTCGAGTTGTAACATGAAAGCAAGTCGTTTATCTGCCGCTGCGCGGAATAATTTTCGATAATGCGACGGCCCAAATATTTGTAGTAGTAGTGTCTCGTTTGCGCTTATCCAGTCAGGCGGAGGCAAACCCCGAGACGTCTTCCAAACTCCTTTACCTGGTTCTTCTTCTTCCTTCACGAGTACAAGCATACCCGTCAACAAACACTGAAGCAGGTGCAATATATCCCCCACCGGTTGACACGAATGTCGCATAGCAGGGAAGAGCGCACTATGGAAGACCATCTCCCACTGTATCCTACGCTCGGGTGAAAAGAAAGTGGACGCGTGCAAAGGAAGCATAAGGTTGAATGGAGGAGTACGCGGTAGTCCACCTGAAGATCTGAACGGCGGAGTGCATTCAATAGAGAATAGCATACGCGAGTCGGGCGCTTTCTCTTTCCATCCATGATTCCTAACCAAATTGTTCTTGAGTTCACGCAACCACGGATGAGCACGCGCGTAGAGCGTTCCGAGAGCTTCGGCACTTGTCAATGGGATCCCAGTCTGCCTGGCCCACTCGTCCATATACTCCACATTGGGCGAAAAGAATATCTGTGGTGGACTACTCATGACTTGAAAGGCAGTTTAGCTTGGAGAGAGAGGAGGGAAGATGAATGTGAAGATGTGCAGAGAGAAAAGGGAGGGAGGGAGGTACGTGAAGTGAAAGAGAATTGAATTCACTTGGAGGTGATTTTTTTTTGAAAGGTAGTGAAAGAGCAAATAAGATAAGGTAATAAATACGGCCTAGGTAAAATATAGGCCAACAAAACGGATGATGAGCGATTGTGGCCGCGAAGGGTGCAGAGAGCACGATGATAGCATACCTCAAGGCTTTGATGATAGGCGTACAGGACCGCAAAGAAATTTTCAGAATTATGCCTAGTGTCGGCAGCGTGTAGGGTGGCCGATGTAGAGAGTAAATATCGATTAAGTGTTGAGGGGCCGAGTGGGGAGAAGGCAGCAGAGGGCGACGCTGACCGAGAGGGAGAGAAGAACGAGAAAGGGGGATGAGCAGAATGGGCGGCATTTATAGCGCGAGGTCCCGGCTAAGCTCACCGCTGTAACACGTTCCTTGACGTTAGCGGTTATCCCAAATAAATACATCATTTTATCGTCTATTTTTCAGCCCCCACTTTTTTTTTTCTTCTCGCTTTCGCTCTCTCTGTCTCCAGCCCCTCCAGTTTCATAGCCTAAAAAGAAGGTAGGAAAAGATAATGCCTAGGAAACGTCGTAGAGTAGCAAGAGTAGACCGTAAAAGGCGGCAAGCCACATCGCCAAATAAATTGAGCAACTGGATACAAACAGAGCCTGTCCCGAGTCCATCCCTCTCCTCTCCTTTGCCCTATTTCCCCTTTTGGCAGCTCCCGGCGATACTTGCCTATTCAGGCACGTAGATACTTGTTTTTCTGTATTACTAATGACTATGTAAGCAACCACTTCCCGGTCGTTAATGAGGGCCACCCAGCGGCTTCCGAACCAGACTCTTTCTCTAGATCTCTCCTCTCCTCGCAAAGCAAAAGCGAGAAAGAAAAAGGGTTTCTCATATACCATTAGTCCTTCCTCTCATCCCCTCGAGCTTTCTTGGTGTTTCATCCTCTTGACTCTCATCATAATTTTTCCCTCTATTTACTACTCTCGTACGACGTTCGTGTGTATCCCCCCCTCCCCTTCAGCGAGATCACCGGCTATGCGATCGTCCCTCAGCATCTTATATGTTATTTAATGACAACAATACAACAACAAGAAATTCACCCGTTTCTCCTCACACAATTTCAATCTTTCTCACAGGGGGATCCAATCTCCTCCCAATCTTATGTGAAAAATAAAATAAAAACAGGAGTAAATGTAAAATATTCTTTTTAAAAAGTGAAATAAACCTTGGATCTGGTCGTTTACCAAGTACTCTACTCGTAAATTCAAAACTCAACCGAAGATCACCCGCCTCGGCAAGGAAGCTCACCTTGTTAAGGGATCCACGTAACCTCGGTTCGCTACCTCTCACCCCCTACTAGTCCTTTGTTTTCCATGACCCCCGCCCCTCGGAAGTTTCATGTTTCATATCTCAAATTCAAATTCCTCCCGTAACGAGTCTGTTTGAAAATCCATCTTTCACAAATAAGTATAAAAAAAGATACTATGTATATTGAACATTCATTGAATAAAATGATGTTTGAATGGAAGAGTGGCTCAACCCATCTATAGATGTTACACAAACACTCTCACACTCACACTCATACCTATCGTCATCAACGTATCGGACAATTAGACAACGAAAACTCTCTCTCGGAAGAAGGGGGCTCAGAAACAATCAATTATACGTATCACTTGCAAGTCACACAAAAAAAGGATTAAAAGAGAAAAACTTCACATGCACAGCAAAATAAATCTAAACTAAAAATACAAAGCCTTACTTTTTTTTCTTTCTTCTTCTTCTTCTCGTAAATGGCCAAATATGTAGATTCCTTTTCATCCCGCAAACATTCCCACAAGATATTGACTTACTCCCTCTGGAGTTAAGATCCCAACATCAGAAAACACTAATGAAATCAGGTCCGGCCTAAGGTTAAATTCGGGTCAAACATTGCTTTCGTTATATATATGCGTACAGAGTATGTCGGGCTTGCAAGAGGTCACATACCTTGTATAATCCACTTCTGGGTTCAATTTTATCTGTTCGGGGGTCATGGAGAACTCGGATCCGGGGACTAAATGCAAAGAAGTTGAAGGCTGAAATTTTGACCGCGCTAAATCATCTGGACTTTTTTCCTCTGAAACAACGGGTTGGACGTCTGTTAAAGTGGGTGGCCGTGCTGGTTGTCGCGGGAAAGATAGAATATCAGAAGTATGCGTAGGAAGATCGTACTGCGACAGTGGAAACAGTCGGTGGAATTTATAACTGTAAAAAAAAAAGGATGAGTGTCCAATCCAAACCAACCCGGCCGGTGAAACAATGGGCGGTCAGCGGGAAATTATTCCACTAAGATAGATACTAATTATGATGTTCATTACCTTTCTGCCATAGCGTAAAATGGTTTATTCGCTGCCTTTGCAATGACGGCAATTTGGTTGCTTCCAACGGCATTTATCAATCCACCGCTCTCCACCACGGCTTCAGAACCCACAAGGACGAGGTCCACTTTATCCATCACATAGGCAGCAGCAGAATCAAGGACTACGGTACATGGTACTCCAGCTGCAGTAAGGGCTTGGTGCGTCTTCAATCTATGCAACGACTTATTTAGTACAAAGTCTGTTCGGTACTAGCACGTCGTGATATATAGGACGTAACATACCCGTTTCCACTAGGTCTAGCTTCCGTGACATACACAGATATCCGTTTTTGTTTATGAGCAAGAAGTAGTGCCTGCATTACAACTCGAGAATAGGAATGTGTCAGAATCTGGCCGAACTGGTCAAAGACGATCACAGCGAAGAAAAAAAACTGGTAATGTTAATCTTACGACGGAGTTATCTTTAATGAAGCCTACAGCAAGTTTAGCTATTCTTTCGCGGTAAGACATTGCTTCATTTGCATAATGTCTTGCTTGCTCTACAAGTTCTATTTTCAAGTCATCAAAGCTCTGAAATGAGAGAGGGGGGTGGGGCGTATTAAACTCGCCGCTTTATTTAGCCATGTACTGTTCAGCTTACTGATGATTCGTGTGGAAAGAGTGTAACAAATGCAATGAAAAGTTCACAGCCTGCGTTTAAACTGATAGAATTCGTGAATCGTTTTCGTAACTCTTCTGCACCCTCATTGAGAGCCTGAACAAGCTCAAACATCGTACCAGCTACGCGTAGCATTATCAAGATCTTGATCCCTAGAACGGTTGTCCGTAACGAAGGCAACGTACCATTTGACTGTTCTATAAGCTCTGTCAAAGCTAGCATAGCAGCAAGTGGCTTCGAAATCTACTTTTCAGATGCTTTAGAGGAAGTTCCATGCAGAATAACTTGCATATATTTTACTCACCTTCTCATCTAGTAATAATGTTTGATAGCAACCATAGATATCAAAGTCTAGCGGTCTTCTAAAATCAGTAGGTGAAGTTGGTATTGTCATTTTAGAAAAAAGGCGGTCGCCACAAAGGTACGACTCGTGTTTATGTGCGTTGAAGTAACTAAATGTGTGTATGCGATGTTTATGACTCGCGTCAATATGCAAGTCTTATTAGTCATGTCTTATTATGTCATTGATTGTCTACAAATATGTTAAATCCCAATTAACCGACAGCCCGAGAACGGTTGCAAGTGCTACTTTGCTACGCTACGAGCAACTAGATTCTCGTGCTGTGATCCTCCACAGTAAAAATAAGAATAGACAGACTCTGTTCATGCCATGGGTGCTAACCGACTTGGGTCAGGATCAATGTCGTCGTATCAATGGATATTCCCAGTTTCAGCTCTCTTGGTCACTCCATCCGCTTGCACTTCTTCAATTCCGTTAGAAAGGGAATTATACGACCGGGCGCGAGGAATCGAATTCCTATACCGCTTAGGAGCTTCTTTACAACTGTTAGTATGAAATCCGAAGCAAGTCTCTGATCTGCTTTTTGCTCAGAACGTATAGTCCGACAACAGCTTTGTTTACGGCTGCTACATGGTTCCACCGCTTCTACATGCGATTCAGCATGGAGGATTACCATCGACAGGTAAGTATATTGAAACAACGCTGCTACCGTGCCTCTCTTTTTTTTCATATTCACCCTTCTTTCTCCCCTTTACTTTGATGGATGATGGAAAAGGATATTGCTGCAGGATGCATATTTCTAGCGACTAAAACCGAAGAGTGTGGCAGGAAACTGCGAGACGTCGCCAAAGTCGCACAGAGTAAAATCACCGGTACAAAAGTAGAATTGATATCAGATACGGTATGTATGACCCAAATCTTTGACTGATTTGCTTTAAGAAAACTGCTAACCTCTTTTGTCTTTTAGGAAGTTCAACAAATACAAGAGGCAATAATACAAGCGGAAGAAGCCTTGCTTGAGGCTCTCTGTTTTGATTTCACAATAGAAAGCCCTCACGAAACATTAGTAGATCTATGTGAGAGATTTGCTAGTGGACCATCAGAGCGAGTTCTATGTGATTCTGCTTGGTCAATAGCACACGATTCGTGAGTTTTTTTCTTCTTTCTTTCTTGATCATATGTATCGTACATGTGCATGTATATGCTTTTACTTTAGTGCTCATCATGATCCGGACTTATCTAGCTATCGTACGATCCTTTGCCTACTGTTCGACGTACGGATCATTGCCGCGGCATGTTTCATTCTGGCTCAGAGGTTTGTAGATGGAGAAAATTCTGCCTCACTGGACGCACGTATTGCCTCTTCGTCACCTTCAGCATCACTACCTACTCCACCGACGAACAAGCCAAATTCACCCGATGCATCTCGTGTGGTAGTCAACCATTTTCAGTTCAATGAGTCCGAACTCACGGACCTTGCTGGTGCGCTCCAAATCCTTGCTTATCTCCTTTTTTAAGACATGACCCACGAGCATTTTGTTCATTAATTTTAGAGGCATTAACTATTCTCATAGAATACTATAATGCACAAGACATTCAAGGTTCAATGGGTTTTCTGAGACCACTAGCTGCGGTAAGTAACTTATCAATCAGATACTCATGCGACCAGATTGAAGAGATAGTTGTTGACATTTTCCGTGAAGATTCAACCTCCTGCAATGCCAGAGACACGACAACGACTGTACAGTCCTCTTTCGCATGTTCCGTCACAGGTACTTGCCGCGAAGAATGAAGCCCCAACTAGTAGGGTCCAAAGTCAGAGGACTCCTGAATCAACTCATGGAGACAGCTTACCAGCGAAACCTCCATCATGGAAGCCTGTGAGAGGCGAGGCAAACTAATGAACAATGCCACATTCACCATGAGGCTTGTTGCGAAGTAGTTAGTAGATTTTTATCGATTCATACATATGCATAAGTAGTTTATTTCCAGGGTCTCTTCATTCCAAGGAGAAGCGTTACTTTCCGGCTGATCAAAAAGTCCATATCGAAAGAAAAATATCTTTTTTAATTTATGGTTCATTGCAGATGTACAGATACATGTAATCCTTCAGTCGCTATCGCTGAATTCTAATCGTTCTTCCTCTTCTTCCTCCATTTCATGTGTTCTTTCGTATTGGCTAGCATCAACTGATACTGATCCTTCTTCGACGAGTGATTCGTCGTCCAAGTTGCGATTTCTCTCGAATAGTTGTTTCCCTGATGAGATTTAGAAAAAGGTACGTATCTTAGTGCATAACATGTATACGTAAGTGGCGATCTGATACACAAACCTGAGAGTCGAGACGCCAGTTTCTTATACTCTTCACGTTCTTTCGGAGTCAGGGCCTTTAGCCGCTCTTCCTCCTCCTTGATTTTCTTTTGAGCCATTTCCTTGTCAAACTTGGCCTTCCAAGCTCTAAAACTCTCAACTGTCACAGGTGTCCCTTTCGTCCTCGCTTCTTCTTCCTGTATAATGTAAGATTTCGGATATAATAGCAGTGATTAATAATGAAGAGATCAATATCAGAATTAAAGCCCCAAAGCTATACCTCAATTTCTTTTCTTTCTTTCTCTGCCTCTTCCTTTGCTTGACGTTCCAACCTTGACTTCACAAGTGCGAGTAACAACTCTCGTAAATGAGATACCAGAGTGAACGTCATTGCCATTCCAAGATTTTCTTCACCCTATACTCATTGTATTCCATTGTCAAGCGAAATGGGAGATTAGAGAAGAAGAAAGAAGGAGTATAGATTATTTCACATACTGTTGCCTTCAACTGATCCACCAGTGAATCCATCTCGCCTTGCTCCAACTCGCCTTCTGATGGCTCCAAAACCAGATCTGGAAGTACATCTGGATACGATTCCGGATAAGTCACATTTAGAGTGCATTTTACTGCATAAGCAATAGAAAGCGAATCATCCAACGAGTTTGATTTCAATCAGCAAAACGGGAAGAGAAATCCAGTATACAAAAAGAGAAAGGATTCACACTCTGGAGCATTTTCAATTGGTTCTTCTGGTTCTACTTCGATTTGGATCTCTCTATCCGATATCTCTTAGCGTGTCATCTGTCTCAGCTGGTACGGAATAATGTATGATAGGACCAAAAGGTAATGCACCAACTTGTTAGTTCCGTAGGGTATATTGATTCTAAAACCTAAGAGTTTTTCCGAAAGCAAAAGAACGAGTGTGATTTTTTTGTTAAGGGCCCAAACATGGTTTCTGAGATTAGTTTACAAATAAGATGGATGAGTCCCGTTTTCTAACCTGCATTTCCTCTTCAAGAACTTCGTCGGACATAGCTATCAGGCTTGATTTTTTTGGGTACAACAAAGTAAAAAATAGAGATGAAGATGTAGTGAAAGAGGAATACGAGTTACTGATTTGTGTTCACAGAGGAATTAAACTTTGTTGTATGCGTACGATGCTTATTATAACGTGACTCGCAGACATTAGCCGGTATTTTTCGCCTTTCACTCACACTCACGCCTGTTGGTCGGCTACTCTGAACTTAACAGATTCAAAGGAATATACATCGTCGCCCAACTCTGCGAGCACCTAGTTCCGTGCTTCTTCTTCTGACGCGAGAAGGTGTATTGATAAATCCATCATGTCCTTCTCATTATTCCGCCAGGCATGTCGAATGCCTCAAACTTCCTTACCGCGGCAGTTCTTACAATCTCAAATCGCACACTTCAATTCATCGACATCGAAAGGATCTAGTTTTGAACACATACCACCCCTTTATGACTTTACTGAACGACCAGAACCACCGAAGGAAACTCCTGATGATCTCTGGCTTTACAATCATCAACAGTTTCTCAACGCACAAGGAAATAAGAGGGTAACACCTACGGCGTATTCTTGTGAGTACTATTCCCTGTAATCTGTGGCTCGATATCTTTAGACTGAGCTTTGTGCCGAAATAATAAAGCCCGGAGTATTAATGTGATTGAGGGAGATACTGCTTCTTCTGCAAAGATATTGGACAGAATTTTAATGTTAAACAGTGTTTCTCGCGATTGGTTCACCAATAAGCGGCACAAACCGAAGGGTGAGGAAAGAAGACGATTGGAGAGTTTGCGATGGAGAAGGAGATTCAAAAGCGAGGTTCGTCTAAAAAAACGATAGGACCTTTCTGTGCAGCTGACATCTCTTACTCATTTCGACCAGGTTGGCAAAAAAGTAGCTTTGGTACAACAAATACGAAAGCGTGGTGCTTAGATCCGTATCTTTTGCCAATACGTTATAGAGGTCTTTATCCACTTACTAGTAACTTAACTCTATCATTACGCTAACCCGGTCAACATACTTCCTGTTTCTGAACTCGATTCTAATGTAGTTCTGTTAATAGCATTATCATGACAGTACGGCGGACCGTCCCACAGAACTTCTTTTAACGCTCGGGGTTTGTGTGTACTTCTTAAGTCCTAGAATGACATACCATAGGCAGCTCTGATTTTTCACGCATCGTCATTGAATACTGTCAAGTGACTCCAAATAATTAGTCCCTCTGTTATCATACATCTCATCTGAGAACACCCACCTAGCAAATCTCAGACTCTCGTTTTTGTGATAGGTCATCTGAAATACATCTGCTTCCCGACTTTTGAGAAAAGTGTAGAGGTTAGTGGAAGATCTAGGGCTGACGTAGCAATAACATCACTTTTACTTATGGTAATATAGGCGGCCAACAAATACTCAATAATCCATCTCTACATTTGGCTCCCGAAACCCGATGAGATGGAATCTCAGCGTGGCATATGAGCTAAACACGTGTTCCACCAATCCTGGATACACCGGATATGATGCAAGCCTTCACCCTTGCTGCAAGCACGTTACAATAGAATGAGTGAAATATCTTTCTCTGTAGGAAGTTGATCAATCGATCTGGAAGCGACTGATAACATCGGCGTCTAAGGATCAACTGTTTGAGATTCTAATCCTGAGCCATCGTTTGAGCCGGAGCTAGGAAGCCGATATGGAGTGTAGACCCACTGGGCTATCGGATTTTTTGGTCGGCCCAGGTGTACCTACTATATCCCTTCTCCTGATGCCTTGAGGTTCCAGCACATCAGGATTGGCTATCACTCATTTCAAGCCCGCGAAGACTCGGTGGGGTTACCCTAGCCGTGGAGTTAACAGAGGAGATGGCTATTTGGGGTCTCCCTTTCTAGTATCCTGCCATGATTTTCAGTGAACTCGGGAAAACTTGATCCATCTCTCTCTCTACTATAGATGCCACGCAGCATGCTTATAGGCATGCATTAACGGGCTGTTTTCGGATGTGGTTACTAACACCTTAATATTCAGATTTTTTCAGTGCCGATCGAGGAAGGGCTTTAATACTCTAAGACCCGGGGCTGTGAATGCGGATGACGCGCAGCGGGACACGAGCAGCAAACAGGTGCTAAAACCCCAGCGTGCGGCGAATCATCAGAAGGACACGAAGCAGTATTTAAGTCCAGCTCTCTTGGGAGCTCTGAGTACAGTCGACCAACTCACATATCCCTCCCTCCTAGTCTACAATAGCAACGATGTGCCATAATGTGAGTTTTTTCCCCTTGCTGTTGTTGTACAACGTATCACATTGTCTTCTCACTTGGATTGCAACTTACACAACTCACATCTTTTCTAGATAATTGACGGTCGTTTCCATACTGCCTGCGGACATTTCATCTCAATGGCCACCCGAACACAGGACTGCCTTCGTCCCGACTGTCTTTTTAGCAGACGACACATTCATCCGTATGGTGTGTACTTCGATTTTTTTTCTTCTTCTTCTGATGTTGAATACCACTTACCTACTTTAACGGATATTTTTTGTATAACAGGATGCAGGTCACCGACTTGTATTAGAATGATGTCATTGCCAGTTAAAAATCCGATAAGAATCAGCCCGGTCAAATGCGCAGACTGTATTGCTAGAGAAAACGACCCAGCTTTGGTTGGAAGATATTGAGGTCGCAGAGTCTCTTCTTCTCTCCTCTCTCCTTCCCGCGATTCCTATCTACATCTACTTCCACTACTATCACCGTTACTCTCTTATACACGCAGGCCGTGTTCGCATGCTTTCTCTCGGTTGCTTTTCTCTCTACCTTTCCCTCTCTTAATTGTCAGTTTATTCTTATGTCCTTGTCTTGTACGGCGGCAGCAAATGTTGTACGATGGCGATGATGATATTTTATAATTTTTACTCACAAGATGTGTGTACATATATGTATCTGTATTCCCCTTCGTTTTTTATTCACCAAAAATAGCTCATTAAAGAAAAGAAAAAAGCTCATAACGCGTGATTTTCCTTTTTTTAACTTTCCTCGGAAGTTCTCTTCTCACGTAATACGTAATCAAGTGCTTCTACAACGCGACTTGATTACTGTGGTTTGGGACTAAACATGTAAATAAAGATATAATCTTTGTTCTCAGAGAAAATGCTTCTAGTACGCTTAATTCAAGCTCAAGCTTCTTGTTATTGAGCTTAGTATACAAACAAAGATGACCACCGATAAGTATGAAGTTGCTAAGAGACTATTACAATCGCAATTACAAAGTAATCCCAACCTTGTATTTTATGGAACAAACAAGGTACAAACAAGGCATCTAAGCGAGGTGGTATTTAGAACCAAACAACAAGTACAAGTTGAAACTCTTTCTTTCAACTCTCCCGCTCTCTCGTCGCACCCTTTCGACTCTTTTCAACTACACAAAACAACTTGATATCTTAACCCAAGAATCAAGATGCAATCACTAGTTGGCTTCCTCGATTCAAAACCTGGCTCATCTTCAAATGTTAAAAACTACCTCGCCAGTGCGGCACTCCCAAAACTCCGAATCTCAAAACGTTCTCCACCAATGCCACCTAAGAGTTGCAAATCTCACTGTAACTTTCTGAAGGTTGTACCCGAACGCACGAGGAGGATTAAACAAACTCGCAGATTGGCTGCGAATCGATTGATTAAACTGTGTTCAAAATGTCTGTCATTAGTCGATTAAAAATGAAACCCTTCATCAGTTGTCTGATTTGAGGGTGTATTTGTTCTTTCTAACATATTTTTGTTTTTTAAAATTATAATTTTTTATAGTCATTGACGAGAACATATCGTCCATCCCGATTAAGGCTGTCGATAGAAACTCAGACGACGACGACGTTGATGGTTGTCTAGCTCTGCCTTGCGAACTATGTGGTATTCCCTGGAGAGTACCCTGCCAAGTTCGATACATCGACGAGTATGTTAACCCCAGTTGTCCCAATCTCACCTTTGAACTAACAGGCAACATTAGATTCGGAGTTTCGTGGATTAACGGATTGGTCCTCCAAACGGTTGAACGCATTATGAAGACGTTACCCGATTATCGGGAAACCGCGCAAGACTATAGCTTCACGCTTCCGGACGTCGAGGCGGACAATGACAAAGACCTATTTAGGTATTATCTGTGGGAGAAGAATCCGATCGCAGGAAGTTCGACTGAACCATCCGAACCACCGGTGAAGTTGATAGTCGCGTATCAACTTCCCTGGATTCTATCCTTGGGAGATCTCGAACATATCTCTGGCAACAATGTTATACCACCCTTCAACGAGGATTTAGGTGCAGAGCAGCCTAAGTATAACAGCTGCCATAGGGTGTGGTGCAAGGTAAAGTATACCATAGTTTTTATAATTTGTTGCACCTCGCTTAACCAATATGTCTACCAGTTGTACGACATTTGTAAAGTAAACAAATGTAATTGGTTTGTACTAACAAACTATAACGAGTGGGTGTTTGGAGGCTTTTCAAAAGGTTCGTCTGTTAGACGCTGCATTTCCAACTTTAATACCATTTTGAACAAACTTCTTCCACTTCCCTTTAGGCTGGGAGTGTGGGTTTGTAAGTAATGTGAAACAGCCCCATTCCATTACAGATAAGGAGAAGGAAGCAGGAAGTATGTGGACTTTTAGCTTCGGATCTCCCTTCCGTCGTGAGAAACCACAACCACGACTGCCAACTATCCTCGAGTTTTTGATTTACTGGGTGGTTTCGTCTATGAAGTTGAAAGGTGGCTATACTCTTCCGAGCGTGAGTACCAAACTCCTCTCTTTCTCCACCCCACTTCATCATCCTATACCTGTTATTCGACAAAGTCACATGAACATGAAGCACTCCATTGCTCTAACCTCCCTTCTCTCGCCACCAGCTACATTTAGCTGAGGGAATAAGAGGACAGAGGATATGTGAACAGGGGGACAACTCAACCCCATATAGCAAACTCGATAACTGACGTATACCTGCTTTGTTTTATATTTTCAGGTCATCGAAAGCCTTGAGATGGGGTCATTTGACAGCAGCTCAACATCAGAGACGTCAACACCGTTGCCCGTTACTCCAATGCGATGTAGCGGTCAGCTCGCCGAGGTGGAACCGTCAGAGTCAAACTGGGGTTCTGTACATGAGAGTTGTAAGTCTGCAACTCCTTCGTATACAAATCGTCTCCCTAGACCATAGTCATCCTCATTGACGAACGAACGCATTAATTATAGGGTTAGGCGGTTCAGCGCACGTGCAATTAGACGATGACTCAAATTCTGTTATGTCTACACCATACCGGCTGAACGCCAACTGGGAACAGGCCGTTGTCTCATTTGTTTCACCTGTGCCACAGAAAACAAAGAGAGAGGTCAAGGAATGGCTTTCGCGGAGCAAAAACCCGGACGTGCCAGACCAGATTGATGGGTATGACCACGATAGAATATCCGTCAGGTCACAGAGTCCTGTCCAATCTGAGTGGAGTGATAGGAGTTTGGCGTCCAGGCAAAGAGCCCAAGACCCAGACTATATTGCAAGCAATTCATCCAATTCACTTCAGAATTGGACACTATCGTTGAGGTAGAGATAGATGATATGGATATGGAAGAAGAAGAGATCACGTACTATGATGACAATGGGTGTGAAGTCGGTGAAGACGATGAAGATGGCGAAGAAGAGGAGGAGTAGGAGAGGAAGGATAAAAGAGACAAGAATTACTGGAGATTAGAACATGCACAAATCGATCATCTTTTTTGTTTTTGTTGTACCGTTATAACTTGATGTTTTTTATGTCGTTTTCTCGCCGCATCGTGTACCTTGCTATCATCGCTATCATTGCTGCTCCCTGTATTTTAACTGGAGATTCTATAGATTAATGATTTCTTTTCTTTTTTATCCCCATTTTCTTCTAAAGTACATCCTGTGTTAGTCTAGTTAATGTGATTCCCCTTGCTTACATCTATATAGTAGACGGCGACTCCTTCTGTACGTTCCAAATCGCGAAAATGATACGAAGAATCAAAAGAAAACAAAGCAAGATCTTACAACCCTTGTAACAAGCCTCCTTCTCCATCAGCGCCCTCTATCTCACCTGCATCACCAAGGACTTTGTAGCCAATATGCTCTCGGCCAGCTTCGGTGGTCCATTCCCCGATTTCAATGATCTCTGGAGCCTGTGAAGGCCCAACCTCCAAGTCCTCGACCACGGCCTTCAGCCACTCAATAACAGGTTTTGTTATCCACCTTCTTACACCCCATCGTCCCTCCCCACTAGATTCAAACCACCCCAGATGTCCACCATGAGCGGTAACAGCCAAGGCCACATACCCATTCCCCCAACATCAAGTGGGAGATGCCCCACAATCGGGTCATCTGCGGCATTTACCGCAAGTAATGGGACCCTCACACTCGGAAGGCATTTATGACTTGACGCCCATTGGTAATAATCGTTTGCGGACGGGAAAGGGAATGGAGGAGTAGATCCTCCGAGTTGGCTGGTGATTAGGTTGTCGAAAAGGGAAAGACGAGGGTTGGAGAGTTCTTGAAGTTTGGGAAGCAGTGTTTCGGCGCGGTGGCCTGGTGGGAGGCGTTCAAGCGTAGCGACATGGCGTTTGAGAAGATTGACAAGGTTAGTACCCATGCCTTTGGAGTAGACGTTGCGTAGGAAGAATCCATCTTCTATTCTGTTATAGGAATATGGGAATTAAAAGGTCTAATCAGTCATATTATCTCGTGTTTCACGATTTACAGGAGGACTGTCATGCGCCTTCTCTCTCTAATAATCTCACAAAGAAGGGAAATGAAACTATTGACCTTTGGGCGTTTTCAACGAGATTCCAGGGCTGTAAGGGATTGAGAAATGAGCAAGGTTGAACTCAAAGGAAGTCATGACTCAACCTGATGTGGGAAGAGTTATGAGAGAAAGGAAGAAGAAAGGGAGAGATCCCCTCCCCCAACACTTACGCATCCTAAGGCGCAACCAGCACGTAAACGGCTCTGGTCTCCCTCTTCGGCAAGGTATCGAACAATTACGTTTGCTCCTAGGGAGAAACCTAGGCCAAGTAACGGCGCGTCCGGATAGCGCCGTGCTATGTATACGAGAGCCTGGCGCAAGTCGTCCGTATGCCCGGCGGAGTACAACTGGTCAGAAGTAAGAGGAACACCTGCACCTGGAAATACCAATAAAGAGAATCGTGTAAATATTGGTCAAACTAAGCTCCCCCTCCTCTTCCCTCATATGGTAGGGAAAGAAGCGAGTAATAATAGTAATAATGATAATATAGATTGTGGGTAATTATGTCTTATTCTTATTCTGGGAGATGTGAAATTTAATCAAAATTCTTACATCCTCGGAAATTGATAACGATACCCGATAGCCCAGTCCACCTAGCTCAGTCGGCTTAACGGCCTGAGCCAAAACTGCTCGAACGTAGGATTCATGCGAACCTGAAAAGGCATGGCTAATTATTTTTGATGAAACAAATAAAGAATAAAAGAGAGAGAGCTAAGAGAAGGTGCATGCTCACCACCTGTAAGGCCATGCATTACAACAACGATTGGGGCATCGTCTCTTACAGTCCTCTCGTGAAGTGGGGGTGTGGAATCTAAGCCACTAAAGAAGAAAAAAAATTACATGAAACTAAGTTTCTCATTCTCTTTTCCCCTCCCCAAAGGGATTTAAAATGAATTTAGTATGTCATTTTATTTTACTCACAGTGTCCCGCCATCTTTTAAACGAATCAAAGTCCTTTATTAATGAAAAGAGAGAAGTCTTGTAACCCATATCATCTAAAATAAAACCAAAACAATTGAAAAAAGTTAAGGAAAAGCTTAACCCACCGGTCATAGACAACTTTATCTACTTTAGAAAAGTCACCAACTACGCAGTAACCGGTTTGAAAATGTCCGCTGGGAGAGAGAAGGAGGATCCAGATCGTCAGTGACTAGTCAAATGGGTCCGGGTTAGCGACAATACGCGGCGTACTTCGGTAACCACCATGCAGGAGTAAAATGAGTGAATAAAGAAGGTACACGAGTCCGTAAGAAATCAGCAATTGACAGAGCCTCTGTTTCCGTTTTACTATCAGTGCGCCTAACGTTGAGCTGAATTTTGCTTGTAACAGTGTATAACCTTGGTACAGAAGAAGGATGTAACCAGCTAAATGTTTGTCCCATTTGATATAAAGACTGATATTTTGGGGATGAATAAAGCAATCTAAAACGAGGGCCTTTGGGACAAGACAAATGTTGAGCGCGTAGAAGCCGACGTTGTGCTGATATCCGAGCACCCGTTCTCGATAATGATACCGGTCCTCCGGAATCGCAAATATGTGCAAACCGCGTTCTTATCACATGCACGCACACACGCCACCCATCCAGCGACTTCTGCTCAGTTTGGGTGGACATGCGTGACAATGGACTCACAAACGCTAACACCCTTGTGACTTTCTAATTTTAGGACTATCCAATACTGAACATATCAAACTCGCGCCGCACAAGATGGGAAACAGGGGTTTCCATTCTACAATTTCACAGTAATTAGCAGATCCAATATATACGCTTAAGCAAGGTAAAACAGGACAAAGCACTATGATCGCCAACGCCTAAAGCTAAAATTCTATTTCTACATTTGTTTTAGCTCCGCGTCGTCACCGAGTCTTCTACTGTCTCCTTAGAACTTGTATCCACTCCTAAGCGTCTCCTCAACGGCGCGGGAAACTCGTCGTTCTTCCTCCCATAACTTAATTATACATGATTTAGCCCACCTAACCCAGTCAAGCTCATCTTCCCTAGGCGCTTTGCCCTGAAGTTTATTCAAATTGTCTACCGAACGAACGGCAACAACCTCACAGATCCACTGGAGGTCTCTCCTTACTGCGTTCTCGTTAAGATCCGAAACAACCTCTGTTTCGCCATTGGTCATAGCGCGCCATGATTTCAGTACGTGATTTTCATCTTCCGAACCTGGTTTGTATCCAGGGGGGAACGATATATTCACTAAGCGGAGTGCACATAAGAGGCTCCATGACGGTTGAGCAGGGGTAGGAAAAGCATATGCCCGTAGGTCACTAAGGGTACATTAGTGATTAGTGCCATTTGGAGATTTCGAATCAGAACAAAAATAATAAAGACGAAATTCTCGGCCACTTACGAAAGAAAATGATGCTTATCCAGCGGTAGTAAGTCTTTAATCGTCAGCCCTGGAAACTTCCTAGATACGAGCTCGTCCACTTGTTCAGTGACATCCACTTCTGGTTCGACGCTATCATCGACAAAACCGTATTCAGTGAAAAGCATCCGATTTGAGTGACCCCCGTATCTCAAAAATATCTCTTCACCCTTTGCCACGAATTGATTAGGTAACTTTACAACAAACTCGTCAAGTTCTAGTTCGTCTTCCTCATCCTCGCTATCTCCGCTACTTCCCGGATGTATCTTGGTGAAACCCTCGACGGATAGTTGGGGTACGGAAGCTGATGCTGTATGATTAGCAAAATCGAGAAGTGGGCAAAGTGTTAGATTGGATAGCGGATAGTTGCCGTGAAATAGCTTCGCATATAGACACCTAGTGTTTACTGGATAAATGTTAATAAGCGGCAATAAAAAAGGATTCTTGTTACTAACCTATGAGCCACCCCCACTTGAAATCATCAACACTGAAGTCATCTTTGAGACAGCCAGAGAAAAGGACATAACGATGCTCTTTCTGTATAAGTTACATGATTAGGTTCAAAATCAGAGCTGATTGTATTATTACAAACGGTATACTTACCACACATTGCAAAGCAACCTCCCAGTCGTCCCAGAATCTACGGGCAACGTCACGGAGGTCTCTCGCCACACTCGGAGGCAAAGAGTGTAAGAGGTACCGTTCACTTTCATCGGCAGTCCCCATCTTCTCTTTGATAATCCATTTCAATGGGTGGCTATTGAAATTTCGGGGTAGACATGATAGGAATGGACCGAAATGTTCGTCTCTTGAGATATCGTGGTCTCCTTCAAAGCAGTTCAGAGCAAGGTGGATTGACAGTAGTTGAGTGCCATTTAGAACGAGACCGCTACTTGGACAGTCTGGGAATCCTTCGAGAGGGATTGTGGGGTATAATGCTGACAAGGTTTTTGAATTGAGTAGCACTGATTCAGGAATCTGAGGAAAGTTTGTTCCAGTGGCTCTAGATCTTTGGTTACAAATAGACCTCGTCCCTTGCCTAAGAGTATCAATTAATCTCTCTCAATCAGAGTTGCTTATAATCAAGTGATTCTTTTTTTCTTACCATTTCGAGATTGTGGCTCAACGCAGAGATCAGAAGCATCGAAACCTCTTTCTTCCATCCAAGACAACAAGCTTGTCCATCTCCGTCTCTCTAGTTGCCCAGCGTCCATGTCTGCGTCGGTCCCTGTCTCTAAGCACTAGGTGAAGATGGGAAGAAGAGAAATATGATGAATATTTGTCTTTGTGTTTGGTTTGCATATAGGTTATATATATAAGTTTAATTCCCCTTCCTTTGTACTATTAGTACATAGCAATGGTGAAACTTTTAACATCTCTATCCCTTCACACACAAGTCTCGTCTCCACGCACCCATAACGCATTGTTGTGGCGCACCAAACACTAGCACACTTTAGATTGGACTGACGTTATCATTTTCAAAATCATAGTCATATACACAGCTTATAATAGACTATTAGTTATAACTATAGCATTTCGCATTGAAGGGGTGGGGACGAGGCTCAGAGACAGTGCGAAAGAAACCAAGTCTAGTAAAAGTATAGAAAAAAGAAATGATTTCATTCATACCTGCATCCTCCAACTAGATGACAGTAGTTCCCCCTTTTTTCGAACCTTTTCTTAAAAAAAATGTAATTAATAAATTTTTTGGAGGTTGAGGACCGATGGCGAGCGGGTGTTGAGCTTATCGCGTCATGAGTTGCTATTGCTATCATCTTTTCCAACGGCCGACGACGGTGTTACTTACTTGTTACCCGTCCAATAAGCTAATTAATTGTAGTTAATCGTAGATATAAGTATCTACTAGAGTTCGCATGCATACATCCGAGAATAGATTATCGGCTCAGTCATCCCCCACCAATCCACTATTCTTCCCATCGAATATAACCTCCCAATCTCTAACCCATCATGTCTGTCTTTAACACTTCTCGACTTATCGGAAAGACCATCCTCATCACTGGTGCTAGCAGTGGAATTGGTGCTGTAAGTCATTTCTTGAGTTATTAACAAACCGCGGGAAGTTGGGTATATGCACCTAAGACCTCTCCTACTCTCAACTTGCTGTCTCCCAAATACAATCTAGGAATAACGCTGACGCAGCCTTTTTCTCTATTACTTTTCTTTTCTTTTCATTATTTCAAGGCAACTGCCCTGCTTTTCGCCAAAGCTGGATCAAACCTCGTTCTTCTCGCACGTCGAGCGGAACAGTTACAGAAAGTGGTAGATGCTGCTAAAGCCATTCCAGGGAGCGGTAAAGTTGCCGGTGTGCAACTAGATGTATCAGACAAAACCCAGGTGGCTTCTCTTTGGGACAAAATTCCACAGGAACTTAGGGCTATTGATGTTCTTGGTTCGTACCATATTCTGTTAGTGTGATAATTAGTGACATCTGATAATGATACATGTTGGAAATCATTTGTCGAAATATATAGTTAATAACGCAGGATTCGTCCTTGGTGTTGAAAAAATTGGATCGATTAAGGACGAAGATATAGAGTCTATGTTCCGAACCAACGTTTTCGGGCTCATCTCAATGACTCAGCTTCTCGTTAACGGTAAATATCATTTCTCTCATTCTACTATCAATCAAATTCCTAATATACTTATTTGACTGGCTATTATCCATCATATCCTCCCCATTACTTGATGATTAATTGATTAATTGGCGATTCTTATAGATTTCAAGAAACGAAACACCGGGCACGTAATCAACATTGGATCCGTAGCAGGGCGTGAGCCATACGCAGGTGGAGGAATTTACTGCGCTACGAAGCATGCCGTTCGTTCGTTCACCGGCTCTCTATTGCGAGAACTCGTTGACACGCCCATCCGCGTAACTGAGATCCAGCCCGGTAAGTAACATAACTTTGTGGCTAGTTCCCTTCCCCCCCACCACACCCATACATGCATCTTTTTCGATTCTTCCTTTCTTCGGAGCAAAGTACATTTAGTACATCGTATTATCCCTCATCGCTTCTTAACACTATCTATTACCAAACCCTTCGGTTCTTCTTACACGTTCTCCCTATCTCAAACTTCTACTTTTCCACCTACTGCACCCACTAATGTTTCTTTCCTTCTCTCTCTATATCTATCTATCTTCATACTTCTCCCTCGTCCTTCTCCCATTTCTTCTATTTGCACATTATCTCAACTTCCTCCAATAAGCAACTTTCACTAATCTCGGAAAAACCAATCACCTCTCCTCTCTTTCTCTCTCTCTTCCTATCTATCCATATATACATATATGAACTCTAATAAAAACACCTTGTATCAATCAGGCATGGTCGAGACCGAGTTCTCAGTCGTCCGATTCCGCGGCGACAAATCCGCGGCAGACAAAGTATACGAAGGTCTCCAGCCGCTGGTAGCAGAAGATATAGCAGAAGAGATCGTATGGGCTGCTTCCCGCCCTCCTCACGTTAACCTTGCGGAGGTGTACGTACTTCCGGTCAATCAGGCTTCTCCAGGGCTCGCGTATAGAGGTGGAAAGTAAAGTCGCGCGTTGGACTTTGGGGTGGTGGTTGTGGTGGTGGTGATGGATACTAGAAAGATGATTAATGATTAATTGCATGTTAACATGGTAAGCGCTTAGCGATAGGGGATAGGAAGGGATCGAAGAAGTGAGGGAGGGGGGGAGGGATACGTATATCAAGGTGCATATGTGTGTCGTTGTATGTCGTTTATTTCGTCATGAATGCTGTGGATGGATAAGTGTCAAGACAAAATCCCTTTCCCTCTTCATCTGATGTATCTGTAACCAATCTTGTATAGAAAGTAAAAGATAGGGAAAAAATACACTGGAATTCAAGAAGAAAGCTCTTGACACCAAAGGGAAGAGTAAACGGTGGCATATTCGTATTGCTAGGAGAAACTATGATACCATAGACTAATGGGATACTAAACAAAGCGAGAGATAGTACATGTTAAACGAAGTGAGATAAACAGCAATACAATCAAGCATCGAGCTATGTAAGAATAGAGATAGAAGGAAGTAGATAAATTGGACTTCAAATCAATGATAGCATATGTTGTAACAATTAGAGGAAGAGAGATAGGAGGAAAGGGAAAAACACAAGGAGTAGTATAGGATAGGGGAAAAAATTAAAGTTACTATCGTTTCTTTGCTTTACTGCGTGTCTTTGGCGGTTCGACAACCTGTGCCTCTATATCATTATCATAAACATATTTCGTGACTACGACTGTCTCCGGGATAAGATTCAAGGGTGCTTCGGCATTCAGCATATTTCCTAAACCATCCAGTGGGGCTCTCTGTTTTCATTGTTTAAAATACATGAAGACCACCAAACCGTAGAGAAGAAAATGTCAATAATTTGTACAGAAAGTTGTTTAGAGAGCAGAGAAAGAAAGGAAAGTCCAAAGGAGGCATTGAATAAGGGAAGCGGAACGTACGATTGCAAGGCAGCTCTTAGAAGGGATCACGACTTGTGATGCTTCCTTACGCTTGTCAGGTTGTACCTCAATTTCGTCTAAGAATACGGTCACACCGAGATCACGGTCCCATTTGACACCCTTCCTGGTACTAGGTCTCACAGGTGTCTCATAGTCTTCTTCGTCTCCTGGTCCACGTCGATGCTTTGCATTTTGTCCGTCGGGCTGTTCTACCGTCTGGACATCCCCAGATTCATTCCCAATAGACTCCCCTCGCCTCCTCCTCGCTCGCTCCGCTCTCATCTTATCCTGCTCGCCCTTTTGTTTCTCCAATATAGTTTGAAGCTTCATCGTCGGACTTTCAGGTCGATTTCCTGATCTACGGATTACATTCATTTCGAGTTGTGCATGATAACGTTGGTTGCGAGTGGTATTATTGTTAGTAAGAGTTTTAAGAGCAAGTCCATTGGTGTGAAATACAAGATTAGGTGTGATAGAGTTCCTTGGTCTAGAGCCTGTTGATTGTACTCGTCGCGAAGTGGTACTTCCTGGCAACGGAATGGCAGACGCCGCCCCGAGTATATCCGTAGATTGTACAGAACGTCGACTTCGTGTTGACCTACGTGACCCACTAGCTTCATTGGCAATGTCATCCGATGAAGGTTGAACCTTAGGAGGTAATTGCTCATCAACATCCATTTTCTCGTCCTTTTGCTCTGGTAGAGGACATTCAAACGTGAACTCTTCCAAAGATGGACCAGAAACAATGAGTTGTTGAGCATGAGCTTCCATCTCTACCTTCTCTTCAGTAGCCTTCGCCTGTGCCTCTTTTTCTTGTTCGGCTTTTTCTTGTGCAGCCCTTTCTAACTCAGCCTTCTCCCGTGCAGCCCTCTCCTGCTCAGCCGCCTCTCGTACAACTCTTTCCTGCTCAGCCTTCTCTAGAGCAGCTTGCTCTTGGGCAGCTCGCTCCTTGGCCCTGGCTTCAGATATTGCTTCCAGGGCCTTAGATGAAGATGACTGTAAGGTAAAATCCTGAAGAGTTCCTTTCACAACTTCGCGTGGCATAAGTTGACGTTGTTGAGGAATCGGCCTCATCGGACTGGCTGATGACTGATTGGCTAAGCCCTTGTCTGGGTTGTTTATTAGCTCGGACTTTACTGGTCCTCCAAACATGCCAGGAATGACCTGCCGAGCTTTAATCAACTGACGTGGAGCAGGAGCAGCCTTCTCCAATGCTTTCCTTCTCTTCACCTGTGATAGTGTGCGCGGAGGTTTGGCGCCTGATGGTGATAACGCAGGGCTTTGACCGTTGATAATGTCGTCGGACCCGCTCGAAGAACTACTTTGAGAAGACGAGACCGGATTAGAAGTAGCTGCAGAAGAGGTATGAACCGCCTATATAGCCATTTAACACTATATACACAGATACAAAAGTTTCTGTACTTAGCCAACTCACTTTAGATTTGTTAGATTTGTTAACTTTCACTATTCTGCTAGCCGGTGTGGGCAGTCTAGATACCCTTGGTTTGGAAGCAATCCCTGGTCGAGGGATACGACTGGTAACAGTAGAGACAGTAAGCTTAGAGGAGCCTGAGGGTGCAGAAGTTTCTTTTGGTGGTGCCATATTCTGTCTTGGAAGAGAATTAGCTTTATGGCGGCTAATCCCATTATTTACAAGAGGTCTGGAGAAAGTGGTGGATGATGTTGGGAGGGAAGGTTCAACACTAGTACTCCTGGAACGAGAAGGCACTTTCATAGAGCGTGAGGCTGAGATATTTTTTTGTTGAGTTCCAGATCCTTTTGACAGCAACTCTGTAAAGACGGGACACGCTTTGCTGGACTTCGACTCGGGGCATTTGAAGCTTGTATGGGAAGGGTAGAGGTAGATATCTGAGGCTGTCGTAAATACATAGTAGATTCCATCACTTGTGAATTATCAGTTGCTCTTGGTATTGGCACACGTCGAGCAGGTGTTCGGTTTGGATTGTTCCCTAAGGAAGTAAGAGTAAATTTTGCTGGAGAGTTGAACATGCTATTAGCGCTAGCATGCCCACGAGGAGTGTGAATACTAGCACCAAAAATCCCAGGAGGTGGACGTTGAACACTACTTGAAATAGGTGGATAGGAAGTTGAACCCGGTGCACTGTTTTCTGTTGCAAGCATCTGAGGTTTGGATAGTGGGGTCGAAGGGGCGGGCAAATCGCTACCACCCAACATATCTGATGGATTCTGATCTGAAGTTACGAGAGTCGTCAGAATCTCCGCTGAAGTTGGGGACAAGGAATCCACTAGTTGTAATTTCTCAAGACCATTAGATACCTCTTCGCTCTTTTTAACTCGTTTTCGATCCCGCCTTGGCTTACGCGTTGGGGACTTTAAGTGCTCTGCTTCACTTTCAGAGCTATCTGATTTCATAATCCATTCTGATTTCTTAGGTGTAAGAGACATTCGTGGTGTCTTTGAACTATCCCGTCGTCTTTTCCGACTACTCTCAGCAGAATTCGTTGGGCGGCCCTTTGGAGTTTTTTCCAAAGTACTGTCGTTAATTACGCTGGGTGGAGGTGGAGGGACAGCACTGAGCCTAGGACTTCTTCTCAATGAAGAATTTGTCCCAGGAATCAGTAGTGAGTTTGTCGGTGTTGTTTGGACTTCTGAAGTCATCGACAGTCCATTGGATTCATCAGCTTTCATACCCGTGAACTTTGGCTCAGTGTCAAGCCTCTGCGAACAGAGTTCGGCTAGTTCGGGACCCAGAAGAGGCACATGTGTACCAGATGACGGAACAGGAACATTAGGCTCATGTCCAGGGGATTGACCCAAATCTACTAGAAGAGTTGAGCAGGACAGTTTACTACTTTCTTCGAGTTCAACGTTCGTTTGCGCAGTATGTTCCGGTACAGTGCTTGGCGGTGAAAGAAAGAGAAGATCATCAATGGTCTGAGCTTGATGAGGCACACGACGTGGCGAAGGAGATTGGATTTGGAGGTCGTTAGGTTGGTTCATGATTACTGAGCGATCGAAGGATATAAGGTCATCTACGGAGCTTGGGGAGGTCGCACTATTGGCGTATTTGTAGAACAGGGCATAGTTGGTGAACTGTTGTGGTTGTTACTTGATGTGGACTGAGATGGTGTGTTGTTAGATGAACTTGAAACTAAGGCTCGCTCGGAAGCGCGAGGAGATGGAAGAGTTTCAAGCGCAGCATCAGAGCTGTCTTCTGAGTTAGAATTAGAAGGAAAGACAAGAGATCTTGATATTCTTCGAGGCGTTGAAGAGGGCCGTAAGGCCTTCGGGGTGGTGAAGGATTGTCATGAGCCCTCATTATACGACTAGCAATAGCGGAGGATGGTTCTATCAAGCGATTAGATTAGGTAGCTTGTATTTGTGAGAAACGCATACCATCATCTCGTAGCAGCACTAGTTCTCGATAAGGCTCTTCCTCCCAAGCTGTGTTTGAAAACAGTTGGGTTTGTACCAAGGCTACATCTTCCTCTTCTTGCTCACTACCAGTTTCCTCCAGAAGCTCCTGTTCCTCAACTGCAGAGCCGGTATCTAGCTGAGAAAGACGTGGTGATCGGCGAAGAGTTGTTTCATGCTCCTTAGTTTTAGTCGCGTCGGAGTCGGACATGTTCAGACATTGACTACTTATTTGAACAGGGTCAACTAGAGCTACAAGTCTCTTCTCCGGAGATGAGAAAGGACCAAAGTGAACCCTAGCATTAGAGGTGTTGACTGCGTCATCACTGCTAGCATCTGAGTCCGTAGGAAATGGTGAACGGGCCGTGTTGTCCATGTTTAAATATGAATGGAAACAGCCTGCTAGTTGTGGTTGTTTACTGGCGCGTCCTGTAACGCGGTCAGCTGTGAATCACATACCAGATTTGGGTATCAGCACTTTGATCGCCGGAAATTGAGTACCGTAGGCCGTCCTGTGAGTGCATAGCCATCTGGGTCAACAAGAGCCTCGTCTCCCTTGCCACGGGCATCGCGTCCGCGTCCTTCTTGTCCACCATCATCTAATCTACAAGGTTTGAGCCTGCACTAGAGACTCCCTTAGGTTTCCTTGGAGAAACTCTTGCTCAAGCCACCATGGCCGTGGAACCATTTCTTGGAACTAGAGCTCAAAAGGCTTTTGTTGCAACTAGTGTGTCTTAGCTCTTAACGTCTGATCTTCTTCATACTGACAACATCCTCCTGGTTTAGTCGTAGCCAGTATGCTATCTCACACTTATTCATTTTTTATGAAACTCATCAAATATTACTAGATGCCATTGTTGTATTAACGATGGTAGCAATTGCATTCGGGCAGGTAAACTATTCGAAATTGATATAATTAGCTTTTCCTCATCCCCTTTTGAAGGTGGAAGCCAATGTAGATACTAGCTCAGACTCAAAATTCAAAGTGCGTCCGTTGATAGAGCGAGTGAGATTTTCTACTCACTATAATCACAATAAATAGACTATTCCCTGTTATCTTGCTTTGTTTGGGCTCGCGGAGTAAGTGATTACTATAATAAAAGGTAGCTTTGCTCATCCTATGTATAGAGTTTTTGAACTTTTAATGGCTTTGGATGCTCTTAAACTCCGAAACATCATCCAACTCGCTGGCATTCTCGGTGAGTGTTATTTCATGTTGCAGTGAGGCTCCGGCTCAATTCTATTTCAAACGCAGGCTTTCACATAGCTTTGGTAGTGTTCTCTTCCCTTCAAGTTCACGAAGCAAGAGATGCATTGGTTTTCTTAACTGCGGAAGAATGTGACCCGGTCCAGTTTGTGGTATGCTTTCTCTCTTACAAATTACCGATACACATGTAACATATATACTCCATATAGGGCTGTGCTGGTCCCCATACAATATGGAGCCGAGTTGAACCCTTCTTGATTGTTGTACCTTGCGTACTTTCCGTCTCATGGTTGATAATGATTTTCTATGTTAGAGAGCTGTTTGGTGAATTCGGGTATGTCTCTCGCCCAATAGATATGTATGATATTAATTCAAGTTACAAATCATAGTTGGGCTGTGTTCCAAGTTGTTGGGGCAAATCCTGTCATGAAATGCAAGTTCATATTGCCTCATATGAGTAAATACCCTTATACTAATTCTCATGATCGTTAGCTATGTACCAGTGGTATCAGATCATGATATGTCTCCTCAAATTCGATTTCTTCTGTTTCGCGGGGGTGACTATGCAGGTAATCGCTAGTGTTTCATTTCTTAGTAAAAGTTTCAATAGTTTTTTTTCAATAGCTTTTGATTCTCGTGCTTCAATCCAATTCTGCAGAGTTTGGTCTGACTATTGCAGCCATTCCTATAGTTCTGCTTTTGTTGATTTTCTGCGGAGTAGCTGTCAAAAGAGAAATCAAATGGTAAAAACTCTCTCCTCACTGCTTGCCTCTAATTTTAACATCTATCTAGGTTAATGACCATTTCACTTATCATCATGTTAGCTGCCGAGACATACTTCAGTACGAAATCTGAATTCTTCCATGGCACGTCTGAAATTAATACTCAAATATATAGTTTATAAATTGGTTCGATTTTATCAACCACAATCAGAATCCGAGTATGCAACAACTCGTGCAACACTGACCGTATTTAGTGAGCAAGAACCTCTTATAACTTTGCACCTCTAACCTTTTACCAAAAAATAGCAATTGTCGCTTTCATTCTATTATTTACTACTTTCGCTGTTGGGTTACGTTGTTTTTCCGATTTCGACAAGGGTCTTGCAGAAGCCAAGATGCATGGTCAGTATTCAAGAGTGTCAAATGATGTTAAGGAATTCTGGGGTAACTAAAATTTTTCTTTCTATCTACTCAGATGTACCAGAGAAAATGACATATTCCACTCCGAACACTCCAGGTGTAGGCAATCGCAACAATTCTTACACTGGAGGTGCACCTCTAACGCAACGATTATCAATCGAATAAGCAACGATAAAGTGAATTATTCCCAACTTCATATGGACCTCTATTTTCTGCTCTCTGTATCATGTCTCCCGTGTTTTGCTGATGTAGCATGCTGTCACTTACACTTTGATTTTTCTCTAATCTACTCTCTTATTTTCGTGGCGATCATCTCATTCATATAACCTTGAACAAAATTTGCTAATCGTCTTAGGGTCTAATAAAGGTGTTATATCATTATATACTAGTGGGTCAACCCTGCTTTGGGACTTGTATGAAGTTACAACGCTTTAGATCTTTGGTGTTTTCATGATTAATTACTAATCTATTAAATTATCAAACTATGACAAATACATAATTAAAAATGGTGTGACCGTGATTGCCATCACGTGAAGCGTGTCATCGTGACTGAAATCGAAATGCGTTAAGTTAACTACGATTGTCTCGCGACTGCAACGTAACTACAAGTGCTAAGATAAGTGACTATGGACAGAGAAGACCCTATCTCTCAATTCTTCCCTGGAGAGGAAGAAGTCGATCTCTATGGTGTACTTTCTTTGGATTCAACAGCAAAAGTCGATGACATTAAAAAGGCATATCGGCGTCTAGCCCTCATTTACCACCCTGACAAACATGTCAACTCATCAGAAGAGACGCGTGCTTCTGCATCAGTGAAATTCCAACAAGTAGGGTTTGCCTACTCTGTGCTGAGTGATGAAAAGCGACGAAGCAGATATGATAGCACGGGTCGAACGGATGAAGGGTTTGAGCTGCAACCAGGAGAGGACGGTTGGGAGGCATACTTCGCTGATCTATTTGATGGCGTCACCAAAGGCAAACTCGACGAAATGAAGAAGGAGTACCAAGGTGCGCACTCTCCTATTTATTACTAGTCTCTTTGACTGAATTATTCTATGATATACATGTACCTCATCAAACAAGGCTCTTCCGAGGAGCTAGATGACCTTAAGCGAGCATATAATGAATCTAATAGTACGATAGAGGATATTATGACATATATCCCTCACTCAACGTACGAGGATGAACCCCGGATCATAGTCGCTATATCGAAGATGATTGAGAGTGGAGAATTGAAATCGTGTAAAGCATGGCAAAAGAGCATCAAAGACGAGAAGGCGAAGCTTGTTAGAAAGAAGCAAGGTGAAGCAGAAGCAGCGGAAGCAGAGGAGCTTGCAAAGGAGCTTGGAGTGTGGGATGAATTCTATGGGAGCGGAAAGACGGGTGCGAGGAAAGCGAAGGGAAAGGGGAAAGCTACAACCGTTGACGAAGAGGACACAGCAGTGCTTCAGGCCCTGATTCTGAAGAAAAAGAAGAATATGGAGGGTTTCCTTGATAACCTCGCTGCAAAGTATGCTGAACCTGAATCAAAGGCGAAGAGAGGCAAGAAGCGAAATAATGAAGGTGAATCTAGCCAACCAAGGAAAACCCCACGAGGAGACCATTCGGTGGGAGGACAAGGCATTGAGAATAGAAAGACGGCAAGAGAGAAGAGCTCGAAGGGCAGAAGAACCTAGATGCCTCTCCTGCGGATGATTGCATAAGTTAGTTATAGTTATCTAGTATTTCATGTATATTAATTTCAAAGTTATCATGTTTACGACAAGATAGGAAGGAATGAGTTTCACTCAGTTTCTGTGGTTACGGTTGATAATCAAGGACAAGTGGTATCACCACTAAGTAACAAGCCACGTTCCACAGCATTATGGCATACACAGACCACTGTAAAGTTAGCATGTACACATACTTGCTCTAAAGACCCACTTGTACGATGTATCATTGAGATAAGATATTACTCTGCTTTGTTTATACTTGAAGTCAGAACTCTTCTCCTGCGTGTTTGTATTTCAAATGTAGATTAGGCTTGAGGATCTCCAATTGGTCCTGGACTCCGTGAATAATACGGTAATACTCTAAATATGGTTTTGCTCCAATTAGTTGAGACATGTAGCATGTAACGCTGTACTTGTGCGTGATGTACATTCTCACACAGTTGATGTAACTGTGAATTGATCAGTTATTCTGATAATTCTCTTTCCTGATTTTTAACTTGCACCACATCACCAACTATGGTGCTCGAAAACGGTTCTGAGAGTTGATCATCGCATGACTCACATGAAATATCTAGCATATCCTCCCAATCTACAATAATATTAAACAATGAGTCAGAACCTCTGTTATCATCATCTCCTCATGTGCACAAAATCTCCGAGATGGTACATGCTTCGTCCTGCAGGAATCCAAACGGATCACGGGAAATAAGCTCTCATAGTAGAAATAAACTAGCTACTGCACAGCCTACACCCTCATCTTTAGTAGAGACGACTACCCCTCCGCGGAGTAGTCCACGAAAACAACTAATGAGTACTTCAACGAACTTTTCGCCTAAACTAGCCAAGGATACACCTGCAAGTGGACGATTAGCTCCGACTGAGGAACATCGGTCCAACTATGCTGACGCTCAACGGAAGGTTATCATGGAAGGACTGGGAATAGCCGTCCCTAGAGGGACATTGGATCAACTCTATACGGTTTTACCCCCGCTACGTCCTGAATTCAGGGTCGACGAAATAATGGAATATCTGATTATGAATGGACAACTAAAGAAGAAAGGACACTCTTATGTGTGCAAGGAATTCGATAGGAAACTGAATGCAAACGAAAATGCGATATACAACAAGCCTCTGGAAAATGTCTTCAATGCCATTATCGAGGCGGCCGTAGAGACAAGCGATTACAAGGTACCCGCGACACTAAGTCTGCTCACTGACTGCAACCATGCACCTTGGTCAGCTCGAAAAAGTACAATTAAGCCGGACGGGTTTCAAGTACTGCAGGATTCTGATGAAACCCATGGGGACAAAGTTCTCTGGTATAATAAAGCCTCCTGTTTCGCTTTTGAAACAAACAGCCATGGTGACAATAGGTGTGAGGTGTGTTTTATCCATCTTAAAAGCTCGCCGTAAGATCATCAGAATATTGTCTAGACTATACACAATATGCAGCATGTACTGGCTATTGATCCTTGCCGTCATTTTACATTTGATATCAATATCGAAAAAACTAGACTAAAGATGCGGATATCTACAAGGGCTACGGTTATTAGTTACGATATCTTAGACTTCCAAACAGTAAGTCTTGCCATACTCTACTTAATCTTTTTTTGACAGGTATGAATGAAGCAAACTAGGGATTTGATACGGCTGTTCCTTTCTCTAATATTCGCTATTAAAAAGGGAGTCAGTTGGGATACGACAGTGAGGGCCTAAACTTGAAAGGGGAACCCGGACATATGATTTCGAGATTGCTGGCGAGCATTACTTTACAAGTGAATTTGGGTTGATCACTCATCGATCACGTGGTATAAATTGTCGCCAAAAGTTGGTTTCATTTTACGTCTCTTACTACAAAGCCGACATCGTATTACTTAAGCTCTTCAGGACCAAAACTCTGTAGAGCACCATGTCAGAGATACTACAAGAGCAGCTTGACGCAGCTATGTCTATAACTCGAACTGAGTTCGACAGTCAGAAGATGCAAGAAGTTTTCTCCTTCAACAAATGAAGAATCTCAAGACAGAGCCAATAAACAAAGAAGATATTTCTATAATTTGTTTTCAGGAAACATATCTGTTGATGAACGCTATAGATTTCTCACAAGCGAAAATACGTTTCTAAAGATTATAAGCTCCATTCCTCATACCTTTGAAAAACATATACAATCATAATGATTTTCCGGGGAATTATGCTACGCACGTACGCAGATACGGAGGCTGATATATCAGAATCAGAGCCAATCTATTTTCCTGACACGAATTGATTACACGATGCCCTATCATCCTGGGCCTCGAAATTGGAGCTTGAGGAGATGGAAGTTACTCCCGTGTTGTACAAAGTAGAAAGTATTCACGACGAAGATGAATTTAAGGGCGTCAAGATGGTGACTCGCAATCAAGTCACAACTTGAAGAAGATCAGGTACGAATTCATTGACTTTTAAGCTGCCTATGTCTTATTTCCTTCAGACTTAATTAGAGATGCATAATTTTTTCGCATTGAACGCATCCTTTCAAGATTAATATGTCAGCGGGGGTATATTTACACTTATCTTCTCTCGACTTAAAATTGCTTTCGTAGTTACATAAATATATATTTAATATCTCGTGTGCAGCTATGAATTCATCGCATATGAATAAGGCAACACAGAAAGCTGATTTAGTGATCGATGAGAGTAATGAAGGAGTGAATCGTGGCCTAACGGAGTGGCTAGAGCACAATTGTGCGGATGTTATTACCACATTTCTTGTTCTTCAGTAAGACGCAGAAAAAAACTGTTTACACTTACACGTTGTGATTTATCTTTCAGTGTATCTGTATTTCCATCCCGTAAGAGGCATCGGTTTACAAAAATTTGGGCAAGACAATCATCAAGGAAAGTGTACAAAGCTCTTTTCACATAAGAGAGGAATTTGTCGATATCCACGTACATGTACTTAAGTTTTGAGATTAGAGAATTTGATCAGAAGTATAAGACAGTTATAAAGGCTAAAAATGCATGACAGAGTTCTTCAGAGTATATACATAAGTCCATATGCCCATTTATTCCAAGGAAGACATACAACTAAAGATATGATAATTTAGATGATGAATATGATTTACAAGTGTACACAGGCATATCGTCAGGTGGTAGTATTATATATGAGAGATGCAAGCACAAGTGAAAGATCAAGTTTACAGAAGATTGTAAAGTATGCGATCAATGTAATGATAATCGGAGATGAATTCGTTCGATAAAGAAGGCTAATAAAAAGTCATCTAAGTCTGGAGGAATTTAGGTAATTAGATGCCTAGACAGTGATTAAATCTTTTAATTCGTACCTGCTTTTCTTCATGCTACTACCTGGTAGCGGGTCATCATCTGCCAGTCTCTTGCTACACTTAATTCTACCCTCGTCAGTATTACTATTATCTTTGACTAAAATGGGGGTAACCTCCATCTCCTCAAACTCCAATTTGGGGATACGAAATAAAACGACATCATGTAAACGATCCGTGTCTGGAAATCGAATCGGTTCCGATTCCGGGGTATTTTCCCCCGCACCTTTGTAGACGTACAGCATGACTTCTCGGAAAAGTTTGATGAGTCGTACTTGTTTGTTAAAGGCATGAGGGATGAATTTTATTATTTCCGCAAACCTATTTTCGCTTGTGAGAAATCTCCAGCGTTCATTCGTAGACATGTCTCCTGAAAACAGTTTATAATAATGCTTTCTTTGTTCTTTAACCCTGACTTGAGACTCTTTGTTTGTTGAAAGAGGAAATTTATCGTATAAAAAAGACATCCAGACTATAACCCACCAAAAGGATTCTAAGTCATGAATGTAGTTATAGATAAATCCACATTTTAAACCCTTCAAGGAGTTTTCATGAGGCTGGAAATCCTCATCTGAGATATAAAAGTCTGCAAATAATTTACTTTTGACATTTATCCTAAATAAATGACTCCCAAGCGCGATTTCGACTGCCATAAACTCAGGTGTCCCTAAACCCATTATGAGCTTTAAAATACCTCACACGAGAAAAGATAGTGATACATACAGTGCGGATATCATATTTCCCACCGCATCCCACCTTCTTGGCATACTCAAAGTCTCCAATCATTCCCCGTTTCGTTTTACTCACAGGATCCGTATACAAGTAGATGTTGCCTACACTTATATCTCGATGCACCCACCCTGCTTCATGTAAGATCAATAGTGCTGGTTGATAGACAGTCAGACAACACCGTCCACTAAGAAAAGATCTAGAGGCTTACTCTTCAGTATATCCACAATAACGATATAGATGTCTTTCGTGTTTCTCAACATATGAAACGGTGTTGCAAATTCCTTATATACTATCCTATGATGCTTTCGAGGATAGCATCTACTATTCTTCGATCCACACAGAGGAGGACACTCTTTGGTCTTCACTGACGGATCCATTATACCAGTGCCGGTCCGATTTTTGCACAAAGTATGATTTTGAGGGATACGGGATCCGTTCTGAGTCGATGAGTCGGGAGACTGGTTCGTTCTTTCTATTTGATTTTCAGTAATACATACCCTCACGCTCTCCGCTGCTATAAGTGTGAAAGTATGATCTCGTAGATACTCTCTCTTCTCCGAATCACCAATATCATCAATGATCATCTTCTGTATAGTATCTTCTGTCTCCTGCCCGTTCAATGGCCAGTAATCTTTGATAACCACTTCCTCTCCATGATCCTTCGAGCCCTTCCGTGCAAGCCAGATTCTTGTCCCAGATCCAGAAAGTGTGTCTGTATTATCATCAGAAATCAAGTCCGGCTCACTCGTATAATAATGCTCCCCATCAATCTCGATATCATATTGTCGTATATCATTGTCCAGCTCCGATTTAATGGACATATCCCATCCAAGATCTTCTTTACTTGCGAATCCTATAAATAGGAATGTCCGAATCAGGTCTTTATAGTCCTATGAGCCTCATATATCAGATCCTACAGCACATATCAGTATACCGAGATGCATACCGTTAAAATGTCGAAGCTACGGCCACACTTAATTCCCATTCTTGATCCTAGCCACATTGTCAATTTTGTCCCGACAATGTCGATTCCGTAAGTGTGATGGCGGCAGGGATCGATTTGTAGTAAGAACTGCATAACATGGGTGATATTCTCAGGGCTCTATGAGTATCATCAGACTAGTAGTCCTATCGAGAGTATGAGAAGATAGAATGAATAGCACACCTCTTGTCTATGTCTGGCGTTTTCACTGACAGTGAAAGCGAGTGCTAAATCGTACCAAGGGATACTACCTGATGCCTTAATATCAGTACCTTGCGGCACCATGAGTCCATCTATTGTGAATGAGCTTTCACTCATTGACCATGGATGAGTATACCCGTCGGTGATGATACTCGTCGTCTGAGCTGGACATGATTCTGACGAGCAAGTCTTCTGAACAGCATTGATAATAGCGTTGAAGATGCTAACCAAGGGCTTCATACTTGCTATTCGACCTTCAATGGATGTCATTTCCTGGAGATCTTTCCAAATATACGTTTCTCCGTCGTCAGCAAGATCGTTATTTTTAACCAAGAAATCTGTTATTTTCTGAATGTTGAAATCGGAACGAAGCGCGTGCATATCTGATACTCCACTCTCAAGTATCTCGTATATCCTCTATAGGTACCTCTTGTCTTGTACTGAACCCACCTATGTTTGTCAGAGGAAGCGTAGTGGTTGGAAACTTTTGGCGAGAGCTGAGATCACGTGTGAGACGAGTGAAGCCACCACTATCACTGTGACCTCACACTTCTGACGATCTTGACGGTGTTCTTATACGGATCTGAGAAATTAAAAGTAAAGGCCTATAGTATACCATCAGGAGTGCTATATAGCCTCAAGTGCTTACAGAAAATGGATGATCTGAAGGAGTGCTGAACGCAGTGTAGATGCACCAATGAATGTTACAGCGTGACTCGTCTGGACCTAACTTACAAGCTACAAATAGATTTTCTATACAGAAATCGATTGCGACTAAGAGTGTGTGAATGTCATCAATATCTGTCTATGTCACATTACAATCATAGTTACACGTGATCCGTTACACTGTGACGGCACGCGAATTCATATCACGCGTCTACCTTTGACGTTCCTACTTCAATTCACTACTACTACTATCAGTATCAGTAACTTGCATCCTTCACCATGGTGCTCAACTCACATTCTGGGAGTGAAAAACTGCATGCATCGCATGAGGGATCGACGTCATCCCTCCAGGCTTCAGTTCCAATTAGTGAACCCGTTTCTCCTCATGGTAGCACGGCCTTTAAGTTTGAGACGTCTGTTGCTTCGTCGAGCAAGCTTCCTGAATTATTTCAAAGAATGGGGCAGGGCACGAAAAGAAAACGAGACACATTTCCTCTCTCCCAATCCGTAGCAGATCCTTCCACGTCTCCAAGGATAAAAACACGAAAGGCCTTTCCCAGTACACCAAGGAGTGCGCCCACATTACTCGGGGATTCACCTGCAAAGGCTCGTCTGGCAGTGCTTGAAGAGTATCGCTCGGACTATGTCACGGAACAGCGGAAGGCCATAATGGAACAATTAGGGGCAACTGTTCCCTGGGGGACATCAGATTATCGCTCTTCGATTATTCCTCTTCTGCGCCCTGAATTCGACATTGACAGAATATCAGATTATCTGATAGCAAACGGGAACCTCAAGAAGAAGGGAGGTTCCTATGTCTGGAGGGACTTCGAGAAGAAGTTGAATGCGACCGAGAATGTGATCTATAATAAACCCCTCGAGAATGTATTCAATGCTATCATTGATGCTGCTCGGGAAACAAGTGGAATCAAGGAAGCCCAAACATTACTTCTACTCACCGATGGAAATCGTGCTCCTTGGTCTCTGAGAGGCAGTGCGATTAAGCCAGATGGGTTCTTAGTACTACAGGACTCCAGTGAAGCGAAAGAAAACAGCACCCTCTGGTATAATATAGCAGCTTGCTTTGCCTTTAAAACAAATAGGCATAGCAATGACGAATATGAAGTATGCTACTTTCTAGAGTTTAAAAGTAGGAAACTGATCTTATTTTATTTTTAGAATATTACTCAGGCTATACATAGCATGCAACACGTATTAGCAATTGATCCTTGTCGCCGATTCACATACGGCTTCAATGTTGAGAAGACACGTATTAAACTGTGGATTGCCACTCGTGCTATGGTAATAAGCTGTGCTAGCTTCGATTTTCAGACGGTACGTTGTTCTATAATCTAAATTTCTCATATCTTACTTATTTCTATGTTTGAAGCAATATAAGGAACTAATAAGGCTCTTTCTCTCCCTTTCATTTGCTAGCAAGGAGGAACTTGGGTGGGATATGACGGTGAAGCCAGAGCTGGAGGGGATGGTCGGAGCTATGATTATGAGGTCGCGGGAGAGCACTTTTATACAAGCGAAAAGGATATGATTGTTGGGGACAAGGCGACTGATATTCTTGGCTCAGGCACTAGAATTTGGCACGCGAGGAAGGGCTCAAAAGAGAGCCGCGATGAGGTAGTTATCAAGGACTACTGGCCGAGCGAAGATCGGGAGACGGAGGACGTCTTGCACAGGATGATCCTTGATGATATCAAGGATGTGGAGAAGAGGCAATTCTTCATAGAGCACACCCTCAATCCGATAGCAGCAGAGAGTGTGAGGGCATGTGGCAGCGAAGATAATACAAAAAAGACGATCCTGCGTGGCAAGTCTCCTGATTTGTCGACCCTGTACAAATTCCCTGTCCCCGCAAGCAAGGGTGCGTATAAGGATAAAACCGGAAACCTGCCCGGAATGGAGGCGTCACTGAAGACAGAGGGGCGACGTCTAGTACGTGAACTAGAAAAAAATGAACGTACGAGTTATTATCATCGTAAGCATCACAGGATTGTATACAAAGAAGTTGCGACACCATTCTATAAACTAAGAAATACGAAGGAAATGTATATCGTATTGGTGGATGCATTGAAGAGTAAGTCTAGACATCATTTCAGTAATGGCGATCGTCTGACTATCTATTAACCAGCACTATTGATCTTACACGAGGCAGGGTGGGTTCATCGAGATATAAGTGCCGGTAACTTATACTTGTATGAGGATCCTGTGAGCAAAGTGAAGCGAGGATTGGTCGGAGACTTTGAGTATGCCAAGAAGGTGGGATGGGGTGGGCAACATGATATTCGTACCGTAATTAACTACTTTTTTCTTGTCCGAAGTGATATGGAGCTCATAGTAACTTTAGGGGACGCCTAATTTCATGGCGGTGGAGATTGCGCTCCAAAACCATCTCTTTATTGAACGAAATGAAGTTGATTCATTTGACGACTTCTTTTCTTCAGATGAGGATGACGAGCCTCGCGGGAAGTCATATAATGTCTCAAAAGGCGGTGTCTTCTTTAACTATATTCATGATTTGGAGTCCCTTTGGTGGATCATTGTTTGGGTTTCCTTCGTATACGTGAAGTCACCCGTCTCAACGGACGAAGGCTCTCTAAACAATACACTCAGACAAAGAAAACAATATTACTCATTGTTTCCTGGTGACACGTCTACAGATGAACGCGAGGGGTTTCTCAAGCAGCGCGGCATTTTTGAATATTACTTAGAATCTGTTCCTCATGATTTCAACACTCAATCACTTCTCATTACTGCTTTCCGTAGAGCATTGCATTTTGAGTATTCGATTGCGGAAGCTGACATTTCACGACCAACTCGGTTCCCTGTCACATCTGATAGAAAGTGGATACACGATACCCTTTTGCATGATTTTTTGGAATATGTGTTTGAAGATATGGATGTTATCCCTGTGTTAGAGGAAAAAGAGGAAAGAAGCAGTCATTATGACCAAAGGGGAATCAAAAGACAAGCAGATGATGGTTTACAATCAAGCGCTTACAAGAGGAGCAGGTATGAGTCAAAAGCGTTTCAGATCAAACTTTTTAATCTAACTTCCTCTTAGACAGTACTAATTTATTATGCGTATATCTTACAAAAAAGAATTTACCATAATTATCATAATACTGAATACACAACTTTAGAGCAGGGTTGGACCTGTCAGTCGTATTTAGTGGCGAGGACTTGGGGTTTAGAGTCTGCCTACAACAGACATAATGCTCTGGAGAAAGATTGGGACATTGGGGCAAGCTGAGACTTCACAAACCAGTAGAAAGAGTATAAACGTATAAAACAGAGTCCCAGCCGAAGCTGTAGTTAGATAAAAGCGTATATTCTTCTGTCCGCCCAGACGACTTGTAGTACAGTCAGAGTGTTACAAGCTTGTCCGAATAGCTTGGTAGATATGAAAAACAACTATACACAGAGATAATGTAGTACACTGAGACGTAATGTATGGATGATTGCATTCCGGCACCTGTAGAAGGAAATATGTTTCCTTGCCAAGCACTCCTTTAGATATTCCGATACGTCCAACCCCTATTATGATAATTTGCATCGCTCAGACCTGGATCATTTAGTTATATGTACGGAGTAACCTCAATAACTCAACAAATCTGGGATGAATGTACAAAAGTGGAATACAAATGCAAGCCTAATCGACTTATTGATAGTGTTTATAGATACATATGAGGGGTTTTATATATACAGATTATAGAATTAATATTAGTTTTACAGATGATAAACGCACAGTATGCGTTCATTAAAAGAATCCTTGCGACCGAAGTCCTTATTACAAAAAATGTATGTAGAAGCTTAACTGAGCCTAGAGGCAATCAGTAATTGGACAATCTAAAGGCTTTTGATTCGTACCTGCTCTTCTTCAAGCTATAATCTGATAGCGTGTCATCATCTGCCCGTCTCTTGCTTACCTTGAGTTCGTCTACATCGTGGTTGCCGTCTTCTTTGAATACGATGGAGGTGACTTCCATCTCCTCAAACTCAAAATCGGGGATTCGAGATAGAATAACATCGTGTAAACGTTTCGTGTCAGGAAAACGGATTGGCTCTGATTCTGGCGTATTGACCTCCGCATTCTGGTAAATGTACAACATAATTTTCCGAAAGGTTCTTATGAGTCGTACTTGTTTCTTAAAGGCATGAGGAATGGATTGTATAATTGCTGAAAACGTATCGTCGCTTGTGAGAAATCTCGCGCGTTCCTTCACAGACATGTCGCCTGGAAACAACTCGTAATAATACTTTCTTTGTAAGTTGATTCTGTCTTGAGATTCTTCATCTGCTGGAAAGGGTGATTTCACATATAAAAGTGACATCCAGACAATGACCCACCAAAGGGACTCTAAATCATGGATATAGTTGTGGAAGATTCTATTACGGCCCTTGCACGTTCTTTGTACTATTTTGGGTGGCGGTGGCAGAGCTGTTTCGTTAACAAATATGTACTGTCCCTTCGCAATCTCCACCGCCATGAAATTAGGCGTCCCCTAAAGTTACTATGAGCTCCATATCACTTCGGACAAGAAAAAAGTAGTTAATTACGGTACGAATATCATGTTGCCCACCCCATCCCACCTTCTTGGCATACTCAAAGTCTCCGACCAATCCTCGCTTCACTTTGCTCACAGGATCCTCATACAAGTATAAGTTACCGGCACTTATATCTCGATGAACCCACCCTGCCTCGTGTAAGATCAATAGTGCTGGTTAATAGATAGTCAGACGATCGCCATTACTGAAATGATGTCTAGACTTACTCTTCAATGCATCCACCAATACGATATACATTTCCTTCGTATTTCTTAGTTTATAGAATGGTGTCGCAACTTCTTTGTATACAATCCTGTGATGCTTACGATGATAATAACTCGTACGTTCATTTTTTTCTAGTTCACGTACTAGACGTCGCCCCTCTGTCTTCAGTGACGCCTCCATTCCGGGCAGGTTTCCGGTTTTATCCTTATACGCACCCTTGCTTGCGGGGACAGGGAATTTGTACAGGGTCGACAAATCAGGAGACTTGCCACGCAGGATCGTCTTTTTTGTATTATCTTCGCTGCCACATGCCCTCACACTCTCTGCTGCTATCGGATTGAGGGTGTGCTCTATGAAGAATTGCCTCTTCTCCACATCCTTGATATCATCAAGGATCATCCTGTGCAAGACGTCCTCCGTCTCCCGATCTTCGCTCGGCCAGTAGTCCTTGATAACTACCTCATCGCGGCTCTCTTTTGAGCCCTTCCTCGCGTGCCAAATTCTAGTGCCTGAGCCAAGAATATCAGTCGCCTTGTCCCCAACAATCATATCCTTTTCGCTTGTATAAAAGTGCTCTCCCGCGACCTCATAATCATAGCTCCGACCATCCCCCTCCAGCTCTGGCTTCACCGTCATATCCCACCCAAGTTCCTCCTTGCTAGCAAGTGAAAGGGAGAGAAAGAGCCTTATTAGTTCCTTATATTGCTTCAAACATAGAAATAAGTAAGATATGAGAAATTTAGATTATAGAACAACGTACCGTCTGAAAATCGAAGCTAGCACAGCTTATTACCATAGCACGAGTGGCAATCCACAGTTTAATACGTGTCTTCTCAACATTGAAGCCGTATGTGAATCGGCGACAAGGATCAATTGCTAATACGTGTTGCATGCTATGTATAGCCTGAGTAATATTCTAAAAATAAAATAAGATCAGTTTCCTACTTTTAAACTCTAGAAAGTAGCATACTTCATATTCGTCATTGCTATGCCTATTTGTTTTAAAGGCAAAGCAAGCTGCTATATTATACCAGAGGGTGCTGTTTTCTTTCGCTTCACTGGAGTCCTGTAGTACTAAGAACCCATCTGGCTTAATCGCACTGCCTCTCAGAGACCAAGGAGCACGATTTCCATCGGTGAGTAGAAGTAATGTTTGGGCTTCCTTGATTCCACTTGTTTCCCGAGCAGCATCAATGATAGCATTGAATACATTCTCGAGGGGTTTATTATAGATCACATTCTCGGTCGCATTCAACTTCTTCTCGAAGTCCCTCCAGACATAGGAACCTCCCTTCTTCTTGAGGTTCCCGTTTGCTATCAGATAATCTGATATTCTGTCAATGTCGAATTCAGGGCGCAGAAGAGGAATAATCGAAGAGCGATAATCTGATGTCCCCCAGGGAACAGTTGCCCCTAATTGTTCCATTATGGCCTTCCGCTGTTCGTGACATAGTCCGAGCGATACTCTTCAAGCACTGCCAGACGAGCCTTTGCAGGTGAATCCCCGAGTAATGTGGGCGCACTCCTTGGTGTACTGGGAAAGGCCTTTCGTGTTTTTATCCTTGGAGACGTGGAAGGATCTGCTACGGATTGGGAGAGAGGAAATGTGTCTCGTTTTCTTTTCGTGCCCTGCCCCATTCTTTGAAATAATTCAGGAAGCTTGCTCGACGAAGCAACAGACGTCTCAAACTTAAAGGCCGTGCTACCATGAGGAGAAACGGGTTCACTAATTGGAACTGAAGCCTGAGGGATGACGTCGATCCCTCATGCGATGCATGCAGTTTTTCACTCCCAGAATGTGAGTTGAGCACCATGGTGAAGGATGCAAGTTACTGATACTGATAGTAGTAGTAGTGAATTGAAGTAGGAACGTCAAAGGTAGACGCGTGATATGAATTCGCGTGCCGTCACAGTGTAACGGATCACGTGTAACTATGATTGTAATGTGACATAGACAGATATTGATGACATTCACACACTCTTAGTCGCAATCGATTTCTGTATAGAAAATCTATTTGTAGCTTGTAAGTTAGGTCCAGACGAGTCACGCTGTAACATTCATTGGTGCATCTACACTGCGTTCAGCACTCCTTCAGATCATCCATTTTCTGTAAGCACTTGAGGCTATATAGCACTCCTGATGGTATACTATAGGCCTTTACTTTTAATTTCTCAGATCCGTATAAGAACACCGTCAAGATCGTCAGAAGTGTGAGGTCACAGTGATAGTGGTGGCTTCACTCGTCTCACACGTGATCTCAGCTCTCGCCAAAAGTTTCCAACCACTACGCTTCCTCTGACAAACATAGGTGGGTTCAGTACAAGACAAGAGGTACCTATAGAGGATATACGAGATACTTGAGAGTGGAGTATCAGATATGCACGCGCTTCGTTCCGATTTCAACATTCAGAAAATAACAGATTTCTTGGTTAAAAATAACGATCTTGCTGACGACGGAGAAACGTATATTTGGAAAGATCTCCAGGAAATGACATCCATTGAAGGTCGAATAGCAAGTATGAAGCCCTTGGTTAGCATCTTCAACGCTATTATCAATGCTGTTCAGAAGACTTGCTCGTCAGAATCATGTCCAGCTCAGACGACGAGTATCATCACCGACGGGTATACTCATCCATGGTCAATGAGTGAAAGCTCATTCACAATAGATGGACTCATGGTGCCGCAAGGTACTGATATTAAGGCATCAGGTAGTATCCTTGGTACGATTTAGCACTCGCTTTCACTGTCAGTGAAAACGCCAGACATAGACAAGAGGTGTGCTATTCATTCTATCTTCTCATACTCTCGATAGGACTACTAGTCTGATGATACTCATAGAGCCCTGAGAATATCACCCATGTTATGCAGTTCTTACTACAAATCGATCCCTGCCGCCATCACACTTACGGAATCGACATTGTCGGGACAAAATTGACAATGTGGCTAGGATCAAGAATGGGAATTAAGTGTGGCCGTAGCTTCGACATTTTAACGGTATGCATCTCGGTATACTGATATGTGCTGTAGGATCTGATATATGAGGCTCATAGGACTATAAAGACCTGATTCGGACATTCCTATTTATAGGATTCGCAAGTAAAGAAGATCTTGGATGGGATATGTCCATTAAATCGGAGCTGGACAATGATATACGACAATATGATATCGAGATTGATGGGGAGCATTATTATACGAGTGAGCCGGACTTGATTTCTGATGATAATACAGACACACTTCTGGATCTGGGACAAGAATCTGGCTTGCACGGAAGGGCTCGAAGGATCATGGAGAGGAAGTGGTTATCAAAGATTACTGGCCATTGAACGGCAGGAGACAGAAGATACTATACAGAAGATGATCATTGATGATATTGGTGATTCGGAGAAGAGAGAGTATCTACGAGATCATACTTTCACACTTATAGCAGCGGAGAGCGTGAGGGTATGTATTACTGAAAATCAAATAGAAAGAACGAACCAGTCTCCCGACTCATCGACTCAGAACGGTCCCACATCCCTCAAGATCATACTTTGTGCAAAAATTGCTCCGACACTGGTAGAATGGATCCGTCAGTGAAGACCAAAGAGTGTCCTCCTCTGTGTGGATCGAAGAAAAGTAGATGTTGTCATCGGAAGCATCATAGGATAGTATATAAGGAATTCGCAACACCGTTTCAAATGTTGAGAAACACGAAAGACATCTATATCGTTATTGTGGATATACTGAAGAGTAAGCTTTCAAACATTTGCTTAGTGGACGGTGTTGTCTGACTGTCCTTAACTAGCACTATTGATCTTACACGAAGCAGGGTGGGTGCATCGAGATATAAGTGTAGGCAATTTATACTTGTATACAGATCCTGTGAGTAAAATGAAACGGGGAATAGTTGGTGACTTTGAATATGCTAAGAGGTGGGGTGGGCGGACAGCGCGACATCCGCACTGTGTGTATCACTATCTTTCTCCTCTGAGGTATTTTGGTGCTCACAGTGACTTTAGGGAACACCCAACTTCATGGCAGTCGAAATCGCGCGCCAGAGCCGTCTATTTGGCGACACAGACGAGAGTGAAGCATATGAAGATCTCTTTTCCATAGAAGGAGTAGAAGCCATCGCTCGCAAAAACATATTGAATGCTACAAAAGACGGGATCATCTACAATTACATCCATGACATAGAGTCTCTTTGGTGGATAGTTATTTGGGTGTCACTTTTATACAAGGCCTCTCCTTCCTCAACAAATGAAGAGAATCAGGATAGACTCGACAAACAAAAAGAGTATCACTATAAGCTGTTTCCCGGTGACTTGTCTGTGGATGAACGATCGAATTTTCTCATAGACGAGGAGGCTTTTACGAAAATTATACAATTCATCCCTCATGAATTTCTAAAACAAGTACTTCTTATAGTATGTTTTCGAGAAGTTATGGTGTACATCTACACAAATGCGGAGGCCAGTACACCGAGTTCGGAACCAATCCGCTTTCCCGACACAGATCGACTGCACGATGCCATTTTATTTCAGATTCCCGATTTTGAGTTTGAGGAGATAGAGGTTACTCTCATACTGAGCAAAGAGGAAGGCAACCACGATGAAACACGTTTCAAGGGTAGCAAGAGACGAGCAGATGATGACTCACAAAAAACGGGCAGTAACTCGAAAAAGACCAGGTAAGAATCACTTAATCTCTTAATCTCTAGGTTGTTCATTTGTCTTATTCCATCCAGACTTGGATAGGGTTTTATATGCCTTTCTAACTGGACGAATCAACTGACGATGATCATGCTAGCGACCGTACTCCTTACACTTATCTTCTCTAAATATCAATTTACATTTGTACTCACATATCTCTGATCTCCCATGAGCAACAATCATACTTACTTACACTTATACTTGTATTCACCATATACATCATATTACCTTTAGCTGTAGATCTCTTTCTTGAAATAAACAGATTAATGAACATACTCCATGTATATACGTGTGCAATTCAATTTTGAAGACTATGTATCATACACACTTTCGACCTTTGTGTTCACTTCATCTCCTTTCAAGATCTCTGGCTAGGATAAGAAAGTCCAAATGAGTACCAGAAGAAGGCTTCCTCTAAGGGTTATCAGAGGATCGGAAGAGTGTAGCCTTCTGATACTATATTCATGATCTGGAGTCTACTAGGTGAATTTATGTTTGATTTCTCTTCATATATAAGAGGTCACCCGCCTCGACAAGGTGTAGATTGGTTGTTTGTTAGAGTGATTCTATGTTACAATCCCTTCCCAGACCAGGACATGATTCTACAGACATTTCCATACGGTATGAATCCGATCAGAGATACTATCCACCAATTGTTTTCTTGCTTTTCGTATGTACTTACACACACAATAACAAATCACTTACATACATATGTACTTTCCCAGTCATCTATGATTTCTTGTATCGCTGCGACTAAGGCCAATTTTACTAGTCCGATTTGTTATGCGTGGAAAAGCACCCTAAAACCGCAGGAGATGAGGGGAGTGAACGAAGCATTTTTGAAAAACATTACTGGAGCGAGGCAGTAACAGAATGTTAACCACACGTGATAATTTTCATCGACCCAAAACTATCAAGGTTTGAACAGATCCGCCTCAATGAATTGATTAGTATCTAATTCGGCAATTGCCAGCATTTGAGACGTTGATATTTTTTTGTGTCTTGTAACTATTTGTGATCGGTTTTCTTATGTAAAGCGTGAGAAATAACTAAAAACTTTCGGTCTGTTTGTTTGTGAATAAATAGACATTTTCTTTTCAAACTCCTCAGTGTTCCGAATCAAGGTCCAGAAATCTATGGCATACGGTAGAGAAATTTACTATAAACAAAAGGCAATCTCAAAAACTAATGCGCGCGAAATGCTACTCTAGGAGCTTCAGGAGGTCGTGGAGGTTTCGGGGCTGCTCGTGGACGAGGACGTGGAGGTGCTAGTGACAGAGGGAGAGGGAGAGGAGGAAATCGCGGTGGTGGATGTAAATAAGTTCTGACAATCAGTCCTTAAAAATGTCTACTCATATGATTTTCTCTTATAACAGCTTTCGGTGGAAGGGGTAGAGGTGGGGGAAGAGGTGCTCCTGGAGGCCGGGGAGCTCGTGGAGGCCCAGGAGGACGAGGTCGCGGCGGTGCTGCTAAAAGGGGAGCTAAGGGAGGTTCCAATGTCATTATTGAGCCCCATAGGCATGCGGGTGTTTTCATTGCAAAGGCCAAGGAGCATATGCTGGTCACGAAGAACCTTGTCCCCGGAGAATCCGTTTATGGTGAAAAACGGATATCTGTTGACGGCGGCGTCGATGGAACAAAAATTGAATACCGAGTCTGGAACCCCTTCCGCAGTAAGCTTGCTGCAGGTATTCTCGGTGGTGTAAGCGAAATCTACATTGCCCCTGGAAAGAAGGTGCTCTACTTGGGAGCTGCTAGTGGAACAAGTGTGAGCCATGTAGCTGATGTAGTTGGCCCCGTAAGTGTATCTGTTATTCTAGAATCTCATATTCAACTCACTATATGCACAATATGCAGACTGGCACAGTATATGCTGTTGAATTCTCAAATCGATCGGGTCGTGACCTGATCGGTATGGCGAAGAAAAGGACAAATGTTATCCGTAAGTTGCTTTCATCAGTCCTCCTTTATTTTCGTGTAATGACTAAATCATCTCATACTTTGTCTCTTAGCTATTGTTGAGGATGCTCGTCATCCAGCAAAATACAGGATACTCATGTCTATGGTCGATGTCATTTTCGCTGATGTTGCCCAACCCGATCAAGCACGTATTGTCGCCATCAATGCCCACCAATTCTTAAAAAATCACGGACATGTTGTAATCTCGATAAAAGCTAATTGTATTGACTCCACGGCCCCAGCTGCTGTAGTTTTTGAAAGCGAGAGAAACAAATTATTAGCTGAGAGGATCAAACCCCTTGAACAGCTAACTCTGGAGGTGAGCAAAGGCAGAGTTTGTCTGAGCTAATATCAGGAAACTTACTTGATTCATAACAACAGCCATATGAACGTGATCATGCTATGGTTATCGGTGTTTATAACCGACACGACTAAATCTAAAAATCATATTTTTTCCTCTAGTATCTACACATTTTCTCCTTTTTTTATTATCTGTTCTCTCACTTTTTTTCGATTTTACTGTCTGCGTGTAATTGTTCTTATATCATCTTGTCTCTGTCTGAATATATGCGATAAGTCTTTATCACTTCGAGTGTGAACGAATGAACACCAGTATCACTATTTGTTATTAGATCATGGCTGGGGCGGTGTTCGATCTGGACACGTCATGTCCAAAGAGGATTTGATCAGCGCACAGAGTCGACTACTTTGTGAACTGCGCTCCGGCGTGTCTGCTTGATTATTCTTCTCAAATCCAAGAACACTCTCAGCTGTCTTTTGTCTTGATTTTTTTCCGACTAATAAAGGCCTTCAAAGGAAAAAGAATTTTCAAATAGTGTGTTACGGTCTCGACTGGTCAGCTTACACGCCTCTTGGCTTCAGCCGAGCTGATGCAACGTCCCTCTCAAGTTGCGCTTAACATTGGTTACTCCCCTCCTGGAAGCCCTACTCGTACTTCCTCAGAATTTGAGCAAGTTAGCTACCCGCCTTCGCATTGGTCATCTCAGCACGAAGAGGAGCTCCCTTTGCATTATATGTCCGAAGAAACAGCACGGAGAAGAGTCAGGACGGGTGGCACAACGGGTGCGGGAGAAGACAGTTTTAAAAATGAATCCAACTTCGATGATGGAAAGGATGTATATAACAAGATGAGAACCATCAGAGGACCAACACTTGGGGGACGTCCTCAGAGGCCTCCCCTCCTCCGGCAACAAATCTGGTAAGTTCTTTGTTTGTGAGCTGGCACTAGCAGACCATTCTCTGACACAAGACGCGTTCATACTATTAGACGGAGTTTATTCAACAGAATCTTGAACATATCCCACCAGCTATATACACTCTGTTGTCGTGCTGGACGCGTTTCTATCGTATCGGCAAGTCCAATATAGTCGTATGGGATGAAGCCCACTTTGGGAAATTCGGTTCACATTACTTAAAGCGAGAATTTTACTTCGATGTACATCCTCCGCTTGGGAAAATGCTTGTGGGACTGGTTGGTCTTCTGGCTGGTTATGATGGACTCTTCGATTTCAAAAGTGGTACAGAATACCCGGAGGGTGTGCCGTATGTAGCCATGCGGGTAATGCTAGCAACTTTCGGTGTAGCACTAGTTCCGCTTGGTTGGTATACTGCTGTGGAATTGGGGCTCAGTAAACGCGCTTGTCATATAGTAGCATTAATGGTTCTCTGCGGTAAGTTTAATGTCGTTTCTGAATATATGACAATGCTAAAATGGATGATGCATAGATATTGCATGGATATGTATTTCTCGGTTTATTCTTCTGGATGCTATGCTATTGTTCTTCACGTTTACTACTGTGTTCACTATGGCTAAATTCAATAATCAACAATATCGGTACGTTTCCCTAGTAACTTATGTTTTAATCATACGAGTAACCTCTTTTTATAGTTCATTCTCCCCGGAGTGGTGGTTCTGGCTTACTATGACTGGTGTATCGATCGGCTGTGTATGCAGGTATGAGGTTTCTAATCTATTTTAGATATCGTTTCGCTTACTTGGAAATAGCATCAAATGGGTTGGATTCTTTGTAACATCGCTAGTTGGCGCATATACTATTGAAGATTTATGGAATAAATTCGGTGATCTCCGTCTCACTTATGTATGTTAGGATGAGATTGTATTTGAAGAGGATACTAACTTTCGGCCCAGCGCGAACAAGCCAGACATTGGTGTGCCCGAGTACTTTGTCTGATCGTTCTTCCGATCCTGGTCTATATGATGGCATTCAAGGTCCACTTTATGGTACTTAATCACTCTGGCCCAGGTGACTCACAGATGAGCTCCTTGTTCCAAGCAAATCTTGTAGGCAATGATTTTGGGAAGAATCCTCTAGGTAAAGTCGCTATAATATCTTTAAAAGTAGACATCCACTGAAGTTTGATTCCAGAGATTGCCTTCGGTTCAAGAATTACTTTAAAAAATGTTGGTTATGGTGGAGGACTTCTACATTCACATGTCCAAACTTTCCCGGTCGGTTCAAACCAGCAGCAGGTGACCTGCTATCACTACAAAGACTCAAACAACGAATGGGTTATCCAGCCTCGTTGGGATGAGCCAGCACTTGATCTGAACGGACCCATCAGATTCCTTAAGGATGGTGATGTTATTCGACTCCAACATGGACCTACAACTCGCAATTTACACTCCCATAACGTTCCTGCCCCTGTCACCAAACTCCATAATGAGGTATCATGCTATGGAAACTCTACAGTCGGCGATTTCCACGACTACTGGAGAGTTGAAGTTGTTGATGATCTGAAGGCCGGTAGAAAGGACAACATTGATCGTATTCACTCACTGACTACTCGACTTCGATTACGGCATGAAAAACTGGGTTGCTATCTCCGCGCAGCAAATGTCAATCTCCCGGAATGGGGTTTTAAACAAATCGAAGTTACCTGTGCAAAGGAGAACAACCCAAGTGATACCCATACTTGGTGGAACGTTGAAAGTCACTGGAACGACAGACGTATGTATTATCACCTACCTCTTTTATGATCACTATTGATATATGATGTGTCACAGTTCCTGCTGGCGAAAGTAGCTACTATAAGTCTCCTTTCCTTCACGACTTCTGGCATCTCAATGTAGCTATGATGACTTCCAATAATGCACTAATTCCGGATCCGGATAAGGAAGATATTTTAGCATCATCTCCTTCCGATTGGCCTTTCTTGCATCTCGGTCTCCGTATGTGCGGTTGGGCTGATAATCAGACAAAGTACTATCTTCTTGGTACCCCAATTATCTGGTGGGCAGGGTCGGCAAGTTTGATCGTGTCAGTTGTTGTTGCAATAGTATATATTTTGAGGCAACAACGTAAATACAAGGATTTCGATGCTGGTACGTATTCCATATGCACTGAGTCCGATACATAGTCAAGACTAATTTCCTCCAGATGAATGGGAGCACTTCCTATACGTTGGAAAAGTGGCCTTGGTTGGATGGGCGTTCCATTACTTCCCTTTCCTGATTATGGGTCGAGTAACCTATATCCATCATTACGTACGTGCTCTTGCATACTGACAAGCTAATGTTTTATTGACGTGTATGAACAAAGTTACCCACGTTGTACTTCTCTGTCTTGATGTTCGCCCACTTGCTCGACCATTTCGTTTTCACTAGCCGTAGGATCTCCGAGAGTAGAAAATGGGTGGTCTTTGGTATTGTCATGTTTGCCATCTTTGCGAACTTCTGGTGGTTTAAGGGACTTGCCTTTGGTATTGATGGGCCAATCAAAGAACATAAAGGCCTATTATGGCGTAAAGTGAGTTCACTCACTCTCCTCACTTACGACAGAGATGCTGATGCACCGTGCGTGTATCCAGACATGGAACATCTACGACCAAATACATCTGTAATTGTGTTTATCTCTCACTTGTTCCCATTTCCAAAATTATATCATGCACATAAAACTATCTTATTATTCCATCCTCTGTTCGTTGTTCACCTCTCTTATTCAAATAATACTATTTATATGGAAATACGTCTCGGATGTATTGTAATGGTACTCAAAAAGCGCCAATCATATTTAAAGAAAGCAAGTGATACATCGTTGATATAGTGAATTGTAGGACTACTAGATAACCATCGAGCCAGAACCGTACACTGAACGGTCAAGAAAAAAAAATAAGGGACTACATGATAGATCTACACATGAACGTTTTTTATGCAGCCTCAGCTGCAGCTTCTCCACCAGTCCCCGGGCAGTCACGCGAGATGTGGCTAGGAATATTTGATGTGATGGTAAGAAGAGAATTTAAGGTTTAGCTAAGATCAAGAGGGTACTCACTCGGAGGAACCACAGTTATAGCATGCCCTTCGTTGAGGTTGAGGACAGTCACGGCTGATGTGACCCTAGAAAGAAAAGTTAGCTTATCCGTTTATGGGAGGGAGGGAAAGGGATATTTTTAGTAGGACCAGGACGGTACTTACGAAACCCGCGCAGTTATAACACTTTGAACCTCGATTACAGTCACGCGAAATGTGACCTACTTCGCCACATGTGAAACTAGATTGGGGAAGGTATATATAAGCCCACGGTTAGAGGAAAGAGAGGAGGGAAAGGCTTGGAAGTACCCACCAAGTTTTTCCAGAGCCATGTCCTCCTCCACCTCTGTAGTTTCCTCCTGAGTGGGAGTTGTCCCCGTCATGGTTGACACCTGGACAGTTGCGTGCGATGTGCCCGATTCGTCCGCACTTATAGCATTCTTGGCCACTGTTGTTGGCTCCAGAGCTGCTGTTGTTGTTGTTATTGTTATTGAATGCCGAGTAGTTACCGCCGCCGTTCTCTTCGTTAGCTGGGTTGGGACAATCGCGAGACTATACAAAGGTAGAGAGATAGGGAGGAGGAAGAGAAAAACGGTGAGAGAGATGCAGTTCAAGAGATTACAAAGAGTACGTACGATATGTCCAGATTCTTTGCAGTTGTAACACGTTTTTGGTTTTGTTTCGTTAGTGCAGTCGCGGGAGATGTGACCCTCATTTCCACCTTCAATAATTTAAAGGTTAGAGTGGTCGCTAAAAGTCAGAATTTGAATAACTTGGGATGCTGACAGTTATAGCTGTCCGTATCCCATCAGATTTTGGGAATAATATTGATTAATCGTCGTAAGCTATATAAGAAACCTTTTCTTTGCTTATTAAAAATCTTAGAAGAAGTACCATATTTGATCTCGCGTGCAATTTGATGCTTGGTGGCCAACTATATATTATCATGTTTTGGACATGTTTCGTCAAGGCGTGATGATGATATATGTTGAGGTTTGATATGTATATGTGCAATCACAATTTCGATGAAAGTGGTGAAAATGATGAATTCATTTTTTTTTTTTTTTTCATTTGAACAATAACATATTTTGTTCAAAAAAACGTCGTCGTCGTCACCACCGCACATATACAAGAAGTGACATGTAAAAATAAACAAATCAACTGTCAGCACCGCAACTCGCTCCAACAAAAAAGACATTAGAAAAGGTAGTTAAAATTTGAAGGAAAAATTTTGTTGGGGAGTCAAGGGGGATCCAAAAAAAAATCCCTGAATGATTTGGAAAGATGTGCTTGATAAGATAGCATCATCAAAAGGAAGAAAAGAAAAAACCGGGCAACACAAAACACGACGCACATCCACCACAGTTAAAACAACCACGTCCACTCGCCATTTTTTTTAGTTGACTTTACTGTTGTGAGGGGTAGAGAAACAGTTTCATATTAGTAAGAGAGGGGTATTTATATGTTCACCAAGACAGGTGTAACGGCAACACCCTCTCTAAAACGCATCTACTGATGTGCACAAATTTGCATACATAGATAAAGAGTTTTTTTAGGGGGTTCTGTTGAGCTGGCCTACGTGGAGGTTTGAAGAAGAGATGTGAGTATCCCTACACGTGCTCTCTGTATGCGGTTAATATGGCGCTTATTAATTCGGGTGACCCAATTTGCCCTCTGAGACCAGAGATTCAGAAAATAGAAGATTAGGAGTAATATAAATGACAATAGAATACATATACACGTAGTAAAATTAATGCTACTTCAGCTTATCCCCGCTCTTGCTCTCCTCCTTCCTTTTTTCGTCTTCTTTCTTCCCATTTTCCTTTTCCACCTTTTTGGTTTTCAAGTCCTCTTCCTTGCCCTCTTCTAACTCGGCCCTTCCATTTGCCTCCTTGTTGTCTACGAGTGCGTGTAGGGCAATCACAGACCTCACTAAACTACTCAGATAGACGACGAGTAGCTGATCGTTCGTATTCGCAGTAAAGCTTTGAGTTATTGTTTGATCCTCTAAATCAGGAAGTAAGTTGAAGACGTCTTGTAAATGGTATACGATCTGGTGGTTTATTGGAAGCTTCCCAGCCGCAACATCAACAAGGTATTTATGGACTTCGAGTAATCTTGACTGAAGACCTCTTAATGATGCAAGTTGCTCGCTAACACGGGTTGCGAGCGTTGTTGTTGTTGAATCTTTTATATCTCGTAAGAGATGCTCCACGCCAATTTCTTCTGCTTCCTCTGCTTCTATCGCTGAGGGTACGTGGAGGAAGGTTTTTCTTGTTTCGGTCCCATCCTAAGAAAGAAAATATATAGCCAGACTATTAACTTTCCATATGTGATCTATAACTTACATCCTTGATCTCCTCTACAGCAAAGTATGCATCAGTAGGAATACCAACACACTGCGGTCGTACATCCACAATGACCATCACTGGTCTTGGAATAAACCTCTTGAAGAGTTCATTAATTTCTAAGTCTGATGCCCTTAACTTAGGTCCAGTATGATACCATCCAATCATGCGTTCCCGAGCTATTGGATAAAGTCGCATTTAGAAAGCAAGGAGAGAAGTAAAAAGGCTGTAGAAGCGTACATACCATTGACTTTCTTGAACATCTCCCATACTGAGTCAATAAAGTTATGATCCAAAAACCAAGTTTTGCTATCCTTCTCATCCTCTTCGAAAGGTACTGCAAACGAATTCGCCACATTCATAACTTTTCCATTATCTTGGCCTAGTAAAACACCGACTACTCGTTTTGACGAGCTCCTTGCGACCGTCCGTGCATGGTGATCGGCAACAGATAATAAAACCAGAGGGTGGACAACTAGGTGACATCAGCATTTGGTCCATACTATCAGCTAAGAGGTGCTTTACCAACGGTTGTTCCTTGGAGCTCTAAAAGCTGTGATTATTGTCAGTATAGAGCAGTATATAGGTACTTAAACACTAACTTGCTCTGTAGTAGTTGCGACCATAATTTTACTAAGTTCGTTGAACAAGCAGGAAACTATGGAGAGGGTAAAGTAAAGTAAAGTGTGTATACGCGTCCATCATATACATGCAACGCGTACGCGTCGTCACGATCGACGTGAGATCAGCGTCTTCTCATCACACACAAGTTTCATGTAATCAATTGATATTGATATTCACACAGACCAACGAGATGTCTTCTTTCCGCCACGTACTCCCTATTGTTAGGCCATAGTAGCTATATTACTCCGTAGGTAAAACCTACCAACCCTTCTAAATCGCATATGTTATGGAGATTGACTCATACATCAAAATTGGATACATATGTTCATGGAGAAAATCCATATGCCTTCGTAGTACATACTGATGCTTCTGAGTCATTTGCCGCAATGTAAATTTTATTTTATGTCTCATAGTAGTCCTTTTTCTAACTTACTCTTAAAGATCATGCGCTAAGCTACTAGCACATGGTTTTGACCTTATAATCTGCTCAATAGGACATACATCTTTGCAAGAGCCCTTACAGAAATTATATCCATCAAAAAGCATCACTGTATTATCATTAGCTGGAGAGGAGACCTCGAGGGACAGTAAACTGCAACATCTATCTGAGCTTCTATCAGCATGTCCAATTAGTTTCGCTATGATTTGCGTGTCAGAGGGATCAAAAACAAAGGAACTTACAACTTCCGAAGTCTTTCCTGATGGACTGTTTGTTAAGCTTCAGCAGCTAGTGCTTCCGACTCTTATTAGGTGTAGCCCATCGGCGCTCATATTGATATCAGATACTTTGGGGACTCCATCATCAGATTTTTTTCAGGTATAACTGAAGTTGGCTTCATATTCGTACTATACTGATCAGAATTCTTAGTCTTACGTCGAAAGCCTGTCGCGAAAGTTACTCGTCAAGGGACACGATGGGACTGAAGTAAAGCATATAGAGTACTATGCCGACGGACGAAGCGCGTATCTAGGTGATACGCAGGTTGAAATACTTGCAGATACATGTTTCCAGGCTATTGGTTACAGTTCACCACATATTGTTCCCATTTGGAGCCATGAACTTCTGTATTTATTATCATGGCTTTTGCTATATATTTTTCCATTATCGTTTGTGCAGTGGCTTCTCCATTTAAAGGATTGAAAACTTCAAAAAGCTGGCTTCCGATTTCTCAGAATTTCTATCACGTTTGACTCTTTCCGTGCTTTTTATCTGTTACTGATTGTAGTCTTCTAAACAAAGAATGCTGTTTGTGCCGTGTTCAATATCTTTTAGATACGCTGAGATTATACTCTAAAATTGAAATGACGTAATCTTGCCATTGACTTCACCCGACTCCTAATTAGTATTCCTGGACCATAAAGACTTAACATGGCTTAATGTCTGCCAAAACTATTTTGAATCTATCTTAGAAACAACAGCAACTCAGAAATCTTGGGTTGTTTCTAACAGAAAATGTCTGAAGCTCGTATTCCACCTCTTCTACCTTTTCAAAAGCACATCGTTGAGAATGTTCATGACCCTTCATCATCTGACTTTTTGATCCTCGCTCGAGGTCTTGGGCTGCGTAAGATAGTTTGCACCCTACTTCAAATTTATGACGGGCCGCAGAATCTCGTCATACTTGTAAATGCTGGAGACGAAGAAGTTGCTATTGGGGAACAACTGGGAATACTAGGATGCAGGAATCCTGGATTAAGGGTAGTAGGTTGGGAGATGGGTAGGAAAGACCGGTATGTGTGTATACACAAAGTACCCATATCTACTCAAAGGAATGAGCATAACATCGGTAAAGACAGAATCTATATAAACAGGGAGGCTTAATCTCTGTGACTTCGAGGATACTTGTTGTGGACATGTTGCAGGCTGACATTCCAATTGATATGATAACTGGTATGGTAGTATTACATGCAGAGAAGTACGTTCATGTTCATATCAGCTTTATATCTCTGACCATGAACAAGGGTTACCTCGCTTTCATTAGAAGCCTTTATCATCAGATTGTACAGAGAAAAAAATTCCGTTGGATTTGTGAAGGCGTTTTCCGACGCTCCGGAGCACATCACTACAGGCCTATATCCCCTTAAGTCTATCATGAAGGAGCTGCAGCTTCGAAAAGTACACATTTATCCCCGTTTCCATGAAGAAATAAGAGGATCACTGGAAAGAAGAAAAGCCGATGTTATCGAACTGTTGCAAGGTTTGTCAGAGCCTATGAAAGATATTCATCAAGCAATTATTCAATGTATGAATGCGACACTCTCGGAATTGAAACGTTCGAACACAATGGTAAGAACGATATGTATAGATGACTGACCGACCTAATACTTCTTCTCAGCTTGATTTAGACGACTTAACAGTAGAAAATGCATACTTCCGATCTTTTGATGCAATTGTACGAAGACAACTAGACCCTGTTTGGCATAGAGTAGGGCCAAAGACAAAGCAATTAGTGAGCGATCTAGCAGTGTTACGAAACCTATTAAAGTATGTGGGCCAAAACCTTGTGTGAGAACTAGGAAAATTGAATAACCACATCAGTTATCTACTATCTTACGATCCTCTCGCTTTTCACGCATATCTTGAGACGATCATAGAAGCCAACTCTTCTACTAATCCAGGATCTATGAAGCAGAATCAATCACCGTGGTTATTTATGGATGCTGCACACATAATCTTCCAAACCGCAAAGCGTCGTTGTTACCTCACCACCTCAGTTCAGAAATCTAAGCAGGATCCAAAACCTGCCGAAGAAGACCAGACAGAATATGATATTGATCTTGTCGATGATGAAGATGCATGGGCTGCTCTTGATGAAGTCGAAGGAGCAACTAGGTCTAATGAAACAGTATTGAATGAAGGTCAAGAGGCAGAAACTAGTAGGAAGAAACGAAAAAAGCCATGGTTACCGGATGGAATAGACCCTGTTCTAGAGGAACTCCCAAAATGGAGTTTACTTGCTGATATACTACAAGAAATCGAAGAGGAAATGATACGCCTTGACTCTTCAACTTCATTCGGTAAGGAAGCTGATAATCAACAAATTTGTATTATTTTGCTAAGTTTAACCTTAGCAACCCCTGGATCCAACAACATCCTTGTTATGTGCTCCAGTCCTCGTACTTGTGAAATCTTGGGAGAATACCTTAATGACTTAGATAGACGGAAAACAAGGGATATGTGGGGAAGACGTATGATGGAGCGACGTTTGCGTTTATATTTATGGTGGAAGGCAAAGTTGGACTCAGATCGTAAACAACAGAAGCAAGAGATTCACAGCACTGGAAAAGAGATGACCAATAAACCTGAAACCTCTACTTCTGAGACAAACAAGAGTGCATTTATTGAAGCAATTGAAAAAAAGGAAGCGTTACGAAAGGAAAGAAGAATGAATCGTCGAAGAGTCCGAGGAAGTCCTATCATTACTGCTACAAGTTCTCGTACTACACCTATCCCTGGACTCGCTAGAGAAGAAACCCCAAGTATCATTAAGACTCAGGAATCCGGTATGTCAGGAAAAGAGCGAGAAAAACTAGGTATTTTAACTGGTGAAGGGGAGATGAGAGTCGAGGCCAATAATATAGCGAAATTGTGGGAGTTTTCTACTCTTCGCATTTGGATGCTTACCCATTTGTATCAGTCTTGCCAGTCAGAAGGATGCGATAATCATTGATGATGACGATGATGACGATGACGAATTAGAAGTAATCAATAGTTCTTCTAAGAAGAATACAATTGATATCGACGAAGAGGTCGCACTTTCTTTGGCTACAGAAAAGCCTGAAATCGACCCCAATTATGGCCTTCTGGAGCCTGAACAGACAGTTATATTCAGAGCTTACTCTGATGATGACGATGATCAGCTACTTGAAGACCTGAGTCCTCGGTTCATCGTTATGTTTGAACCAAATCTTGACTTTATTCGGCGCATTGAGGTAGATTCACCGTTTAAGTGGTCCATCATACATGAAATAACCTTTTACTAGTGTTATAGAAGTTCTAATCCTGGCCTCGCTGTGCGAGCTTATTTTATGATATATGAAAATAGTTGTGAAGAACATAAATTCTTGGCTGGAATTAGAAGAGAAAAGGAGGCGTTCACCCGACTTATTAAAGAGCGAGGAGTGAGTCGCATTTTTATTTGAAATTACGAGTGAATGTAATCATTCGCTTTAGAGTATGTTCATTGCACTTGGGGAGGATAAAGCCTCTTCTTCGGGAGACAGCATAATCAAATCGATCAGCACACGTATTGGTGGGGGCAGCAAGCTAAAGCTCTCCCTTCCCAAGTAATTGTAGATATGCGCGAATTCCGTTCTACTTTACCCTCACTATTGCATGCTGCAAAAATATTGGTTATTCCCGCGACCCTGACCGTTGGCGATTATATATTAGCTCCCGACATTTGCGTTGAGCGAAAAAGTATACCGGATCTAGTGCAAAGCTTTGCTTCGGACGTTTGTAAGTGATTAAGACAATAAGAATTGTTATATAATAATACTTGGGACAGGTATACTCAATGCGAGCTCATGCCTATCCACTATAAACAACCAATTCTTCTGATTGAGTTTGAAGAACATAAGTCATTCTCGCTCGAGGTACGCTATTTACTTGCGCGTCTTTCATCTTTAGTAACAGCCATTAGAGTGTCAATGAAATAAATCCCTACGCCAAAAGTAGCAGCAAGTATCCTGCGAAGAAGAAATCAGCTGAGCCGTCTCCTGATTCGATTGTGGCAACAACAATTCAGGCTAAACTTGTTTTACTTACTCTGAGTTTTCCTCGTTTGCGCATCCTATGGTCTTCATCACCATACGCTACGGCAAATATGTTCAATGATTTGAAGACACATCATCCGGAGCCTGATCCTTCACGGGCTGTTGCGATTGGGGCCGAAGAAGATCCAGAGGCAGGTGCCGGGATAAACCATGCTGCTGAGGAGCTGCTGAGATCCCTTCCCGGAATTACTGCGAAGAATGTTAAATACGTTATGAGTAAGGTTGGAAGTGTTCGAGAGTTCTGTGGCTTAAGTCTATCTGAGGTCCAAGCTATCCTGGGCAATGAACCCGGAAAAGCTTGTTGGGATTTCATGCATTTTGGAGAGTGATAAGAATATGCACTTCTGATCTACGTCTATAATCAATGTGGCCTAATTCTCTATAACAGTGTATGAGAATTCTGTGTCGTGTTTTTGTATACCATTTATGACTTGAACCTAGTTAAAGTAGTTTTTAATATTAAATATAGTTTAGTTCAGAATCTAACTGCGAATTATGATTAGTCAGCCAGCACATTGTAGATTTGGAACTGTAGCACAACCATCTTTGGTCTCGCGGCTCACTCTTCAGTCTCCTCATATTCCGCTCCGGAAATGGCTACTGTTACTACTACTGCCGTCGTCAACGGGAACTCAGCGATCAAGGCTAACGGAAAGATAAAATCGAAGAACCAACTCCGTCGAGCAAAAGCGAAGGCAAAGAAAGCTGCAAACGCTTCAAACAATGATGAGGTATGCTCCCAGTCTTGTTCTCGTAACCACATATTTAAAACCTACATATATAATACAGAACACGAAAGTAGGAAATGGAGATGTAGGAAAGAAGGTTGATTATGAGGCTGAATCAAGAGTTGAGTACGTACCAGAGTCACTGGAGGTCACAGACCCTGCTCTTGAAGCATTCTCCGATGTCTTTGCTCGTTTCCAGCTCCCTGCGGACGAGAAATCTGTGGGTACTTCTTTTATTCTACATGCTCGTTATCTGACCATATACTGCTAGCTTAAATCAGCAGAACCCACAAAAGGCGAAATCATATACTCTGATGACGAAATGCCGTCCGAAGATGGCTCGGACACGGAAGAGAAAAAGCCATTATCAAAGAAGAAGCAACGTAAAATGAATAGGTTAACAGTTGCAGAGCTAAAACAACTTGTCAAAAAGCCTGAGGTCGTCGAATGGACGGACGTGACCGCTGCTGACCCTCGTCTGCTGTTGCATTTGAAAAGCTATAGGAACAGTGTCCCCATTCCTCAACACTGGAGTGCAAAGCGTGACTACTTACAAGGAAAGAGAGGTATTGAAAAACCACCTTTCCAACTTCCTGCTTATATTGCAGATACGGGAATTGCCACAATGCGAGATGCAATAAAGGAAAAAGAAGCTAACATGTCTCTGAAGGCGAAAACTAGGGAACGAGTTCAACCAAAGATGGGAAAAATTGACATTGATTACCAGAAGTTGCATGATGCCTTTTTCAAGTTTCAGACCAAACCTCCAGTTACTAGCTTTGGTGAAATGTATGTGCTATAATTATCGTGTGTACTTGATCAAAATTAAAATTATCGTTCTAGGTACTATGAAGGGAAAGAATTTGAAACATCTCTGAAGGAGAAACGCCCAGGTGATCTGTCCCCAGAGCTTGTTGAAGCTTTGTCGATACCACCTCTTGCTCCACCACCTTGGTTAATCAGCATGCAGCGGTTCGGCCCTCCACCAAGTTATCCAACTTTGCGTATCCCTGGTTTAAACGCACCTATTCCCGAAGGGTAAGTATCTACTTGATTCAGTACATATTTCATATGATAGACCATTTCAGAGCTCAATGGGGTTTCCATCCTGGTGGCTGGGGAAAACCTCCTTTGGATGAATATAATCGACCATTATATGGTGACGTGTTTGGTGTTCTTCCAAAAGCTAGTGATTCTCAGGTAAGTTTATCCGCGTACTATCCACTTCTATAAATTCACGTTTCTTGACGTTATTCAGCTGGGTGAACCAGTTGATAAGAATACATGGGGGGAACTGGAACCAGAAGAAGGTCCGTCCTTTTGTATTCGATTTCATTTGTCTAGGTTCTGATGTTCATTCTCATACAGAGGAGGAAAGCGAAAGCGAGTCGGAAGAAGAAGAAGAGGAAGAGGAAGCAGAGGAAGCTCCAACAGACGGCATGCAAACTCCGTCTGGTATGGAAACACCCTCGGGAATGACAAGTGTTGTCTCGACCGTCGCGGGAGGTTTGGAAACTCCCGATTTCTTGGAGCTTCGGAAGAATGCAGGGAGACCTTCAGATTCCTCGGATGCTGGCCCAAGATCTTTATATCAAGTTGTACCAGAGAGGCAAACATCCGTTCGTGGACTCATGGGAGCGACAGGGCATACGATATTGGCGCCGTCGCTGGATCATCGGTGCCTGTACTTGGCGATGAGAGAGGGACGAAGGTGAGTTTATTTTATCGTATATGGTTTTTATATTATTAATCTTGCTTCGAAAAGCGTAAGGCAAACGGTGTCGATGTGTCGATTGACGCGTCTGAATTAGAAGGAATGTCTGAAGATGAACTTCGTCGACGATATGACGCACACTCAAGGGGAACTGCTGGTGTTCCTGGTGCATCTACTAGAGAAGACTTTTCGACATGGTCGCAAAGGAAATGGCTAAGAAAAAACAAAAGATGGATAGAGATGCAGCAAAGAAGGGGAAGGAATTCAAGTTTTGATATCATCTTTGCTGTCGTTTTATATTATTTCGGTCTTGATCCTTGACGTGTTTTCCATCAGTGTACTCCATATTCTATTCTGCAACATTTTTCTATTTTGTCGCTACTTTCCTACTGTCATTTTTCTCGAGGCAATCAATATTTTTTCTTTATCGCCAATTCAATAGTGAATATATATCAAATATCAAATGAATGTGTTACAGATGTAGTGTCATTGGATTCGCTTGCACGTGGAGAATAAGCGCAGGGATGAATTGATGCAGACGGCTATGCGCGCATAGTTGAGCGCTCTCCATAACTAAGCGTCGCCCTTCGCTGTCTCTCTCAATCCTCATCTCTTTCTTTTTCAATTTTCTTGTGGAGGACACTTTTCATTTATTTGCGAGTAGATGTCGCAAGCCAGAATGTGTGTTAACTCTTCTTGCTTCTTATTATATTAGTTATCTCACAGAAATGGCCCTAGAACCTTACGGCCTCCGCCGAACGTCGAATTTGTTCAAGGTACCTCCTTGCTTGACACCTCACCGATTGTGAATAGTTTCCAAATTTGTAACTTCACCAGGTTATCCAGGTATACCAGCAGGACATGACCGACCTCATGCAGAAGTCAAGGGGGTGAGTGCGCGAAGCTACGGGGAAAAGACGATAGTGATGTCTGATATCGGTCTACCAGAGCATTGAACTTCGGATACCTGCTTCTGGTATCAAGGCAAAATGGGTCAGAGTAGAACTAAGGAAAGTTGAGACTCTCCCGGGGGAGGCCAGGTCAACACTTTCTATGATTTTGTTGGTCAAAGTCCACTGAAAGTGTGGGAGGCGGCAGACGGAGACTATGGCATATTGGTCACTGTGAGTTTATTCTGTAAACTTTCTGTTCTTTTTTTCGCTTTCTGATGGAATATTACTCGAAAATCTTTATATAGAATGACTTCCCATTCGCAATACGGATCCCCGAGTCAATACCTCCAACTATCGCTCTCGATAAAGGCGGTGTGTATTTCACAGTATCTGGCACTTTGTCTCGACTTGCGTTTACTGACGTGGGATATGATTTCAGCCGGAATCAAGTATGAGCTTAATGCTACAGTGTGTATAAAGGGAAAGAAGTGTGTCATTCCTTATCTGGGTTCTCAGGCTCGATACTGAATGTTCTTTTAGGAGTTTTTTCTTTCGAAGAGCAGACTCACTCCAAACTACGACTCAACCCATCATTATTGATAAGCATGAACTACACTCTACCTGGCCCGTCTACGCTCAGCCAGAGAGTCGACATGTTGTCGAGGACCTTTTGAGCTTAACGGTCGAACGTGCCAATACCTGTTTTGGTCCAGGAGATAGGGTTAGAGTTTTAGCCATATTCAAGAACGACGGAATACCTGCCGCTTCCCTTCGTTCTTTTGAGTTCTTGCTTAAAGAGACGATCATATTTAGAGCTGGACCCCATGCGTTAGGTAAAAAGGGCGCTCCTCAGGTCCAAGTCACGCCAATTGGCGAACAAAAACTGGGTATAAATATGACAATATATCAAGGGCAGCAGCACAGGGCAGAGTTAGGCTGTTTTATACCACAGACACATACAACAACGACGGTCGGTGCCGCAAGACATATGGACATTTCATATAGCATCAACGTAAAAGCTGTCTTGGCTACCGGGAAACCTTTGTTAATGGAATTACCAGTCACAGTTTCTAATTGGCCAAGGTTAGTATACTAGTTTAATCTTTTTTCTGTGGGATACTGGCTAATATCTTGGATAGGAACATGTCCATTGAAGCTGTTAGGTATGGACACAGCAAAAATATGTGATTTCCTATTTGAGTACTTATTGTATCCTAGGCGTATTGGACACGCTCCAAATTTATCACCCGCCAACACATTAGGACAACCAATTATTCCGAATACTGTAGGGCCAAACCGTTCAAACGCACCGCAGGCCATTCAGCAACCTGGTTATAACACGGCACCCAGTCGCACGGCTCCATTCAATATGCATAACACCCAGAATTCAATAACTCAGGTTGATGCTGATATCACAGGACTAAGACGAAGTTATGATGAATTCGGCACGAATGCGGCTGGTCAGCCTGTACACAGTTCTTCAACTAATGGTATGGATTCTTTCAGAAGGCCTTCATTAACCCAGAACACCACATCCCGCAGGCTAACTTTAATGAACGCAGAAGAACCCGACTCCCCTCCGTCTGCTGGACCTCCTCCCCAGCAATCTCCACCTAAAAAATTTCTTTCCGCCTTTGAAGAGAAGAAACTGTTGCAGGAGGCTTATAGTAGGGATGCAGGGGAATCGGGCTCCAGTGCAGCAGTGCCTGCTTCGGTGGCTCAACCAGCTAGTCGGGCAACTTTACCTCATTCACAGCGGGAGCATGGCCTACTGCTGAAGAAGAAAAGCAGAGACTCTTCAACGCAGCTCGACAACGGGCTGAACAACTTCAGGCTTCAATGGGCAACATGGTAACCCCTATGGTATGTCCAGCGTTAGTTATATCACCTATGTAATGTCTTGACATCTTTGTAGGATCAGGCAGATTCATTACGATCTATATCTCCACCAATGTCGATGCCAGTCCCAGTTCCCGCTCCCGCTCCATCTCCTCCAAGGAATATGGTACCCCCAAGGAACACACCATGGCCCACTGCTGAAGAAGAGAAATTACGTTTATTCAACGAAGCACAGTCTGCCGTGAGACGGGTTCAGGGCAAGCTGGGTTCGGCGGCATGTCTTCTTTCAATGGCGACGGTGGGTCTCCGCCTGCCACTAGGACACAATTTGTTGATGGACCAGATTCAAGCTATGCTTCAAGCAACTACACCCATGATACGAATCAATATCCAGCGAGACAGGGGGATAGTATAGAGCCTCAATCTACTGGAGCTCAGTTATACCAAGATGCCATCGCTAATATGCCCAGGAACCCCATGGCCCAAATTCCCGTTGTTGGTGCATCGTCATCTTCAGCTCCAAGACCAGGTGGAAGTTCAAGTGCCCCGGTAGAGCTTATCCTACAGCGGAAGAAGAAAAGGCTGCGATGCGTTACTACGAAGCTAAGCGGGCTGTTGACAGACACCAAAATGCAGACGAACCGAATGCATCCTCATCTGCCCCAACTGATGCACCCATTGCTTACGATGAACTTTTCCCCGCTGGCACTTCTCCTACCCATGGTGGTCAGGGTAATAGTTACATTTCTCCCCCACCATTATCGTCACCGCCTCCTCCACCTGTTTCTCAAACTCCTATAGACAGTGCTCTCTCAGAGAAAGAACGTTTACGGCTTAAGTATGAAGCTGAGGATGCTGCCGCTAATGCGGCGGCGGCGGCTAATCCTCCTTCTCCTCCCCCTCGTGCGTCTGCTTCTGGGAGTAGACCTAACCCACCCGGATATGGCACGTCTCCGACCGGCAGATCTCCACCACCGCCACCAGCAGAGTACCAAGGTCAACGAATGCTTACAGCTGCTGAAGAAAAAGCGAGACTTCGTGCGCAGATGGAGGCAGAGGAAGCTGCTGCTTCAGGTACCGTTCCAGTTGGTCCCTCTGCAAACGGAGCTGTCCCTTCACCACCTCCATCAGCTTCTTACGTACCACAACGTTCAACCTCTATGTCATATTCTATCCGTTCTTATCGTGAACCCCCTGAAGCGTCTCTTCCTCCCCCACCCCCACCCCCACTTGCGCCGAGGCCGCCAGCCGAGTATATCCAACAGACACGGGAAGAAGACGTTCGTTCCCAAGCAGAACACTCACTTATGCCTCCGAATTCGCAATTAGCAGGCGAAGACTCCCGAGTCGATTTCGGGTTGTCGTTCAGGCCGTTCTCCCCATTTGATCTCGGGGTGAACTTTAACAGCGGCTCAGCGCGTAACACTCCTGCTGCTCGGCCTCCTCTTCCTCCAAAGGTTCCTGTTTCTATGAATTGAAACGTTCGTTAACTGCTTTCCTTGGCTACTTTCTTGTTCGTGCTACTAGTATATCTATTTATTTCTATGGTTCTCTTTTTTCCTTATTCTTTATCCTTCTATATCATCTGTTCTGAATTATATATCGGTCATGGTCACATTCCTTATATGAATCTCTTTATATCCATTTCAATTATCTCATCTCCTCCTTTGTTTTCGCTTTCAGATAAAGTTATTGTCTCTGGATCTTCGTCTATCACTTCCTTCTTCTTACCTTCTGTTTAAACTCTTGCTTCGTGCTGACCACGCAGACACTCATTCGTTATCCAAACACATCCACTCTTCATTATTCCTCATCACTTGGAATTCTGCCCCTTTGCCCTCCATTAAAGTATAGGTGACCAGCTAAGAACTAAAACAACATTTGCCTAACTAATTATATCTTTATCTTGCTTAAGAATGAAGTTTAGGGTATACGTCTCAATCAATATATATGAATGCATAATTGTTGGGCTTTAAAGTGTGTATTTGATTGTACAAAAGATCCAGATAATGTGACAAAGAAAGACGAAGGGGAGAAGGATTCACGTGTACCTGTAAGTGTGCTTTAAGGGAAGAGACAAGTAGGATTCGTTCAGAATCATGGCTTGAGAAAAGAAAGCATGGCGACACCAGCTTGAGATGAAGAGCAATCTCAATGAGCGTGTTATACTAGATGATGTCATCACTACTATCTCCACTCTATACTGTTGCAAACTCTTTCCAAGATAATTGAAGATTGTCCTCGAGAATCGTGGCTCAGAAAGGAAGGTTAGAAATATTATTATCAAATTGCGAAGCTACTAGAAGTGATCTCATCATCGGTTCTACTGTATTTTCCGTGATTGAATTACGAATCCACGTATCACTACCGAGGGATATACTCATCCATGATCGATGATAACGCATTCAGGAGGGATGGATTCATGTCGCTTCGGAGTATTAGCATCGTCAGGACACGAATAACAACATAGCTTGACTCAAGAATCGGAATCACGCGTGGCTGTAGCTTTGACATTCTAATGACATGCATTTCAGTACATTGACACATTCGATGTAGTGAGTGATCTGTTATATGTGTTGAAAGGATTATGAAAACCTGTTTGGACATTCTGGAGCTGCCCTACTTTCCTGATATACCTATTGTGAAGCACATACATATGAGTTTTTCGGATTATCTATAACATCAGGTCGTCGTCTCAGATTACATAGAGATTTATGAACTAAGTAGTGATTACAAGTGCGATAGACTCATAGAGTCTCAAAGTGAATGTCACTGATATTCCTTTGTATTACGTGCTTTGTTTCTTATTACACGTGATCCGTCACGCAGTGACGACACGCGAATATGTATCGCGCGTCCACCTTTGATGTTCCTAATTCAATTAATTACTACTACTAGTACTAGCACCAGTAACTTGCACCCTTCGCCATGGTGCTCAACTCCCACTCAGGGAGTGAAAAATCGCACACATCCCTCCATGCAGCAGTTCCAAATAGTGCAACGACCTCTCCATATATTAGCACGGCCCTCGAGACGGCGAGTGCTTGGTCAAGTAAGCTGCATGTGCTATTTCAAAGAATTACGCAGAATATGAGTGGAAAACGGCCTGAACCCCCTTCCCCCAGTCCGTATCAAACACTATCACGTCTCCAAGAGAAAGTATGCAAAAAACTACTTCCAGTCCAGCAAGAAGTGCGCCCTCAGTACTTGGGGACTCCCCGTGAAAGCTCGTCCGGCAGTGATTGAAGAATATCGGTTGGACTATGTCAACGAGCAGCGGAAAGCTATCATAGGACAACTAGGAGCAACTGTTCCATGGGGAACATTGGATTATTGCACATCGATTGTCCCCCCTCTGCGTCCCGAATTCGATATTGATAGAATAACAAACTTTCTAATAACGAAAAACCACCTTAAAAAGAGAAGAGACTCCTATATATGGACGGAGCTCGAGACGAAGCTGAATGCAACCGATAATGTAGTATATAATAAACCTCTTGAGAACATATATAATGCAATCATTGATGCTGCTCTTAGAACAAGTGGAATCAAGGCAACCCAAACATTGGGGCTAGTCACCAATGAGAACCATGCACCTTGGTCAGCGAGGAAAAGTGAGATCAAGCCAGATGGATTCCTAGTACTACGAGACTCTGATGTGGCAAAAACCAACAGCACTCTCTGGTATAATAGAGCGGCCTGCTTCGCTTTCAAAACGAATAAGCATAGAAACGACAAATATGAAGTATGTTAACTTCTTCGCTCTTATGTTCTAAAAGTAGTAAACTGATAATATACGACCCGTAGAATATTAGTCAAGCCATACATAGCATGCAACACGTATTAGCAATTGATCCTTGTCGCCGATTTACATACGGCTTTACTGTTGAGAGGACTCGTATAAAGTTATGGATTGCCACTCGTGCAATGGTCATAAGCTGTGAAAGCTTTGATTTCCAGACGGTATATTGGCATTAGTCTGCAGACCATTATGTTTTCTGATAAATATGTTTGTAGCAATATAAGGAACTAATACGACTTTTTCTCTCCCTATCATTTGCCAGTAAGGAAGAGCTTGGGTGGGATATGACGGTTAAGCCAGAGCCGGAAGGGAATAGTCGGAACTATGATTTCGAAATTGCAGGGGAGCACTACCTTACGAGTGAAAAAGATATGATTATCGGGGACAAGGCGACTGATATTGTTGGCTCAGGCACTAGAATCTGGCACGCGTGGAAGGGCTCAAAAGAGAGCCGCGATGAGGTAGTTATCAAGGACTACTGGCCGAGCGAAGATCGGGAGACGGAGGATGCCTTGCACAGGATGATCCTTGATGATATCAAGGATGTGGAGAAGAGGCAATTCTTCATAGAGCATACCCTTAATCCAATAGCAGCGGAGAGTGTGAGGGCATGTGGTAAGGAAGATCATACAGAAAAAACAATCTTGCGTGGCAATTCCCCGGACTTATCGACCTTGTACAAATTCCCTGTTCCCGCAAGCAAGGGGCATACAAGGTAAAAACTGGCAACTTGCCTGGAATGGAAGCGTCACTGAAGACCGAAGGACGACGTCTAGTGCGCGAACTGGGAGAAAATGAACGTACGAGATATTATCACCGGAAGCATCACAGGATCGTGTACAAAGAAGTGGCAACCCCATTTTACAAAATCAGAAATACCAAGGAGATGTATATTGTCATAGTTGATGTGCTTAAAAGTGAGTCTGAAACCTTTTGTAGTGTGTAGATGATGGTTGTTTGACTGTCTGTATCCTAGCATTATTGATCTTGCACGAAGCTGGGTGGGTGCATCGAGACATAAGTGCTGGTAATTTATACCTATACGAGGATCCTGTGAGCAAAGTGAAGCGGGGCTTGATTGGAGACTTTGAGTACGCCAAGAAGGTGGGATCCGGTGGGCAGCATGATGTCCGTACTGTACGTATCTATCTTTTTCTTTTTCTTGAAAGGGTGAATTAAGACTCACGGTAACTTTAGGGGACACCCAATTTCATGGCGGTCGAGATTGCGCGTCAGGGTCGTCTATATGGTGGCCCAAGCGAAAGTAAGGCATTTGAAGATCTCCTCCCCTTAGCAGGTGTAGAAGACGCTCTCAAAAACTCATCAAAGGATACAAAGGATGGAATTATTTATAATTATATTCATGACTTGGAGTCCCTTTGGTGGGTCATCGTTTGGATTTCTTTTCTATACGAAAAGTCTCCTCCTTCAAGAGACAAAGAATCACAAGACAGAGCCGAACAAAGAAAGCACTATTATAAACTGTTCCCAGGGGACATGTCTGTGAATGAACGCATGAATTTTCTCACAAGCGCAAATACATTTCTTAAAGTTGTGAATCATATCCCTTCTGACTTTAAAAATCAAGCACTCCTTATATCATCTTTCCGGAAAGCTATGCTACACTTTTACAAAGATGCGGAGGCCATTACGCCAGAATCGGAGCCAATTCATATTCCCAACATGAATCGTATTCATGATGTCGTTTTATTTCAGATCCCAAAATTGCAGTTTGAGGAGATGGAAGTTATCCCTGTTCTGGATAAAGAGGATAAAGAGGAAAGCAATAGCGATGAATGTAAAGTCAGGGGTAGCAAGAGACTAGCAGAGGATGACCCACTACCAGGTAGTAGCATGAAGAAGAGCAGGTACGAATCAGAAGTTTTTTAAGGCTATCTAGGCATCTAACCCCTCAAACTCCTCCAGATTCGGCTAACTCTTATATGCCTTTCTCACTGAACGAATTTATTATCGATCATCATACCGGTGGACCATACTTTACACTCAACGTCTCTTAAACAGATCTTTCACTTGTACTTACATCTCTCATATGCATTTGTATACCCTGTCAGTATGTCTCTGTAAACTTGTATCTATATTCCTTATCTACATGAATATCCCTTTAGTTTTGTATCTTCCTTGGAATAAACGGGTCTATAGACAGACTCTATTCATATACTCTGAAGAATTCTCATACATGGATCTTCAGCCTCTACGTCTGTCTCGTATCTCTGTGCATGGCATGAAGGTACGTGAATATTGCCAAAATCTACCCCCCCCTCTAAAAAGCTTCTTACCTCGTATCAAACCCCGACTCATAAACACAAAAACGAAGACATCTTCCGGGAGCTGAGTTACTATGACCATAATCTCAATTAATAGGAATGTTACTTGAGTAACTCCTGAGAGTATGAGCCTTTTGTATCTCAGAGAAATGCAATTAACGAATTAGGGGTCAAGTGTGCCAGAAAATCCAAAGATCGCTTAGCATACACTCAGCTCGAAGCACGCATCAGCAGAAGGTAAAGAGCGACCTTTTCTTGTTAGAAAATGATCAAAATTATTCCTAGTAGTTACAGAAAGTTTGATTGAAACGCTTTACAGAGTATCTGATTCAGATTCTCAAGCTCGTGGTCGCAGTTTTCTTTTGTATCCTCCAAGCTTCAATTGAAACGTAAAGCATAACAATAAAACTCGCTTAACTCAAGGCTGCAACCTCAACGCTCTTCTCATTCCAGACTCGCCTTTTTCATCAAGCACTTTGCTAAAAGCTCTAAAGGATAGTTACTCCGCCCAGTATAATGTTTTTTGAGTAGCGTATTATAAATTAAATATAAAAACGTAGAGGTTGATATTCTAATACTGCCCACTTTCCTGATATACCTATCGGGGGCACATATATAATACTTTTTCGCACTATTTAACGTACATTCTTTAACCACGTACGTTAAATATATGAAGTTCAAAAAGTTTAACCACGTGATCTGTCACACTGTGACGCCACGCGGTTCAGTATCGCGCGGGACGCTTCTAATTCAATTTACCGCCACTATTGATAGTATTAGTAACTTGCATCCTTCGCCATGGCGCTCAACTCGCACTCAGGGATTAAAAGATTTCACGCGTCGCATGGGGAATCAACCACATCCCTCCATGCTACAATCAGTGAAACCATTTCTTCCTATATTCGCACGGCCTCTGAGACGGCGAGTGCTTGGTCAAGCAAGCTGCCCGAGATTTTTCGAAGAATTAGACAAGATACGAAAGGCAAAGGGAGCGAGCACCCCAATTCCCAGTCCGTAGCGGTGACGGAAGAGTATCACTCGGACTATGTCAATGAGCAGCGGAAAGCTATCATAGAAGAACTAGGGGCAACTGTCTCATGGGGAACATCGGAGTATCGCACATCGATTGTCCCCCCTCTGCGTCCTGAATTCGATATAGATAGAATATCGGACTATCTGATAACGAAAAAGCATCTCAAGAGGAAAGGAGACTCCTATATCTGGAGGGAATTCGAGACGAAATCGAACGCGACCGAAAGCACGATATACGACAAACCTCTAGAGAACGTCTTCAATGCAATTATTGATGCTGCTCTGAAAACCAATGGAATCAAGGAGACCCAAGCATTGCTTCTACTCACTGATGGTAACTATGCACCTTGGTCAGTGAGAAGAAGTGGAATTAGGCCAGGTGGGTTCATAGTACTACAAGACGGCGATGAAGCGAAAGAAAACAGCACCCTCTGGTATAATATAGCGGCCTGCTTTACCTTTATAACAAATAGGTGTAGCAACGACATATTTGAAGTATGCCACTTTCTAGAGTTTTAGAATAGGAGACTAACCTTGTTTTATTCCTAGAACATTATCCAAGCCATACATAGCATGCAACACGTATTAGCAATTGATCCTTGTCGCCGATTTACATACGGCTTTACTGTTGAGAGGACTCGTATAAAGTTATGGATTGCCACTCGTGCAATGGTCATAAGCTGTGAAAGCTTTGATTTCCAGACGGTATATTGGCATTAGTCTGCAGACCATTATGTTTTCTGATAAATATGTTTGTAGCAATATAAGGAACTAATACGACTTTTTCTCTCCCTATCATTTGCCAGTAAGGAAGAGCTTGGGTGGGATATGACGGTGAAGCCAGAGCCGGAAGGAATAGTCGGAACTATGATTTCGAAATTGCAGGGGAGCATTATCTTACGAGTGAAAAAGATATGATTATCGGGGACAAGGCGACTGATATTGTTGGCTCAGGCACTAGAATCTGGCACGCGTGGAAGGGCTCAAAAGAGAGCGGCGATGAGGTGATTATCAAGGACTACTGGCCGAGTGAAGATCGGGAGACGGAGGATGTCTTGCACAGGATGATCCTTGATGATATCAAGGATGTGGAGAAGAGGCAATTCTTCATAGAGCATACCCTTAACAAAATAGCAGCGGAGAATGTGAGGGCATGCGGCAAGGAAGATCATACAGAAAAAACAATCCTACGTGGCAAATCCCCGGATTTATCGACCCTGTACGAGTTGCCTCAACCCCCAAGCAAGTTTTCGTTTAAGGATAAAACCACCAACATAATCGGAATGGAAGCTTCACTAAAAACTGGGGTGCGACGTCTGGAAAGTGAACTACGAGCAAATGAACGTACGAAATATTATCACCGGAAGCACCGTAGGATTGTATACAAAGAAGTGGCAATCCCATTTTATGAACTAAGAAATACACGGGACATGTATATTGTTATTGTGGATGCATTGAAGAGTAAGTTTGGGACAATTTCTATAGTAAAAGATAGTTGTCTTACTTTATATTTCCGCAGCATTATTAATCTTGCACGAGGCAGGGTGGGTGCATCGGGACATCAGTGCCGGTAACCTATACTTGTATGAGGATCCTGTGAGTAAAGTGAAGCGAGGTTTGATTGGAGACTTTGAGTATGTTAAGAAGGTGGGATGGGAAGGGAAGCATAACAATCGCACCGTGAGTTTTATATATCATTCGAGGTATTTCAGAGCTTACCATGACCACAGGGGACGCCTAATTTTATGGCGGTTGAAATTACGAGGCAGAATTATCTATGTGGGATAGGGAAAGGCGTACCTCTTGAAGACATTCAATCTTCAGATGAAGAAAACGAGCCTACTAAAGAGTCATTGAAGGGCACAGACGATATAGAGGATGGAATTTTCTACAACTACATCCATGACTTAGAGTCCCTTTGGTGGATCTTGGTTTGGGTTTCCTTCGCATACGTGGAGTCGCCCGCCCCGACAGATGAGGATTCCTTAAATCGAGCACTCACACAAAGAATGCAATATCACAAACTGTTTCCAGGCGACATGTCTGTTAGTGAACGCGAGAGATTTCTCACACGCACCAAAACGTTTACAGGTTTTATAAAACTCATACCTCGTACTTTTAATAAGCAAGTACGATTCGTAAAGATTTTCCGGAAACTTTTGGTGCAAATGTACAGAGATGTGGAGTATAATTTGTCAGAATCGGGGCCGATCCATTTACCTGACACGAATCGATTACATGACTTGCTCTTATCTCGGATCCCCAATTATGAGTTTGAGGAAATAGTCGTTACTCCCGTCTTAGACAGGAGAAAATGCGATTATGACGAAGATGGGCTCAAGGGCAGCAAGAGACGGGCAGACGATGACTCGCGATCAGGCAGTAAATTGAAGAGGAACAGGTACGAATTAGTTGTTTTTCAGACTGTTTGTCCGTCTAACCGTCTAATTTCCTCCAGACTTCATTAAGTTTCTGCATACTCTTCTTATCGAGTGGATTCGGTTATGATTACCATGCCAGTGGCCGCAGAATCCATAGTCATCGTCGCCAAACCTGATCTTGCACCTGTACTCAAATATTTATGATTCCTTTTATGCATAAACCTTGCGAATATGCTTACTTACATTTACTTGATGATCATTGTCTGAGCTGTTTTATTTTAAAATGCACCTTCTTTGGAATAAATGAATTAACGAACTCACCCCATCTATATGGCTATGTGACCTAGATTCGAGGAACACCTCCGTATCTTTCTACCAATATCCCTTTTCGAAAGAAAACGACTGGTGAGTATCGGACGGAGACATACTCGAAGTCAAATACGTGTAGAGGCAGAGTTTTTCATAGCTGCATCGGCAATTTAGAGCCTCTCTGGTGGGTTATTACTTGCATTTCCATCCTATGTACGAATGCACCCGCCTCAACGGACGAAGTAGAGTCCTTAAAAGTGTGCATTTATACAAAGACAACACTGTTATTAGTTTATTCAATATAGTAAGCCCGCTGATAATCGCAAGAGATCTATTGATAGGGGTGACAAATTCGAGAGTTTTCAAACGCTCGTTCCCTTCGTCTTGCCACTGCTTTCCTTAAAGTATTACACTCTGGATATAAAGGGCTAGGGTTCGGTGATACAGGAACTAGTCAGAGCGCCTGACATATCTCTTATGAAGCGCTACAAGATACCCTTTTCGTAGTTACCTAGATGTATTGGAGAAGATGGGGGTCGTTCAGAAAGCAAGTTTACGATGACACTCTGCCCCGATGTGAAATCGCGATGGAGTGAGATAATAATTGCCTTATTTAGAAGGCTCTGCCTCGAATCATACTAGTACTTTAGTACTTTGTACCGAACGCACCCTCAGATTTGCACTCGGGTTGGTATGAAACAAAAAGACTTACAGTCTAAATTTGGAATATAACCGCCCTTGGACAAGAGTTACACCTTATTCTTCTTACATAATGGAACCAACTACGATTATAATGATACTTTAAGCAATACTCAATGGCGCATAGCATATAATAAGCACCTGTGTGGCATATTCAACTCCTTTACCTACGCTGCTTGGCTCATCAGAGTCTTGTCCAGCCTAGACGTTGAGCGTCATACCGGTAACACACAAGAACCATTACACGTTTTTGTGATTCTTCATCAGCACCTTTCTGACTAAACGGACTGATATGGGAGATCATTTCAATTAATACGATGTAGTCGAAGTAGATCTGAGTCGAGGTTAACCCGATCTATGTACAGCCAGTTCTCTCTGAATGAATATCCCCTTACTATATAGCCTTCCATTATGAAAAAAACTTTGGTGTCCCGCACTATTAAGGGGAAGCAGAATGCTATATATTTGCTTTCTCGACATCGAAACATGCTAGTATATCCTAAGTACGGAAGTACTATTAAAGAGGAAAACATGCCAGATTATGCAACGTATTATAGGCATGGTCGACCCAGTAACTAATTGAGAGAGAGTTCCAGCGGTTCACTTCATCCTAAAGTTGCGGCAAAGTTTAATAATGCATTCATAATGAGATACTGATGTATATGTACATACCTGGGTTTTTTTAAGGTAGGGGGTAGCGTATCCTCATCAAAAGGCCTCTTAGTTAAATTTCTCTCCATTTCAGTTTTTCTATCAAAGATAGAAACAACTTCGATTTCTTCAGGTTTATTTTCTGAAAAGGCTTCTAAGAGCATATCATGTAATGGATCTGACCTCGAGAGAAAGATAGGTTTAGATACATCATACTCATTTTCGAAAAAACAGTTGATTAGGTATCGACGATAAATTCTGATAATTCCCTGTTGTATACGAAAGCAAGTCGGGGCCTTTGACATAATCGCATTAAATGCGTTACCATCGACTAAAAATGGCTGACGCATTTGACCAGGGAATAGAGAAAGAAAATGCTCTTTCTGTTCAAGCGAAAAACGGAAAGAATCTTCATCGTCTGAAGTAGGGGCCTTCTCGTGAATGAAAATACTCCAGACAAGAATCCACCATAGGGACTCCAGATCATGGAGATAGTTATGAAATATTCCAGGCTTAGTCTTATCGACGTCTCTATCCACTTGATCACCTGAGAGTCCAGATCGCAGTCGTTTTCTGAAATCTGCATTTGAAAATGTTGGGGTTAGAAAATGATAGGTACGCGATACAACCTCAATAGCCATAAAATTCGGTGTACCCTGAAATGGTAGATAATTTGATTAGACGTTACTTACAAAGTAAGAAAATACCTACAGCTCGTATGTCGTGCTTATTATCCTTTCCGACTCTCTTGGCATACTCATAGTCTCCAATGAATCCTCTATTCACCTTATTCTTGGAATCTGTGTATAAAAAAAGATCTCCTATGCTTATATCCCGGCGTACCCGACCGGTTTCATGCATGATATGTAATTCTGTTTATGAACTCATTACTTAGGTGTGATATTCAAACAAGAAGACTACTCACTCTTCAACACATCAACGAGGACAATATGCATGTCCTTTATATTCGTTAATCTATCCAATGGTATAGAAACGTACTTGTGATTAACCCTATGATAAAACTGATGGTAATTATTTGACCGTTGGTTTCGTTGATTTATCTTCATATGTTCCCGATATCTGGCGCCTAATTTATTGGGTATTCCGGCTACGCTAGCATATGTGCTATTTGGGTCGAATTCGACTCCTGGGGTCGGATATGCATACAAATTAGATATTTCCTTAAAATGTCTACCAAGAATTGTATACTTGGTATTGTAAGCCTCCACTCTTTCCGCTGTCAGTAAGCTGAGTGTGTGATTCTTGTAGTATTCTTTCTTTTCAGGATTGTGGACGTCTTCCACGATCATCTGGTGTATGTCATCATCCGTTTCTCGATCTTCGATAATAACCTCTTCTCTACACTCTACTGGATCCCCACATATACACAATACCCTTGTACTGGGGTCCACCAGAGTGTCCGATGTGTCACTTGAGTCAAGGCATGCCTCATCTGTAAAATAATTATTGCTTGTAATTGCAATGCCGTATTTCAGGTTATCGCTCCGCTCTGGCTCTACTGCCACGTCCCATCCAAGAGACTCTCTGCTAGCGTACGAAAACGAGAGAAATATCTGTATTAGATCCCTGTATTTCTTGAGCCTTTCTGTTAGAAGTTCAAGAAAAGAAAGTTGCAGCCTCACTTACTGTTCGTAAGTCAAAACTATCGCAGCTTATGATTAATGCTCTAGTTGCGAGCCATAACTTTAGATTGGTTCCTTCAACGCTGATACCGTACATGTATCGACGAGTCGGATCATTTTCTAAGGTGTGTTGCATATTTCGAATAGATTTCTGATTAACTTGGAGGTCAGATACGTCTTGACATACCTCAAAATTACCATCACGGCTAATGGACTCATTGAATTCAACACAAGTACCTATATCATACCAAACCACCTTTTCGATTCAGACTCCTTGGACTTCCGCAGTACTAAATAGCCACCAGGATTTATCGCACCTTCCCTCGTTGACCAAGGTGGATAACTCACATTCGTGATGAAATCCAAAGTTGGCTCTGGAGGAGGTTTTGTTAAGCTAGTCTCTTTAGCAGCATGGATGATTGCACTGAATACGTTGACCAATGCTTCATTACAGACTGCATTCTTATCATCCGTGGGTGTCTCCTTTAATTCATTCCATACGTAATTGTCACCCCATTGCGCGAGATCGCCAAGTTCAACAAGATACTCAGCAACCTTATCCAGATCGAATACAGGCAGGAGCGGGGGCAGAGTCGAGATAAGGTGGTCTAGCGATCTTATTCGAGTGCTTTTACCTGTTTCTTGGAAGGTATTTTTTTGCCGTTTATGCAAATCGTTCTGGTGGTAGTCGGAGGTCTCTCTTTGTCGCACCTCTGTAACATATTTGTTTGATCTTGATAAAGAGATGACTGGTGTCCTGGAGGGCGAATGCACTGAAAGTCGAGACCTACTGTAGTGTAGGCTGCTAGAAAGTGAGTTTAGGCTGTCCTGAGAAGCCTTTGATAGCTTCCTTTTTCTGGTGCTACTACCCATCATATTGAAGGATAGACCTTGAATCGAGGTGTAGTTACTGGCTCTTGAAAGTCAACAAGAAAAAGACATCCACAAAAATGGCAACTCATTATTACAAGCAGCTGGGATCACGTGTTGCAAGATAGCTTTAATTTTCTTTGTTTTGTTCCTGAACGCCAGAACGTCCCATGCATCCCGGATATATAATAAATGGTTAGCTGGGAGCTAGCACGAAGCACAACAAACTCACATTTTTACACATGATTCTGTTCTAAAAATGGTGTGGCGAATATATAAGTAATACTAGGACATGCCGAATATACTTTCTCGCATGCGTAGTTGTACAAAATATCCAAAAAGAGTAACGTATATTCAATAGTAGATATGAGAGCAATTAAGAAAGCAAAATACACGCAGAAGGATATAATAAGGAGAGAACAGTGAACAGAGGAAAGAAAGCGTGGATCACAAAAACACCGATTTGATAATTTATAGAGGAAAACTTCGTCAGGAGTCACGCAAAGTTGGGTGGCTTCTTGCAGAGCTTTTCCAAGACTAGAATAAAAACCCAGATTTATAGATTCACAGCATTGGCATGTGTTATTGTGCTCCTAGTAGTCTATTCTAGTGTGCCTACTAGTTGAGTGCTTGCTGTGGGTAGTCCTTAACCTTATTCTGTCCTGCATATTGCAGTAAAAGTTAGATAGTATACATGCATTGAGGTTACTAACTACGTACTTAATTCTCTTTGAGGCAGGAGCTAGAATATCCATATCAGAAGGTCCCTTAGCAGTACTGGTCTCATTTTTCGTGCTTCTATTAAATATGGAGATAACTTCAAAGTTCTCAAATCTTTCATTCAAAAGTACTTCTGAGATTAGTTCATGCAAAGAATTCGACTTCGAAAGAAAGGCAGGTTTCGTTATATCTTTCTCCGCTTCGACATAAGAGTTTATCAGTAGCTCACGAAAAACGTCAATAACTCTTTTTTGTTTAAGGAAGAAAACCGGCACTTGTGAGATAATCTCATCAAAAATAGCTCCGTCTACCAAGAATGATCGGCGTCTGTAACCAGGAAATAACGAAATATAGTGATCTTTTCGTCCAAGTGCGGAATTTATGGAATTTTCGTCGTTTGAAGCAGGGGCTTTCTCATAGATGAAGGTGGACCAGACAAGGATCCACCATAGTGATTCTAGATCATGAAGATTACTATATATAAACCCACCAATAGCCCCATCGGTGCTTCCTTTATTCCTTCTTGCTGAGTGTCCTAATCGATACTCTCGCATCAAATCCGCATTTGAGAGTTTTGGAGTCATAAATTGGTGGCTACGGGATGCAACCTCAATTGCCAAAAAATTTGGTGTGCCCTGAGATAATTAAGAATCATGAGTTTGGAAAGCGATTTACAGGAAGAGAAAATACTCACAGTTCGTATGTCGTATTTGCTTTCCAATGCAATTCTCTTGGCATAACTAAAGTCTCCAATAAGTCCTCGCTTCAAATTGCTCTTGGGATCTACGTAAAAATAAATATTTCCTACACTTATATCCCGGTGAACCCAGCCAGCCTCATGCATGATGAGTAAAGCTATTTGCGTATCAGTTACTGATTTTTAAAACTTAAAAGAAGATTACTCACTCTTTAGCACATCAACTAAGACAATATACATGTCTTTTGTATTTGTCAGTTTATCATGAGGTATTGCAACTTCTTTGTAAACAATCCTATGGTGGCGCCGGTGGTAATTATGCGTCTGTTGACGCTGCTGGTGTATTTGTGCAATCCCCGAGGTTCAGTTATGACTGCATTGGATATTCCGAGTGTGCCAAAACATGTGTCGTTCTGTGATAAATCATACAAAGTGGACATATTAGGAGACTGCCCACAGAGAATTGTATCTCCAGTACTTTCATCAGTATCAAAAACATGTCCCCTCTCAAATACTAGTGCGCTGAGAGCATGTTCCTTGAAGTACTCCTTTTCCAAATTATTGATGTCTTTAGTTATTTGAGTTGTACTATCCTCCGTCTTTCGTTCTTCAACAAAGTGATGATCTTCAATGAAAACTTTGTCTCCACACTCTTCAGGACCCCCACATGAGTACAATACCCTTGTATCAGGGTCCACTAGAGTATTTGCTGTGTCACCTGAGATTAGGTATGTCTCATCTGTATGATGATATTCGTCTGCAATTGCATTGTAACATCTCCGGTTATCGTCCTCTTCAAGCTCGAACTTATCTGTCGTATCCCACCCAAGAGACTCTCTGCTAGCGAATGATAAAGATAAGAATATCCGTATTAGATCCCTGTATTTCTTGGGACATTCCATCAGAAGGAGAAGAAGAGGATAGTTGCAGCCTCACTTACTGTTCGGAAGTCAAAGCTGTCGCAGCTTATGATTGATGCTCTAGTTGCGAGCCATAACTTTAAGTTGGTTCCTTTCACGCTGATACCGTACATGTATCGACGAGTCGGATCATTTGCTAAGGCATGTTGCATATTTCGAATAGATTTCTGGCTAATCTGTGGGTCAGATACGTTGTGACATACCTCAGAATCATCATCACGGCTAGTGTACTCATTGAATTCGATGCAAGCAGCTATATCATACCAAACCACCCTTTTCGATTTGGACTCCTTGGACTTCCGCAGTACTAAATAGCCTCTAGGATTTATCGCTCCTTTCCTCAATGACCAAGGTGGATAACTCACATTCGTGATGAGATCCATTGTTGGCTCTGGAGAAGGTTTTGTTAAGCTAGTCTCTTTAGCAGCATGGATGATTGCACTGAGTACGTTGACCAATGTTTCATTATAGATTGTATTCTTATCATCCGTGGGTGTCTCCTTTAATTCATTCCATACGTAGTTGTCACCCCAATGCACGAGATCGCCAAGGTTAACAAGATACTCTGCAATCTCATCCAGATCGAATTCAGGCAGGAGCGGGGGCAGAGTCGAGATAAGATGGTCTAGTGGCCTCTTTTGCCTCTCTGCAGGCGTATAAAGGTGATGTTTTAAGCTTGAAAGAGGCCCGACTGGTGTCCTGATAAGAGAATTGGCACTTGGGAGCATTGCAGATCGCGTATTCGACAACGGCAGCTGGACAATTTCGTCGAGTTCCACTTGATCCATAGGAGTCAAATGATGAGTTCGATATTTCGGCCCGGATGGTCGGATGTTTGATGAAGCACCCAAGGTTTCAAGAGGCTCAGACAGAGAGGTTGAAGATAGCGAACCACTATGGTGCATGCTAGCACCATGAGTTGCCGAAATACTCCGCAAGATAACTGATAACTTCCTCTTTCTGTTGTTATTAGATACCATTTTGAGGCATAAGATGTGTATTGGGGGTGGTTGAAAGCTCACAATGGTCAACAACCGGTCCAAATAATTGGAATTAATTCAACATCACCTGACGATCGACAGGTATGAATCGAGTCAATTGGCTCTGTCTAAGCGATTACTTTTTGATATCGCTCCTTTGTTTGACGACTTACCGTGTTCTGATGAAGTGTGTAGTTCTGTCTCGTTTGTTATGGGTGGTACATTGCGTGGCGCGGACAAAACGAACTAATATCTTGTTACCTCACTCTACATGGTTTAATTAAACCATACAGGTAGGTATACGATGGGACGCCAGGCACTAGTACATAAGCGAATATTTCCTCAGAAGGCAGAAAAAACAATCCAAAAATCGGATTTCGCTTACAGTTCCTGGCGTCCTTTCGTATGCCCACCTGTATATAAAGTAACTGGATGAAACGCAGAACTATAGTTTGTATCCACAATCTATATCGCTTAAAAGCCAAGCATTGAAAATATAGATCAATCTAGTACATCCTTTTTTAAAGTATTGAATTCTAGTGTATGCGTGCGACTACACAAAAACGGTTTGGAATGATTGAAAGCATATAGGAAAACAAGCAAGAAAGCACAAAAAAAGATAAACATCAAAAGGAGTATAAGATCAGAAACGGGAGTAGGTACGGCGAGATATATGTCTGAAAAGAAAGAGACATGAAGCCTCGATTGCATACTTACAGAAAGTATGCCCATTGACAAATGCGTAAAGTTGATGCTGAGATTACATCACCGATCCCATTCCACTCTCTTCTTCCAATGCTGGGCCCGTGGGTACGTACTACACAGAGTTTAGGATGTCATCGCGTTCATGCAATTCATCTTTGACACGCCCCGAGTTTACATACTTATTGATTTGGAAGTGGCAGGTCGTTTCAATAAGTATAATGTGGTCGGTGTAGATCTATGTCGAGGTTGCCCAAGGCTATGAAGATGAATTGTAGGTGATAAGCGTGAGGTGAACCAGGAATGACAATGAACACGGTGGGTGGGGTGTAGATGGTTGTTTGCTAGCTCTCTCGATGTGGAAGCATACACATAAATAAATACTGTAAGAGTGAAGACGAAAGTAAAAGAACGGCGAATTGTACAACGTCACAAATGGAGTCGCTGGTTATCGTACTAAGAGCGATTTCAGGCGATTCAGGTCGTCCTGAAAATTGCAAAAAGGGTTAAGCATCGGACCTATACTGATATACAGGGTTCTTAGTCACATACCTGGATCTCTTCGGAGCCGGAGGTAGTACATCCATAGGGGAAGGCCCCTCAGTGACATTACCATTTTTTTCAATATTTCTATCAAAGACGGAAACAACCTCAAATTCATCAAACTCTCTTTTCAAAAATACTTGTAAGATTGATTCATGTACTGGAAACGGATCCGAGAGAAACACAGGTCTCGATACATCGGTCTCCTCTTTGTAATATTCAGTGACCAGCAGTAGACGGAAGAGATCAATGGCCTCTTGTTGTTTAGAGAAGAAAGGGGGAGCTGTGAGACAATCTCCTCGAATGCATCATTTTCTACCAAGAACGCTTGCCGCTTGTGACCAGGGAATAGTGAAAGATAATGTTCTTTCTGCGTAAGTGCAGATCTGACAGAATCTTCATCATTCATGGTAGGGGCTTTCTCATATCTGAAAGCAGTCCAGACAAGAACCCACCATAGGGATTCTAGATCATGAAGGTAGTTATGGAATATTCCATGCTTAATGTGATTAGTTCGACCCTTTATTTGCTCTGGCGTGAGTCCAGATAGTATTTGTTCCCGTAAGCTAGCCGTTGTATGTTTTGTGGACAAAAAATGGTGAATATGGGACGCAATCTCAATAGCCATGAAATTTGGTGTACCCTGAGATGATAAATTAGAATATTGGAAGTGACTTCCAGTGTAGAAGCTACTCACAGTGCGTATGTCATGTTTGCCATCTTTTCCAACTCTTTTGGCATACTCAAAGTCTCCAATAAGTCCTCGCTTCAACTTGTTTTTGGGATCTACGTATAAATATAGATTTCCTACACTTATATCCCGGTGAACCCAGCCAGCCTCATGCATGATGAGTAAAGCTATTTGTGTATCAGTTACTGAGATATAAAACTCAAAAGAAGATTGCTCACTCTTTAGCACATCAACTAAGACAATATACATGTCTTTTGTATTTGTCAGTTTATCATAAGGTATTGCAACCTCTTTGTAAACAATCCTATGGTGGCGCCGGTGGTAATAGTTTGTCCGCTGGTTCCTTTTGAGAATTTCTACCAGTTCTCGAAATTCGATTCCTAATGTATAAGATATTCCGGTCGCACCGGCACATGTGCCATTTTGTGAAGATTCGACGCCAGGTATCGAGAATTCGTACAAAGTGGACATATCAGGGGACCGCCCACTGAGAATCGTATCCCTCGTGTTATCCTCTGTATCACAAGCCTTCACCCTTTCCGAAGCTAATACACTAAGGGTGTGTTCCTTGAAGTATTCTTTCTTCTCTGGATCACTGATGTCTTCCACAATCATCTGGTGTATGTCATCCTCCGTTTCTCGATCTTCACTTGGCCAATAATCTTTAATAATGACATCCTCCTTACTTCCCTCAGTAAACTTAGTGGCGTGCCAAATTCTTGTACCAGAGCTCACTAGGCCATTTGCCTTGTCACCTGAGATTAGGCATTTCTCATTTGTATGATAATGCTCTCCTGAGACTTCGAGGTTATACTTCCGATTATCATCCCTCCCAAGCTCTGAATCCATTGTCATATCCCATCCAAGAGACTCTCTATTAGCGAATGACAGAGATAGTAGTATTCGTATTAATTCCTTGTATTTCTTAAAGCACATCTGTCAGAAATTAAGATAAGGGAAGACTATATTATGACTTACTGTCCGGAAATCAAAGCTATCGCAACTTATTAGCATGGCTCTTGTTGCGAGCCATAACTTTAAGTTAGTCCTTTCAATACTGATGCCATATGTAAAACGACGGGTTGGGTCAATTGCCAGAACGTGTTGCATATTGTGGATAGTTTGTTGGATATTCTGAAGGAATATTGGTCCGTTTAGATAGATTCGAAGTCAGGAAAACAGAAACATACCTCAAATTCCTTGACAGCGCCAGTTTCTTTTTTAAATTCAAGACAGGCAGCTATATTGTACCAAAGCACCTTTTCTGGCCTTGTTTCCCTAGTCTCTCGTAGCACAAAGTAGCCATCCGGCCTTAATTTACTACCCCTCGCTGACCAGGGTACACCGCGCCCATCAGTAATTAGATCAAGTGTTGGTGTTGGTGTTGGTTCGATCAGGGCAGTCTTTTCAGCCGCACGGGTGATAGCCTTGAAGATGTTAACTAGTGGTTGATTGTAAATCATACTCTCCTTGGCTTTAGGTATCTCCTTGAATTCCTTCCACACATACGAGCCGTCCCATTGCACAAGATCACCACTCTCAACAAGATAATCCGTTATCTTCTCCAAGTCAAAAGCGGGTGGAAGCGGAGGCATGATCGAAAAAAAGTAGTCTAATGATCCTCTTGGAATGCTTTTACCCATTTCTTCGAATATCGCCCTTCGCTGACGATCCACATACTTCGATCGATATTCAGAAGACTCAGATGTTCGTGACTTAGCGGGTGTATCAGCGACTATCTTTGAAAGACGGTCGATTGGCGTCTTGAAATAGGGAACATGTGGATTGGCTCTTGGGGGTGTTGTAACCTTTGTGCTCGATGACGCCAAAGAGACATCTGTATCGACTGACACTCGATGTATAGAGGTCGATGGTGCGCTATCATGCACGAAACCAGAAGGGGGAGTGCTTGAAGAAGCACTCACGGTTTCGACAGGATCGATAGTCTGGAAAGACCGAGATGTCGAAGATCGCGACCTACTCGTATGTCGGCTACTTCTAGAGGATGTACCGGCTTGAGAGTCATCTGGGCACTTTCTCTTACGCTTGTTGGTGTAGCTCATCGTTGAGAAAGCTTGCTGTGTGTTGAGAAGTTGCAAAAATGAGGTGTTGAGGGTGAAGATTTGTTAAAAGCCAACCAACTTCAAATTGCAATTAAATACATCTCAAAAGACAATCGCGTCCGGCATCACGTGTTCTCCCGTAACGCACTGAAAGGACTCAATCAATATCTTTATGTAGACTTTCATACATAGCACAAACAAAAACACGAAGTTACAGTCCAAAGACCTTTCTCCTTAGTCGTGGAGCTTCAATTTCGCCTAAATTACTGTATTCTCACAAAAAGGAGTATCTTTGTGTCCCATTCTGCTATGAGAGAGAGCATTGTCACTATGTGACATTACGTGCTTTCAATTGTAGTTTAAAATAAAAGTGTATTATTTCCGGTCCGCCCAGACGACTTGTAGTACAGTCAGAGTGTTACAAGCTCGTCCGAACAGCTTGATAGATATGAAAAACAACTATACACAAAGATGTTCGTTAACAAATATGTACTGTCCCTTCGCAATCTCCACCGCCATGAAACTAGGCGTCCCCTATAGTTATTATGAGCTCCATATCACTTCGAACGAGAAAAAGATAGTTGATTACGGTACGAATATCATGTTGCCCACCTTCTTGGCATACTCAAAGTCTCCGACTAATCCTCGCTTCACTTTTCTCACAGGATCCTCATACAAGTATAAATTACCGGCACATATATCTCGATGAACCCACCCTGCCTCGTGTAGGGTCAATAGTGCTGGTTTATAGACAGCCAGACAATCGCCATTACTATATAGATGTCTAGACTTACCCTTCAGTGCATCCACCAATACTATATACATTTCCTTCGTATTTCTTAGTTTATAGAATGGGGTTGCAACCTCTTTGTATACAATCCTGTGATGCTTACAATGATAATAACTCGTACGTTCATTCTTTTCCAGTTCACGCATTAGACGTCGCCGCTCTGTCTTCAGTGACGCCTCCATTCCGGGCAAGATTCCGGTTTTATCCTTATACGCACCCTTGAACACTGAAAAATCTCGAAAAAACATCGTGTAACTATGACCAGGTGTTTTTCCGCTGATAATATTGAATATATCCGTGTGCCAGTTTTAATTTTGTTTCTCATTTGTCCCAGAACAATTGCAAATACAGTCTTATACCATGTAAGCAGCATAGATTGAAAATGGACAGATGACCTAGTAATCTCTAGTCTGACAAGAGTCACTTACTTTGATTGTTAGATTACCACAAAATGATGCATAAATCATAGTCATCTGATAAAGATTAAGTGTGTCGAAATTTTCTGGTGCAATATAATATAAAATCCGATTTTATACTTATGTTAGAGTTGAAATCCAATATCATCCTTTTGGTAGACTTTCGTAGCCTACTTTTAATCCAGTACTCGGTTGTAGGAATCAGATCGAAAAATGATTGTGGTTGTAAGTGTATGATCATCGATATGTGCTCTAGTTTTCTCAATGCAAATGCGTATAAGTATTGACCAAACAGATGACGACGAGAGGGTACACACTCCATAAAATAGTCACCGTTACACTTGCAAGAACTTGAAGAAGCATGTTTCGATTTTCTGTCCCGTCCTATTGTTTGTGACGAAAAAAGTTAATTGTCGCACCACATTGAGGTACGTTATCACATACCTAGTTTTCTTCGGGGAAGGAGGTAGTGTATCTATTGTAGGAAGGTCTCTTAGTAGTATTATCCTCTTTTTCAGTGTTTCTATCAAAGATGGAAACAACTTCATGTTCCTCGAATTCTGTTTTTAGAAGTACATGTAAGATTGATTCATGTACTGGTAACGGATCCGAAAGAAATACAGGCCTCGACACATCGACCTCCTCTGTGTAATATTGAGTGATCAGTAGTAGACGAAAGTACTCAATAACCTCCTGTTGTTTAGAGAAGAAAGAGGGGAGATGTGAGACAAACTCCTTGCATGCATCATTTTCTACCAAGAACATATGGCGCATGGTACCAGGGAATAATGAAAGATAGTGCTTTTTTCGCCTAAGTAAAGAAATAACGGAATCTTCACCGTCTATGGTAGGGGATTTCTCATATTTGAAAGCAGTCCAGACAAGAATCCACCATAGTGATTCTAGATCATGAAGGTAGTTATGAAATATTCCATGCTTTGTGTGACTAGTTTCGCCCTCTATCTGCTCTAGTGTGAGTCCGGATAGTATTTGTTCCCGTAAGCTAGCCGTTGTATGTCTTGAGGTCAAAAAATGATGAATCTGGGATGCAACCTCAATTGCCATAAAATCTGGTGTACCCTGAGATTGAGAATTAGAAGAGTTTTAAGGTAATTTGCGATATAGGGGATCACTCACAGTACGTATATCGTGTTTACAATTCAATTCAACTCTCTTCGTATACTCAGAGTCTCCAATAATCCCTCGCCTCACCTTGAATTTGAAATCTACGTTTAAATAGAGATTTCCTACACGTATATCCCGATATACCAAACCGGCTTCATGCATGATGTTTAAAGCTATTTGTGGACTCGTTACTCAGGTGTGTTATTCAAACAAGAAGATTACTCACTCGTCAACACATCAACGAGGACAATATACATGTCCTTTGTATTCGTCAGTTTGTCACAAGGTATTCTGATTTCATCACGAGCAATTCTTTGGTGAGGCCGGTGTTGAGAGTTTGCTCGTCGGTTCTGCTGGAATATTTGTTCCAGTTCCCGAAATTCATTCTTCACTGTCTCCGATAATCCGAGTATATTAGCACATGAGCTATTCTGCGATATGACTCCAGGTGTCGAGAATTCGTACAAACTATACTTATCAGAAGACTGCCCACAAAGAGTTGCATCCCTAGACCTATCATCAGCATAACAAACCTTTGCCCTCTCCGCTGCGTCAATAGTAAGCTCTTTGAAGTATTCTTTCCTCTCCGTGTCATTGATGTTCTCTACAATCATATGATATGTGCTATCCTCTGTCTTTCGTTCTTCATCAAAGTGATGATCTTCAGTGGCAAGCCTCTTTCCACACTCTTCAATACCCCCGCATGAACACATTATCTTTGTATTGGAGCCCACTAGAGTGTTTGATGTGTCACCTGAAGTTAGAGATGTCTTATCTGTATGGTGATATTCGCCTGCAAGTGCATTGTGACATCTCCGGTTATCGTCCGCTTCAAGCTCGAACTTATCTATCGTATCCCACCCAAGAGACTCTCTGCTAGCGAATGATAAAGATAAGAATATCCGTATTAGATCCCTGTATTTCTTGGGACATTCCATCAGAAGGAGAAGAAGAGGATAGTTGCAGCCTCACTTACTGTTCGGAAGTCAAAGCTGTCGCAGCTTATGATTGATGCTCTAGTTGCGAGCCATAACTTTAAGTTGGTTCCTTTCACGCTGATACCGTACATGTATCGACGAGTCGGATCATTTGCTAAGGCATGTTGCATATTTCGAATAGATTTCTGGCTAATCTGTGGGTCAGATACGTTGTGACATACCTCAGAATCATCATCACGGCTAGTGTACTCATTGAATTCAACACAAGCAGCTATATCATACCAAACCACCCTTTTCGATTTGGACTCCTTGGACTTCCGCAGTATCAAATAGCCTCTAGGATTTATCGCTCCTTTCCTCAATGACCAAGGTGGATAACTCACATTCGTGATGAGATCCATTGTTGGCTCTGGAGAAGGTTTTGTTAAGCTAGTCTCTTTAGCAGCATGGATGATTGCACTGAATACGTTGACCAATGTTTCATTACAGACTGTATTCTTATCATCCGTGGGTATCTCCTTGGTTTCGTTCCATACGTAGTTGTCACCGCATTGCACGAGATCGCCAAGTTCAACAAGATACTCAGCAATCTTATCCAGATCGAATTCAAGCAGGAGCGGGGGCAGAGTTGAGATAAGGTGGTCTAGCGATCTTATTTGAATGCTTTTACCAGTTTCTTGAAAGGTATTTTTTTGCCGTTTATGTAAATTGTTCTGGCGGTAGTCCATGGTCTCTCTTTGTCGCACTTCTGTAACACATTTGTTTGATCTTGATAAAAAGTTGACTGGTGTCCTGGAGGGCGAATGTACTGAAAGTCGAGACCTACTGTAGTGTAGGCTGCTAGAAAGTGAGTTTAGGCTGTCCTGAGAAGCATTTGATAGCTTCCTTTTTCTGGTGCTACTACTCATCATATCGAAGGATAGACCTTGAATCGAGGCGTAGTTACTGGCTCTTGAAAGTCAACAAGAAAAAGACAGCCACGAAATTGGCAACTCATTATTATTATCAGCTGGGATCACGTGTTGAAAGATAGCTTTAATCTTCTTTATTTTGTTCCTGAACGCCAGAACGCCCCATACATCCCGGATATATAACAGATGATTAGATAGGAGCTGGCAAGGGGTAGATTAAGCTTATTTTATTACACATCGTTTTGTACAAAAAATGGTATGGAGAATACATCAGTGATACTAGGACATGTCGAATACGTCCACACAAGCGTAGTTGTACAAAATATCCAAAAAGTTTGAAAAAGAGTAACATATATTCGATAGCAAATAGAGGAGCGAGTAGGAGAGTAAATCACATAAAGAATGGAGCACAGGCAGAGAGTATTGAGCAGAGAAAAGAAAGAGTGGATCTTGAAAACATCAAATTTAGAATTTATACAGGAAAACTTCGTCAGGAGTTACGCAAAGTTGGTGGTGAGTTAGCACTAGTAATACCATGCTTGATTCTTGCAGAGCCTTTCTGAAGACTAAATCAAGAACTCAAATTTATATATTCACAGTATTGACATATTTAATCGTGCTCCCAGTAGTCTTCTATCTCTAGCTGAGTACTTGCTATGAGCAGTCCTTTAAGCTCATTGCGTCCTGTATAACGCAGCAAAATTTAGATAGTATACATGCATTGGGGTCCCTAGCTACGTACCTGGTTCTCTTCGGGGCAGGAGGTAGAATATCCTCTTCAGAAGGCCTGGCGGAGTTTCTCTCAATCTTGGTTTCTCTATCAAAGATAGAAACAACTTCAAAATCTTCAATTTGATTTTCTAGAATGGCTTCCAAGAGCATTTCATGTAAAGGGTCTGATCCCGAAAGAAAAACAGGTTTCGAAATATCTTTCTCATTTTCGTAATAACAGTTGATCAGGTATCGGCGATAGATTCTGATGATCCCCTGCTGTATACGGAAGCAAGTCGGGGCTTTCGACATAGTAACATTGAATACGTTACCATCAACCAAGAATCCTTGACGCATATGACCAGGAAACAGGGAAAGAAAATGTTCCTTTTGTTTAAGCGCAGTATTGACAGAATCTTCGTCGTTAGAAGTGGGAGCCTTCTCATGAATAAAAACACTCCAAACAAGAATCCACCATAGGGATTCCAGATCATGAAGGTAGTTATGAAATATGCCATGCTTAGACTCATCAGCGTCTCTATCAACTTGATCACCTGAGAGTCCAAGCCGCAGACGCTTCCTGAAATCTGCATTCGAGAACGTTGGAGTCAGGAAGTGATGAGTACGTGATGCAACTTCAATAGCCATGAAATTTGGTGTACCCTAAGATATTAAATTGAACGATCAGACGTGAATTACAGAGGAAGAAAGTACATACGGTCCGTATGTCGTGTTTTCCATCCAATCCAACTCTTTTGGCATATTCAAAGTCGCCAATAAGTCCCCGCTTCATCTTACTCTTGGGATCTGTGTATAGATACAGATTTCCTACACTTATATCCCGATGTACCCAACCGGCTTCATGCATGATATGTAAAGCTGTATATCGACTCGTTACTCGGATGAGTTTTACAAACAATGAGATTACTTACTCTTCAACACATCAACTAGGACGATATACATATCCTTTGTATTCGTTAACCTATCATATGGTATTGCAACTTCTTTGTACACGATCCTATGATGACGCCGGTGGTAATAGGTTGTCCGCTGGTTCCTCTTGAGTATTTGTACTAGTTCTCGAAATTCAACTGCTTTTGTATAAGATAATTCGGCCACACTAGCACAGGTGCTATTCTGGGAAGATTCGACGCCAGGTATCGAGAATTCGTACAAAGTGGACATATCAGGAGACTGTCCGCAGAGAATTGTATCCCTGGTACTATCCTCTGTATTACAAGCCTTTACTCTTTCCGCTGCCAACACACTAAGTGTGTGTTCCTCGAAGTACTCTTTCTTCTCTGGATCACTGATGTCTTCCACGATCATTCGACGTATGTCATCTTCCGTTTCTCGATCTTCACTTGGCCAATAATCTTTAATAATAACTTCTTCTTTACTTATCTCAGAGCCCCGGCGTGCACGCCAGATTCTAGTACCAGAGCTCACTAGGCCATTTGCCTTGTCACCTGAGATAAGATGTGTTTCATCTGTATAATAATGTTCGCCCGCAATTTCGAAATCATACTTCCGATTATTGTCCCCTTCAAGCTTTGATTTTACCGTCATATCCCATCCAAGAGACTCTCTATTAGCGAATGACAAAGATAAGAATATCCGTATAAGTTCCCTGTATTTCTTGAAACAGATCTGTCAGGAAAAAATATAAGGGAAGACTACAGAGGGTGTGCGAAAGTTTTCGCGGGTTGCCTTTCTTGGCCTAACCCAGCGACACGCGTCCCCTCGAAACTCTCTCATGTACTACTACAACACTGAAACTCTGCTTCTTTAAAACACATTCTACGTGCACTCTGGCTTCTTAAATTACTTCTGAAACTTGTCTTCAAGCTAATAAACTCAAAGGAAACAATTTAGGGCTCTAATAGGAGGGAAGGTACCATTGAAATTGTAACTTTTGGTCCGGTGAGTTTGTACAGATTTCATGTAATTTTTATGAATGAAACTTATCAAAAAAACTTGTATATCATTACTCTAGAAGCAAATAAACCATTTAATAGAAAAGCTGGGATTGTTAGATAGTTTGATCTGGGTATAAGGAGTTAGATTGTGAGCGTCGCGTTTTTGCTTCTTTTTTAAGAAATTTTACTAACTTCATGTTGATCTAGTGTCGGATTTATGTTTTTTAGCAACTTTCGATTTACGACTACTTGTTTTAAAGTACTCACAACTTATTTACAATATATATAATGAATATATTTGTTCAATATTTTGTAGGACCTCCAAATGAGCGAATGACAGCACGGATTCTCCGGGGCATAGATAAAATGTAATTATCAATTTTTTCTTGCGGTAACTTCTCCCATTCTTCTTTAGCTGCTTGTACAAGTTCATTATAAGAAGTGGGACGTCGAGCACGTCGATTAATAGCAGATTTCAAATCTTTCCAACATGGCTCTATTGCGCTAACATCAGGAGAATCTGGTGGGTGAGGAAAAAGATGAATCCCTGTTTCACGGAACCAGGCTTTGGTTGACTTTGCTGTATGACTTGGTGCGTTATCTTGTTGGAATCGGACCTCTGGTCTTGTTTGTTTGATTTCAAGATAATATTTTGCGACAACTGGTTTAAGAACCTGATCTTGATATTTTTGTGTTGTCATTCCACCACCTTTCCCTCCTTCGTAGCGTAAAATAATAAGAGGTCCCTTTATCCCCAATGCAATAAAACTCCAAAGCATGACACGGATCGGAGACTTCTTGAATGTAGGCACCATACAGTCTTCCAGATACTCTTCATCTGCACGTTGAGAAACATAAACACGACCACGATCATCGCCAATATGGATATATGATTCATCTGAATACATAACATTTCCAAAATATGAGCTTGAATAACGACTGAATTTCATTGCCCATTGCCTTCGTATTCTTCTAATAGCCTTTCGAATAACTGGTGACTTTCGCGCAACTCTTCGATGAATACCTTCAGAATTAAGATACCTTTTTACTGTAAAAGCAGAAACTGGAGGATCCAATAAATTTCCAAGCTCGGAAAATGGCATACGACGATTACACTTGTAACTGATTCTAAGAAAGCGTTTATCAGATTCAGATAATAACTGTGGACGCCCGGAGCGGGGAAGATTTTGAACAGTTCCATGTTTAAGCCAATGTTTATAAGTAGACTGAACTGTAGACTCCGGAATATTTTCGCCTCGAGATATTTCTGCAAAAGTTGCACCATATTTGATAGCCCCAATTATTATTCCTCTTTTTTCAATAGATAGCTCAGGCCCTCGTCTCTTCATATGAGTTATTAGAGAATTTGTTTATTTGTGAAAAAAAACTACACGAAGTCAAAACTACGAGAACGCGCTCAAAAAAATAATCACGTGCCCGTGAACCGCGAAAACTTTTGCACGCCCTCTGTATATTCTTACTTACTGTCCGGAAATCAAAGCTATCACAACTTATAAGCATGGCTCTTGTTGAGATCCATAGCTTCAAATTAGTCCTTTCAACACTAATTCCATACGTAAAACGACGGGTTGGGTCAATTGCTAGAACGTGCTGCATATTGTGAATAGTTTGTTGAGTGTTCTGAAGGAACCATTGGTCAATTAAGATTGATTTAAAGTCAAGTAAACAACGACATACCTCAAACTCTGTGACAGCGTCAGAATTTTTCTTAAATTCGAGACATGTAGCTATGTTGTACCAAAGCACTTTTTCTAACTTGGTTTCCTCGGTTTCTCGTAGCACTAAAAAACCATCCGGTCTTAAAATACTACCTCTCGCTGACCAGGGTATACGGCTCCCATCAGTGATAAGGTCAAGAGTTGGTATTGGAGATGGTTTAGTCAAGCTAGTCTTTTCAGCAGCATGAATGATAGCCTTGAAGATGTTAACAAACGGTTGATTATAGATAATATTCTCCTTGGCTTTAGGTATCTCCTTGAAATCCTTCCACACATATGAACCGCCTTTTTGCACGAGATTACCATTTTCAATGAGATAATCTGTTATCTTGTCTAAATCAAATTCGGATGGAAGGGGGGCATGATCGAAAAAAAATAGTCTAACGATCCTCTTGGGATGCTTTTCCCTAATTCTTGAAATACAGCCTTACGTTGACGATGTACATATTTTGAACGATACTCAGACGAGTCTGCTGTTCGTGGCTTTGAGGGTGTATCAGCAACTAGTCTTGAAATGAGAGGTATGTGCACTGGCTGGAGGTGTAGTAGCCCCCGTGCTCGATGACGGCAAGGCGCCGTCTGCATCGATTGACAGTCGATGCATGGAGTTTGACGGTGCACTATCATCCACGAGGCCAGACGGAAGAGTGCTAGAAGAGGTACTCACGGTTTCGACAGGATCGATAGTCTGGAAAGACCGAGATGTCGAAGATCGCGACCTACTCGTATGTCGGCTACTTCTAGAGGATGTACCGGCTTGAGAGTCATCTGGGCACTTTCTCTTACGCTTGTTGGTGTAGCTCATTGTTGAGAAAGCTTGTTGTGTGTTGAGAGGCTGCAAAAATGAGGTGTTGAGGGTGAAGGATTGTCACAAGCCAACCAACTTCAAATTGCAATTAAATACATCTCAAAAGACAATCGCGTCCAGCATCACGTGTTCTCCCGTAACGCACTGAAAGGACTCAATCAATATCTTTATGTAGACTTTCATACATAACACAGACAGAAACACGAAGTTACAGTCCAAGGACCTCATTCTTGAGTCGTGGAGCTTTAATTTCGCCTAAATTATTATATTCTCACAATAAGGAACTTCTTTGTGTACCATTCTGCTATGAGAGAGGGCATTGTCACTATGTGACATTACGTGCTTTCACTTGACCAACTCTAACAATGTAACATTGTAACAAATAATCCAAGTACAAAGTTATCAATTCAACTATTAAATCAGTAGTTTCAGTAACCCCTCGAGATCCTTCATTACAACGATGAAAATCAATATGTCTTGGGTGGTTTCGTATGTCAAAAGTATAGGTGGCTGACTAGGAATATAGAGAAGCTTTGTCTAATTAATGTCTGATTAATAAGTTATCACATTTTTCTTCTGGTAATGGAAAAACCAATGTTAGGTAATACAACTAAGTAATAGTAGTACATTCTTTTTGAGGCTCTAACTAACGTGTGTGTATGATCGTACAAAAAGTTTTAAAAGAGGAGAAAGATACTAGATAGCAAGTGATTAGTGAAAAAGATAGAGCGACGAGAGTAGCGATGGGAAGATGGGTAGAACGGATTGGGGAGGGCGAGTTGAGATGTCGGATTATGCAAAGGTAGAAGTGAGAACCAAAAGTAATTTCAGGGCGAAAGCACACGAAAGCCACGTTGGCAATAAGAGTAATACAATCTGGGACATATATACAATGCATCACACAGTATTCTTCATTTCTTCCGCTTGGACTTTGTCTGCACTTGATCACCGTTTATATCGATCAATGCGGGCGAGACCTCAGACTTTCGTTTACGTGTCTTTTTAGCGGCCTCAAGAGAAGTAGGGATAACCGTCTTCATCAAAGCTGGAGCAGAGGCGGGGGAGGGTTAAGTGGACTGTCTTCGGAAATCGTAGTTCGAGGTAAAGGGGGTGAAGACGATGCATCGGATTGTGAAGTAACAGAAGCGACTTCATCAACGAATGCACTGGGTTGTGGTGAATTTGAGTCACCACCGTTTGGGGTTTTGTCGGTTGTATTTCTATGGAGTATACCAAAATCAGGGCCAAGGGAATTCATATTTGCCATTGTTGAAGTTGCATCACCATTAGGCCCTGCTGTTGCGTACTTTTCCAAGAATGAATTGAAGTCAAAATCAGGAAAATCATCATACTGGAAGCTATTAGAGTCCATAGTTGTATTAGTAAGTAAAGGATCGGTTTGCGCATTCGTGTATAAAGGCAGAACGTCCGAATCATCTGGGTTACGTTGTTGAGCGAATTGACTTGGATCAAAGCCAATGCTTGATATCAGAGATTGGATAGAAGACTCCATAGCATTGAGATTTTCGGATATGGAAGCCGCGTCTTTAGAAGTCTTCTTGAGTTTATCTTCTGATGAGATAAGTGGTTGAAGAGGTAGCGGAAAATCGTTTTGTAGAAGGGACATGGTTTGTGGGTCCGGGTTGAGGTTAAGGTTAGGTTGGATAGGTAAGGAGGGAGGGGGGGTTTGTTCGTAGGTGGCAAGAGGATCCACAAAATCTGTTGAAATTGGAGGAGAGACGTCTGCATCAAGGTCGGATACCGGTGGTATCAGATTTGGGGTCTGCTTAAGATTTAGTAGATTGAGCAGCTGTTGCACCATAACTGGGTCACTGGCTATGGACTGCAACATTTCCTGATTCGGCCCCGACTGCGTAGAAGTAAGCGCCGTCCCATTAGGACGGCCATACGAATTATCGTAAGACGGAATGGGGTTTGTAGCTGTGTTAGAGTAAGGAGCGAATGGTGATCGGTCGGAGAAATTCCCACCCATCAGGACATCTGCTGTTACAGGAGCTTGAGGAGGAAGATATGGTGATGGTGTCTGTGAGTCAGATACTTCCGAAGTCGCTGATGGTGTAGCAGCTGGCAATGTTGAAGGCGGGACCTCAACTATTTGATCTAATTTTGGTAGTTTGTATTAGATATGGTTAGATATGAAAATGATAGAGTATTTACTATGTGGCGTGGACACAGCGCTGATCACCTCAACATCATCCATATCATCTAGCGGCTCAAGGGAGCCCTCTTTGAGGGAATCATTTGCATTTTCAATCATAAGGCGTGGGCGCTTTCTGTGGATCCCTGGATGTGGTGATCCATTACCAGGTGAACCTTTACGAGCGGTAGTGCTTCCAAAAACGCCAGCAAGAAACTTCAGAATTCGGTTGATAGTATCTTGCTGTTTCTGATGACGATCCCGTGCATCTAAAGCCTCTTGCCATAGAGCTTGGTTTGAGGACCTCAGCTCGTTAAGATCAGCAGAAATTGTAGCTTGATGCCTCTTAATAGCTTGAATGCCATTAACGATAGAATTGATGTCCATTAACGATCCAGCGTTAAATCCCGACGCCGTGAGTCCTGCATTTTCCTTCTCAACCGCAGTTTCATCGCCTTGCCTCTCTGAAGCCTGCTTCTTTCGGGTGATGAGACATAGAAGATCGGGTTGTCCTCTTCGGAAATTGGGGTGCTCAAAATTCCAGATTTCGGTCTCAGTATCCGATCTCAGTACCCCTTGTTGGAGATGCGGAATTTTGTGAAAGCCATACATATTCAACTGACGGACGAAAGAGGCAAAATTACTATGTTTGAACCACCGCGGAAGTACATCATGAGCGACACGTTCGTGATCCACGACTGGTCGCTGGTTAGACTACTAGGTACAATACATTTCGGTGACAGCTTACCAAAGAAAGAGTCTCCGGTATCTGACCAACGGATGAGATTGTCTGTCTGCGCATCGCAAACCATTCTAAAAAAAAGAAGATTAGATGGATGAACGGCGGTAAGGATAATCTTTGAGGGCAATATTACTTATACCTACTCATAAAGCTTTTGTAGAAATGGTGGGACTGCCTGCCTTGTCGCTCTACTGAGGACGCCGGCCGACCCCCTTGTCATTCGCGAGAGGGCAACTTGATTACTGTCAGACATGATGCTGGTAAAGAGCAAGTAGCAGCACACAAGCTCAAGTGCCCCCTGCGCGAGTGACGAAGGGGGTCTATGTCGATCATGTTCCTTATATAGAGAGTTGGCCGTGGCTTCGCTCTCTTAAGCTTAGTGCATTTGCCCAGGCTCAGGGTTTCCTTCGCTTTCTTGAGATTTTTTAATTGCTCTGATACATGCCTCTAGATCTGTTGACGTAGTTTACTACGTCGTTCATACGTCGATTCAAGCTCTGAGAATTTTCTTCTTCTGATTCTACTCAGAGAACCAAATACCAGGACTTGGCATAGCATGTATGCCTTTATCTATCATTGCTACCCCCTTCATAGATATGCTTGAATGTACACACAAAATGAGATGATGTCTACACAGTCTACCTATCAAAGGAGCAGAAAAAAAAACATCCTTCGCAATAAGATCCAGCTTAAAACCCTAATCTCGGTCGAATACGAACTATAACATCTCGTAATGCTTGAGAAGTGTTCCTTAATCGAAAGTTAGCCGACAAACCCAGACAATAAAAAAAAATATTAAATCAGTCTGAACAGCCGCTGCGTGCATCGCATCCATTGCCGCGGCTTAGAGATCGTTTAACGGCTCGTGACAAAAGCGTCAATGCTGCAGAAAAGATCCCAAGGGAGGAAAGAGCCAGTTTAAAAGCCAAAACCACCTGGTTTCCTTCTCCAAGATTTGGATAAGATCAGTACGTATTTTATCTTTAAGCTTGTCGACACTGTCGTCATTGTTGATCACAATGTCCGCAAAGTAAGCCTTTTCACGAATGGGCATTTGAGACCTGATCCGTGAGATAGCGGCTTCTTCGTTAGACTTATCTCGGGCAATCAGACGTTCGAGTTGCACCTGTTCAGAACTGTGGGATGTTTTGTGACGAAACAAGAATTGAAAACGAGGGAAGTTTGCTTGGGAAGTATGACGTACCAGCTCACTACGACGACTTTGCCGACCCATCGGTACAGGCCAGTTTCAATTAGCAGGGGAACGTCTATGACGCAGTACTTGTAGCCGTGGATCCAGAACTTGATGACCTTACTCAGCATTCTTCTACGCACCGCAGGGTGCACGATCCCATTCAGCACCTTGCGTTTCTCGCTGTCCCCAAAAATGACCGTACCCAGTTTGGCACGGTCAAGTGTCCCATCTGGGAGAAGGATATCTGAGCCAAAGTAGTCTACAATCTTCTTGAGTGCCTGTGTGCCTGGCTCGACTACCTCTCGAGCAATTACATCGGCGTCGATTACGGGTATAGAGTATTGATTCTTGAGAAGAGCAGATACCGTAGACTTGCCTGTAGCAATGCCCCCAGTCAGGCCTACCACTGTGTGTAGCTACGGTTAGCCATACGTCAGAGTACATCGTGTGATTATATAGTCATTCACCAAGCATCGTGGGTGGGCGCAGTTCAACTGTTGTAAGCCAACTTGCTCAGGACCGAATGGTCAGAAGTCAAGCTAAATTAGTCGCGCTGTGCTCATTGTTTTGGTCGTTGGCCCCACGGTGCACAACAGTGATCAGACGACAACTCTGCATCTCTACACTCGCTAATTGTTCCTGAGTTTCCTACCACGTCATTCAATTTACTGCCGTCACTCTGTCATGAGCATGGGCGATGTTCTACTATATTTAAAGCAGACAAAACACGCACTGATCGGTAACTCAACCAACAAACTTGCTTTTCGTCGTGAAACAGACTCAGAAAACTCACTTTCCTTATCATCGTACGTTCAGAGTTGTTAAGATTCTCATAGTATAAACTTGAGTAGACATGAAATCCCCTAGAATTGTTGAATACGTGAAACTTAGCCCAACTGAGGAGGGGAACGTTGCTAGTTCGAGCAGCTCTCTCTCAAGAGAAACACAACTACGAATTGAAGCTGCGAATATAATTGCCTCTCTTGCTCATGGTAAGCATTCTGTGCTTGTCGAGTGTGTCGCACAACAATGTAACTTATGAGTGGGCGCTCAGGTCCAAGTGAAGTTCTTATTGATCTTCTCAAAGTCGGTGCACACAGCGCCGTGCTAGCCGCCCTCTCAGGTCTTTCCTGGCATGATCCTATACAACTCATTCATGCTCTCGCAAGAGCCTTAAGAGCCTTTACATCGCGATTGCGGACAGTGTCGGTCCAGCTTTATGGGGATTAAGTGTGAACTATAATGTGGAGACTGAGGCAACTGCGGCTCTTGACTTTGCTTTCCAGGTAAGCTATATGAACTTGACTTTTACAGTATGGCTAACATGAAATGATCACTCAGCCGGTAGCCCTAAATATATATCTTCCTCTTCTGGAGGGTCCTTCTGAGCAACTGAGGACAACTATTATCGAGTTAATCGCATTTTCTGTGCGTATTGCGAAGCATAGAATTGCTGTGACGGATTGGTTGCCTGTAGACGAGATAATGAAAGAAAGTAAGGGAAAACGGGGTTGGGAAGTAGATGCACATTCACCTAGACGTCAAGGAGGCTGGGTTGTTAGACATTTGACTTCACTTCTGGCTAGTACCAAAAATTTCATTGTAAGTTGGCTAGCTCTGGAGGTAATGAAAGAATGAAAGTCAATTAACCTTACAATAGGTACAAGAGGCTCTGCTGTACGCGCTAGCGACTCTTGTCAAGGAAAATGTCAATGTTGCAAATGCTTTACTAGATCTTACTCCCGGAGAAAAAGGGTCCGTAGAGCTGCTAATTTCTACTGAAACGACTTTAATGGCATTAACTTAGGTGATCCATCTTTGCTTACGGACCTTTCTATGCACAGGAGGACTGGTGTGAAGCTAGCGGCGTGTCTATGGTAAAGCAATATAATAAACCATTGTTTCTGGCCAAAATCTTACTTGAGACACTGGTTCTAGCATTGCGAACACGGTTCGTTCGTACCCTAATAACAGCCATCCTCCTCAAGGTTGTCTATCCACTCAGGATTGGAAAGAAAAACTCAGCCAACTCAGAAATATGATTATCATGAACCTCAATTCTATTATTTCTGACACGAGTGAATCTTATGAAAACCGTACAAAGGCCTGTCACATTCTTAGTAAAATTATATCACTACTACTATTACGTCATCACTCATGGCTATTTTAGGCATGTTTATCTTGGATGATGACGAACGGTGTAAAGAGGCTTTTGAATCTGGTTCGTTGCTAAAGCTAAACGACTTATTGACTGAAATCACTCCAACGGTGAAACCTATACAATGGGAAGACGGCGAGCCGAAGTCTAAGATACTTCTGCGTGAGGTATGGGTGTTCGCCTATTTGCAATTAGCTGTACTTAGAGGTGATAGGCTACATTGACAGCCTTAGCGTCGATTGCTTTATTTGATGATAGCATACGCTCCGAAATATCTGGCTCCTTGAATCTCCTCCCTATTATAACTCTTTGCGTTGAACATCCCTATATAGGTGTTCGTTATGGGCAGTCTTGTGTCTACGCTCTTTAACTCGTTCTGTGTCGGTTCTTCGGACTAGCGTGATAGATTCTGGCGCAGACAAGATTTTATGCGAAATTATTCAGAATCATGACGAAGACCCGAGACTAATTAATATTGCCATGGTTGGTATTTGCAATCTAGCAAATAACTTCTCTCCTATCCGCAAGGTAAGCCACACACCAATGCAAGCTTGATACGAAAATTATTCAAAACAATCACTGCCTAGACCATAATAGATCAAGGCCTACTCACTCGTTTCATCACATTCGTAAAAGAACCTGATCCCCATTTGAAGCTAAATGCAATTTGGGCAATAAAGAACTTGACGTACAAAGCTTCTACAGATGAAAAAATTATTATTATGAAGTTGTTTGGATGGGACTTCCTGAAAGAGTATGTTAACAATCCCTCAAAAATCTCTAAAGTCTGTTAAAGACCTGGTTCTTGACTTAGATGCCTCGTCGACTCCAGACCCGAGATCCGTGAACAAGCAGTGAATATCTGTACAAACATTGCGACGTCTGAGTTTGATATCAATCTTCTGCTTGATCACTTGCAAGGCCCGGAGTTGATGGACTTGTTGAGCAAAGCCCTTGAAATGTCTTCTGAAGATAACACCTTCCAAGTAAGCAGTAGTTGAACCATTCTCGAACACTAAGTTATATATGAATTCCCAATTCTGACCCATCTTCTATAATAGATTACTTCGCTATTATGCAATATTTCAAACGGAAGTGACAGCCATCGCTCTATAATCCTCAATAACGATGACCTCCTTGAGAGCCTGAATGATAATCTACTTCACGAGAACCAAAATATCCGTCGAGCAGCCACAGCATGCGTTGAGCAGCTCGCTCTTACTACGGGAGAGTACCAAAATGACGTGCTTAATTTAAAAAGAGCCGGGATTGATCAAACTTTGTTGAGTCTTTCTCAAGCGCCTTCTCATATTGACCCCCAAACAGAGACGAAGAGAAGAGTAGACCACAGTGCAGATGAGATACGGGGCAGAGCGCGTAATGCGTTAAGCCTGATTAAGGAGAAAACGTTTCGAGGCTCATCGATGATGCTGTGATCCAGACAAAAGATTTACTTAATTTGATTTTATGGGTTTCTTTGTAGTATTACTAATATTGTAGAATATGACCATCAGCTAACACTGAAAAGTTTGGGGTAGATGTAATTCCGTTATGTTGCACTAATGAGTAACAGGTCCCTTTCCAAGGTTTAATTAAGAACTACCCCTTCATTCAACCGGAACTTGGACAAGAAATTGTTCGTTATCAGAATTAACTAATTCCAAAAGGAGTGCGATAACTATTTAAGACACCTTTGTTAGGTCACTATTCCGTAGATTCTACATTTGTCCATGACATCACTACTATTATCACAACCACAAGAAGTAAATGAGGGAATGCAAAGTGGTGAATTACAGCCCAGAAAGAATGTATGAAAATTTGTAGAGGAAAAAAACGAGAGATGATTGTGGTTTGATGCATAGATACAGAATCAATTCTACTCCATTAGTAATCATGAAAGCAAGGTCAAAAAGAGTGGTGTTCATGTAAGGAGCGTACATGTACAAGTACATTAAGTCAGCCGTAAATTAAGTAGGTTTTTCCGTGTCTGTAAGTTGAATTTAGGAGTTGATAGCCGCTGATACGGAGGCTTCAAGGGCGGTATCGGGGTCTGAGGCGGCATAACTCGGGCAGAGTTGGGACCAGGCATCTGTTAAAGAAGGTATTGCGTCAGCATATTGATCGGTAGCTTGACCCCAATATGATAAGGGTTACTTACCAGTCACCTTAGTAGCCTCGATTTCATCATGAGCCTCGTCAAAGACAATGGCCAAACCCGCCTCAAGATGCTATTTAAGGATAAACATCATTAGTAAGGTCTTATTTTAGAATTAGCTAGTTTTGCCGGGAAAGTACTCACCCAGTCAATGTGGCAGTGCTGTGATTATGATTTGAGTTGATTAGAATTAATCAGTAAGAACTTTTGTACAGAAAAGACTAAAAACGAACCAAAACTGGAAAATAGCAACAGTTAGTACGGAGTCGAAACAAAGTAAGGGATGTAAAAGCTTACCCAGGGACCAGCATTATCGGTGGTGAAACGAATAGTAACCTTTGAGAAGGAACAGTCATTAATATCTACCCTTACACAATTCATTGTAAACTCACATTATCTGAAGTAGTTCCAATGTTGACTACATCACGACGGACTGGGTTATCGTAGTTGTAGTCATCCGATCCAGCAACTCGGACGACGTCGAATACATGACCGTGCAAGTGCATAGGATGCTGTATTATCGTGTAAGACCAGTGAAAATGGGCATAGACGCAACACTCACAGCGAAACCAGAAGTGAAAGATATTTCGACTGTACTGTTTCCAGGGAGGGTGTAAACGGCACCATTTGGGAGAAGGTCGGCAGCTGAAACACCGTTGAGGATCTGAAGAAGGACTGGGACAGATGGGCTTTCGTAGGTTACATCATTAACCATGTGGAGACCGCTTGTCAGGTTCTATACAAAATTTAGAGAGTGTACCATAAGAGATAATATGGTCTTACAATGCCTATGTCGAAGTTAAGCGCGTAGTCAACACCTCCTGAGTAAGCTTCACCAGGCTATACACAATATCACTAAGTCCTTGAGATATGATCCACAAGTTACAATAACTTACAGCGCCCGGGTTTTCTAATGGGTGGAGGTCTGCTTCATCGAGAGAAGTACCTTCTGTGTTCTGAATAGTCGAAGGCTCTTCTTCCTCAGCGCCTTCATAGCGGAAAATGGCGGAGTTGATTCCATCAGTGAAGCCAGTAGTACCAACATTCGGGTTTGCACGGATCCCTAGGAGAATAACTAGTAAGTCCGAAGCTGTAATGAGTGTTATATGTTTACTTACAGTAGTTGCCAACATCTTGGTCAGCTGTAACAACAACCGAGTATCTCTGACCAGCGTAGATGACGAGATTATCAACAGTAACAGATTCTGTCTCGATACCATCAGCCTCGATGACTGTCATGTTATGACCATCAATCTCGAATGTATAGCTGAATCCATTATTAATGAGAAATACTTTGTCCGAAAGAAGCTTGACTCACGCAGGGTAACAACCCATGTTAATGATGCGGAAGCGATAACTAAGAAAGGGTAAGATTAGCTGAAATTCAGGAGAGAAATGTATTTTGTACTAACCGTTGTCCCTGGGTCACATTAACAACAGCCAGTGACGATGTAGGATCACCCGAGTATCTACCAAGGCCATTGATAAGTGTCGAATCGGGGTCCTATTCAAAGGTAGTGTCAGCGAGTTGTACAGATTTGATGGGGATGTTAGTAGGAACTGACGGATCGACGAAGCCAGTGTTAGGGAATAGAGATGTGGATACATCTTGGTACCAATCAGAAAGTGTGATAATAGTCGTCTCTACATAATCGAGTTAGCTTGATCACCAGGAGCATGATTCTTAGTTCTAGGAACTAACCATCATCAACATCATAGAGATCGGCAAGAGGATCATCTGGATTATAAATGACCAAGGGACCACTACACAGGAATTAATATGTTGAATAGAAATGCTATTGGAAACTGCACTTACCGAAGCCCATCACAGTATTGAGTAGCAACATGAGAATGATACCAGTAAGTTCCATATTGGTTCGGTACCGAGAAGTTATACCTAAAATTAGTCGTTTAGCACAGGATTTTAATTTTAACCGAGCCAGTGAAACACACAAGAAGGAAGCGCCAGGTACGATAGGACACTGGCTAACCATAGAAACACCGTCCATATCCTGTGTTCCATTTTGGAAGAGACCATGCCAGTGCTACGCAGTCGAGTAAGAATAGCACCATTTTTATACGAAAAGTAGTTACTTACAATAGTTGTAGAACGATACATTGTTGAATCTGTCAAATCATCAATAACATTAATCTGGAAAGTATCTCCTATATTCCCAGAGATAAGTGGACCAGGCAAGCTCCCGTTTGCAACAGCGGCTCTATACAAGGAGGTTGGTCATTAATTGAGAATTTGTACAGTATAAATCAGTCATACGAGCGGGTGACACCGTCCGGCGCAACGTCCACATTAGAGATAGTCAAGTCCATTGCGACTGTATCAGCGCGGACTTTGTGGTAAAGTGAGAATGCAAAGAGCGAAAGGAGTGTCGCTGGCTTGAGCATCTTGGATAAACGAAGAGGAAAGATAAAATAAAACGTGAAATAATTTGGTGAGGAAACAGCAGAACATTTTCATTGCCTTTTTATACTCGTCTGGTGTCAGTCCAAAACGTAAGATGAATATATCTGGTTGTCTTTTGAGCTGCGGAATTATACAGGTATCTGATTGCAGTGCGCTATCCAACTGAATGGTTCGGCTCCCATAACGAAATAGTTTTAACGGTGCTGAAAGAAGGGAATACTCCGTGAGGCATATTCGAAGCCACGGGTTCCAAAATTAGAAAATGGCTCGTTTTAGGTAATAGTCTGTTATTAAATGAATGGATGGAAATCAGTGATTTTCGCGGGGTGATCGTCTCTCGGAGCCCTACTTCGTGAGAGAACACAACATGGAAAACATCATTCCGCCTCCTATAGTTCGCAACCGAAAAGCAATCCTGACTACGGTGGGAAAATGCGGGGGCCCTGTACAGCTAAGGACAGTTGCGCAGTTCGAGCCAATAACAGTCTGTAGTCCCGAATTTTGCTAGAATATATTTATAACTCGGGCACTGCGCAGTTGTAGAAAAAAAAACATGTATTGATGGTTATTTTAAGAGCGTTTGTTCTAACTTGTGACATTGACGATAGGCTCTTTGTCTATCTTATCGAAATTATGCCATTGCCATACTTTGACTCCTCCTCTCCTCCTCCAGTCCTCTTCAAACCCATTAATTTCGGCCCAGACTTCTCTGTAACCTAGTTCTCGGACATAAGCTTCGACCTTTGGACCTCCCTGAATATCACTCATCAATGCGCCAAAGAATACAAGATGTGAGGGCCATCGATGGTCCCATTTTCCATCAGTCGGGGGCTTGTTCCTGGTTTTGTCGAGGGGAGAGGTGATGGGGGAAATGACGGATCAACAGAACCCGGGAAATTCGTCTTAAGGTACTTCAAAGGAGATGAATAGAATATAGTAGTTTGATCCTTGTATATCGTAATGTCTTCGCTGTTAAGCATGATAAGAGATTGAAGCTAATGGCAAATTAAGCTGTCTGCCTACCTCAATGGTGGTTCACAGCCGATAGCCCAGATTCTTTTATTATCAAGCTCTGGTCTATGTAGATAAGACTGCCAGGGAGTCGAATGGCAGGGCATAAGAAAGCCCACGGATCGGAGCACAGAAGGTTCAATAGAGCGTAAATAATGAATTACACTAATTTGTGCTCTGCCGTGAAGTCGCATCACATAAATCCCCGGTAAGATACCCAAGGAACACATCCAGAGCCATTTTCCAACATTGTTCTTCTCAGCATTTGGTCTTCTGTCCTTTCCGGTCTTCTGTTTAGACCTTTCTGCGCGATCAACAATCCCCTTCGAGGCGAAAACAAGCATTAAAGGGAGAAGAGGATGGATAAAACGCCACTCCTTATGTCCTAGCGTAGAATATACAAGTACTACCCAAACAATGGAAGCTGCCAATGTTTTTTGGTGCCTTATCCCAGATCTTGAGGCTGACCATATTCCGGATAAGAAAAAAGGAATAGATACATTCATTATAATTGGAAGCCCTTGAGATAGATAATAGTGCCATTGTGACTGCCCATAGAAAAGGGAGACGGAGGATAGATTAGTAATGAGAAAGTTATAAGGCGTGAAAGTTGCTTCTCCGTAATATAGCGTATCAGTAAACAAAGTGACTATTAATGTCGATATCCTAGTGAACTTAACTCAGATTGGAATATTGACACATATGAAGGATCAAATCTTACGCTGTTGTAAGTACGATACTAGCGAGAGACCCAAGAGTCCGCATATGTTTCCTGGATCTCCAAAAGAGTTCTGCGGATAAGAATACCCAAATGACGGCGCTAGTAGGACGGACTAAACAGCTAACCGCAGCAAGAGCAAAGGCAAGTTGCAAATTGCTATGAATAGTAGCTTATTATTGGAGAACTTCAAGCACAAGTATAGTTCAAGCCTACCCGTATTGTATATTTGATTGCCATGGCCAAAAGCAGAGTGCACTAGCAGTTAAGGAGGTCTCAACAGAGTTTGATAATGTTCGGCTCAACGCAAGTATGTTGAAAAAGGAGGTCATGGAGAGAATAAACTTTCATTCTATTAGAGACGAACAGTTGAAAATATTTTGGATGGTATGTAGCTCACAGCAGTTTTGCAGTAGCGATCTCCCAAGACTTGCTTTGTAAGTCTCCATGTGCTAACATCAGCCAATGCTGCGAAAAAGGCTTGAAGGATTTTCGGCGCCGCGATCTTTAGGCATCCTATCAGAGGGGGGAAAATGAACACGATCCAGTCAGAAGAAGACTCTTACCAACGCATAGCTTTCATCCAGATTGGACACCTTGAGCAGCCAGAAAACTGGCATATACAAGGCGGGAAATATAATACTTCTAATAGGTGGGGAAGCAGTCCACTCCCAGGTTAGGTGTCCATAACCAAAAACGGCATGATGCGCAACTTCAAGGCTCTGAAAGAATTCATCTGGCTGAAAGAAAGTGCAAGTGAATAGAGCTATGAGCAGACGCCAAAAGAAAGCTATCGGAAATAATCTAGTGACGGTCATGTGCAACGAAGTAGATGCATGTGCATTAACGACGACACCGTGTCATTATCATATCAGTCGATCGAATAGCTTTATCTCACTTCGTGCCACAATGGGTCGGACAATGTCCGCTTTACACTTTACCCCTTACGTTCGGCCTCATGCTCTTATGCTCTTCCTCGTGCTATCATCATGTCCGAACCCACCGTCTTCACTGTTTCCGCCTTTTATGGGCCAGTTATAAATCCCAAGGACCTCAAGTCATATGAAATATTGCCTCGGGCACTTATTGCTGTTGATCCGAGTGGAAACATCATTTGGGTAGAGCGTGACGTTCAACCAGGAAACTTGGAAGGGTATATCAGAGAAAGATTACCAGGGGTTCAAGTTCCAGACGGGCAGGAAATATTCGTTGCCTTAACTGAACTGGATGCGGGCGAGTTTATTATTCCAGGATTTATTGACACCCACACAGTATGTAAAACCATCTAGTATCAGAAAGTTCTGAATCTAAACAAGACTTAAAGCATGCTCCTCAAGTGCCTAACATCGGAAGGTATGAATGGATATAGTCCAAATACTGTTTAATCGCTGATAAATGCAATCAGCGGACAGCAGTATGAACTTCTTGATTGGCTTGAAAATGTCACCTTCCCTATGGAAGCACAATTTAAAGATATAGAATTTGCTAAGAAGATATATCCTGATGTTGTTAGACGATTCATTAGCTTTGGTGTAGGTGAATCTCCTTTCTATCTAAGATATTCGTAATTATTGAACAACAATAGACTACTACATGTTGTTATTACGGGTCGCTACATTTGGAGTCGACTAAAGTGTTGGCCGATGTTATAACCTCTCTTGGTTAGAGATTCAAGTTTTATCATTAATCAATTTACTGACTTGTCTAAAGGACAGCGTGCGTTAGTCGGGTAGGTTGCATTATTTATTATGATATATATAATATGTCGTTGAATTCTTCCCAAGAAATGTAATATGAATCGTAATTCCCCAGATTACTATTGCGAGGCCTCGACGGAAGCTTCTTTATCCGATACAAATAATTTGATATCTTATATACGATCCTTGAAGACTGGTTTAGTTCATCCAGTGCTTACGCCTCGATTTGCCATATCTTGTACCGGTGACCTCTTAGATGGCCTAGGAAACATAGCCAAGCGGGATCCTACACTAGCAATTCAAACTCATATATCCGAAAATAAAGGAGAAATCGAGTTTACTCACTCCTTATTCCCTGACTGCGCAACGTACGCTGATGTCTATGCCAAATTTGGACTCCTAAGGGAAAGGACTATCTTAGCACATGGTGTTCACTTAGAAGATGTAGAACTGAAGTTGATAAAGGAGATGGGCTCCGGTATCAGTCATTGTCCAACAAGTAACTTTAACCTCCGAAGTGGTATGGCAAAGGTCGGAGAGATTCTCGACCGAGGAATTAAGGTCGGTGGCCGAATGATTTCTACCGATTTACGTTTGTTCGGACCTGATAAACGTAATTAGGTGGGCCTTGGGACGGACGTTTCAGGAGGCTTCTCTCCATCAATGTTGAATGCCATTCAAAATGCTTCAATCTGTTCAAAGATGGTTGCGGTCCAGACATGTACAGAACAGACAACACTCTCTTCCTCAGGTTTTGCAGGCAAACAACTTCCTATCGCGACACTTCTTTATCTTGCAACTCTTGGAGGAGCATCACTATGCTGTATGGAGGATAAAATTGGGTCCTTTGAGTTAGGCAAAAGCTTCGATGCACTCATAGTCAGCATCCGAGCGGAGACTGAAAATCCAACAATTTGGAGTACGGCAGAATGGCAGGCCGGAGCTGCAAAGAGCGCCCAAGTCAGAATACCTCCGATGCAAAGAAGGAACTAGACGGTCAATTGGAGCGTTTCCTATTTGGTGGTGACGACAGGAACATACTCAAGGTTTACGTACAAGGCAAATGCATAGGAGGAAAAGCATTTAAGCCCAGGTTTGAGTCTAAACCTGTGGCGGTCAGTTGAGTTGATTAGATACACACTCACCACGCAACTAGATATTAGATCAGTATAGTACATTTTAGCTTTACAGTAGTTTACATTGGAAACTAGAACAATTACTAGTACACCTCTCAAGCCCCAAACTTAGTAAGATCTATCGCCCTTGAAATCGCCAAATTCCCATTTAAAACACTCCGATTCCTGTGTACTCTTCGGTCAGTACAAAAAACAAGAGTAGCAAAGGAAATAAGTGTATCACATATCACGTACAAGGCAACCCGGATCTTCGTCTATGGGCATAGGAACTTGCCTACCAGGCTCCCATTCTCGTTCGTCTGCGAGGATTATGGTGGCAACTTCACGAATAGTATGTTTTCTTACGTCCGATGCATGCCACCCATATTCACCCATTGTGTTGTATACAATCTTCTTCCCCATATGGCAACGCGTTTCAAGAGCATATCCTGACTGAGCACAAACACTGCCAATACCCGTGCAAGCTCCCTGAGGAATTGGATCGGCGTTATGATATACATGAGTTATAGGTGATTTGGGAGGGAGTGGTAAGTGAAGACGAGACGCAGCAAGAAACTCCCCGGGAGATTCAAAAGCAACAGCTGGTACACCAAATGTCGAGCCGAGGAGCGCTGCCAAAGCTCCACCCAAAGAGTGCCCGGTGAGCCATATATTGGCATCTGGGAACAAATAAGTCAGATTATTGTAAAGGTTCTAAATATCAAGTTAATCATCAGAGTCTTTTCTCAAAGGAGATCGGATGGGCATCTTACAACTCCAGTAGAATAGAATAGACTCTCCTCTACCAAGGCCTTGCTCAGACAAGTATTATCACACCTCCAATGCTTAGAGAAACAGTCACAGACGGTTGAGAACATCCATGTAAAGTCGACACGTGCACAACAACACGAAAAGAGAAGATTATCATTGAATTTGTCTTTTTTGGATGTTGGCCCTTGAATAGTAGTGCCTTTAATCGATAAGATGATCGTTGAGTTGTCCGAAGATACAAATACGTGTCCACGAAATCCATCTGCAGTATCCTCCCAGCCAAAAGGAAGGGACTTCGAAAATTTGATTAGATTATTAGACATTAGTAAGTAAGACAATCGATTATGACGTACTTCGTTCCATGCACTATCAAGGTCATACCAGTTCTTCTGCCCTGGGAGAGCGTATGCGTTACCAGACATCATTGCAAGCTGCTGTAGTGTATGTCTATCCTCAATGTTTGGTCCTTCAACTTGTACTTCATCCCAGTCAATTGAAACGTCTTCGTCACCGAAGCGGGCTTGCATCAAGTGTTCCACAGAACGAGGCTTATATACAGTCGTTGGGCGAGTCAACAGCGTCTTTGAAGGTGCATCAGGAGACGAGACTTCAAAATTGATATTTAGGCCTTGGTTTCGAATCTGAGTAGAATAATCCTTGACTAGATGAAAAGTAAGGACATCCGGAGTCTGGAGCGAACGGTCGTAAAACGTTCTTTCGGGTTGAAACTGGGTCCAAATGAGTAAGAAGAACAGAGAAAAGGAAGAAAATAATGCGAAGGATCCCAGTCTTCCCATTTTAAATTAATGTCATTGAGGCATCAGAGAGGATGCGATCTTTAGTTGAGGTCGATGGATTGAGGGAAACCAGATTTAGACTAAAATGGGAATCAGCATGTCACGGGAGCGAAACTTGTCTTTCTGATTAGACCCCTATTTATCATTACATCCATGTGTCCATGATCTAACTCTCAACGAACTATATCTCTGTGCTTCTCCTCTTTGTACTTCTCTGTTGTCGCTCTGTTGTAACTCTCACCTGTACTATTCGTTACGACCTAATGTTTAATGACCGTTACGATTGTCATCCATAATCGTATATAATGTTTTCTTCTCATCGCTTAAATTCACCTCCCCCTATTTCTCACTTTCGTCGACCATGGTCCCCTTTGAACTTCGAGTCTACTAGGAATGGTACTCAAAGACAGGACAGTATATCCTCTGAATCTTCGTTTGAGGCGCTGGAGCTGGCCGAATATCAAGCAAGATTTCCCCAAACACGTCAAGCTGAGCCAATGCATAATCAAGTCTATCATCATTCCTATCCCCCGGAGCATTTCCCAGAGTATCCTGCTACACCTCCTAGAACCTTTTCTCTAGCAAGTCGTAACTCCTACCAAGGAAGCTCACCATCAATGACTTCAGGTACAAGCTCGTCTTCTCATGTCTATTCAGCTCGGCTTAGTACACTGTCCCCCTTGCGTCGGCCCCTTTCACTTCCTACCCCGCGGGTAGTAAAGTCGCACGCTATCTCAGACGTTTCTCGCACTCACAACTACCCTTGGTTGGCAGAAGATGTACTAGATGAAGAACCCACTGAAGAAGACTTTTCTTCATTTCCCGAATGGTCTAGAGATTGGTTTAGGAATAAGACTCTAGAACCTGTTAAGCATGTATATGAGCCCATCCTTTCATTCGATCCAGCAGTTGTGACGTCGTCCTATAACACTGCCTTGGCATCCTCATCAATACCCTATTCCTCCAGTAATGGATCGCATCGCAATCTTTTACCCTGGTCTACAGAGGATGAAGGTCCGCGTACACATGTCACTGCGGAGATGAAAAAGGAGCGGATAAGGATGTTGAAACAAGAGTTTGCAAATAACTCAACGGATCTATTGGATCATAAAGGTCAAACAACCATTGGAAGCGTTGACGCGAAAGGAAAAATCATCACTTCGGGTCCTAAAAAACGCGCGTTAGTTAGATGGACTCAGGGATTATTTGCTTTCGGGGCCGTATTGGCCTCGTTATACTCAGCAATAGTATGTATCTTTAGTCTTTAATTATGACATAGCCTTACATATATAATTAGATTCTGAAACCTTCAGAAAAGCCCCCTCCTAAAGGCACTGTAGCAGCATACCTACTATATATCATCTCGGTGGTCACTGTATTGCTTATGACATATGTGTTCCTTATTCGCCCATGTTGCCTTTCCGGCAAAAGAAAGGCAACACATAGATATGAAGGTCCTGGTGGAATGATGGTCTTACCTATACAGGAGCTTCCTGGAGGGAAGGAGAAGAAAAGGAAAAACGGAAATAAAGGAGATAAGAACTTCAACTCTGGCATTAATGTCAATCTCATAGTTGATCCTGCTGCATTTGGCAACAACCCCGGCGGTACAGCCGCTGATGCGGACCTTGACGAAGAAGGTATTCCCAGGCACCATAGAGCTGTAAATCGGCGAGGAATATTCGAAGGATTAGCTCTAGAGCAGAAGTGGAAGTTTGCTCGCAAAGAACTTCACCTTATTTTACTATTCGATACTCTCTTCTTTATCGGCTGGGGCGTAGTGTTCGTTGTTATCCTTTTAGGCAAAAGGTGTCACATCGGACTTTTGGGCGGATGGTGAGTTATATTACGTTCCCCTTCTCAGGCTTTATACAAAACACCGACGCAAACAGGTGCGATAATTACAACGTCGCCACAGCTCTGTCGGCATTCCTTACCCTTCTATTTGCTTTCAGTGTATTCTTCGATGTGAAGGACCTACATGCTAGTAAAACATCCCCTAGGACTCGTATATGATTTTTTGCTCTTCTCTATTTGGGATGATTTAATTTTGCATGATTTTCAATGAGTTGATGACTAAACCTATGATTACTTCTTGTTTTATCTGTTTATACCAAATCAGTACGTGCGAGCGACGTTTTTCAAACTCAGCGCCTCTTTGCGCCACACGCCACGGAAATTACAAACATATTTGAAGGTAGATGAGATACTATTGGGTAAAATTAGCTGTAATAAAAGCAGAGCAGTCCGATTCAATTTCCTGTTTCCACCTTGTATTGCGGGCTTTCTTTCTCTCACGTAAAATATGTCTGTCAGCTTTCGCAGTTCGGTTTTCTACACCTACGATATAGGCTATATGTCAGCCTCGGAAAGCTTACACCAGGAATACAAGACACCTCATAACTCTAGGATGGTAGATCTTCCTCCAGAAATTTGGATTGACATTTTTGACTTTGCTACTCACATTCCGGGACTTTTAACTATCGACAATGTCACCGATTTGGAGGCTTATGCGGAGGACGAAGATGGAATTATTTTACATGATCTTTATCACGAATCAATGCGCGTCAAGCTTGCTATCAGCTGTGTCTCAAAGTCCTGGAGGAGACTTGTTACTCCTTTACTTTTCCGATGTCTTCTGATCCACAGTGGTTCACATGCAAGAATTATCTCCAACGCGTTATCATGCTTTCGATCTTCCCAGTCTTCAGAGAAATTTGTTGGTAAATGGATAAAACGAATAGAAATTGCAGTTGAGCATGGTTATTGGGAAGAGGACAGTCTCTTGGCTTTGACTAATATCCTTGACTGTGCCCCGAATCTCCTTGTTTTTTCTGATTTTCATAACACTGCTCGAGTTCCTGAAGGTAACTTGGCTCAAAATGTTGTAAGAAAACTTCGTCAACTATGTATAGAAGGATCTCTAAGGAGATTAGAGTGGTCGGGTCCATCATGTTTCCCTCTCGAAGACTTACTTGATGATGCACCATCACTGGAGGTCTTGATGACTAAGCAGACATCTGTTAAACTGGTTTCTCTTCCAAAACTGCGGACTCTGGTCGTACGAAATGCAAAGCCAGTTGATAAACTTGCTCTTTTGAGTGCCGGGTCACCTAAACTGCATAGTCTGATATCTTTTGCTGAAACTAAACGGACCTCAGACCCCCTTTCCCCATCCTTCCCCCAATTGTTCTCTCAATACAGTGTCTTTCCATCTCTGAAACATCTACACTGCGTCCTTCCCCAAATAAGAATATTTCGGACTTGATACAAACTATGTCATCACTATCCACTTTAACTTTGGACTTCGTTCTGGAAACACGGTCCCGAAACCTAGACAGATATCTAATCCAGCTACCAAATACACGAAGAATAAACCTTCAGAATTTTCCACCCCTTCGAGCTCAGTATGGACAAAGACCTGACGCCCAAGCATTACGATCTGCCTATGATTTCCTTTGGAATCTGATAGATAGAAGAAATAACGCTTCTTTGCAAACTATAGGCTTTCATATCTCTAGAGGCTATTTCGATGACGAGGACTTTGAGTTACCTGAGAATTTGGCCACGTCCGATGGTTTCTGGGAAGCTTTCATCTCACAATGCAATAAGCAAAATATCAAGCTTGAGGCTTCGGTTGGCGTTGTAGATCATGTGTTGTCGAACTGGTATCCGTTCCACCTGGGTTTAGTCCCTCATAATTTACTGGTTGATCAGTAGTACTATATTCTTCTTTTAATTCATCTTTGTCGTTTTCTTATATCGTACATCTCCTGTTGCATTTCTTCAATTTTTGGATTATCTTCGTAATGTTTTTTTCATCGCAAATCCATATACCCGGTATGGTAGTAACAAGCATCGTAAAATGTCTATATGTTGGTAATAATAGGTTGTAATCATAAGAGTGATCATCATTACAAACGGTATTTCCCGAGGACTTTGTATGCATGAGCAGGGAACTGCTTTTACGGCGGGCCACGAAACATGATGATGCCATTGTTCGTATTTCTGGCCGCATCTCTTCTTCTCAACACGACATGAGTTCTTCATCAACGTTTTCTCATTCCATCTTGATACTAGAGCTTGCAAGTTTGAACGATACTCACAGATTTACGCCGGCTATCGCTCAAGCGACAGAGCAGACCTCCGAACGGTTACTTATCATCTTATTCTGTGAAGCCTTTAACAATGAAGCGAACCTCAGTCACACCCAAAGCTGGTCGGACGTGCAAGCCATATTAACGTCGGTTTATGTGGAGTCTACTCGTATTGCACAAAAAGCGGACCGGATACTTATGGATGTTGATGTTCTTTTAAGGGGCCTTGATATCGAGGTTCCTCTTAAGAAGCAAGATGCCTGGAAACATGTATTCTACTCTGTAAAAGGTATGCACTCTAGAATCTGTCCACTTATCTATAATACTCATCTCCGTATGAACTATTTGACCCATTGTGTTAAAGATGAAACAAGATACCCTTTACCAAAGTGGATTTGGAAACTCCCAAGCACAAATGTTGATGTTCAGGAACCTTCTGTCACAGGAACTGGTGAAGGCTGGAAAGGCGTCAATGGAGATACTAATTCTCCTAGTTCTATTCCATCAACTTTCCCTGTAGTTGCATTGGGTGGTACTTTCGATCATCTTCATTCCGGTCACAAAATCTTATTGAGTATGGCTGCATGGATTGCTCACGAAAAAGTTATTGTAGGCGTTACAGGTGAAACAAAATTTTAGTTCATTAATTCTTTTTTTCTCAAAATATTGAGCATGTCATTGGACTAGGCGATAAACTACTTCAGAAAAAGACACATAAAGATTTGCTAGAATCGTTAGATACCCGGATAAATCGCACACGAAGTTTTTTAGAATTCTTCAAGCCTGGTCTTGTTTATCATGTCGTCCCGATCGATGATGTATACGGACCCACAGCAACCGACCACAATATTCAAGCGCTCGTAGTGAGTAAAGAGACGTTGGGTGGTGCCTCATCTAGTACGTCTCTATACTTCTTAAGTAACTGGCCATCGTTAAACATTGTTTCAGTCGCCAAGCTCCGTGAAGAAAGGAATATGCCACAATTACGATGCTTCGTAATTGATGTGATCTCCACAACCTCTGCAAACCTCGAAGCAGAAGATATAGACATGCTGAGACAATTAAAAATGAGTAGTACCTTCATTCGAGAATGGATCGCTAAAAATCGTAAGGAAATCACGCGAGAATAGAACAGAGAAGGTAAAGAATTTCTGTGTATCAAATCACATGTATTTGTATTCCAAAGGGTATATAAATTTTCATTTCCCTCTCTGAAATTTGTGAAGGCCTCTGACTGTAATAAAGTTCTGGATAGAACAATTCTGCACAAGTTTAATTGTACCGTATCATTCTTAAATGTCACGAATATCCCACCAGCATCAACTTCTGCCGAAAAAACCATTGTTTATCAACTCACACAGCTTGAAAGTCTGTCTTGTGTTTGTATACTTGTATGGGACATTTTTAGATGTCGTGTGTATGTCACACAGACTATCAACTCTTTTCCATCTTTTTTTGTCTATCTTGTGAACCAAGTAATATCTCCACCTAAGGAACCGACACCAGAACCGATAGTCTTTATTCAGAAGCAAATCTCTGCTGGGCAATAGGTGATTCATCCGAAATCGTTGACCATTCAACTTTGTAAAGGATCCGACTCTAAGTACTTAATATGGATACACAGATCACGCATCGTTTAAGCACGACACGGTAACAGTATCCGGTACTCGGTACATGGCTATTATACTACTGGTCTATTTGAACATTTTCTTCTTCTATTCAGTTTCTTCAGGTACGTTTCGTCTGGATGTTTTATTTTTCTTTCTTTCTGTGATACTGCTATGTGGTGGACGGATGTTTGCGTGTGCCGCAAAGTGTAGATGCACACTGAATTTTGACTACTGTGTGAGAGTGAGAGTGAAAATTGCGGCAAAGAATGGATGTTATCTCCCCCTTTTCTCTGCTCTCGCTAGTTATACTCGGCCAGAATATATCAGTTGTCTTTGCACATCCGTTGCCCGCAGTTCTGCGTAGTTACTGTGTACAGCATCCTCTACTTTTAAATGACGCTAAATTTCCCTTGATGGAAAGAGTGTATGGACGTTCCGCGGGTGGAGAGGGGATCGGTAAAGAATGTACGAACCATTCTTTCAGGCCCGTTAAAGGTATACGGTACTTGTGGATCTTCTCTATTATATACAAATGGGTGATGATAAGAAACAACGTACCGAATAGGAAGATAGTATAATGTAGTGGAGTGAAGACGGTGAATGTTATCAGTATCTTTGTTGATTTGTTGGAGACTAAACTCCCCACTCTGTCCCCCACATCTAATTTAGAACACACAGATCATAGGTCCGCGGCTTGGAAGAATGAATGGACAAGCCCATGAATGATGATAGTGGTGGACTTAGCGGTTACAGGCTCTGATGCTAAGAAATAAAAATATGAAGAAGGAAAAGGAGAAAGAACCTCAAGAACCAACGAGAAGACTAGGCGTCGAAAAGTCCCACTAGAGTAAACCCGAAACGATGCTCTCATGTAAACCAGAGATGAATTGGAAGCCGCCCATTTGATTCGGTTCGATTCTGATCACGCCTTTTTTTCTCCCTTTTCTTCCTTCTTTCTTTCTTAGTCGCGCCTTGGATACGATTGTAACTAATATAACTAATTCTTTTTTACGGATTGTTGCTTCTTGGTTTCAAACGACAATGTTTTAGCTCTTAGAAAATTCTCTTGTCATTAGAATTACGATTGAAACATCTTTGCATCTTTGTTTTGAGCCTTCTTTTTCCTAGCTTTATCCCTCTTTCGCTCTTGTTACCACCTATTATTCATTTCTTAATATCTATTCGCCTTCTTTTCCTAATCTATTCTTGGCCATCTTCTCAGGGTCTCTTTCAAGTTTACTTTTATGCACATGTGTCCCTTCGGGCCGTTGTGCTTCTCCCTTCTCCCAATCATGATCCTTAGTGGTGAAAGGACTTTAAGTAAGAAAGGCGGAAAAAGAGAAAGTATATCAGATATTTATACTTGAAAGGTAGATAGAATTTGGACAGTGGATCACAGGGAGATCAAAATCTATCTATGAGCGGGTGCAGGTAGGTGTTTTGTATTATTATACTAATTATATTAAGTATTATATCGTGCTTCTCTATCAACCTCTCCCATCTGTTAATTAAATGTTTCTGATCTGATTATCAAGTATCTTGATCCATTAAAGGTATGCATAGATGTACATTGTTCATGTACATGTACCTGGAACCGCCGCCGTCACACTCTTCCTCCCTTTTTCGAGTTTGCTATTCGTTTCAAGGCTGGATTTAAGTCATCTTCTATCTTACTTATCTAGATCCTTGTTTCTATTAGTACCTGACAGATAAACAAGAGCAAGCAAATAAATATTTAGATCGGAAGGTGTATCGCAAACAAGGAGGTGGTTGTCTGGGGAAAGAGCGTCGAGGCAGGGTAGAAAATCAAGATTAACATCATTACTTGAATATCATTACTAGTAATTTAGTAGTCGTAATATCTTAATTGCTTTCGTTTTTTCTTCATCCGTACTACCCTCGGAGCTAGCTACCTTCTACCATTTTCAGACGCAACTCCGAATTACTGCTCACTCGACCTTGATGACCTTGATGGGTGAAGGAAGACAAAGGAAACAATGATTATTGAATAAGATACATATTAGTTTATATCCTTAATTCTCGCTTAAGGCTCGAGAATAGCTTCATTACTACACATTACAAAGCTTAAAGCGATTATATCCTGGAGGATCCGGAGATGTAGGGATGAGCTATATTATTACATACACATGTATCCATAGTACCTGGGAAGGGGTGTAAATATTTTATTGTGTTATCAAAGCGCGTACTGTTGGCAATCTCGGAGAACAACTTTTTATAGATGCGTATGCTGGCATGCCAGTGTTTCTGGGCTAGGCTGGGCGTTACTAGTACAAGTGCATGCAAGTACATCAGATCAGTTCCCATCTACTACCCTTCATATCAATTTCTCATACTAATTAAGCATTTTTGGAGCCATAGGACTAAAAATGTAATCAAAGGACGTGTACATCAGTTACTAGTTACTAGTCATGGTGTTTCTACTCACACGATTACACGTAAATCGGGGAACAAAGGAGAACTGATTTGCGTGAAAAATAGGATGAAATAAAAGAGAATGATGCTACAGACAAACTAGATCTTCATTCGCATGTATTCTAAACTCCCCGTACATTCAAATCCACTCTTTAGCTCGTTTGTGGAGGCGAGCATGAAACGTGTGGCTTCAGGAGACTGCTTAAATGAGTTCACCCTGGATCTCAATTTGAGTTTATTTATCTGTTTATTCTTTATTTTCTTGTTGTTAGTAGTGTTTTACCACCTGTAATAGAGACTTAGACTTGAAAGACAGCCGATATTAGCATCAGAACGAGGTATCAGTCATATTCCTACAGAATTTTATATTTACAACATATTTAATTGTATCGGAGTAAGTCTGAAGAGGATCATAGATCGTCGGCGGCTTCGGAATCTTGACCATTTCCCTCCCCTCGTCTCTCTACAGGCTTCTTGTATTCTCGTCCAGATCTCAGAGAAGTAATAAGGCTACCTCGGGGAGAAGTGTTAAACAAACCTTGGACTCGATCGGAAGCGATAAAAGGATGAATAAGAGAGTATAAGAGGCTGATATAATTGGTATCCTACTAACTTGAAGGAGTCGCCATGACTTTGAGAAGGTGTGTGTTGTGAGTAACTTGAACCATTTTTTGTGTCACCTTGTTTATGTAACTATTATCAGAAAGGTGCTGATTGTCTAGTTGTCTAATCGACGACAATGTATCATTACATAGACATAGGCATATATGTGCATATACCAACTGCACTCAGACTGTACCATGGTTTACATATAAAGGCCGAGCCGGGAACTCGAGTGTTTATGATTATATACATGAATGTCTCTGTCTGCCATTAGCACGATCATCGGAGGCACAAGCCCAGCCTATAGATTCGCAACGTACGGAACGCCGAGACTGTTTATAGAAATCATTGGATTTCTAAATAACTGGATAAAAGGTTCATGATATCTGAGACACTTCCAATCCAAAAGATCTACTTAAACCACATGTAACAATACCAGACCTAGATGAACTCTCCATGACCTACCCTTGTTATTGCAGCAAGGATATACACACATACATATATTTATCTATAACTGAGGTATGCCATTGATCGATGGTTGTTGGGGAAAAGGCAAGGATTGTTCGAGGGTCTCTAGGTGATAAGTACAAAACAAAGCATATGGGCGGTACGTTCCCTTGAGTCCGTTTTGGTGTACGTCAGTTTCTTGAGATGCGGAGGATATAAAGAGTTATCCTAAGGAGATATAGGGTGGTGAAGCTGCTAATGTTACTATGATTCTCTGTTTACAGTTGATGAGAACTAGGAGAATTAAAAGGAGAATAAACAAATCGAGCAGAAATTAGCAGCTGTGGATTGAGTGTGTGTGGGGTAGTAAGTCACGGCAATCAGAAAGATGTGGATTATGCAGGGATGAGCGCGAGGAAGTGTCCTCGGATGAATGTCCTGATGAGGACGTCCGGGAGCTGTACGGCTGGAGCGGGTCATCGAAACACAAGTTGAAAAATAGTAAATGAGGTTAATTGATGGATGGAAACATTGAGCGTGTAATGACACTAGTCTACCTGGCTTGTAATTTATTAGCATTTAGATGAACAATGGTCTCGAAAAATGGGCTGAATTGAAGACTAAAATGTGATCAACACCATCAACATCACGGTGGCTTCGCTGGGTTGGGCTGGGTGCGCATATACGGATAGAGAAACAGAGCTGGTCGATTCATAATGCGTATTATGCATCTAAATGTAAATTTACGCTGAGAATCATTATGATATCGATTATCTTTTTTTTCCTCCGATGAGAGATGGAGATGATGATCTAGGTTCGAAGGATGAGGAGATGTGAACAGAGCTGTCGGGAGATCGGTGTGCTACCCGAAAGTATTTAGTCCACCGCTTCGTTCATCTTCCACCTTTCTTCCCTCCATACCCCTTCCTTCCTCTCACTCGTCGTCATCGTCAACGTCTCTCACGACGCACCGGCCGTCGCCCTCGACACCTCTCGCCTACGCCTTCCTCATCAGTTGTCCTCGTTTCTTCTCATGCCTATTCGTCGTTCAGTCTCAACACCTGTAGGCTCAATGCGCTCCAACCCATACCCATCTTCCCTCTCTCTCTCAGCCGCCCATGCTCTCAATGCCGGTGGTCCATCCCGTCCACGGCGCTCTGCATCAGACACAGGCGGGCGTCGAGTACTTGCTGATATTGAATGGTGGAGAGTCATGGACGGTCAAGAGCCAGAATCAACGAATGGCCTTCCTGCTGGAGTTACCCTAGACGAGAACACAGAAGTAAATGTACAATTAGATGTATTCAATACCAGCTTGATCAATGCTGGTATGGAACCGATAGACGAGCAAATTTTGAGGGCGTCACAGTCCAACAGTGTTGATGACGATAGTGTTGTCGTTCCCAACATCCCGGACGGTTCACAAGGGGTCAGTCCTGTTTCCTTCTAATCTCCCATTTCTGTCTGTCCCCCATCTCCGCAAATGTGATTGATTGTACTAGCTTCTGAACCTATCTCTCCTTGCAGGCATCTTCATTGACTGCTCCCTTCTCTGCCTTGTCCATCACGTCCAGTCCTCCTTCAACACCTCAACAGACGCGCAGATCCTCTTCTTCTTCAAACGCGTCTGAGGCAGACACATCCATTGCCTCCGACTCATCACTCTGCTCATCTCCCGCGTCGTCACCGCGTACACCTGCCTCCGTACTTCGCGAGTCGCTACTTCCGGATGCTTTCAGCTTCGATTTCAGCAACGATTCTCGATTCAACGACTGTGCTCCGTTCGCAGCCTCCGTTGATTATGTATCACCAGATTTCGAATTCATCCCAACGCCCTTCACAGGCGATGAATCTCGTCCGAGATCATTCAAGCATCCTGCAAATTCTGTGATGCGCTCAATATCCTTCGGTGGTTTCGACGCTCCGAGAGAATTTGCTGATGATTACTTTGGGGATGTATTCTTCCCTTGAGATTGAGGTGATTCCGGACAAAACGCATATAGTCAACTTTTCTATTTCCCAACCATTCCCCCTTTTCGCCTACTCCGTTCAACAGTTACGATGAAAGAAAGCAAAATCATCTGTGATGTATTCACGAATTACGATTACGAACAGTTTCCGCTACCAACTTTTTCGTTGGTACACCATTTCCTCAAACTTATAACACACTGGAAATGTCGTCTTCCTTCATGAACTAATGACACCTTCCGTACACATCTCTAAACAGGCCAGCCTTATTTGACGTAAACTGGTCTCCATCCCACGCATACATCCCCATTATATGGAACAATATAGCCACCCTTTTAGGTGATGCGCTGCAAATATATTGAGAGTAGGTTACTATTCGCTTCCACGCCGACTTACTTGTAAAGCAAATCTGTCTCTCGGCGAATCAACATTAAAGCATTCTTGTTTTGTTCCCTTCCGTCTTCTTTCGCCTACTATTTCATCTCATCTCCGTTTTCTTTTCTTTGATATTTTTGTTTTATCCTATTTTCAATTCTCATTTCTTTTATATCTTCACGACTTTCAATATTTTTTTCCAGTTTAATGTCTTTACGTGCGCTCACGTCCATGACCCACAACCCGAGGACGAAAGCTTCTTCCCTACTGCTTACACGTATATTTTTTGTCGTTTCCTGTGCACGGGATTTAGCTACGGGTTTTGTATATCTCATCTTTTGAATTTCCTTCTTTTTTCGGTGTACATGTCTTTTAACGTTTATGGTTTCAAGCCTTTTTTTACGATTGCTTCCATTTATCCCATTTTCTTCTTTGAAAGATATCTTTCTTCGTTAATGAATGCTCTTAACTTGATTCCCTTTCCTATCACCATCGGATATCAACTAGCAATAAAGTTGCTCCATATCTCAGGTGTTCAGCCTATCTCCACCCCTCCAACCATCTTAAAATGACGTCTGACGTCTAGTCTCTATCAAATCATAGCCAATCAAGTTCTATCCTCTTGATTGTCTTTTCGTCCTTACTTCTTCTTGATTGTCTTGTTTCTTCTCTTTTTGTCTCAAATCTCATACCGCGTTTTCTCCCTTCTTCCCCTTCTACTCTCTCTCTCCAATTCCTATTATATTCCCTCCTCGCTCTCGTTCTGGTTTTCTTCCCTCTCTGCTCGACGAAAATGTCGCATTTTTTTGTAATGATGATTGTAATGATAGATATGCATACTTCTGTCCTCTTGTTTCTTGGTCTTATTTCTCCCTCTCTCTCCTCTGTTTAGCCTCTAACACGATTTTATGACGATTATAAACTATATAAACTAACTATATCTGATACTCGTACCCACTCGCCCTTATTTACCCGGGACTTGGGAGAGTACAGTGTAAGAAGAAAGAGTGAGAGTCAAATGGTGGATAAACTCAGACGTGTAACGGATAAAAGAAACGTTGTCCCTTTTCTTCGGTTTGAAGAGAAAAGAGTGAAAGAATATTTGAATCAACCTGTATATACACCCTTATCTTTGTAAATTGGCCGGTCCTTTCCAGCCTGATACCTCGATCTGGGTCATATGTTTACTTCTCACATGGTCTTCATGGTTTCCTGGATACCACCTGTCATTGGTCATCTAATGTCTTGTATTTACCGATTTCCGGTCCGTTTTGTACTTTCTCTCCCCTGGAATTCTGGACAAAAAGCCGATCATTCACCCGTTCAATAAGAATAAAAATATCGTCAAGTATCAATCTGAAAATCTTAGCGGATACTTACCACTAGTAGTACTGAAGAGGAGTTCTCTTTAAAACCATAACCGTCGTTGTGTTACAAATAGAGTCTAAAAAGACACACTCCCATCACTAACTCCCAAGTAATCATTCATATTTCAAATCACCCGAGTCTTCATCTTCGTCTCTTCTTTTTAATAGACTCTTAATTGAAATTTCGTAATGGCTGAGTACTAAACACCTTTAATTTTACGTTGATGACGGCGTGCATGTTGCTATTCGTTGCGGTAGTATTGCCTTTGTTGTAAATTAAAGAGTAACGTAAATGGGTGATGTATTCTATTTCAAGTTCTCTTTTTTTCTTCATATGCTTTCTCATGAGGGTGGTTTATAATAGTGGTCGTTGTAACTTCTGACTGATTTCAATGCTTATTTACTTTCACTTTATGCCCTTTTTGGTAGCTGTATCTATGCTCAGACTCTTAAGCCCTTGTTACTATTGTTCATACTAACTTATTAGACTAGACAAGCATCTGTATAAAATGTATCGAAGTGAAAGTAAATGTTGATATATTGTTGTCATGACTAGGTACTTCGTACCCAGCATGCATCACTGATCTCGCTGAGCATACGAACACCTTTCAAGTTCTGATCCCTATTGTCTTTGTCTTCCACCTTTTTTAATCTCGTTATGGTACTAGTAAAGTTGTTCCTAGTATTAATGTCGACAACTGATCATCGTTTTGATGGAAGTTATACTAGTAGTTGTTTTTTTTGTTCCGGTCACACAAGGTTGATCGATACACTTCAATAGGATCATTCTCCTTACCTTTCCTGAAATAACCCCCCCCCCTTTCTTATTCGCCTCCAAGCTAGTTAGTTAGCCTGATTGGTTGAGACCGGACGATCGGAGAGAGAAGGTTGTTTCGGATATCAAAGTGTTTTTACTGATGAGTCAACGGATGGATAGATGGAAGGACGTACGGACAGTATTTGAAAGGATTTCGTATCTCGATTCGCAATTAGAAGGTTGGTACCAAAGACAAGAGCGAAGAAAGAGAAAAGATGAAGAGTAGAAGAATGGGAAGGACTACATAGAATGTACTGAAAGGAAAGACAGAGAAGGTAGACCGGAACAATTTTTTTTGATACTTTGACGAGTGTCTGAGTCAAGACGAAGAGGACAACTCAGATTTAGAAACTATAACTTGAGTTACAGACTTAAAAGGTGTGTTGACTCTCATATAAACTTACAGTGCACATGGATACCCAGTGGGACACCTTAGTGAAACTAGAAAACCTGTCTTGCGTGAAGTTGAGAGGTTGACACAAGGGAGGCTTCCCCACATGCCTACATAAAAGTGGTAATGGTGTCTGAAAAAGGGAATGTCGAAAGCATAACAAAAACACAGATAATCTTGATAGGTGACTTGGTCGGAGACCGACCGAATACTTGGCTGCTATGATACAAATAAGAGATGCTTCGCCATTAACAACAAATGGGAAGGAATCAGACTTATAAAAAAGAGGACATTTCAGGTCATATGATATGGCACGAAGGATTAGTGAATCGATCAAGCAGAAACGAGAAAGGGGGGAATATATGTTGGGTTCCTGCAAGCTGTGCGGGAGGAAGTGGAGAAACGCGACTAAAAGAAATTATACACGCGCGATAACTTGGATCTGCGAGAAGCTCATAAGGGTAGGAAGTAATGGATGAAAAATATAAATCAATAGGAAAGATACTTGTAGCCTAACACACACACAAACGCGCAACTGTCCAGAAGATAACAAAACAAAAAGCAAAGTATTATCGTGTCACCGATTGAACCCAAATATAGTAGCTGGTCCCCCAACTCTGCTGTACGGTGATTCTTGAAGAGGCCCGTATCGTAAGTCAAGACTGGACGCAGAAGAAATGCGACCAAGACTGAATTTTGCCTCTGAAGTTGCCCGTGGGCGGACACCAGCAGAGCCAGAGGGAGGGCCCCTTGAATAGGTCTGCTGAGCCCGAGCCTTCCAAGCTGTTCGGATGGAATTCGTGCGAGCCAGAAGCTTCAATTATAAGACTCATCGGTAAGTCGGGCCAAGGCATTGAATAGAAATAGACTACTGACATCATCTTTCTCTACCCCATCAATTATACTTTGTATGATATTGAAGACAACAGTCTTATGGTTTCCATTAGGTTTGTCATCCCTGAAGCGCATGAAACCCCATCGTTTTTCCGAAGACTGCCAGAAAACCTCAACGATACGGTCATCGATTTGCTCACCAGATAGCTTCATTCTATGTTCATGATAAGTACTCCTAGTGACGTTCTTTTCTGAGAACGGGCAACTTACTTTTCCCATTCATCGTCATCAACATAAAGTTCGTCAAAGAATTCATATGGATCCTTTCCTCCAGCAAACACGTGTAGAGCAAAAAATGGCTTCGCTAGGTAATCGGGTTGAGACGGGTTTGTAGGATCTGGTGGAAACCTTAAAACCAGTTTGAAATCGATAGTATTTTCAGATGGAGGCTTCCATTTCTTGCTATTGGTTTCAAAGGTACAGCACCTGAGCCACATGTACAGAAATCAAAGCCATATACTCACATATTCTGGTCTGTGCCAATTACATATGGTGTTTGTGAGCAGGTAAAGATGAGCCCATCATTTCCGTGCTGTAGTTTGGGAATGTCATCATTGAAAACTTTTTCAATCCCATATGAAAATTGCATGTTCTTGATTTTTATCCTATAACAAAGAGATACTTCAGCAATGTTACCTTAGACCTAAGTATTTGAGATTTGCATACTCAAATGGTAAGGTTTGTAACATGTGAGGATACTCTTGGATCATCTTTTCGAAAGGTTTATAGAACCATTCATTTAACCTCTGATTACAGTAATTAAAATGGTTAACCACTCAAAGCCAGATTGTTGTATTCACAGTCACATACACCATATCGCTTATCCAGAGGTCGAGACATAACATTCTGATTGTCAACGACCAAACAGTCGAACGCGAGCATACGCAAGGTCTCCTATATAAACTACCTTTTAACCATAATGAAAGATGTGTACAAGGGACGACACACTTTTTTTGTCCTAGGGTCTATATCGATTACTAGCTCTCCGTCTAAGATTGTCGTGCGTAAGGGCTTAAGCGGGTTTTCGTGGTGGGGAAAGAAGAAACCGTTAATTAGTCGGTATTGGTTATGACGGTCTATCTTCATATGTTTGAACGACAGTGACAGTAAATGATCGATGAGTAGTAAAAGCATATAAGGAGTAGTATATATGTAAGTACAAAGATTCTATGATGACGGAGAGCTTGTTGAATTTGGGAAAATTACGCACGAGATAGACATCCTGGCTATCCTTCACTGAGTGTACAAAGAAGAGCACCCGCACACCATCAGACTTCTCACAAACCCAAAAGCTGGATTTACTGTCAGAGCTATACACTAATTATCGACGGTATGTTACGTACTCCTCTCTCTCAAGCCTTTCTAGATCTTGCTGGGCAAAACTGACAGGTTGACTCCCAGGAAACCTATGCACATGATGTCTAAATTAGAATACAAAAGGAACCACGGAATCGATTCGGAAGTGTACTTTGTGCTATTGGCATTGCAAAGTTGGGCTACCAGACGTCTGAGGTTTTCTGCATACTCTGGGTGGACGAGCTCGCCGGGGATTTCTGGTATACGAGGAGTATGAGGCATAGAGGCAAGTCTGGTTTGAGAAGTGTCACCTGCACTTGTTTTACGTAACTAGCAATGACAATCCGAGCCTCACAGGTGATAAAACAGAATCCATAAGCAAAGCCATGTCTAATAAAGGCGTTAAAATAGGATAATCTGAAGAGCATCGATCTCAAAAAGCTATTATGCACATATTTTTATAAAAAAAAACAAAGGTACAATAGGATAACAAGGCAACAATCCGAACGCTCAACTACTTCTACGAATATCAGAATCCCAATTTCTTAAAGCTCAATAACCCGATTAACGATCCTGTGGCACAAGTTTGTTAGCTAAAATTACTTTACTTCAAGCGAATTTGCTTTCTCACCTCGGCCCATTCATTCTCACTGTATTGTGGCGAGATAGTTAGGGACATGAGAGAGTATTTGTTAGTATACCAATCACAATAAGATAAGAAGATATAAACGTCATACCGTTTGATTTGAGCCTATAAAAAATAAAGATAAGTCAGAGTATATTCAATTTTAAAGATCGCAAAGTTATGCACCTCTTCCTCTGGAGTGAAATCATTTGCAATGTTAAATAGCTTGCGGATCTCTTCGGGGTCTTGCCCTTGATCATGTTCGCAACAGTCTTGCAACCAACGTCTCTGCGAAAAGATGAAATCAGATTAGATGTGTAAGTGATTCAGTAATCTAAGGGGTCCTCACAATAGAGGTTTGATATCGAGATAATTGGCGGCGAGGATAATTTCGAACAACATTTCCTGATCCACAGTAATGAACTTCTGATCCCACTCGCTGATGTCTGTTGTCCTTTTCCGTGATTCCTCAGCCGCCGATTCGTCTGCACTTGGGAGTGGGTCGTTTTTATGGTATTCGCACCATTCAAGGATCTGTAAAACGAGGCAATGATTTGAAATTAGCCCATATCCAATGTATTTGTGTAACGCCATAACATCAACCTTTTTCATCACACTCGCATTCACATTAGAGACTGGGATCTCTTCAGTATCATTCTCGCCGACATCTATCCATACAAAGATCAGTGATTATTAAGCGATGCTTGGTTAAAGATCAAGTATGGGTGACAAGACCACACCGCACGCATACATACCTTCAAGCAAGTTCTTTAATAGTACACTGCGTTCTGCAACCTCTCTGGAAACTTCGAATTTCTCTTTGTCTGAGGTGAGTAAGATAACCATTGTGAATGCAAATTGAGTAATGAGATAGAATGGATGTAGGAAGAAGGAAGGGGAACTTGAGGTGAAGTCACAGCTCAGGTGCCTCCCTCTATAAGCAAACACTTGATTATGTAAATCGGCAAAAACCGCCACTTTGCTACTCGCCACCACAACTCATTACTTTGAACAGCGAATTTTACAAAGGCTGCAGAATGTTTTTGTCTGTATTACGCGGCTTTGTTGAGAAGACAAGCAATCCATTCTCGGTTACAGGTACGGCTACCTATCTCAGCTAGTGTTTTGGTATCCGGTGTCTCAGATTTTACTTACAAAACCACAAAAACCAACATAGGCCTTGGGTCTGTTAGAACAGCAACTAAACGTGCTGGAGGTACAGTCCGTAACCATGGTCACTCCCCTGGAAAACGTCTCGGTGTAAAGAAATTCTCAGGTGCGTTTTCTATGCGTGTTTTGCATCCCTTCCAAGATCTTTGTTGCTGATATTCTTAGCTATTTAGACCAATATGTTATTCCTGGTAATATCATCGTAAGACAACGTGGTACACAATTTCATCCTGGGCAACACGTATGAAATCTAGAACACCCTTTTCGTGCTCAATTCCTTTGACTCATCTCTGTTGCTAATAGGTTGGCATGGGTCGCGATCATACCATCTTTGCTCTTGTCCCAGGCTATGTTCGATTCTATTCAGAGAAGTGGATGAACACGGAACGAAAATATGTTGGTGTGGTTCTGAACAGGGGAGAAAAATTGCCTCGAGATGAGACCAAGCTAGGACGTAGCCGATTCTTCGGTCTTGTTGACTTAAACAAGCCTGATAATGGGAATACGATCACTGCTCAGTCATAGAGCTCTCTCTTTTTTCTCCCAGTTCTCAATTCACTTTCCCTCTGCATCCGCATATTGACAGCAATGAGGTATCGTAACTCATATCCACAATTTCCCGGCACAAGTCTATTCGTACACCAGAGCAAATTCCTACTATGTAAAAATCGCATAATGATATTTAAAGACCCGAAAACTCCTCATCAAACGCCTTACTATCTAGTGTGCCTTTCTTCACCTTCTTAGCCATCCTCTCTTCGCGAGCTAAGTCCTCCCAATCGTCCTCATCTTCTTTAGCACTATCTTCTTCTACTTCGGCTTTCGAGGGAACAGGTTTCAAGGCACTACCCTGTTTCTTTTCCCATTCGCGTTTTCTTTTCCTTTTTTCCTTTCGTTTTTCTCTTTCAGCTTTTTTCCCTGCTTCCTTACTCCAGGATGCGTTCTTCAGCTTCTGTTCCGCCCTCTTTTTCTTCTCTAGCTCATGGTTTTGTTTTGTCTCCGATTTCTTCGCTACTAGATCTGCTTGTCGTTGTGCTTCTCTAACTTTATCTGAGTAAGAATATGCAGCCCACTTTTGACAAAGAGGGTCAGAGGAGTACCCAAGTAGTAGATGAAACACCCTAGACGTACATCAATATCAGCATCCTGCCACCCATCCAATGAAGCCTTCTTCAATTCGGGCATCCTGGGCAACCGTAGAAGTCCAAATGACTTGGCTACACCGACTAGGTCGATGCTCTGCTTTCGGAAGATATAGGAGGCTTCATGTTTTGAATATGCCTGCACGAATGAGACGAATGCCTTGACCGACTGGAGAATTGTCTTGTTACATGTATGATACAAATTGATGAAATCCAGACTGGCTGACCTTGTCATACAAATCCCTGTCCTTGCAAATCTCACCCCTAAACTTAGTCATTAAAACAGCCACTTCAGGATCTTCTTCATTCTCCTCTAGTCGAGCCAAAGAATCTGGTGGTATCCTGTCTTGTTCCTTAAGTGGGATTTTTCTTACCGATAAGAAATCTATTTGCATTCATGAGTCAGGCAGTCCACGTGTATGCAGGTTTAAAGAGCTTACCGACGTATTCAACCTCATTCTCAGTTAGCAGAACCCAGGCCCTACCATCCTTCCCCGCTCGAGCAGTTCTTCCGCATCTGTGACTAAATTGCTTAGGATCAATGGGTGGGTCGAACTGTATTACACAATCAACGTCCGGAAGATCAAGACCCCGAGCTGCGACATCAGTACACAGCAAGACGGAGGGTGAAAACATTGTCGATGGATGTGATCTGAAAGAGTTGAGGGAGAGTGTGCGTTTCGTTGGAGGGACATGACCATGCAGTGAAAAAAGTGTTACTGAAGGTAGGCTTGAAGGAAGAATCTATACAAAATATTGTATAAATTTGGCTAGCATAGTTAGGTGAACAGAAACAAACCCGGTAGAAGTAGTCAACACACGCGCATGTTGCAAAGTAGACAATAAATCGAGCGGAACCAGACTTATCGCATTCATTTCTTATGATACGAAGTAACTGGACCGTTTTTTCTGAAGAATTGCATTTGATATAATAGTTTTTAAGACTTAAAGACATTGTTTGATATAATTGTACGAGGGTAAGCAATTGGGAAGATATACTTACCTAGCTGGAATTCGTCTCTCTTCTATTTCTTCTTTCACCGCCTTTCCTTCCCTCATTTTCTTGGCTTCAACCTTGACAACAACTCGGACCGGATTTCTTAGACCAACTCTGACGAGTTCAGATAACGCGTCTGTCATTGTAGCACTAAACAATCCAGTCCTCCTTTGTTTGGGTAAAGAGGTTAGGATTCGTGTCAAGGTCTGGGTAAAGCCAAGGTCCAGCAGCCTGATGTAATCTCAGCATTTGTATGCGCCAGGTACAAGAGGGATCTTGTATACATACCTATCAGCCTCATCAAGTACAAGCACTTCCAGCTCTTTTGTGCACACAATATCTCTGCCCTTGCCTAGAAGGAATTCTTCTATGCGCCCGGGGGTTCCAATAACGATATCAGCACCTGACGCAAGAAAGCGTTTTATATCTTTAGTTGGTGTGGACTCTGAAGACGATATAAGAAGTAGCGGTTCTGGAAGCGTGTCCTCATCTGAGGCGGGTATATCTTCTTCTAAATCTGATATATCGAGCTTAGACAAGGGTACATCAGCAAAGACAAGAACTTGAGTGGTTGTAAAGACATACCTTTGGTTGGGATTTCAGAAACATTTCAAAGATAGAGTGGATTTGTGTTGCTAGTTCCCTGGCACACTATATAAGGAAATTATTCTGGCTTTTAACATTTACATACCTTGTAGGACTGATGATGATTGCTCCGACTTCATTATTGCGCAACCGTCTCTCTCTCCTGAGCAGCTTTTCAATAATTGGGATGACGAAGCTCAGAGTTTTTCCACTTCCAGTTACAGCCTCCACAACTACATCTTTATGTTGCATGAATAATGGGATGGTTGAGGCCTGTACTGGTGTCATTTGTACATATCCAAGTAAATTGATTACGTCGAGGCTATAGCAAATATCTCAGACAAGAATTTTCTCAGTTTTTACAAAGATTGCTTATAGTACTCACATCCATGGTGTTAAAGGTATTGGAAGTGAGTTCCACGAACCAGCAGGTGTGTTAGCATTTGATGACATTATGAATGTGGACTCGGATGCATTCACTGATTCAGACTTATGGTTGAGTTTGGTTGTTCAGTAAATATTTTCGAGTGCATACGAATTTAGCAAAGACGATCATGTTGTAAACACGTGCGCAGTTCACTATATACGGTTGCTATAAATAGAGCATATTTACTCAGTGGTGACCATGGAACTAGTATACACGTATTGTTTCTTCATCTCCCACACTCTCATACCTGATAGTGTCGCATCGCTTGTGCTGGATCAAGTGAAATATGCATCTCACATCATTCAATCTCAATGTAACACCTATCAAAGTTCAGGAAATTCCCTCAGAAGATATCCTACTTCAGAGTGGGAAAGAGCTCATTGAGGCCTCTCAGAGTTGGAAACAAGGGAAAGCTTACTGTAAGGGGCTTGTCAGGGGTATATCCGCTCCAAAGGGCTCTGACGATGAGGAACCATGGTTTGGAAGAGTCAGTGTACATGAACCCGATTCTGTATCGTTTGATGAGTTCTGGTTCGGGCTGGGAACCAATAAGCCAGAACACGAAGCCAAGTGGGTATACTGATATCATCATACCCAAGTCATCACCAAGCATATATTTGAAACAGATTTGTACACAATATTGATGGCAAGAAACTCTTAAAGCGCATCTCGGACCGAGCGGAAATATGGAATGTTCACTATAAGTTTAGCCCACCTATCAGTAACCGCACTTTCACCGTACTTCAAGTCATTGGACTTGATCCATCTAGCCCTAAGCGATCTGGGTATGCGTTAATCTACTGACTTAGTATATCATCATAAATAACGTCAAAACGATAATTATAAATAGACTAATTGTTTCCGTGCCAATTGACGTGTCTTCTGATCCAGAGATGGCCAACTCAGAAATAATTGGTACTCGGGAAGATACGTCTCTGTTGAACGAATTCAAGAACTAGAAGATGGAAAGGTTGAATGGAGGTAAGTAACTGCCATATCCTTGAAGTTTTCTTATGGCTTCTCTAGGATGGTAACATCAAGTACTCCGGGTGGTAGTATTCCTGGCTTCATGGTACATTCGAGTCTCCCGGGACAGATAGCAAACGACGTACCCCTGTTTTTAGCATGGTTGAGTTCCGACAAAGAGTACTTTAAGAAGGGTATTAACAGAGACGGGGCGTTAAATTCAGATGCCTCATGAAGATACTTATTATTGAACACAAACTAGTCCTAAACTTTTTACAATAGTCTCCCTAAGTACTGGATTGGAAAGAATATAGCGTTGGCCATATTGTAGGGATGTTTCCCACCTCTTGGGCCCACATTAAACTAGCATAAATGGCGCCAAAGAAAAGGAGAACAGTGTTAAAAAACCATTCAAATTACTCTTGCTCTCGTAAAATGAGGAAGACGCGTGAAAGGAGAACGTCAACCAGAGTGTCGGAGAGCCCTCAACCCATCTTAAATAACTCAGAAATCGGAAATTCGATAGTTACTTGTATTATTTATCAAACTCTATTATGAGATTAACGAGATTAGAATGATTGTTCCCTTCAACGAGAGGACACTTACTATACATGATGATATTCTAAGTCCCAATACACTTACAACATCATATACTATGCATGTTTCCCACGTGTGAACCTCCAAACTGGTTTTGAGACGCAGTCCCAATATCAGCAGATACAGCTCGTAGGCAAAATATAGAATGGGACAGACTAGTCAATAATCTAGCTCGTTTGAATGGGAAATTTCCTGTGGATAAGCAGAAAACAACCAAAGTGACAGAGCGGTGACCTCTCATGTGGGTTGCTTGCAGCAGTAGTGTAGAGATGAAAGAAAGCGAATACATAAAATATGCAGGTATGTAATGTACAAGGTACTAATCTGTAACAAAATGATAAATTTTTCTATACAAGATATTTGGATGATAGCAACTTACGCAAGGATAACTAATTAATGCAGATATATTACCGATCTAGTTTGCGACGTATGTGTAAGTAAGGGGAACAACTAAGTATTAGTTAAGGCAACTTACAAAACTCATGAGTCTCTTCACCCCTCTTAACCGTTTGCTGCAAGGAAGATTTTCAATAACGATGAAGACAAGGGTATATCGAAACAAGCACACCTTCCACGCTTCCTCAAAGTCTATAGGTAGGATGATGTAGCGATTCTTCCGCACAGCTGTGAAAATTTTAGTTTGGATTATCTCAGAGAAGTTAGGCGATCACGTGCCTTGTAAACCAGCCGCTTGACATATTGACGCGATTTGCGCTGAAGACAGACGGTCAGGACGCGAAACTAGATCTTCAAGATCCACGTCTGGGCTTAGATTCATTTTGCTTGTGGCAGTCTGGAAAATGAGGCGCCTTTCTCGTCGAGAAGGGGTCGGGAACTCAATTTTCCTGTCCAGTCGACCGGGACGAAGCAAAGCAGGATCAAGAGTATCAGCACGATTTGTAGCCATTATAACCTATATATCCTATTAGCTTGAAACTATAATTATACAGGAAGAACATTTACCTTGACGTTACTTCCCTGGTCAAAACCGTCCATTTGATTAAGTAGTTCAAGAAGGATACGTTGTACTTCTCGGTCTGCACCAGTTTGTGCATCGAAACGTTTTGTGGCAATGGCATCAATCTCATCAATGAAGATAATGGAAGGTGCATTTTCCCGCGCAATACGGAAAACATCCCGCACCATCCGAGGGCCCTCACCTAAGTACTTTTGTACAAATTCACTACCGACCACTCTAATAAAGGATGCGGTAGTATGATGTGCCACAGCCTTCACAAGCATAGTTTTTCCCGTACCTAGCATTGCAATGTAAATATGAGAATGTACTAATAGAATTTCAGAACTTACCAGGTGGCCCATAAAGTAGAACACCTCGTGGCGGGTCAATCCCAATCTTTTTGTATAAATCGAAGTGGGTCAACGGAAGTTCAACAGCTTCACGGATTTCCTGTTTTTGTGAGTCTAATCCACCGATATCCTGGTAGGTAACATCAGGTTTCTCGTCGGCGCCCAGTATTGAAATAGATGAATCAGCCTCTGGGGGAGAATATCGACTAAAGCATTGGAATGGCGATGCAAGGCGACGGAGGATGAAGGCTTTAGTAATTCACGGTCGAGGGTAGATAGTATCCGGACAACATAATTGGACCCAGTAGTTGACCCGACGATACCCGTGTGCTGGTCAATGGGTTCAAGGAACTGGCCGATGACTAGTGGGACTGACTGAATGCGCTTTACTTCCTCTTGTGCCCGTATGAGTTCACGCTTCAAGTTCGCCTGCTCATCCTTTATGTACCCTTCTTGTATTTCTAGCATTTCTAAGTGCCGAGTGAGCTTTTTGTACCGAACATACAAGTCCTCCTCTTGTAACTCTTGTAGAAGTTGTGACTTTTCTAACACAACGGGGTCAAACGCCTGCACCTATAAATTATGTTAAGAAATAAAATCAAGCGAAGATATTAGAACTATGACTAACCTCCTTCTGTATATCAATCCCAAGTTCATCCATGACTGAGATGTTGGAGTAGTATAATAGCGTGAATAAGTATCTGGAAATGACGCGGGCGACGCGTACGCGTCAGTCCATATGTTTGGCCTTGCTTGGCTCCCCTGATCGTGGGAATCACTAGTCACTTTATGTTTATCTTATCATGAACTCATGCTTCTTGATACAGGACTATATTTTATTTCTATCTCGGTTTGATTAAAACAATCGCTACGACCACTTACGTACCACACTGTGCAACCGAACATGCCTTCTGATTTTTCAACTGAGTCTGCTCCAAAAACCTTGCAAGACTTGAAGGAGTTACTTTACCATGATACTAAAGTCAAAGTCGCTGGTTCGTAGTGGAAGATTTGTATTGAGAAATAACATCTTTTTTGATGCAATTTAGGTATCGATGGTAACCTTCTCTCCCAAATTAAGTCAGTAAAACGATATTAAATATCTTTCTAAGTGGATGGAATTTTGCGAGGTAAATTCATGGTATGTTCGAATTTTAGCTCTCGTAACATTGTTGCTTATAAGCAAATATAGTCTAAAGAAAAGTTCATAAGTGCAGCATCATCAGATGGCTTTGGATTTTGCTCTGTGATATTGTAAGCTATGACCTCGTGATCCATACGAAATAGCCTTATTAAACCCTCGCAGCGGTTGGGACATGCACGATCAAGTATACTCTCGTGAATTGCTAATATCCAATAAAGATAATGGATATAGGGACGTTATCGCATCCATCGACTTATCGACCTATCGAAGAATACCCTGGGAAGGAAATGTGCCGTTTTTCCTTGTCTCCTTCCTCGACCCCGAAACAAAAAATCCACTTCCTGTCTGTCCTCGAAGTACTCTTGGGAGAGCTGTTGGGAAAGCTGAGAAGAAAGGCTGGGAATGCTTCGCGGGTGTAGAATATGAAGTACTTTGGTAGCTTACTATTCTCCTATAAGATCTGGGCTAATAATGTCTCTATAGTATTTCCAATTAAAAGGTAGGCTTGGAATTCTGAAATATACTGAAATTCACGGTTCTGAGACCATCACAAAGAAACACCAAATTCTGTCGCAGAAAAGAAATTCACTGATCTTAATCCCTTGACCTCTGGAAGTATGTAAAAATTTATGGCTCACAGGATAACTGGGCTCATTCTTCACTAAAGTGCATGGATACTCTCTCCTAAGGACCCAGCTAAATAATGACTATTTCCACGAATTGTTTGACACAAGTCTGGCGTTCGGAATACCTATAGAAGGGCATCGTAAGAATAGATATATTTGCTATATACCCTAAATCCGATCATCTTCCCTAGATACCGAGACTGGGCCAGGTGTATATGAGACCGCACTAGCATATACTCATGCTTTAAGGATAGCTGACAATGCCAACCTTTTTAAATACGTAGCGAAAAGTACGGGGATGAAGCATGGCGTCGTCCCTACTTTTATGGCTAAGCCCTGGAATGGAGTAAGTCTGCAACCTCTTTCAGTAACGGAATATTGATACTCGTGTTCTTCACAAGCTTCCTGGTTGCAGTGGGTAAGTATGAAAGTGCCTGCGAGTGAGTGCAGCTAACAAGGATCGAAATTTACCAGTCATATACATGTTTCCTTACGAGATACATCAGGGACAAACATCTTTGGTCTTTCCGAGGATATAATAAGCAGCGGGGGACGTACTAGTGCAAAATATAACGATCTGAAATTTATCAGCCAGGAATGTGAATGGTTCTTAGGCGGTATACTAGATGGAATATCTGACGGTAAGATTCATATGATCATATCTCATCTCTTATTGATCCCACTATTTCAGTCATGCCTATGGTTTGTTGCTTTGAATGGCCGTTCTGCATCCAAGAGTTCCATGTTCATTCATTATATTACTTTCCCTAGTTAGTTCCCACTGTCAATGGGTATAAACGACTTGTTGGCGGCGAAGCATTTTGGGCACCCAACGCGGTGACATATGGGTACGATTCTCGGGCGGCATCCGTACGGGTTATTTCCCCTCCTTCAGTTCCTTCATCAGCTACCCGTCTCGAAATACGTGTTCCCGGTGCAGACACGAATGCGTATTTTGCACTTTCAGCGATTTTCCTACTTGGACTCCGAGGGATAGAGAAAAAAATCGTACCCGGACCTCCCGTTTCTCATTTTAAACCTGAGGACCGAGCTTCAGGGAAGGTTAAGATGCTTAGTACTTCTCTTGAAGCCGCAACGAGAGAAATGATGAAACCTGATAGCATTGCACGTGAAGAAGAAGTTTTTGGTAATGACTTTGTTGAGCACTTCGGAGGCACACGCCAGCATGAAGTCAAGTTATGGAATGAAGCCGTAACCAACTGGGAAGGTTAGTAATGTTTATGATCTAAGGAATTTATGAAGATTTAATCTGAATATGATACATTTACAGTTGAAAGATACTTAGAACTTGCATGAGTTCCCTGTGTTAATAATGTTTTGGCCGTGACAATTTGAAAATGCACCAACTTAGTAAACGCTAGATAAAAATAGATCGTGGTGCACAATTTTGAACGTAAACATGTATTTAAATTCTTTGTTATATTACATATTTACAAGTTTTTTGACCGAGTTTTCTTAATACTCTGGATAAGTACCGAAATTCATTATTTTTTGCCCGGTTGACCAAGTTCAGAAGCTCGTTCGGTAGCAGCCTGAATGCATCGCGCAATAGTAGAGCGAACTCTTCCATCTTCTAGTGTAAGAAGGCCTGCAATGGTACATCCACCAGGAGCTTTGCAGATAGTCTCATTAGATACAGTATACATATAAGTATGGGGAAGAGAACGTACTTGTAACAGCGTCCTTAATCTGCGCTGGATGTGCACCAGATTGAAGAGCCATCCGAGCAGCTCCTTGGAGGGCTAGAAGTGGATTGAATATCAACAAAGCTAAGTTCCCTGTGCATATGAAGATAACATACTCTGCGCCGCTAATTCAAGGGCTTCGGCACGAGGAAGACCCATCATAACACCACCATCCGCCATAGCTTCCAAGAAGACACAAGCAAATGCAGGACCACTTGCGCTGACCGCGGTACAAGCGTCGAAGTTCTTTTCTGGAAGGAATCTGCATCGACCGATGGATGAGAATATGCGAAGGATAATTTGTCGGTCAAGTTCATTTTCAGGGGTAGGGTCGAGACTACTGTCATTCCCTCTCGAATCTGAGGGGATCTCAGAGATAACTTGAAAGTTAGATTTGATGCATATATACCTTACAAGGGGTGTTAGGCATGGCACGAACAACCCGAGTAGAGGGTTTGACCATAGCCTCCAACTGAGAAATGGTGACACCAGCCAATATACTAATCAGTAACTTCCCTTCCAAAGCTTCGTTCATTCCGGGTTGGGTGAGTACAGACTGAGCCATCTGAGGTTTGACCCTGTACAACATCGTTGTCATCTACGCAGTCCCGGTTATTTCATAGCATATATGCAGCTCACCCTAGAAGCACAACATCGGCTTCCTTTACACTCTCCACATTCTCTCCGGCAACAATTTCAACCGATTCTGATAGTCCACCTTTGCCATGAAATGTGCGGACAAGAATCCTTACACTTTCTTCTCGATTTACACATGCAATGAATCGTGAAGGGAGTGAGGCGTCTGGAGCTCCTATTGGTGTATTCGTCCCTGACGTATGATGTTCCCATTTTGGTATTTGTTGAGCCTTTGGTACAGGTGAATTTGGAGGATAACCATTGTTTAGCGCATAGCTAGACAGTTGTTCGAGACTAGCGACAACTCCAGAGAGAACAGCTACCCCCATCGTCCCACAACCTGTAGATATGTAGGTATTCTGGAATTTATCATCTTTACTTTTGGAATTCATCTTACCAAGGACGCATAGCGTATAGCCCATTTTTGGCTCCCGAAGGTGAAATTAGTAGAGTAGAATCCAAATTAGCGATGACTCAACAGAAAGCAATTTCTTGCCGGAAATCTAGGCGAATTCCGTACCTTACACGTAAGAAGCACAATTGCATCATGGTCTGCCTCTTCCTCTATCACATATGCACGCCCTGCTGACAGTGGGCTCTACACAATTCGATAAACTAGTCGATGAATGCCTCTCAAAGCCTGTATTGAAGGCACTGAGTGGGAGAGGCGTAAACTCATTCTCTATTCAGTGTGGAAAATATGATATAGAGAGTCGTTTAGGCAAGGAACCTAGTGAGATGTATCTCTTGCAGGATGAGGGAATTAGTATGGAAATTTGGCATTACAGGCCATCATTGACAGATGAATACAAACGCGCAGATTTAGTCATAAGCCATGCAGGTATGTAGTATACCAAGTAGCTAAGCTCAGCTATGAATCAGAATAGGCTCGGGAACTATTCTCGATGTCCTGAGATTAGGAAAACCTCTGATAGTTATACCAAATCCAACTCTACTCGATAATCATCAAACTGATCTTGCACATGAACTTGAGAAAATGGGATATTTAAAGTCTAGTACTATAAAGCGAGTATTCTATAATTTCATCTCTGCGTTAGATTTGTGGACTTATACTTGATGTGTAGATCATTGGCCATAGACATCCAAGAATTAACTATCAGTGGTTTCAAACCTTTCCCGAAGATGGACACTACTAAATTCCGATCAATATTGGATGAAGAGATGGGTTTTATCTAGTGGTTTATTTGTTAGAGATGTCTCATGTCGAAGTGTAAAACTTTACATATTTTACCTTATTTAAGAAAGCTTTATACGCATAATAATTTGTTTAATTCCACAACCATGCCAAAAGAAGTGACTCCTGCACCCACCTTGGTGGGACCTCCAAGGTCTTATGAAGATACTTATGTTCACACTATCTATGATAGTATCGCCAATCACTTCTCTTCTACTCGTTACAAACCTTGGCCGGTTGTTGCATCATTTCTCGAAAGTATCCCTGCAGGATCTATAGGACTTGATGCAGGGACCGGAAACGGAAAGTATCTGATAGCACCTAAAGACCGGGAAGGAAAGTACTGGACTATAGGGCTTGACAGGAGTATTCGCCTCCTCGAGTTTGCCAAAAATGCTGGAGGGAGAGAAAGAGAGTGCGTACTTAGTGATGTTCTAGATATATGCTGGAGACCGGGCGTGTTTGTGAGTTTGGGGCCATATGCGCAATCAGAAATTTTGATACTTAATAGTGTACTAGGACTATGCGATATCTATTGCTACTATACATCACCTGTCTACTCCAGACAGACGAAGGCATGCAATTCAAGTAATAAATATAGTTTAACAGTATATTTTGGTGTTTACTAACAAAACCTGAATTCGAACAGAGTTTACTAAAAAGTCTGTCACCCCATCACGGACGAGGTCTTATTTATGTATGGGCCATTCAACAAGATAATTTATCCAAGAGATCTATCCCTGGTGCTGCAGAAGAAACGAACGCTGGTCGAGACGTTTTTGTGCCCTGGGTTCTAAACAATGGGCATTCGTCAAACAAGTCTATGGCTCCGCAGGAACCCAATTCCATATCAGTTACACCTGTTTATAACCGCTATTATCATATGTTCGACAGAGGGGAATTACGTGAACTTGTGCTGAGTGCAGCAAAAGAGCTCAATATATGCATAGAATCTACTGGTTCGAACCAGCCCTCGACAAGTTTCGGGCAGAGGAGATATATCGAGATAGTCAGAGATGACTGGGAAAGATCAAACTACTATGTCGAGTTTCGGTTGTACGAAAAATAGAGATGAGCCAATTTTGATCAGGGAGCATATTCCTTAGCATGAAAACATTTTTGATTGCTACGGGTAACGAAGGATACAAAGTAAACAGATACAACAGACATAAACAAGCTACAATCAGTCCGTCGCCGCCATAACTACATAAGAATCAGCTTCAGTGTCCTAGTTAGATTAACACGTTTATACGTTTATTACTCACTGGCATTGATGATATCACCACCATTTTCTTTGAGTACTTTCACTGCTTTAGCCCTTGAGCAGTTCACCTGGGCCATGACAAGCTCGATTTCCTTGGGGTCAAGACCAGTCTCATCAACTGGGCCATCGTCCTCAGCAGCCTCAAGCTCTGGAACTTCATCATCGTCATCTGTCTTCCCCGGCGCAGGTGCTGCGCTGCCAATTGCACTCTGTTGTGCAGCAAGTTGTTGAGCAGCACTAATTTGCGCAGAGTGGTTAACGTCCTCAATCTGATGGTTTCAGCCAGGTTCATGATTAGTTATCTCGCATATATGTGATGAAACTTTGTATATGCACCTTTGCCTCACCGAAAACGAGGTAGCAGTCACTGTTTGGCGATTTGTAGACGTCCGGGGAAGCGATTACAAAGAGTACCTATGTAAGGAGAGATACATCCAGTCTATTCATCTTGACAAGAAGCAGTAAACATACATTTTTAGGTCTCCTAAGAGTGACACGGGTGATTCCAGGGACTTTTTTAAGTCCAAGGCTCAGTAAAGCTTTTCGGGCTTTGCGCTCTTGACGAGACTGAATCTTTTCGAGAGCAGCGTCCGACGTTGGGTTCTCTTCATGAGCATGGTCGTGGTCGTGGTCATGGTCGTGATCGTGGTCATGATCATGATCATGGTGATCAGAGTGGTCGGAAAGCTCTTCAATAGTTGCAGACATGATTTCAGTCGTCGTAAGCCGGACTAAACAGTTAGATTTTGTTCACGAACCCTTCTGTCGTGTCGCGCAAAAATAAGGTTTAGCTTATGTAAGTATATTAATATTTGAGTGTCAATTAACTACATGGATTGGTGACCTTTCACGTATTGTTATTATAAAGTTTTTTTTATCACATAAAACCACTCATAATGTCTGACACAGTGCTAGGAACGTATGAAAAGTATTTATTGGATATAAAATGCGCATTGATCTAAATCAAATCTCGTAGGTCTTATGTTATTAGAAAGCAATTTACAATTTGAATTTGGACCATGTCACATGCTTGGGGTTCCTATGGTGAGTTGCATCGCGTCGGACGGGATGTCCTGCTGTGAATGTGATTCGGCACTGTAAACATATACTTATAAACCTCTAACGTATACTAGCGCACTTAGAGCTTAGCTGTCTGATCACTAAGTCGAAATGGAGGATGAAGCAGCAGAAATAGAACTGGTAATATATCGCAATGATTCTTGATAATCCTGACATTTACCTAGTTTCTTGAGAGCTAGAGCAAAATCTCAATAAGACTAGGCTAATATCTCAGAGAATGATCTCCATCCTTACGAACTTCGATACACGACTTGTCAAAGTAGAGAAGTCAATATTGCCTTTGCATAACTCAACCCAGCTTCTAAACAGAAGAGCGGCAAGTTGGTATAGACAATGATCAACTAAATTACAGATCGCTAACAAGATTTTAGACATCGAGAGTACTTTAGAACTCATAGATGAAGTCGCATCCAGTCAACAGGGTCTAGCAGAAGAGGAGGCTCTTATTCTTCGAGGGTGCGTATACTAGTGATATGTTTATGGTGCAATAACATATAAGGTCCATCAGGCCTCAAGCAACCCAGCTAAATACCTATATTGATGCGCTGGAACGTATGAACGCTAGCATTGCCTTCAAAGGTGTATCTGAAGAGTCTCTTGAAACTGTACGCACCAACACATACGACTTGATTTCATCTACTCATTGCGTCTTAGGCCCGATTAGTTGAAACGGGAGCCAAAAAGCTAGCACAACTCTATACCAAATACGTTGCGGAAGCTTCATCTGGTGCTCCACCGACGCGGAGCTCCCTCGATGGGAACTCCGACGGCCTTTTAGTTCCATTCTCAGAAGAAATCATCCAATCCCTGAGACCTATCGTCTTATTCCTACGCACCCTTCCTGTTCCTGCGACACACCCATCGCATCCGGCCGCAGAAGTCATACAGTCAGCACTTTCTGATGCCCAAAGAGGGTATGCAGATATGCGCGGCACTTGGATCCGGAAATGTCTTGAAGCAGGAGCTAAGCGTGTAGTAGAAGGTAGAGAGGCTTATGGTAGTAGTAGGGACGTCGATAATGCAACTATGGCCATTCGTGAAGGGCAAGAATTCGCTATATGGGTTGAAGGGGTAATAGGGGTTGCAGAAGTGAGCATCAACATCGTTCACATAATAATGGTCTTAACGTTCGATACAGAATGAATATGCTGCGCTCTCAGAACTCGCAGTACTCGTATCCAACTCACAGATGTCTGGCACCTTCGCATCGCTGATTACGCCTCTACTCACACTCCTTTCTTCAGCCCTTTCTCAACTTACGAATCGCGTCAAACGCTCATTACAGAAGTATGCTTTCTTGGCCCTGGCAGCTCATGCTTTCTTGGCAAGTCCGCAGACCACTGCGCGTTGGGATGAAGCCATTAGAAGAAGAGCCAGTGGTTCTACAGCTAATGTCAACGCATTGAAAGAGGGTTTGCATACTTTGCGTGCTATTTGTCTTCGTAGCTTCCCAGAATTTCTTGCGGACATAAAACTATCTGCTGTGCCAAAAGCAGGCACTGAAGTAGGCGCAGATATCGCGGAGATCACAGAAACAGTAATTATCATATCTGAAATCATCAAACTTCTTATTGATGCACGTTTAGGTTATTAAATATATGACAGCCATACCCGCTGTCCAAGATGCTGTTGGAGGTGCACTACTAACACTCGGGACGGAAACTGGAAAATGGGAGATGGTGTCCAGGTAAACAAAGGACCTAAACTTGGAGAAGGAGATGAGATTGTTATAATCGAACATTATCTCTGTCCGTTAATATGGTTTTCTTTCTAGTCCGAAAACTGACAAATCGCTACAGATGATGTTGTAATGACTACCCTTTCTACTCTTACGACTCTATCACGCTCTTCGCGACGCCCCGCAATTGGTTCTGTATTCCTCCTTAACAACGTCTCTTATTTCTTAAACGCCCTCATTTTTTCCTCTGACGAGACGTCTGCTATCGAGGTCTTATTAGCCACCCGACACGTAACGCGTTACAATCAGCTTTCCGCACTGCAAAAGCAGGGTACTTTGAAGCTAATTACTCTCCTCTCTTACAAGCTCTGGGAGATGGCCCTGGATCAGGTGGAGGTAGCGGAAAGGCCGGAGTTAAGGAGAAGTTTACTCGCTTTTTTGATTTATTTGACGATATCGTTGAGAGACATAGAACCATTCGTGTTCTTCCGGATGATAAACAAGGTCGAGATTCTCTCGCAGACGAGGCAGCGAAACTCACCACTCCAATGTTGCAACGGTTTATACAGAAGAATAAAGATTTCAGTAAAAGTATGTATAAAGTTTGCTTTTTCGATTGAGCTTTAAGCTTACGTTTGACTCTTTCCAGACCCACAAAAATGTGTGTATCTATATATCCATCATCACCATCCACTCATTACACTAATCAATTTTTCAAGACATACGATTTTCTCCAGAAGAATTGGAGAAACAGATCAAAAGGCTTTATTCTTACTGACTTTGCAGGACCGAAACGAGATTCAATGATCATGAATATTTACCTTTACTTACGTTTATCTCTATCACTAGTAGCGTTTTATAGATACCTAGTCATTATCTGTATTTGTATAACTGAATATACTGTTATTAATAACGCGAGCATTGACCGCATTGACTCAGATTCGGAACATCGATCCGGAGAATGCAGGGAACCCGTGACGCCATGTTAAGCATTAAGCAAGCTCTAAAGTTACCAAACATATACCTCTCCAGCTCTTTAACCCCTTACTCATGTCATCGAGCGAATTCACAAAACGATTACGACAAATACTCACGACCCACGTAACGGATGCTGAACTAGAAAAATTCTTCTTATACCTTGATAGCGAAGTAAGGCAAATTTCTTTGGAACAGGACGAAGGTATCCGAGAGGAATTTGAAGACAAATTACAAACGATCTTTAACGAGAAACTCGATTCCTCTGATATCCAGCATCTAAAACTATGTCTTCGAGTGCTAAAACATTCCAAATGCATTCTGCATACTACGAACTTCACCCTGACTTTATTTGAGCCATTACTGAAACCTGCTCTTCGTGACCCGCACGTACCTGACGCTGCAATTGAAACCGCAAAGGAATTCATCCTAGATGCCTTGCAGGACAACGAAGACACACAAGATGTAGTCACTTACTTGCAAAGAAGATTAGTGGATTTGTACTTGCTTGGGGTTTTGAACGAAAGTGGAAAGGACATTCATAATCTAGCACAGCTAGATCACGATGACAGGGGGAAGAATGCACGATGGAAAACTAACCTGGAAGATATTCTCATAAGATTTGGACAAACTCACCCTAAAGTGAGCTAAGTTTCATTCGTACGTTTTTGTTATTTACTAAACCATGTACAGAAATTACTGGACATTATGAACGAGTGTTTTGTTACGCCTGAACTAAGACTACAAATTATCATCCTCCTAGACACTCTTGCTTCTCAACCTTCGTTCACTGACATCGCCAACATAGTATATACTCACCCATTTATGGAAAACATCTACAAGTCTCTAGAGATTGATAACTCATCTACCGTTTGTGCTGTAGAACTCACACTTCTGGAGAAGATCCTACCTGCTGCTGCAATTAAAGCTTACGAACCCTTAAAATCCGCTTTGCCCCGACTTTTTGGCATTCTTGGACGTGTCTTATGCTGGAAATCCCGTATAGGACAGACTATCCAGACAGATAGGATCCCTTATTCTGAACTCCTGGACCACGACGATGAAGCTCTTGTCATGGAGCTTGAGAAGGAAGAATTAAAGGATGAGATAGAGGACTTGAAAGAAAGCTGGCAGTTCAAATTGAAGCTCCGGGAAGACCTGGAGTGGCAACGGCTCGAACGCTCATTTGATATGTCTACTTCGTCCTTACCTGTTCCGCAACAATTTTTCGCACTTCTATACTTCATATTCCCGTGCAACTGTATTCATTTCCTTCGAAATCCTATCTCTTACTTACAAGAAGGGAATGTAGAGTCTCCGTGGACTGTAGGATGGGACGATGCCCTGGACGAAATGCACATCAAGACAGTCGGAAGTGTAGGTGTCATAACTAATATGTATACATTGTATATGTTTTTCTAAATCCATCTCTTGCTAGACATTGCTACGTAGCCACTTAACTCATCCCTCGGTTCTATGGCATGACCGAGAGAGTGAACTCGTAGATGACGAACGGTTCAAAGATTACGATACGGCAAAATTAATCAGTGAATGCATGATGCTGGATGCACAAATGTTCAACTTATCACGCAGTCCCGATGTATCATCCAAACCACAAGAAAATGCCTCTCGTATGTTACGTAGAGAAAGTGGAGAGGACGCAACTTCAAGTACGCCTACAGTCCGTACTTTACAGCTTGAGCCACCATCTTTCCCTCGACGGAGAAAAGTTTCTCTTCAAGATCTCATAGCAACATCGATAGCATTGAAAACGGGTGCGGAAATCAATGTTTCGGACGAGGCCCCCAGTTGGCCATCAATTCTTTTTACTCCTCCACCAAGCACAACGCCAAGCACAACGCCAAGCCGCTCAAATTCTGTTGATCCTACTATAGAGTCAAGTACATCATCATCTCCAACTGATGAAGATAAGCTGCCTGTGCATATAGCTGAGACTATATCCGGATTGCAAAGAGAGGTGCTTTTACTGCGGACAGAGCTTAATCTTGAGCTCTGGATTAAAAGAGAAAATATACGGCATATACGTCGTTTGTATAAAGAATCCATCAAGACCAAGGACACAGAGGCGGGACAACTCAAACTCGTAAGTGGTTCCTTATTGCCTCTTCTAGCTTTTGGGATTAATTCGGATGACACAGCAAAACCGATTGCGGGATTATCGAAGCAAGTTAAAGACCTTGCAATTGGAGATTGAGAAAGAAAAACAGCAGGCTGAGAAAATACAAAGTGATCAAAAGGAGTATATTACGAGTCTGGAAACAAAACGTGCCGAACTTCGTGCTCAGAAAAGGGACTTCCAGGAAAAAGAACAGAATCTGTTGAGGAGAATACAGGTATGGGTTGAATTCTTTATACTCCGTTTCCTGACGTCGGGTTGTTGATGACAAGCATCCCGTTGAAAACATGTAGGATAAGAAGGAACGACTTGAAGCTCAGGAGAAATTACTCGCTGATCTGAAAAGTCAAGTCTTTGAACTTGAGACACAGAAGAAGATGGACGCACCAAAAATCAATCAGATCCAGAAATACGAAGAAAGAATCGAGCAATGTAACAAGCAGCTTCAAATGTGGTATGTTTTCTGATCTAGATCCTATATCAATGAATTATTCTTTGATGTACTCATTGAGATAATGTGATACAGGGCCTCAGACATAGTTTCCTACAATCAACAGTCGAAGAAAATGGAAGAACTCGAGTGCGAGAACGAGAAGTTGAGGCGCCGAATTGAAGAGAACGAGCAAGACTTGGAGAAAGCGAATGACGAAATAGCGTAAGTAAAAACTCATTGTTAAAAGATAAAAGTTGAACCGATATATTTATATATATATATGATCGAATTATACAAATATCCGTTGCTAATGTTACATTTGATGCAGGTCTCAAATTCGACGGATCCAAGTTCTCGAACCAGAACTCCAAAGCGTAAGACAACAAGCTCGTAAACAAGAGTTCATTATAACCCAAATGCGCACCGAATCGGATGAGCTCAGAGAGGAGAACACCGCTTTACGTCTCGAAAGGGATCACTTGAAGGAGGAAATAGATGATTTACGAGCTGGAATGGACTTAGAAAACTCTGGTTTAGCAGATTGGTTGCGACAGTCTCGCTGATTGATATGTCACAGTTTTTGTATTACTACGATCTTTTGAAGGTTTCTTAAACTCCGAATTATTTCTTTTCAAAGTCACTGGATAATTGCATAATAGTATTACCTAGTCTTAACCTTATTGTAGCCTTAGTTTCTTTTTATATGCATCGCATTTTTTTATACCATAATGTTCACAGATAGTACTCGCAAAATCTTATTTATTGCCATTACCCCTCCTATTTGATCTTCAATCATCTTGAGGCACAAGTCATACACTCACACAGTAGTAATTTAGAGCTAATTAAACACTTTGATTTGATTTCTTGTGCGACATGCTATGGAACAGAATGCAGAGAGTAATAAAGAGATGTAAAAAGACATTGCCCAAGGGTCATAAAACACACAGCAAAGAGGAGATAGAAAAAAAAAAGGAAAACGAAGATGCAAAACAAAGTACAAAATGAAGAGGATGGATAAAATTAAAAAAAGGAGATCAGATAGGTTCTAGCGTATCAGTATATTCTCTCTCTTTAATCAATCTCCTCCATTGCGGATGCAGCGGCAGCCTCAGCTGCAGGTGCCTCCTTTTGCTCGGTCTCAGTGGTCTCTTCCTCCTCATCGACATCAAGACCGAGTGAGATCATACGGTGAATACGCTTGGCGAAGGAAGTTGGCTCGTCAAGAACGAATCCAGAGGTGAGGAGTGCAGTCTCGAAGAGCAAGTAGGTAAGGTCACGGACAGACTTGTCTGCCTTGTCCTCAGCAACCTTGTTCTTAAGGACCTTGATGATAGGGTTCCTTGGGTTGAGCTCAAGGGTCTTCTTCGAGGCCATGTATGAGGACATTGATGAGTCACGAAGAGCCTGGGCCTTCATGATACGCTCCATGTTTGCGGACCAACCGAACTGTCCAGTTACGAGAACACATGGTGAATCGGTGACACGGTTGGAGATGACAACCTTCTCAACCTTGTCTCCGAGAGCATCTTTGACGACCTTGCAGAGATCCTCGAACTGTTTGGCCTCTTCCTCACGAGCCTTCTTCTCTTCCTCAGTCTCTTCGAGTTCAAGACCTTCCTTTGAGACACAGACAAGCTTGTGGCCATCGAACTCCTTGAGCTGGGTAACAGCGTATTCATCGATGGGGTCGACGAGAAGGAGAACCTCGAAGCCCTTCTTCTTGAGTGCCTCAAGGAATGGAGAGTCCTTGACGGCGTTAAGAGATTCGCCAGTGAGGTAGTAGATGGACTTCTGGATCTCGGGCATACGAGTGATGTAGTCCTTCAACGAGATCTGCTCATCCAAAGACTTGGTGGAGTAGAATCGGAGGAACTCAGCAAGCTTGCTTCGGTTCTGAGCATCCTCGTGAATACCGAGCTTGAGGTTCTTTCCGAAGGCCTCGTAGAACTTCTTGAAGTTGTCCTTGTCCTCGGAGATTTCCTGGAAGAGGTCAAGGCACTTCTTGACGATGTTCTTACGGATAACCTTGAGGATCTTGTTTTGTTGAAGAGTCTCACGGGAGATGTTCAACGGTAAGTCCTCAGAGTCAACGATACCCTTGACGAAGTTGAGGTACTCGGGGATGATATCTTCGCAGTCATCCATGATGAAGACGCGGCGGACATAAAGCTTAATGTTGTTTCGCTTCTTCTTGGACTCGAAGAGGTCGAAGGGAGCACTGAAGGGTTTACTTAGTAACCTTATTTGATTGCACCAATAGAGGCATAAACTTACCGCTTGGGAATGTAAAGGATAGCCTTGAATTCGAGTTGACCTTCAACAGAGAAGTGCTTGACAGCAAGATGCTCTTCCCAATCGTTGGTAAGGCTCTTGTAGAACGAGGCGTACTCCTCTGGAGTGATTTCACTGGGGTTGCGAGTCCAGAGAGGCTTGGTCTTGTTGAGCTCCTCGTTCTCAACGGTCTTCTCCTTGATAGTCTTCTTCTTCTTAGACTTCTCCTTTTCCTCGTCTTCATCAACCTCCTCAATCTTAGGCTTATCCTTCTCCTCTTCGGTCTTCTCTTCCTCCTCATCCTCAACTTCCTACATAATACGTTAGTAAAAAAGCACGTCATAAATTGTGAAAAGAAGTACAAACCTTCTCAACTTCCTTGGTAACAGCGAGTTGGATAGGGTATGAGATGAACTCGGAGTGCTTCTTAACAATCTCCTTGATCTTCTTCTCCTCGAGGTATTCTAATTGATCCTCCTTCATGAACAATCGGATCTCAGTACCGCGTCCAAGAGGGGGTTGACGGTGTCTTGAGTGATAGTGAAAGTACCACCAGCGGCGGACTCCCAGATGTACTGCTCATCATCATTGTGTTTTGAGATGACTTGTACCCGCTCGGCGACAAGGTATGCAGAGTAGAAACCAACACCAAACTGACCAATCATAGAAATGTCAGCACCGGAGCTGAGAGCCTCCATAAAGCCCTAAAAGATGTGAAGTTAGTAACATTGATAGATCATATTTGCTCCAAGGTGTGAGCGCATATAGTCAGTTTGAGCTTACCTTAGTACCGGACTTGGCGATGGTACCAAGGTTGTTGACGAGGTCAGCCTTGGTCATACCAATACCAGTATCCCGGATTGAAAGAACTTTGTTTTCCTTGTCCGGGGTGATTCGGATGTAGAGGTCTTGCCCGGACTCGAGCACTGAGGGGTCAGTTAGGGAAGCATAGCGAATCTTGTCAATGGCATCAGAAGCATTTGAAATCAGTTCACGAAGGAAGATCTCCTTGTTGCTATAGAAAGTGTCTATAGAGAAACAAGTTCGGTGTATTTAGTATCTTGCCGCGAACATATAGTGCAATGACGGGGGTTGTTACTCACTGATGATTAGATCCAAAAGCTGGCTGATCTCAGCCTGGAACTGGAAGTTCTCAGATGACATTGCTTTTGATTACTTTCAAAGTCTTTTGAAAGAATAAGGTATTTTTGAGAGAAAGAAATGTGAGTGAGAGTATAAGATGTATGCTTGAACTTGGAGAGTGCAAAGACGACGAACTGAAAGACTTTATATTCTTTCAAACTACTGATTCGAGAACCTTCGACGCGTGTCTCTTTTGAGTTACTTCCAGTGCTTGCAACCCTAATTAGGTGTGGCGTTCGCACGTACCCCCTTCAAGCCACATTCTAGTACCTTCTAGCAAATTCCTTCTTAATTTGGTACTCTCCCTGCTTTGATCCCTTTGTTTTCCTTTTCTTGTTCTGAAGTAAAAGATTTCATCCAAACAAGTCCGTTGCCTTGAAAATATTTCAACAGTCTTATTTTCTATCACAGAGAAGTACAACAAATTTTTGTTTTCTGTAACGACCTCTGGAGGAAGGCAATAGAACTCTCTAGACAGTCGGTTATTTCATAGTCGAACAAACTATTCATCATTACTTTGCTCATTACAAAGGATTCCTCTCACCTCTAGAATATTCAATCAAGCGATCTCTTTCTACAGCTTCCGAGCCATAGACTGTTAAACGAAGGGGACCACATACCACATTCGGTACAAAGAAGCTTACTTAACCTCGAATTATTCAAATCAGCGGGAACGTGCTAGAAATAACTCTTTTCTTGGAAGTATTTTTCTTTGCACAGCAAAACTAGTGATACTCATCCTAATAGACTTCATGAATGATCTAGTCTCCTTTGCGTTGAATTTCTCATCATCCCGCTGACATCTGATATAGCAGACACAAATATTTATCCCATAGAGATTTTCTCAAGTACAACGGTCCCCGAAAATATAATTTCTGTAAATACTATAATATAGGCTGCAAACCGGCTCCTCGGGACAAACAGAGGGCAATATGTATACAGCCTACAAATGAATACCGACGATGAAAAAAAAAGTACTCAAATGTCAATTATTAAGGTCGACCGTCTTGTAATCTTTGTCTTCTTTCACCGGCAATGATCTCAACATCATTGAAAACAAACACAACAAAGTATGGAATTCGTCCTGTGTATCCTAATTCAAATAATACGGATTATTCTTCTCACTGCCCCGGCGGAAGGAAGAGTCGAGACCCATGCCTCGAGGACACGTCATACCCCTCCCTTTATCCTTATAAACGCAAAACTCAATATTCAATATTCCCAGCCTTTGAATTTCGTGAGCAACCATGTCAGCCAGATAAATTATCGAAGAGAAGGAAGAGAAAAGAAGTAAGGAACAGGTAGTAGGTAAAGGTACTTTGATCTACGCTATTTTATCCTTCTACTTCTTTTTCTTATTTCTCTTCAACACCCTCGTCCCCTCCGGTTCCTCATTCGCAGAATCCTATGCGGATTCCGGTTTTATGGTAGTGTCCTGGGCTAACCCCCATTTCCTCTCCTGCTACTTCTGTTAACGCTTCTTGTGTTCCCGACAGATATCAAATTTTATACTTCTAGTAGCAACCTGAATCAAGGGGATAAGTATGGAATCCCAATACTACGATTATAATTGTAAATGTAATCACAATCATGATGATGCTTGTTCTCAGATTCTACATCGCTGAGACACCATAGACTTCGTGGGACTAAGGAACTAAGGGACAAGGGAGCAAAAAAGCTGAAAGCGAGCTCTTACGAGTTTCAGAATTCTTTCAACGCCGGCAAAGAAGTACCAGTGGGAGAAGTGAGTGAGATAGAACACAATCAAATGAGATGGGGGGGGCGGGATGAAGTAGGGTAATCATCATACGTTGTACCCACACTGCGCCGACTCTCTATTAGCATCGACACTGCATCTGTCAGGGATCAAACAGACGACAGACGGCGGTGTAGTCGATCCCCTTTCAAGCCTAAACGTTATTGGATGACAGGATATGTCCTCGGCGATGATAGCTTGATATCATACATGATTCGATGTAGAGTACCTACGTATCATGATCGTGCACTGGAATTAATCTGTTTTGATAGCAGCTAAAAACGATCGTGAGTATATGATATGATGATTATGAAACCATGACTCGAGGTTTTGTGCACTCAGGAAGCCTAGGTCTAAGGGTCCCAAGGAGCTAACAACTTGGACATTTTTTGGACAACGTTCCTTCTGACATTGGATCAAACACTATTTGCTAGTAGGCATGTATGCGCCTACCCGCACATTGATGTGAAGTTTCGTTGGTTGTTTTCACGTTTCTATAAAATACCATCTGATTATTCCTGATATCTATTGAAAAATAATTATCGCCTAGTTTCCTTAATCCGCCATGGCGCTCTGCCTTTTCCCTCATATGAGTAAAACCCATCTACGCATTAAACAAATAAATATGCATAACTTAGATGTAATAACATATCTCGTTTACTTTTTTTTTGAGTTGACAAGCCTGGGGTCTGCAAAACCTTAAAGAGACCTCCGGCAGCTCGCATCGCGGCCACTACACTCTACTTAGAAACAGCCGGTACGACCTTTTTTTAGAAGTGTCTAAGGGGCGAAAGGACAGGCTATGGAGGAGAATACAAGGACAAGTGAGAGCGCCGACAATAGGCGGCAAGAGAAAGAAAAAACAGTTGTCGGCGGGTGAGCAGATTTTATATTTAGTATGTTCGATTCTGTTATTCATGCCTATGCCAATACACTGCTGCCGGGTGTTTCTTTTTCCATTTCACAGAGTTTTGATCTTTTCTCTATATATGTTTATGTACTTGTATCAAAGGATCATAGGTTTTTTCATATATTATAGCTTAGACTTATGATGCGACACCCTCTCGTTGAAAGGTCGTGTGAAAAGGGATGGCGACACTTGATCATCATCTGTCCATTATCCAATTGGCCGTCGAGAACTTAATGGGAGGGGAACTAAAATAGCAAGTGATGTCGTTTCTTTTTTATTTTCTCTAGACTTTGAGATTTCATCGATTTGACTCGAGAGGTCTAGTGTGGACACACGCATTACACAATTTTGAGAGGATTTTCAAAATATTCCTAATCGTTGTTGACTGATGTTTGTGTGTGGTCTGGTGCCTTGTATCAATGAATCGTATTTGGACGCGTACGCTCTATACTGGGACACATGCTAGTACTAATATAGTTACTTTTAGCATACACAGTTATTTCAATATACATATTTGGTTATGGATATAAGCACCGAGACAGAACTCTAGCTGTTAGACGCCAAACTAAGTTTGCCAGGTTTAGCATAGCATATAGTCACTAACAACAGCATCAACAGTTAACAACAACATTCGATTCAAACCAAGTTTTCCTCAAACACCAAAACGGAAATGGAAAGTGATGGTTCATATACAAGCAACTACATCCGTCCGTACCGACATTCAATGTGCACCCGAAGATAAAATGGAGCGGAATATGAGCAATAGCAACGAAAATAATGACAACAACATATAATTCGTAAATGTTCGAACAATAGGGGTCCCTAGGGCTAACCGTGACAGCCTCCGATATCATATCATTTATCTATCCAAATATCTCATAGCGTTGTTCAACGTCATAGACATCAAAGCGTCATATTTTAGACCTCGGAGCCGCGACGACTCATTAGTATTCATATTGAATCTAGAAAGAGGGGCGAGAGTTGGGCCCCCAGATCAGATACACATTTGTATGAATATTACGATATTACACAGGACGGGAAAAACAACAGCAACAGAAGGCACCGACTTCCGAACCTTATTTGTACACTGCATAACCGTATTCTGATACGGGAGCAAATCGTTAGACGATGACGCCACTTATCTTGTCCCTTCTGTCCCTTCTTGCAGGAGTCTAGGCTTATCGAATGACCGACCGACCGAGGGGAGGAGGGAGAATGTATAGATGTTTACTTGAGTATGATAGACGGAAAGGAAGAGAGGAATGGAGAATGGAGAAGATCGTGTAATTTTCTTCCGACTGGTATTCTAATTGAATTAGGTGGCCGAATGGCTAAACTGACGAGTAGATTGAGCATAGGGAGGGTGAGAAGAAAAGTGTGGGATCCAAGGACACCGGAAGAAAGAGCTTTCGCCGAGTACCAAGGAAAGGAAAAGAGAAAGACTGAACGAGAATGGACTGAGTTGGATTGAATTGAACTCTAGAGGAAGGTTAGTAGAATTGAGGATACCACTTGACTGATATTGATTCAGTTTTCCAGACTATGCTATGTCAATGGTGCCAGAGGGTCAAATTTGAATTAAGAATCACCACTATACATTTCTTGAGGGCGTTTGTACCCAATGCAAAGAATGGAATGAAAAGAAAAAAAGAACAAGGAAGCTAATGTATGAATTATCAGTCACGATACTATAGAATTTATCCACACATATACACATATAGGCCCGATAACTTGCGATCGATCAAGGCGTCCAATTCAATTCGAGTCAATGGTTAGTAGCACTGCTGTCTGCCACCACTATTGGTATTAGTATTGGTGTATATGTGTGGTTCTCGTTGATCGCCAAAATAATTGATATCGCTATAGGAGGTTCTCCATATCCTTATCTAGATGCAAAATGCAATTACGCAGAGACGCGAAAGAACAACAAGGGCTCCTTCATATCATAAAAGCCAACCGCATCCGGTAATTTTTACAAAAAGAAATTGCAAAGAACGGATTCAAGCTGAAACACGAAAACATGAAATAATGAGTGAAAGGGTATATAGAAACCGAAAACAAAAGGGAATACTGACACGCTTATATATAAGCGGGCGACGAAAGAGAGAAGAGCCTGTGGTCGCTTTTTCACGTGACGGGGATTGAGCGGAAGATGTAGCGTGAAGGAGAGAGAGGGGGACAGAAAAATGCGAAAGAAGGAATAAAGGATGGATCTCGGGAAAAGGGGAGCGAGTGAGCGAACAAAAGCCGTCTCCACGCTCGTTTCCTATTACTCGAAGCACACATCTCCTCCTTCCCCCCTTCCTTTGGAGGCTAAAACAGTCTAATTCCTCTTACAGACGCCGAAAAGTCGCGTTAATAATAATTATAATCATAATCATAATAATCACAACTCTCGTTGTTGGAAACCTTAATTAGCGCGTCCGTGACCGTGGTGTCCCAGGGCCTTTGCCCCCAGCCACAATAGCCGCCCTGTCCACACATCCGGCTAACCACTCCATCCCATTCCACTCCACCAACTCCGAAGTCTCCAACTCAACGCAATTATTTTTCCTTATTCGTATTCTAGTCTCTTGGTCCAATCTACTCATATTCCACCTTATTGGAGAGAGTTTGAAAATCGGGGGGATAGGGGGTAACTTTCACCGCCCCTCCCCTCCAAAAAACATATACTAATACTATAACCCATAATTCCATATGTAGTACTACGTTCTTGATAACCAAATACAATCAAGCTTTTCAAATCTTTGTTTTTTTTTTCGGTGTAAGCTATACCTATGATACCTAAAGTTCAAATTACTGACTCGGCCGGACGTGTGTAACTACTTGTTTTTGCTATAGAAACGTACAACCCATGGTGGTGGTGGGCCCGATGGGCTGCAATAGATGCGGTATCGCGGTATCCGGATCTGTATCTGTAAACACCAAATATATTAAAAAATTTGTGAGGTCCGGTTCATTCTCATGCACACACCCACCACCAAAAAAAGAAAACTAATCAATTTTTTTTCTACCATCGATATCTTGGTAAGTGTGTGTGTGTCCGTGTGTGTGTGTGGGTCACGCGAAGTGGCCCCGTGTGCCCCCCCCCCCCACAAACCCATAACCCAGATAAAAGAGGCAAATGCTATACAAATTAGGGAACTCGAGTTGAGAGAGGGTTGAGAAGGGGAACACCCTGAAAAGACCCTGGAGAGACCCTGAATCGACCCTGAGCTATGCCGTTTTTATGCATACCGTTACTGTTTATACAATACAGGGCCATTATGACGGTTATGAAATTATGAAAAAAAAAACTGTATGATGAGTATGACTCGGCCACAAGGAGGGAATAAAAAGTCAAGGAACCAGCGTAGTATAACAATACAGTTGATGAATGATTCAGTATGACGGTTAGGTGATTTATAAGTAATCAAGGAGAGAGAAGAAAGAAAAAAATAAAAAGAGAGTGAAAAAATTTTTTGGGGGGGGGGGTCTAGTAAAATTTTTTTTTAAAACTCAAGCTTAGGAAATTGCTTCTGGCTGCGCCGGTCGGGGGAGGGTTAACAATCAACTAACGGATCGGTATCAATTAGGATTTAGAGGAGAAACGGGAGAAACGAGAAACGCGGGAGAAACGGGAGAAAGAGTTGGAAACCAAGGGAGAAGAAGAAAGGTAGAGAAAGGGAATAACCTTACGAATCAGGAGGCCTCACCCTCCCCCCCCCTCTTCCTCGCTAGGCCTTTTTCTTACCTAGGCCTGTATCTATCTACACGCTTTTTTTTTCCATGTTATGTATTTATGTATCGATCTTTTTTATTCTTCTCGTCCGGTTGTTGCTTGTTGTATGTGCAAGTACAAACGCGTGTGAAACGGGCCTGTTTGATGTTCAATGCTCACAATAAAGAATTGAAGACAATTGTCGGTCTTAACAAAAAAAAAAAAAAAAACCGATATAGGTCTATTGCTCTTTGCTTTCTTTAGGAAAATTTATTGATATAAAACTACAATAGTGTACAGATAGACAAGAATCATGAGATTTTGGTTCGTAAACCTGAGAATTTTTACATCATAATCGTCTTGGAGAGGCAAAGTAAGAAGAGGGAGGAAACAGGCCCGTTTCTATCTCAATCTTCCTTCTCCCTCTCGACTTTTTAATCGTCATTCACGATTACTTACTTTTTCAGTAAGACGGATCATAGTAGATGGTACACAATGCGTGGTGATTGAATTGAGATGACGACAGACAACCCTCTACCCACTCACCCTCTATTCCTCTCACAACCCCAACCCTAACGCAACAACGACAACAGCTGTCACGTAACACAAAAAAAAATTCACGTTGGATATGAAACGCGATGAACGAACAGGATGAACAGTTCCAACGGGGTGTCCAGGAAAAGCATAAAGAAACCCGAATCCGAATCTTCCCCCCCCCTTCCCTTTTTTAATTATTGATTTATTCATTTATTAAAACGTGTTCGGAGATGTGTGTGTGTGGGATGGGTAACCAAGCAGAATAAAACTTATATATAGATGAAAACCGATATTTAAATCTCATTTTTTTTCTCGCAGAATCTGAAGGTATATGGATCCACGTATGATCATAGATAGAGATTGAAAACGAATTTGGTATAGCCGGGTCAAAGGGACTGGAGATCCCCAGGAAGCCAGCAAGGCAAAGAGGTGACGCATACATTCAAAATATTGATATGAATTATTCTAGTCCAAAATGGGACCGAGGTCAATTGAACGGTACCTCGGAAACACCCGGTGTAATAAACCTGGTCCTGGTCCTGGTTCTCCACCCCCAAAACCCCTCTCAGATTCAATATCCTACCATCTACTATTTTAGGTGGCGCCACGAAGCCAGCGTACGATGAAATTGGCACCCTCTCTTTCATATAGACTCCTATCTATCTATCTATCATCCATCTGTCTATTTTAATCAGACTGACTTTTCAGTTAGTATGTGAGCTTATTCTTATTTGAATAGATTGGATCGGATGCCGTAAAGGGAAACGAAATTGGGAGAGATAGGTAGGAAAAAGAGCAAAGAAGTGTCCTGATTAAGAAAGAGAGCATATATGGATGTCTCCTGATTAGGGAAGATGTATTTTCGTAGACGCTTGAAGAAATAGAAAAAAAAAGAAAGGAGAGCGAGGGAAGTTGATAGATTAGTGGCGAACTTAAAAAGGGGGGAGTGAGAGAAGGGGATTGGGAGAGCTTGTGGCACATTCCGTTTGAGGGGAGAGAGTGAAAAGAGAAGAAGAGACAAGGAGAACATTGATTTTGGTATTGAAGGGTATGGAAGGAGGAAGAAGGCTGCAACTAGATCAATTAATGAATTGTAAGAGAACTGGGAGCGGATTGTGACACGAGGAGAAAGCGGGAGAGAAGTGGCGGGAAGTGGCGGATTTCGGGGTAGGGCAATATTGAATATAGATGTAATAATGATATTAGGGAGAGATGAATGAATGTCGTTCAATATATGTTTCTGATTCTTTAGAGAAGAGACATGGATGGTATAGCACAGAAAACCGAGATGGAACATAGAGATACTATTCGCAACGGGTGGCGAGGTAGTGCCGGCAGAGCGCGCGGCCGCGTCGTTGGGGAGCATGGAACGTGTCTAAAAGTGTATGCTGGGAGTGGGGGTGGGCGGGCTGAGAGCGACTAATTCGGGATAAGGCAGTGAGAGATGCCGCATGGAATAGTGGTGGACGAGCTGGATGTGGGAAAGACAAAGTGACTAGGTTGAGGCAGATTGACGGGAGGGAGACTACGGGCATGACATGTACAGCAAAAAAGAAATCAAAATGTAAAAAGAAAAAAGAAAAAAAAAGAGATGAGTAGGAAACCTGGGACGGTTGTCATGATCTGTGATGATTATTGATTACTGATGATTACAAGGAAAAGAAGAAATGTATAGTGATCATGATCTGTAACGAATTCTATCTATATCGATGATGACGGAGATGGGTACTCGTCGGCGTCCGATGGGCGATATGTACTCTTCACATCAGAGGGAGATCACAGAACAATGGGAAAGGACACGAAAGAACAACACAACAATAATGCGGGGCAGGTAAGGTCGCGTCGGCGAGTACGCGACGCGTCGAGGCGAGATGGCCTGCGCGACGAGGCCCCGTAGTAGCGGTGTAGGGACACAGGGACTGTGACTGTGCTTGCGACCAGCTGCCAGTACTGGCTAGTTCCTTCCAGATCGGGAAGGGCCATATTATTAAATGCAGAGCTGAATAAGGCAGGAGAAGCCGTATTAGGCAGGTGGTGACAATTGGGGGGGGGACTCGCGCTCTCATCTAAGCAGACCTCCCAGAGTCAGAGCCTGAGGCCTGAGCCAGAGCCCTCTCTGCTTATTACCACCACCTCCCGTTCACGCTTATGCCCCAGATGCCCTCCTTCTGAATTTGCTTCCTCAACCCCGTTCCCTACTTAAACAACAACATCCCGCCGCGCAACACAACAACCCCCAGCAGTCCCTGAAAAACACGCTCGCGTCAAATCACGCCCCTAGCATGTTTCCAGTTGCGGTCAATAACATGTTCGCTCCTCCTCGCTCGCGTTCTGCCATGCCCTGTCGTCCTCAACCTCCTCCTCATCCATCCCAACTACTAACGCCTTTTGACATCCCTCCACCAGTCTTAAGCTTCGACAGGGTACGTACTCCCCCCCACCCCCCATTCTCCCCATTCTTCCCATCTCCACACGGTCCTAACTTGCCCTTTTCTTACCCTTCTCTAGACATCCTCTCGGTGCTCGGTATCCAAAGAGACTGAACCCTCTCGTCTCCCTCGCCTTCTTTCTCCCATTCGCATTCCTGAACGTCGATCAAGACTGCAATGCCCTGTAAGTACCTCCCCCACTATACTTTCCCTCTTCCCCTTTCTCCGCCACTAATCGTGATGCAACGCGTCTCCCTAGGTTTCTCCTACACCTCAACCTTCTAATAGAAGGAGAAAATCAAACTACGCGACGCGATCTTCAGGTCGAACGCGCCATTGCAGGCTCATGGATTGCGATTTCCGTGGCGGTCCAGAAGTATTTGACCAAATCCCTTGGATATCTATGCTCGACGCGACACCTGCGGCAGACCACTTCAATCCATTAAACTTACCTGATCTCTCAGACCTCCCTTTTGAGAAGGCTCCTCGTCCAGGACCGATTCGAAGCCGCAAATCTTCCTTACGTTCTGCACCATTCCCCTCAGATTTCCCTGCTGCTGGGACAACGACTCCCGAATTAGTCTCATCTTTCGCTGCTAACTCTCCACTAACGGAACTTCCGTACTCGTTAGAGAGTCCGCGCTTATCGGACGACGATGTGCTCAAGACTCCGCCAATGCGGGCTACTGAGCTTCCCGTCAACATCGGGTTTCATCACTTGATGCCGATGGCTTATGCAGACGTGCATGCTGATGAGTCTTGGTGGCCTCGTAGCTCACCAGGATCTCCTTGATTGCTTTCCTGCCCACCCTTCCGAGTTATTGTAACGTGAACTTCTTGCCCTTTCTACGATCTTCTCAGGCATCTTATCAAATATCAGTTCGTATCAAGTCAATATTTAACGACGTTCGCAAATCTGCCTTGCCTCTCAATTATTTGCATCTCATCATCTTTTAACCTATTGTTTTCTGGCAAAATCAGCACATAACCCCCTCATTAAACACAACTTGCTGAAACGACACGCGCCCTGGTCTTTATCATGCATCAATGTACTATCGGCGTTTTCCTGTCTTCTTTCTTCTCTCGCTTTCCCTCAATCATCGCCCATCGGACCGAATCCGCGGACGCTATTTCTCAAGTGCAATACATCTTTGATCGTGTATAACAGCAGTACTCTTTCTTATCTTATCCTCTTATCCCATTTATAGCCACTATCATTGCTGAATGCATCTACATCTTTTTCTGCGTTCAACCCTACAATTTGGCTTTATTTGTTTTCATGTATTATTGATCATGATTTCCTCGACGATGCTATCTTCTTTTTTCCCCTTCGTCGACGATTCGGGAACCGGTATCAGTGTTGATACTTCGGCAACGAACTCGTGGCCTTGGTTCTTTCCCCCATTTTGATTCCTTCCACCACCTCGCGCCTCAGTTTTTTCTAAAAGAAAGTTCGAAACTTTCGATGGAAAATTTTTTCATTTTGGCTCCGCACATTGCAATTGATGATTTACATTCCCTGCCCTAAATCTTTTTTCCCCATCTGATTTCCTCATCTTAGTTTGGCTCAGTTTGGCTTTAGGTGCATGTTAGTCACTTGATTCTCCCCTCTTGCTTTGAACCTTATCGGTCTTTCACTTGGCCTCTCCACTGACGTTCCTTGTACCTATCTCCTCACCGCAACCTTTTTGTTGTTTTTATCCTGACATGTTTTGATCTGGTCGTACTTGCTTTTTATTATCCTTTTTGTGTTTGTCCTGTCGATGTCCTTTCCCTCCTTTTACTCTTGTTTTGCTTTCGACACTTGTGTAAAACTCACCTCCGTCCATTCCTTTTTCCTGTGTATGTGCTTTTACGAAATAGGGCTGGTAGAAAGGCTGGTCGTCACCTTTAGTTAAGGCGATTCCCTAAAACCATGATAGCCCAACGAGTTTCATATTTTTATCATTCACGCCAACTCCTTCACATTTGAATGTTCTGTCGGGCTACTTTTTTCTAACACTTTTTTTCTTACATTTCAGTGTGCCTTTTTATACTTTTTGTCGTTGTGTCTCTACTCATGGTATTACTAGTATACATTACAGCATGGCAACACGTTTTTTCAACGTAAAACAGTCATCTAAAACTGCATCTATTTTACGTATTAAACTCAGCTGGGCTTCTATTAATAAATGTATGGATTGTTACTCCCCACCTATTTATTTGTTTGTGTGTGGTTGTGGAAGTGAGAAGTCAACTCGGCTGTTCATGCACACTCGTGTTCATAGTGTTTGCAATAGCGGGGGTATTCAAGTGTGTATACTTCCTCTATGTCTGTAAGCATATATACACTACACTTATACATAGGTTACGGCCATTGTTCCTCGTATGTTTCGAGACTCGTACGAGAGACAACAGAAAAAGAGAAATAGAAAAAAAAAAGTCCCGTAGAAACATGGCTATCCGAGGCATCGTTACCGCCGCGGTAAGAAAAAAAAAGGAGAAAAAAAAAATCAAATTCCAGTACTCTAAAGTAAAGTCCGTTTTCGAGAAAAACCTTTCTTTTTTTTTCCCCCGTCTCTCCTCTCTCTTTTTGTTGAGATGAGAACTTTCTCCCTCCTCGGTGTTTGTTCTCCTCCTGAAGAGAGCTTTGGAAATTTTATTTATGGTACCACCCTTCTATTTTCTTTTTCTTCTTTTTCTGTTTCTTAAATATTTGTGTCTTTTGAAGAAAGAAAGAAATGTAGGTTCCCGGTTCTCCTTCTCAGTTCTCTTATGACACCGGGTTTGATTTATTTGTTTTGTTGCCAATTAAATCAGCTCATTCCGGTATTTTATCCCCTATTCCGCGTTTTTTTCTACTTTTCCCTTATACTTTTCCTAGAGTATTTTCTGATAACCAACGTGGGTTTTCCCCATAAGCACAAAAGAGATAGAGACTAGAGAGGAAAGTGGGTAACACCTCAACTCGTCAGGGTTCTGAATGGCAAGATTTTATGAAAGTTTTAGGAAGAGAGAATATATTGAAAACATTCTAAGCATTCTACACGGAATAGATATCGACAAAATTCGTTTTTATAGTATTTTTGGTAGATAGAAGAAGGTGAGATTGAGTTGCTTACATAATGCGCGGACCATCCCATCAAAGAGAAAACCCCGTTCCCAAAAGAAGAAGAAAAAAGAAGAATGAAGAAAGGGGAGAAACAGAGCCAAAACAACAGATACGGGATCATGACATCAGTAATACATACGAACAATACAATACGACATAACAAGATTATGATAATCGGGTCATTAATCTCTTTAGATCTGATTAGAATGAATTACACAACTTGTCCTTGTTGAGAGTGGGTTAGGGTGAGTAGAAGGTAAGATTGGGAGATGGGTGAAGAAGAATTTAGTATAAAACGTTGAGATGGTTAAGGGTATGAGGGAGATGCCGTCTTGACGAGATGGGTTTGTGCCGTGGGTTGTGAAGGATGTGGTCGTTTTTTGCTAGGTACAGAACGTGGCTGTGTGCCTATTTATTTCTATTTATTTTTCGCGGGTTTCGATACTTTCGACCCGAACTCATTTCGCCGTTTCTCAGTATCTCAGTAGATGGCGACGAGAATAGAAAAAAAAAAGAGGCCGTCGTCGTCGACGAGTAGAGAAAGGAAAACTAAAAAAGAATTCGGCAGAGATGGCCATGCGATCGAGCCCTGATGAGCTTAATGAACTCAGGGAAGATGAGGTTGCTTGATGGTGATCTCGACTAAGACAGAAATGCTCACAACACGATGCTCTAGATTTAGCATACATGCACGTAGCTACGTACTTTGTGTAAATCGGTTCAGTAAGCCCTGTGTGAGAGGAGGTATCAAGGGGAGATCCCAGAGAGAAGTTTGGAAGTGACATGTTGTTCGGTCTCGTAAGGTGAGAGCAAAGTTATTTATGATACTGATCCTTCTGATACGCTACTTTTTGAAGGGATTTACAATGTGAGCGTCCTGAACCTTCGTCTTTTGAGTTCGCAGCTTGGTTTCCTATACTGAAAGGTAACGTAATCAAATAGAGACAATCACGTGAGCGTATGCATACAATTCATTAAGAAGCCTAGATGACTCATCTTTAAGAGAGAAAAAATACATTAATTTCTCTAATATCCCTCTTCTTGATCCTTAAAGCTGTGGAGGATGGACCGTTCGCAAGTCATAAACTTTGGTGCAGGCCCTTCAGCTTTGCCAGAGTCTGTCCTTGAACAAGCCACAAAGTGCTTACTCAACTTTCAAGGGACTGGAATCGGGATCACAGAGATCTCGCACCGTTCAAAAGAGTTCAGCGCGGTCGTAACGCGGCTTGAACAGCTCATTCGTTCCTTACTCGATGTCCCACCTACACATCATATATTTTTCACGCAGGGGGGTGGCACACAACAGTTTTCTGCTGTTGTGATGAACATGCTCGCTCGGCATCGGTTGTTACACCCAGAACTGAAAGAGGAAGAAAGGATTATGGATTATGTCGTTACTGGTTCCTGGAGTAAGAAAGCTGCTGAGGAAGCTACCAGACTTGGTGGAGGAGTTGTACATGTCGCTGCAGATGGTCGTAAATTCTCGAAAGATGGTAAACATTTCACTTCCATACCCCCACACGAGTCCTTCGCGTTCTCGGAAGACCCCGCACTCGTGTATTATTGTGAAAATGAGACTGTGGATGGAGTACAATTCTCACCAGAAGAAGGCTCGAGCACAGCGTTCCCATTCCACTTGTTACCCAAGAAGACAGGAAAAATACCACCGCTTGTTGCGGACTACTCGTCGTCGTTCATGTCCCGGCCCATTGCACACCTTGCTGATCACGCTGTCATCTTTGCAGGTGCTCAGAAGAATATTGGGCCGTCAGGAATGACCATTATTATCGCTCGGGAAGACTGTTTGGTTGATGTTGATGCTGCTGCGAAGATGGGTGCTGCTCCTGTGCCCATATGCCTTTCATACAAGACGTATGCAGAGGCGAAGAGTTTGTATAACACACCCTCAACATTTGCTCTGTATGTCTCTATGCTCGTACTGCAAAGAATGCAGGACCTTGGTGGCTTGAAGGCTGTAACAGAATCTAATAAGAGAAAGGAGGAGAAAGTTTACGCTGCTCTGAAAGAGGCAGAAGATAAAGAATCTTGAAGTTGGGTGTGGATGAGGGATCAAGGAGCTGGATGAATGTTGTATTCAGGGGGAAGGACGAGGAAGCTGAGAAAGCCTTTTTAGATGCTGCAGAGTCTCAGGGATTCAAAGCCATGAAGGGTCACCGGTAAGTATCCAGTAGTGAAAAATAGTCTATATGCTAATCTATATTTTCTCTTTCAGCTCGGTTGGAGGTACGTTTGTCCAAAAATAAGATATCAATTCAACTAACATCCATTTAGGCATGCGAATCTCACTGTATAATGCTATTACAGAAGAACAGGTGGACAAATTAATCGCGTTTCTGAAGAAATTCACTGCTGAGACGGAAGCATAATGGTAATAGTGAGAAAATGTATCAGAAAACTCATTTGACTAAGGAAAATGTACTTTGTAGAGATTAGTTGAATTCGTGTGAATAAAGTAGCCTGTAATCAGTTTCTATAGGTTAAGAATTTACTGATATTTTTGAGGCAAGAGGATAGTAAGGATTGTTACAAATTGCTGCTTATATTAATTATTGTAAAAGATATAACCAAAGTCACTTTGCCGGAGTGGTTAACGGGATCGCCTGCTACTAACGTAAGCTAGCGGTTGCACATTGTGCGCGAGTGTTCGAATCGCTCAGGTGACGTTTCTTTTTGCGGAACTTCAATCGCAAGATAACCTTACCTTATTCACTCAAGAAATTACTAAAGAGCATATCATTCCTCATTTTTTCTATCAGTTATTAAAGCCGACTCGTTTTCATTGCTACAGCTGCATGAATCGATCTAGAAGCTATCGATCATCTAATCATTGAACATGATGTCCGATCTCAGTACGTATTTCGTCCCCTTCTTTACTAAAGCACCTTCATGGAACATGCATTCGTAACCGTGTCTATCGCATAATCTTAATCAAAAGTTCATCGTCTAGATTCTGTTTGAAGCTTACCGATGAAGAAGCGCCATCCCTCGCCTTAAATCAGGCTTGATGGGCGGCTCCTTATCTTTCTTCTTGCCTTGGCCACGGTAGAAGATAGTCTATCATTGAATCAACGCATGTGTGAATTATTTTACGCCACACGAAGAGTATTAACTAATAGCGGGACATTGCCTTACCTCACCACCTTCAACGCCATCTTCTTTCCCACTCAAGTAGATTAGAAGTGTCCATTCCGAATGAGTTCCAGAGACTGGATCCATTACGGAATCATCGTAATGGCATCCGAAGTGTTGTCCTTCAATGTATTTATAAAATCGGATATTTGGATTCATGGAATGAGCGGGACGAGCACGAATCACTGGATTGGCTTCGTTCTCAGAGTTCTTTTGTGATCTGGGGACCTTTGAAGCAGGATAAGGAAAGTCTGGAAGATGCGGTGCTAGCATTGTATAGAGGGAATCTGCGAATGAGGGTGACTGAATTGAAAAGCGATCTAGTAACAGATATGGATTAATTCAAAGCTAGTTGAAAGGGAGCTTCGAGTTCATGGATCAGACGTACAGTTAACTCTGAGAGCTTCTCCTTTCTTTGGAGCAGGAGTAAGCTCTAATGGAAGTTCTTCTATAAACTTGATTAATCGTTTGCATTCGCCTGCATCCAAAGCATCCTAGTAGAACCAAGCTTAGATATGCGAGTATAGTTGGATACATATACAAGTATGTTCATACAGACTGGGATGAGGATAATCTGATCTGTCTCTATCTCGTTAATTTCCAAATAATGCTTATTGGTCAATGGAGGAAATTCAGGTTGTGTGGTTTTCGCTGGTTTAGAAAGGGTCGCCTTTTGAGTTTCTGTTTGTTCCTTACTCTTATTCGCCGAATGTTTCTTTGCCATCACGATAGTTTAGGTATTTTTAGGATGTCTTTAACTGTATCTTTGGTCAGGCTTGATTCAAGCTATAAAGTAGTAGTGGGAAATTGGATCTCGAGTTTACTGAAAGTGATTACCTTAACACTTGATTACTAATCAATACTCCTCAGGCGAGTCGATCACCTGGGACGTTGAGAGAGTCCACCAAGTCTAAGCACCAACAACCAACATGGTGCGTATCATTATTAAAGGAGGTACGTAACTCATATCTCAGAATTACCACCAATTCATATCTGACATTTCTTTTGTAGGAGGTAAGCCATCACCATTCAGATAATATACGCGTTCACGAAGTTCTGACTGACACATCTGGTTTCTTGTATACGTTTTGGCGTATAGTAAGTGACTACCCATAATGCATATCACCTATGTCGTATCGGAACTTAATGCTAACCTGTGTGCTTAGGTTTGGAAAAACACGGAAGATGAGGTGTTAAAAGCCGCCATTGCCAAGTACGGGAAGAACCAATGGTAAGCCTAACCTCTACTTATCTCTACTAAAAGCATACTAAACATATCTCTGTAGGGCTCGTATCTCATCTCTTCTTGTACGAAAAACTCCGAAACAGTGTAAAGCTCGTTGGTATGAGTGGCTTGACCCGTCAATCAAAAAGACCGAGTGGTCGAAGGTGCGTCCTTGGGACTTTTTGTTGAAGTGCTTCAGCAGCAACTAATGTTTTTCTCGCTTTCACGACTCGTGCGCGCAGACGGAGGATGAAAAACTACTACATCTAGCGAAACTGATGCCAACACAATGGCGAACGATAGCACCTATTGTCGGGCGCACAGCAACACAATGCCTAGAACGTTATCAAAAGTTGTTAGACGAGGCGGAGGCGAAGGAGAATGAAGAACTTGGTTTAGCTGGCCCGGGGGATGCTGGTCCAGCGACGGAAGATGTACGCAAGTTGCGACCTGGTGAAATTGACCCAGATCCAGAAACCAGACCAGCTCGGCCCGACCCCATTGATATGGACGAAGATGGTGTGTAACCTTTATGTATAGCTAATGGGTTTGGGTTTCTTACCCTTAATTGTAGAAAAGGAGATGTTGTCAGAAGCTCGTGCTCGTCTAGCCAATACTCAGGGTAAGAAGGCAAAACGGAAAGCAAGAGAACGTCAACTCGAGGAAGCGAGGCGACTTGCTATGCTGCAAAAAAAGAGAGAGTTGAAGGCAGCCGGTATCATGTAAGTTGTCGGAAATTACATTTATATCATATGTTTTTCTAATATATAACTATATTATCTTATAGTGGAAGTATGCGACATAAATCCAAGAATAAGGGAATGGACGTAAGTCAGATCTTGTACATGCCATAGCTTCCTCTAACATTCTCGCTTTTCTTAGTACAATGCAGATATTCCTTTTGAGAAGAAACCTGCTCCAGGATTTTATGACACTTCCGAAGAACAAGCTCGTGTTAGTGCTGCACCCGTTGGACAATCTCTCAGACGCTTAGAAAATAAAAGGAAACCGGAAGAGGAGGAAGCCGAGAGGAAAAAGAGGCAAAGGAAGGGAAAGGACGGTGACGGTGAACACCAGACCAAATTTGTTGCTGCTCGTGATGCTCAGATTCAGAAACTAAAGGAAGCAGAGCAGATCGGAAAGCGAAGGAAGCTTGTTCTTCCCGAGGCGCAAGTTGGTGAAGCTGAATTAGAGGAAATTGTGAAAATTGGGCAGATTGGACAAAGTGCTCGTGCACTTGTTAGCGATGGCTCTGAAGCTAGTGAGACTCTTCTAGGAGAATATGAGGGTCTTGAACAGGCACGCATGGCTCGAACACCCCGCACTGCTCCCCAACGTGAGTAACATGGACCCTGACACTTTTTTATATAGTTTGATACTGAAATACCCGACAGATGATAATGTTATGATGGAAGCACGCAATCTACGTAACATGGTGGTCTCACAAACTCCACTACTGGGAGACGAGAACACACCTATGCATACTGGGCCGGAAGGTGGAACTGGTTTTGAAGGTGCCACGCCCAGACATCAGGTAGCATTTACTCCCAATCCCTTAGCTACCCCAGCTCGTCATGGTGACACTGGTCCTGGCGCAACACCTCGTTCTGAGAATCCTGGGGCCACTCCCTTACGGACTCCACTTCGTGATAACTTGAGTCTGAATGCTGACGATGCAATGTCATCCATCGGTGATACGCCTCGAGGACGAAGATATAAGTCTAATGCCACTATGTCATTGAGGGCCGCCTTTGAAAATCTTCCTAGACCTGAGAACAATTTTGAATTACTTGTGCCTGAAGACGAGGAAGAGGAGGCTTCTTCGACTACGGTTAGAGAAGAAGATGCAGCTGAAAGGGATGCTCGCTTGAAACGACAAAGGGAGGAAGAAGAAAGGAGAGCACTAGCTAGGAGGAGTCAAGCGGTCCAATTAGGATTACCCCGACCCGCAAATGTCGATGTAGAGAAGTTGATGGAGAGCCTGTCTTTAGTTAAGGATGAAGATACGTCATCTGATGAGGCAAGGGCTCTTATTGATACAGAAATGGTGAAGCTCATCCAGCATGATGCTATCGCCTTTCCTCTTCCTGGGACATTGGTTGCCGGAGGTACCCGCTCCACGTATGAACCACCCGAGGATGAATATGTTGCTCAAGCAAAACTTCTAATCCATAGCGAACTAGCCTCTTCTCTTGGATTCCCGGAAGCAACTCCGTCACAGGTTTCGGAGGGTCTCATTGCAACTGCGAAAGCAGATGAATTCGCTGAAGATTTACTGTGGGATAAGCAACGGGAGAAATTGGCCTTTGATTCAAAGACTTCAACTTGGGTTGATCCTTCTACCCTTTCAGTAGAAGAGCGTATTGCAGGGTTCGAGGCTCTTTTGCAGACTAACAGGGATTTGATGGCTAAGGAAGCTGTGAAGAGTACAAAAGCAGAGAAGAAACTCGGTATTCAACTCGGAGGATACCAAGCTCGCTTCAAGGCTCTGCGAAGCGTGCGACGGATGCGTTCGAGGAGATACAGAGGAGTCACATTGATCTAAATAGCTTTATTCAATTGCATATCAATGAGCAAGCTGTCGGTCCTCGTCGTGTTGAGGCCTTACACAATGAAGTAGAAGCTTTGGAAAGGAGAGAACGGCTCTTACAGGATCGGTATAGGGAGCTATCAAGGGATAAAGAAGAAAGTGAAGCTCGAATTGCTGCCCTTGAAGAGAACATTATGGCTGAAGCTGAGGCCTTGAATGATGCAGCCTTAGCTCAGATGGATGAGGCTTAAGGGTGTTGTCTTTTCAGTTTTGTATCTAGTCTATTCAAGATTTTATCTTACTGTCCTCCGTTTATATATATATTCTGTAATTGTTATTGAACACGATGCATCTACTATTGACTACACTTTTTCAAGGATGTATCTGAGTTAACCGTTCTGGTATAGTCTACACAGAGCACATTCTTTTACACGTTGTTAGTCAGTCGTAGTCTAGAATTCTAGCGTATTATTGAATTTGCTTCTGTGTCTACTAGTGCTCCTTTGATAAGCTTTGGTCGCCATAGACAAGCACTAGGAAAGAGAGAAGAAAGTAGATGATATCTTAGGATAGATGGACATGAGGGCTAAAATACCTTAATTTTGCAAGCTTTGTGGCTATCGTCTTAGTGAAGAAACATGTATTTGTTGCCTTTCTCTAATCATCTAAGTGTGATATGAATAAAGCCACGGGTATTATTGCGATATAACATTCTTTCTGCAACTCTCCGGCTGGGTAGACTTAAGCATGATTCATACTTCAAAGCTATTAATAAAGACAAGTCTGGTTGTGGCCGAGAAATCGTAGTTACGTGTGTAGTTCTTTGTGTCAAGGCACTTGTCTTGTCTGTTCCGACCGTCTTGAACTTGATAGAGAACTGAAATTCTAGTAAAAATGGGTGGCTCTAAGACACCTAGGTTGTTTAGATTGCAGCAGATATTAAACAATGGTCCATCTCCAATTGAGGAGAAAATGGCATTGATATATGATTATACCCAAGCAACTATCTTCTACCCTTTTTAGATTTTTTCGAAGGCATACCTGCTTCGACGACATCGTCGTCACGGTCACGATCGTCCTTAAAGTCACTGTCCCTGTGCCTCTTCCTCCCTAATTTTCCTTCTTTAGCCTGCTCCTTCAGTTCAGCAACAGCTAGACGGCTGCCTCATCAACTCGTTCCCTGAGTAGAGCTACTTCCTCTGGGTCGGTGGCCAAAGATACATCTTCTTGCCGATTACAGCTTCAATACGCTGTATCAATTCAACATCATATTGAGTTACAAGAGTAATGGATTTTCCAGCTCGACCGGCTCGAGCCGTGCGACCGACTCGATGAATGTAATCCTTTGAATGAGACGGGATGTCGTAGTTAATCACAGCATCAACGGATGGTATATCTAGACCTCTTTAACGTGGTGTCATACAGTCAGTCAAGAGAATAGGTGCCACCCGAGAAGAGTCACTGACCGACTCGCAACATCAGTTGCTACTAAGATACTACGACCACCGCTTTTAAACTTTGCTAAGGATCCAAGGCGAGCACTTTGGCTTAATTGGCCATGCAACGGGACTGAAGGGAAGCCAAGGGTCTTAAGGATCATAGATAGTCTTGTACGATAACATTTTAAAATCCCATGTATACAACGATTAAAGGTGACATTACCTTTGGCAGTCCATAACGGTACGAGTAAATATAATTATAGAGTTTTGGGCCAACGAGTTGCAAATATTAACGAGATTGACCTCTTTTTGTTTATAAGGTATGAATAGATAGTACTGGAGTAGAGTCGACACAGTAGTGTACCTTAAATATGCTTAGTACCAATGAAAGTGGCATTTATATAGTAAGACCTACTTTTTGGAGACTTCGACGCGTACAGGGTTCGTCAAACTTGCTCGTTGCAACTTCGCAACTTTTGTTGTCATTGTCGCAGAAAAAAGATATGTTGTTCTTTCCTTAGGGATAACCTTCAGTATTTTATCAATAATGGGACCGAAGTCCATGTCCAAGAGACGATCCGCTTCATCAAGAACCTAGGAGTAGATTAAAAATGTAGATACAATGATAGGCAGACTATGTTACTCACTAAAAACTTGATTCCCCGAAGACTGAATCCCTTCGTATTTTCTAAATGGTCATTCAGCCGCCCTGGTGTTGCAACAACAATATGAGGTCTCTTTGCTAAGGCGACTGCTTGATCTACCATATTCATTCCTCCTACGATAACCGCACATCTAACTCCAATAGCGGATCCTAGAGATTCAAATTGCTGAGATATCTGATATGCAAGTTCACGGGTAGGAGCAAGTACACATGCAAATAAATTTCTCGGCTCCTCCCATAGTTTCTGAAGTATAGGGAGAGCAAATGCTGCAGTTTTTCCAGAACCAGTTTCTGCAACACCAATAATATCACGACCCGCCAAAGCATGAGGTAGTGCTTCTGCCTGAATCTCAGTTGGCTTCTTGAACGTCATTTGATCCAGTGCCTCTAAAAGAGGAGCACTAACTCCCAGGTCTTTAAATGATGGACATTCTGCTGAAGATGTTGAAGCTTCCTCTGGAGTCGGCATAGTAGATCTGTAGGCAGAACTGGCGTGAGTCGGAAGTGCGCAATGTAAATTTATGCACCCATTTCCGCACATGAAATGCAACCACGTGCTCATTATTCTCATGTTCTCCCGCATTGAGTATGCTGAGTATATTCTTAAATATACTCATGCATGTCTGTCATTAACAAAAATCCTGACCCTTCTCGTGCCAATATACTGTACCGGAAGAGATTAGGCTCAAAGTAGAACTAACCCTTGGGTCTTGAGGTCGTTATCTAACTGGTATAAGTAATCTATCCAGACATTCTATATTACGCCAAAATATGCAACCCCAAAGGGCTAAAGTTACATTGTCTGGACCTTCACATATCACCTCAACAGATGAGTGGCCGCAAATCTGGTCCGGTCTTTCGGCTCAATTTCCTCTTCGCAACTTGCACTGGAAGCCTGCGTCTCGGACGTCCATAAGGACAATCCAATCATTAGATGTAAACCTACTGGCTCTCGAATCTGTAAAGGATGAAGGCACATCTCAGATTCCTACAAGTCTACTGGATAGACCTTTAATTAATATATACATTGTGATTTGTGAGGTTTGCAATATTCACCTATCCCTGCGTTACACGTCTTAATTCACAGTCTACAGGACGTTGAAACATACAAAACATCATTAAGGAGGCATATCAAAGAATGGCATTCTCAGGTAACTCAAAGGAAAGGGCAGGAATGGCTTATACTTGTCGTTTCAAAGACGGATAATAGGCAGACGCAGACCGGCTTGTTGAAGATGCGGGGAACGGCTCTGGATAGAATAAGAGCGGACTTCAATTCAGATAAGAAGGATAGGTACGTTTGGCTATTATAAATCACTATGACGAACCCTAATGTGCATAAAAAGATGTGTTCAACTGAACTGGACTGCAGATCTGAAAAGCCCACCTATCTGGGCTGAAGTCATCTCAAAAATCAAAGATGGGATTATTGTTGCATTTGACCAAGCTGTTTCACAGAGAGAGGACGAAATCAAGCGTTCTGAATTACAAAGAACGATGCCTGGGTGGAACTTTTGTACTTTCTTCATACTAAAGGTAAACTCTTTTGGCATGAATTAAGCCCATATAACTAAACACCAAGAAAGGAAAGCCTTGCTAATTCATTTGAAGGAGCAAATCTCCTTGAGGATTCCCTTTTACAGTATGAGGAGCTAGAAGCTTCATTTTTTCAAGTTTTAAAGGATAAGACTCTTTGGTTTGGAAAATTTGTTGATCCTGCTCCGAAGGATGACTCCTTGCCACTGCTTTCTATTTCCAAAAAACCATATCGAGACATGATTTTAGCAAATACTATATCTGTATTTGACATACGGATATATCTTCTGGCAAGACAGGTTGGTGTTTTAGGGAAGATGGGACGATTTGCCGATGCAGCGAGGAAAGCAGCTTTGTTCTTGTTAACTTTCGGGAATCGCCTCCGTGATTTCAAGGTAAGATTCTTTGTCGGTTTTAATTGCGTCGTTGAGTCATTAAAAATGCGGGGACGAGCTCAGAGTGAACTACCTGACTGTTTTATCGAATCTTGGATCTATTCTTCTGCCCTAAGCGCTGTCGATACTATAGACGAATGGGCCCGAGACAAGGAATCGGATACAATTGCAGCGAGCCAATTCAACTCGGCAAAGGGTGAACTAATGACTGCATCCCGCAATCAAGTACGTCCGTCAGCCTAACCTGTTCCTGCGTTACTGAATGGGTGGTCGCAGCTTGATAGGCTAGGTATACGCCTTGGTTTCCTCCCCCTTGAACCGCCCTTTTCCCATTGTGCTTCAGATCTTCTTGGTGACGCAGATACAAGTCCCACACCTCCAACAATCAAACATGGTTCTCGGTCAATATCAAATACCGACATTCTCAATTTCATAGGGAACAGGGCATCATTTTACGATAGTTATATCCGGCTCACAAATAAAGCTATAGACCTATTTGCTAAGTCAGGCCGTCGGAAGACTGCCCTTAAGTTACATGGTAGTCTTGCGGCACTGGATTCGTAAGAGCAATTAATTTTGAGGTTATAATTAGTATTAATAATCTTTAGATACCGTGACCGGTATGGTAACGCACTACAAACTTATATATCATTACCTGCCCATTATGCCCCACATCGCTGGTCAAGTCTCGAATCGTACATGCTTTTCCAAGGTATCGAGACACATTATCGTATGAAAAAGAATCGTGACAGGCAGTGGATCCATACAGTATTAAATTTCATCAAATCCTACATTGAGGAAACAGCCCTAGAATTACTACACGAACTGAAAGATCTACGGCCGTATGTTGAAAGCCTGCTCGAAGCGGCAGTTGAGGCATCCCAAAGCGTTGATAGCGGTAAGCTTTCTTGGTACTACCGTGCAGCCTTAATATTGAGGTTTCCGTAGATATACTTATACAAGATCACCCTATTGTAACAATACATCCTATATCTGAAAGTGGGCGTCCTGCTGAGACTAGAGATGGTTACCTCCTAGACGTCATTGTAAAGAACAACCTCTCTTGTGTGAGTCGAGAAGTCGCCTTTTGTTCATCTTTCTATAGCTTAGTCGTGAAATTAGAACTTAATACTAGAAAAACTCTCAGTTTACTTAACACGGCCGAAAGCAGAGGAAGCAGTTTTTGTCACGGAGAAGAATGTGATAGAACCAGGTTCATCTACCCTGACGCTTTTCTGCCCAGTAAGTTTCGATTTGCATCCCACTTAGACTTTTTCAAATCAATGAGTGAAAGATACCCAGTCCAGGCTCCTTTCTCTTGGGGAAATCTGAGGCAAGATTAGGCCGCATAATTTTTCAAGTTCTCCATAGTGAGAAGTCTCCAAAAAGGCAAGAAGTTCCGGGCGTAGGACGTAAACTTACTCAGAAACTTGTTAAACTTCCGCCCGATCCACGTTCATTGATTATTGATCTGGAACAACCTCTCGAAGGTTCGTTATATGGCAGTCTCAAGACTCATCTTTATTAATTATTCCATCAGTTAACATCGGCGGGCACTCAACTTTCTCTTTTAAATTAGCATGCGGAAGAAGTCATGTCTCAATAGCTACTATCAAGCTAACTTCTCCTGATGTTGTGATAGATCTAGGGAATATCAAATCCACTAGTTCGTAAAGCACTATTCAAACACACTCTAGTCAAACCTGACAATTCTTTAGACGATTCAGTTGTAATTTCCCCAGAAGCCATCCAAATAAGCAACTCAAAACCGGAAGAAGTAATACGTTTTGATGTGCCACATACAGTCTCGGAGAACCGTGAAGTTATTGTGAGGGAATAATCTCCTCTTATCTTATTGATAACTAACTCCTTGGTAATCTGGCTATCAAGAAAATCGTCGCAGATATTGAATACGAAACAGTTGCGGAACCGGGCCTTGTTAGAAAGATGTCTGTGGAGAGAATGATACCAACCTCCGTTGATCTAACTGTTAATATTCAGGACTTTTTCCGAGACAGAAAGTGCGTGAACACGATTTCCGGTAGAATACTGAATTTTAAACAATCCTTTTCGTAAAGACTGTTGTCCAAATTCACTATATCAACAACTACCCATCAACATATTCGAATTTCTAGTGTGGATCTCTGCGCGAGCATGGAAGATGAGAATAATCTCCAGATCACAAAACCGGAAGGAACCCCCTCTACCGTAGTAAGAAGCGTCATTAGTAACTGAAATCCTGCTTATTAATACGCTTACAGACAGTGACACCATCCCAACCCGCAGATTTTGTATTTCAATTGGAATTGTTGGATGAGGGTACGTTGAACTTCCATGTTTAGGCATACAGTGTTTGTATTTACTCGTATATTTAGTGAATGATCCACTTCGTCTATGCATGACCTATCGCTTACTAAGAGAAGGTATGTGTGACTGAGACGGATGGATCTACTTGCAAAAGTAATTTACCTGATATCACAGAAGTCGAGATGCTGGTCAGCAAGCGTGTACAACAGATTATTCCTGTTACAGAATGGCGGCAAAGGGAGCTAGTGCAGAGTCACATTGTTAGTGCTCTGGAGTCGGATTCTTCATGGGTAGAGATGTACGAAATTACCGGGGAAATCTTTGTACCGAAATCGTTCAGAAGCCTAGACATGGTGCATGAAGATGTCTATTCACAGGTGTTAAAAGTGAGAAGTCTCATACTATATCTACTATTTTGGGTATCTAATCACTCGTCTCAAAAGAAACTACAAGAAGCTTCCGATACCGAAAATGTTGGACTTTGGAGGAAATTTACGATTCCTCTTGATCTACCGAGGCTCGACGTAGGTTTCAATTAGATAAGTTTGGCATCAAAACGCTTACTCGAGTACAGATACTTGCGACTACACGTATCGACTTGAGAGTGAACCCTTTCGATAAGGCCTCAATGGATCGCAGTACGCGTCCCTTGATATTTGCGGGGCAACCTATCACTGCTGTTTTATCAATCAATACATCTATGTATTGGTCAGGGTCCGGTAAAGGAAGTAAGAAGGACTATAAGATGCGTTTCCAGTTGGAAGAAAATATTAAGGACTGGCTCATAAGTGGGCAGAAGCGAGGTGATTTCATAGCAAAAGTTCGTACGTCTCCCTTCTTTGATTTGAGAACTTGCTAATGTACTATATTCAGGATGGTTATACCCATAGTGTATCAGCGACATTTATGGCGCTACGCAACGGCGAACTCCCTTTACCTAATATCCGCCTTTATGCATACCCCTCAAATGGCGGTGGTGGACTTTCTACTCCACCTAGTATTGAAACCTACCAGGAACATGGGGCAGAGCGCATCCTTGTTCTTCCAAGGGGTGGACGGACTACCTTTTTCCTTAATGTCGGTCGGGATTAAATCAACTCAATAGGCACACTGATTATTATATCCCATAATCTAATAAAGGACTTCTTTCTCTTTTGTTCACGCTGATTTTTTTTCGGATGAGCTTTGTACTCCGTTTGGACTATTATCCCATCCAAACCAGAGACCCACCAGAAGAGTCGTGTTAGCCGCAACCAACATCCCAGAGGATATGTTTGTAGAGGGAAAGACATTCCATGCGTATTCGATACCAGCAATGATAGCCACCCTATTCACTTCAGATTAGTATCTCATTATACGAGCTATTAGGACAAAAGTACTTTATTGCTATGGGATAACGTGTTCTCCATGTCAAAAAGGGTATTTGCTGTGCATACCAAGAATAAAATTGATAATGCAAGGACCTAGCAAAAACGATACCAATTAAGTTAGAGGTCATAAGTACAGTTGCTATGTCTACAAGCGAAGTTTTAGTAGAAACGTATTGTAAGTTGGACATATTATGACGTACGGTTAGGTTGCAGTCTCTCAGCTGGACCCCATGGATTTTTCAAGGACTTGATCAATAACCCTATCGCGCCGTTCTTACTTCGACACCATTTAAAATGAGCAAATATCATCAATGTGAGTAAATGTCCTAGAAGCAGAGTCTTAGCGAATCCCGGACTTAGAAAAGTTTCTTCGCCTAAGAATCGCCAGTTTACCGTCCATTTGAAAAGGAAGACGCGAGACAAATCAAAGGCTCCTGAGATGTATTGCCAAGGGTATTCTGATAGGAACGGCCAACCAAGAATTATTTGAACTAGGCTCATAAGGAAGACATAAAGCACAGTCTGCGAGAGCCGAACTGTTGCAGAAGGATGACTAGCAATCCTGGAATATATAATAAGGCTGACATCTTGACTGAGATGGCGAGACTGTTGACTTAACTTTTTAACAAGATATTGGATAAATTGAAACGAAGATACTAACCTATATAGTATGCATGCCATGGAGGAATATCCATTAAGTAAGGATAACGTAGCAGCCTGTGCAGCAAACACAGCCCAACAGTCGTTAAAGAGCCGAAGAGGGTATATTGAATGGAGTCTTTTGCTCAGTGGTAGAAAGAGCATGACCCAGTTCGGGACGCCACCTGCTTTGAGGTAGATTGAACATGATAGGGCAACTGTCAGCAAGTACAGAAGGCCATATATCTGTTGTGCCAATGGTATATCAATACCAGAGCGTGTGATTTTATAGAGAATTTCATGTATGTAAACATGGCCAGCAGGATATCTACAGAGCGTAGAAGTGAAAAGTTAGCGATCTTCAGTCTTAGGTATTAAAATATAAATCTTTTACACAAGAAATCCAGTAGGACCAGTGATTTTCGAGTAGTCGCGTTCACCATTTAAATAAAGCTCAATATGGTACATGTAAGTTTCCCAATCAATTTCTGTGTCTAGGTATGTTAGTTTACTGAGAAAAGAAACACTTCCTCCCAATTAAACTCGCACAACCTACATTTGATAAAACGTATGATAAGTTGGGTCAAAAAAGCATCCCCAAGGACTACGCATAAAGCCAGCATCCATCCATACTTAGGATCAGTGAGTACCTTGCCAGCGTATTGAACTAATTTGTTGTTCAACATCAAGGTGTACTACAATCAAGAGATAGCTATGTGACAGTGACCATATGAGAGTTGAACACGTCAAAATAGTCAACATAACTGCGTTACTCCAGTGTTGTCACATTCACGTTTCGGCTCGGCCAACGCCGTGCTAATTTTTCTACTAATAAACACTTTCCTTGCGAGTCATCTCTTTTTCTTCAACCCATGACGGACACAAAGCCGCGAGGCTCGCAACGTACAAGATGCATATATTCAGTTATATGGCATCCTTCCTTAGCGAGCGGGCTAAGGTCTGAGTATTCTAGTCTCTCTTGATCGACTCTAG